>JAJMLL010000002.1:132121-786521 GCA_030569655.1 Yamadazyma tallmaniae | reverse complement strand
GGTAAGAAAGTTTCCAAGGCCGGTTTCAAGGATGTTGTCTTAGAATCCGTTTAATGTTAATTCATTTATGTCATGTATAATATATAGTAATCGAGTGAGTAGATGCTTAATAGACTGTTATTTAACTCTATTTAGATATAAATTTCTGGCAACTGCCCTCAACACCTTATCTGCCGGTAATAGAGTGGTTGGTTCCGATATATGCCACAAATTTCGGATCATTTCCCCAACATAATGCATCAACAAAAATCGCAGCCATAAAATTCTTATACGAGCAATGAATGATTACGACGAGGAAGATGACGCTTGGTCGTATTCCTTTCCGCCATCAACAGAGTCTCTTCCTTTGAAGCAAGACTCAAAAAACAGAAAGACAACCACTGAACCAATTGCTGTTGTGAACCTTGAAGATGTTTCTTCAAATACAACACCTAAGCAAAAACAAACCACAGAACTGAGCTCTGCCAGTACTGTTAACCTTGTGGATACGCCGCCTACAAATGATATTCCAGGAATAGATTTAACTGTCTATTCCCACACTCCAAGTTTGGTTCCCACAGAACAAAACCAGGTGTTTGCAAGCGATCATTCACCATTAATTGGGTCTACTCCACTACAACCAGCTTTTTTAACTAAATCAACACCAGCTAATCCATTGACAACAAGAGAGGATGCCAGCTCTGTAATGTCCAAGGATAGCAAGGATAATAATGCATTGGCAAGTTTGGATTTTTCATACGAGGAAAATCTTGTAGATAAACTTACGGAGTCTCCTAAGAAGAGTTACTTCACTAGAAACAATGGTATTCTGACAGAAAATGATTCAGACCACAAAAGAGCCAATAGTGAGACAAATCTAGAGAAGTCTCCTACAATTATTGCATACAGAAAATCTCGTAGAACTACGAGTGAAGGTACATTTGATGAAATTGCAGGGTCACAGTTAGAAAAGTTTGATACAAAATTATATGTAGATGAAAAATTCAAAGAAACAAAATATAGGTATACTGTCATCAAAAGAAATACCGAATTTCATCAGTTGTTTAGGTCTTTAGACTTGACTGATAGATTGCTTGACGATTTTGCTTGTGCTTTAAGCAGAGAAATCTTATTACAAGGGAGAATCTATATTAGTGAACATTATATTTGCTTCAATTCCCTGTTGTTAGGATGGATAACCAATATTGTGATAGAAATGGATGATATTATTAGGTTTGAAAAGAAGGCTACCGCAGGTATTTTTCCAAATGGTATTGCGATTGAAACGAAAACAGGAAAACACACCTTTGCAAGCTTTCTATCAAGAGATGCTACTTTTGATTTTATGAAGGCAGTATGGGAAGGAACCACCGGAAAAATCATGATAGAGGAAGACGAAGCAAATAAAGTTGCCCTGGATTCTTTGCAAGAAGAAATAGATGAAGATAACCAATCAAAGATAAGATCTTTCATCATGTCACTTGATGGAGACGATGACGAAGGACAAGCCAAAAGTATGAATCCACTTATAGAAAGTGATGGCCTAGTGAGCGATGAGGATTCAGCTGAAGAATCCAAACTCAAAACCAAAGTATCCACAGTTAGGTTTAAGCCTAGCTCTGTTCATAAAGATTTTGGTCCTTTGGTTCATAAACCAACTGAAATGATAACTGACCAAGTGGATGATGAATTTGAGTTATGTAATGAAGTCATACAAGCACCAATGGGCATAGTTTTTCAGATTCTTTTTGGTGACAACTCCAGGTCGTTTTTTGAAAAATTCCTTAGCGATCACGGTTCTGACGAACTACAAAACTTCGAAAAGTTCACAGAATATAAGTCAAAAACTCTGCGTTCTTTTACCTACAGAAAGGCTTTGGGTTATTCGATTGGTCCCAAGAGCACAACTTGTCAAGTCGAAGAGATAATTGAACATTTCGATTTCGATGACTACATAGAGGTTGTCACTGTCACCAGAACCCCTGATGTTCCTCTGGGTGGCTCGTTCAGTATTCAAACTATCTACAGATTCACATGGGGAAAGAAAAACACCACTAATTTGCAAATTTCATACTACATAAAATGGACTAGTAGGTCTTGGATAAAAAGTGTCATCGAAAAGCTGACGCAAACGGGTCAAGTAGATACCTGTAAAGATTTGATTGAAAGCTTGACTAAGGAAATTTCCCTGGAGACTGAATCAGCGTCTGAGACAACAACTTTTGTGGAAGAAGCAGATGTTGAAGCTATGAACCCTCCACCAGTTCCAGAAAAGGAAGTCACCATCCTGGAGACCAAGTACACTGAATCAAATTTCTCCTTGAATGAGTTCATCAAGAAGAACATTGTTTCTGTATGCTACTTGATCTTGTCATTTTTGATATTGATTATTATCCTAGAATTGATTAACTTCAGAACTATCACTGAAACCAATTTGTTGCTCAAGAACCAAATGGCAATTAACCATTACCTTTTGCAGCTAATAAAGCATGATGGAAAGCTCCCAGAGCCAACTGCGTTGAAAATTGGCCCAGAAACCGATTTGTTTTGGGACTGGGTCAATTCTAAGAGCATCAAAAAATTGAACACATTCGACAAGTTGCAATACTTAACAAGCAAGCTTGCCGAACTACATAGTGATTCAGATTTCTTGCATCAGCTTAAGGAATTAATCAACTTGTAACCTAATATAACGACTTATGAATAATATGTACATGAATAGACTATTTAGAACTAGCAAATTTCCAAGTCACCGACTTCCTGACTTTCGCTTTCGATTATATTAACATTGTCGATAGTATGAACTAAAATAGCATCGTTTTCTTCTGTAAGTTCAAAAATGAAAATACCCAGTATTACTCTTTCCAACTTACTCTTACTTTTATTGAAAGTTACCATGCTCGTCAATTGGCTGACAGCGTTAGCAATTGAAGAAAACTTCAACGTGTCTTGCTGGGCCAACTTCGAAGGGTCAATTTTGGACCATGAATGAGAACCTAACTTGGCATCAGAAGTAGACTTACCTGAAGAATTCTCCTGCAAATGAGCACATCCTTCACTGCAAGTGCTCCATCTAACATGGATTTTGGTAGTGTGCTTGTAAACACATAGCATGTCCATATTTGAATCTTCAGTAAGAACCTTGATTGATTGAATATGAAGCTTTACCTGAGGATTCAATATAAGTGAGGTGGTGGCCATTTGGATAGCTTTACAGGCAGCATAGTAAGAAATATGACCCTTTAAATTGGGAAAATAGCCAAAGTCATCAAAATGAGTTGGCATAAACCTTAAGGTGATATCTTTAGACAAAATTGATTTGGGTAAAGAAGTTGAAAGGATATCAGGCAATAGTTCTGAAAGTTCTTTTGTCACCTTTCCTAAGTTAGCAAGCTTCTTCTGATTATTAGGATCAGTATCCTTAGGAACTTCCGATTCATCACTAAATCTCAATAATTGGACTTGTTTATAGGGTTGAACATGTTTAGGAATTGATTGATAAACCAATGACTCGTTTTTGAGTAATGGGTTACTAATGAGTAATTGCTGAGGGTTTTGATTTCGTACTTTTGAAAAAGCTAGGTATAATTGATTATATAGCATGGGAGTGGTCTGTGAAATCCCTACCAATGAGGGACTCTGCCCTGCACGAACTGACCGTGAAAGCATTGCACAAATAAAATGCGGTATATCAAAAACTGAGATTCAGAAAACATGTATGATAAACGAAAAAGTATAGTAGTACAATACAATTGAGAAAGCAAAATGGGTTACAAATTAAGCACAAAGCTTTTTTATTACATACAAACACATGGACTAGTTACCTGGGTTCAAAGGAGTCAAACGCAAGTAAGGCTTGATGATTCTGAAGTTAGGGAACAAAGTCTTAGCTTCTTCGTTAGAAACAGATGGGTGGACAATAACATCATCACCTGGAACCCAGTTAATAGGAGTGGTGACTCTGTGCTTGTCACCCAATTGCAAAGCATCCACAACTCTCAACACTTCAGCACTGTTTCTACCAACAGCAGCAGGGTATGTAATGATTAATCTGATAGTCTTCTTTGGGTCAATGACGAAAACAGATCTGATAGTCATTTGAACACCCTTGTTGTCGACGTTGGTAGCATCTTGGTAGTCAATCATGTCGTACATGTTGGCAACCTTTCTTTCTGGGTCAGCAATGATTGGGAAGCTCAACTTAGAACCAGTGACTTCATCAATATCCTTGATCCAAGCCTTGTGAGATTCAGTACCGTTAGCAGATAAACCAATCAACTTAACACCTCTCTTGGTGAACTCTGGTTCCAACTTAGCGAAGGCACCCAATTCAGTAGTACAGACTGGGGTGAAATCGTCTGGGTGGGAGAACAAGACAGCCCAGCTGTCTCCAATGTAGTCGTGGAAAGAAATTGGACCGTTAGAGGTGTCGGCCTTGAAGTCTGGAGCAATTGAACCTAATCTTAATGACATTTTTGAGTAATAAACTGTGAGAGGGAATCCACTATTTAAATATTTAAAAAGTGAGTATTTTGTAAATTGATCCATGGCACGTGATATGTGATGATTGGCTGCAAAATTACATAATAAGATACTGCGTGCATCAAGTATCGTTATCTTTTCTGAATAACTTTCCAAAGTTTTTGAAGTTTTCATTCAATTTGTTTATGTTGTTTTCACTATTAATGGTAAATTCTCTGAAATTCTTTTCTATTTTAAGTCTAGACTCGTCTGGTGAAAGAAAGTTGAATGTCTTTTTGCTCAACACTGGAGTGTTTTTGTCAGAATCGATTGGCAACGAAGGCAAGGAGTTTATGTTCGTCAAGTTTGGCAGCCTTGGAAATGCTGGCAAGTTAGAGGATGACCCTGTAGAAACTTTTGAACCATATTCAATAAGCGATAAGGCAGGTGAATTTTCCATCAACTGGTCTGAGCCAACACTTAATTGTAGATTGAAGCTTTCAAGGTATTTGTTCAAGTTTGCACCTCCAATTCCTTTAATCTTACAGATTGTTTTCAAGTTGTTGATATTTTTGTCGCCAATTATTTCGAAGTAAGACTCTATGAAATCATCCACTGGTACTATAGTTACCATCAACATCTTTAAAATGGTTTGTAATTTTGAAATCTGATTGTCAACATACTTGGTAAAAAACTTATCTACTTTTTCCGTTGAACTGGAAGATTTGTAGTCGAAGTTTGAATCCACAAAATTAGGCATTTTGACCAAGAATTTGCTCAAGTGGGCGATATCCTTCACAATTTGCTCCACACAAATGATGGAGATCCCATTTTCAAAAATTGTCAACTTGTTGGCAAAATCTTTAACTAATCTCTCCACTAACTTATTAAGGAAGTTTTTCATGTAACTTTCTCTGATGATTAGAGGCAAAATTAACTTACAGTCCAAAGAAATGGTGGCGGTGAAATCATCCACATAGTTTGAAACATCAATCGATTCCTGCCAATTAGTGTTTTCAAATTGTCTCCAACTAAACTTTAGGTCCTCAGCCACTATATTGATTAATTTACTAACGGCATTATTGATCAATGACAAGTTCAAGTCTTTGATGTTATCAAAGTTGAATTTACCATCTTGTGGTACTTGGATTTTTATCAACAAGTCATCGATGTTGTTGACAATGTAATCTCCAGTGTTAATAATCATGGTTAAATAAACCATTTTTTCATGACCTTTGACTTCTGGACTGTTGCTAACTTCGATAATTGGTAACAAGATTTTGTTGTTATAATCTGTTAAAGTTCTATCTATGATCCTCAAAAGATTGTCAAGTACTTTATCATTGCCTGTACTGCTATTTGAGAATCTCAAATATTGATTGATCAACTTGTTGATGGTTTTGAATAACTCCACAACTGAAGGAGATAAGTTTGGAACGTTATTAACTTTGATTACTTCAAGCAATTCGACTTCTGAGTTTACAGCAAATTCTGAAGGGATTTTAGAAGTTCTATTGAATTCATTTAACTTGTTTAATAGAACTGATTGCTGATCGTCCAACCAGATTCTGAGATACGGCTCGTATATCTTCAGGATGATTTTGTTGAAGTAGGTGGTACTAAACTTCTGATTCATATTGTTTTCAAACTCAATAGTTATGTTGATGCAATTAAGCAATATTGTGCTTGCAGTACCAGAGGTATCATTTCCGGAAGATAGGATTGAAAGCCTTTGCAACAAATCTTCTTTGGTGATACTGCAGAATAATTCTGTCAATTCCAAATCAACCTTCCATTCTTCTGGGAAATTAGCCAATTCTACCTGCATATTATTCAAAACATTGTTGAAGTACAAGAACCTTCTGTTTAGATTATCCAACGAACCAGCTTCGTCAGCACCATTGAAAATCGTGTTGATTTCCTTCAATTTGTTATTATAGTACCACTTCAAAAGCTTATCTTTCCATTTCAAGTCTATTAATTCCAAAATCTTACAACTCCAGATATCGGTAACTTTTCCTATTTCTTCGAATTCTATAAAAATCTTATCGATTAACTTCACCTCTATCTTGTTAATTATCAAGTTGATCTTGTTTATTTGATCAATGGATCTATATTTCCTGAAAAACACCAATAAATCCTTAATATTGTTCAAATTATTATATATAAGCTTGTAATCGTAATTGTCACTCTTGAGCAAATTGTTCAATTCTACAATCGAAATATTAAGAATTTGAAGCTTTTTGAAAATACTCATTGTGGCAAGCAAGTTTTTCTTCAAGTTGTCCAACTTAGAAATTTCTTTTGTGATGGATCCTATCGAGTTCTGGATATTCTTGGAGTTTTGCATTGACAATTCAATTATGTTTATAAGATGTATGATCTCATTAACTTTGTCTTCGGCAGTTCGTCCACACTTTTGCGAGTTGTAAACCTCGATTTCATGAAGTATACTTTCATTAAGACTAATCTTGTGTTTCTGAGTGTAATCTAGTAACTCAGGTAGCAGGTCCAAGTCGGACTGGAATATCCTCACTAGATCGCTCATGGTTATTCTTCGCAATTTTGAATGGTAAATAAACTTGCAAACGCGATAGGGGGTAGTAGATGATAATAGTTGTAAAAAAACGAGGTAATTTTACCACGAATACTTATAACTCTATGCAACCAGATTATGTAGCTTGCCTTGGTAAGACTTCAGAGGTTGAAAGCTGGTTGGATGTGATCGAAGCAGTGAGAAAGACTGCGATGTCACACACCATTTTGAATTGTATAGGAAAATGATGTAAGAATAAGTCCTTCATAATAAATGACGGACATTGCTCTAGTTCATATTACTTCATCTGAGATTTAAGAAAGCAACAAATGATGCCTATCAACTTTGCGAGACAAGAAAAGGTAAAACTTATGATAAGTCCAGGATTCACAAGGTCTTGTGGCCACACCTCCACAGAGAATTTGACTTACTTACTTGAATCTATTTACATCAAAAAGAAATCACACTTTATCAACCTCCACAATTCAGCAGCAATTGTTACTTCGGAGTTTGGGTGCTGAAAATCTTGTGAAACTCTTTAAATGATGACTACTTGCGATATCCCCATGCAAGAGTCATGACTACACACAGCAAATAGCACACTTCCACATATATTCTTTACTACATCCTGCTTTATAACTTCACAAGAATGCACTACATTTCCGCTCGGAAAGAGTCACCCCTCATAAATTCTCCGAACTCTGACACTGAAAACTTAAATAACCATTTGCACTCATGTCTTCCACGAGATTGTCAGATTCTACTTCGTAATACCCTTACATATACAAATATCGTTATGGGGTTCCACACTTCTCTTTTACATTCTTAACCCCAAGGAACCATATCTCTAAATGGCATTTCTCGTGTGACAGAAACTCCGAAAATAAACGGTCTCCACATGGAAAATAACGGTAATACATGTTTTAAACTCCTAAGCACTTATTCGCCGTACTTGCACAGTTTAATCCAGCCAAATCAGCTACTCTCCCACATTACACCGTCACCAATGATTGTCTGCTCTTAGTTGTTTTCATCTCCGACAGCCTTCACCTACTTGTTTATGACTCGTTATGACTCAGTCGGATGAATGGATCATCATCACCATGTTCCGCTAGGGCGGGGTGGAACTAAACGCTGGGTCCATTTGTCGCGGAAAATGCCTTTTGTCCAGACACAAATACACCGAGAATCGAAAACTTTTCAACTTCTCAAAACACCAAAAACTTTCAGTTTTTAACTATTTTACTTTCCTGACCTCGTTTTGTAGTTTCAATTACTTTGGAGTGTTGGTCTAAGTTTCGGCAAGTTGTGATACGTTTGTTTTTGCTGTGAAAATTTGCACCCTTACCGTGCTTTAACTAAGCCTGTATTTTTCTTGTTGTGTTCTTTTGTTAATCTGCCAACATGAGCCAATCTGATGCTGAAATTTTGAAGGCTAAAGAGATCTTTAACCAGTTTTCTTCCATCAATTCTAATAATGAAAAGTTTTTGTCATTACCCCAGTTTAGTGCTATTTTTTCACCATTTGAATCTGATATTCAGACCCAAAACTACTCCATCTTGTACTTATTGGCCGATAAGGAAAGAAAGGGTTATGTTAACGAGGCAAACTTTATTGAATTCATTAATACCTTGAATGAAACCGACGGGGAGTTCAAGTTGATCTACAAATTGTTTACGCAAGGTTCCACTCTTGAAGCTAACATCAAGGCTAACACCGTCACCTACTATGATTGCATCAACTTTTTGAACGAATTAAATAAGGCTATTGACTTGAACTACCAGCCAAAAAAATTTAAGATGAATTGGATATACTTCAATAAGAGTTTTGAACCAAAGGGTGAAATCAACTATAACGATTTCATTAGTTTGATCAACAACTTACCATTGACAAAGTTGATTGGTAGATTTGAATTGGTCAATAAGAACGGTTTGATCACCACTGATCAATTAATTTCAATCTTGTCTGAAAACTTGAACCACAAGTTATCTTCAAACTTGAAGAAAAATTTGGTGTCCATTCCAAACTTTTTTGAAAAGAAAGAGTTTTCTTTTAGTGATTTGACTTTCATTTATAATTGTTTAAGCAAGATCGACTTGATTAACGAAGTAATTGCCAATACTCCTGCTAACAGCTCCAGAGAAAAGAATGATATCATGATCAACAAATCTGACTTGTATAACCACTTAAAGGATCCATTGTTAAAATCATCTAATTTGAAACCAGTTTCAATGAACGAATTGAACTTTTTGTTTTACTTGATAAACCAAAATGAAGAAACTGTCAGTAGAAGAGACTTGATCAACTTCTTGAACCCTAGTTACAAAATCAATATCGAAACTTTGTACTCGATATTTGATCACCCTGCTTCTGCTCCTATAGTGAAGGACAACTTTTCATTGTGGCCAATATTTGATTCTTTATATTCATTCTTTTTAGGCTCCATTGCCGGGTGTATTGGTGCTACGGTTGTTTATCCAATCGATTTGGTCAAAACTAGAATGCAAGCTCAAAAACACAAATCTTTATACGACAATTCTTTTGACTGTTTCAAGAAAATCATCAAGAACGAAGGTTTTAAAGGTTTATACTCTGGTTTGGCTGCTCAATTAGTTGGAGTTGCTCCCGAAAAGGCTATTAAATTAACTGTCAACGATTTAATCAGAGGTATTGGTACTGATGACTATGGTAAGATCACCATGAATTGGGAAATTTTCGCCGGTTCATCTGCTGGTGCATGTCAAGTCATTTTTACCAATCCTTTGGAAATAGTCAAGATCAGATTGCAGATGCAAGGTGGCAAAGCTGGAATTGCAGATGCCACCAAATCTGAAATTCCATTGAAGAAGTTATCAGCTGGCCAGATTGTTAGGCAGTTAGGTATTAAGGGTTTGTACAAAGGTGCTTCTGCTTGCTTGTTACGTGATGTTCCCTTTTCAGCCATTTACTTCCCAACTTATGCAAATATCAAAAAGCATGTGTTCAACTACGATCCCGATGATGCTAACAAAAGACATAACTTGAATTCCTTAGAATTATTGACAAGTGGTGCTTTAGCTGGTGCTCCAGCTGCATTCTTTACCACCCCAGCTGATGTGATCAAAACTAGATTACAAATGGAAAGAAAAGCTACCGATGTCAAGTACAAAGGTATATTTGATGCATTTAAAAACATTTTGAAAGATGAAGGGCCTTCTGCATTTTTCAAAGGTTCATTGGCAAGAGTGTTCAGATCTTCACCGCAATTTGGTTTTACTTTAGCTTCTTATGAATTGTTGCAAAAATTATTCCCATTGAATCCACCAAACACCAAGTCATCTAACTTTAAGACTATTACAGGTTACCCAGGTGTTTACTCATTGACTAATGACCAAGTTTACAACAATCAGACTGGTAGAATTATGCATTTGAACCAGTCAGCCTTGTTGAAGCAACACGGATTAATCGGGGATGACGTTGACAGTAAAGAATTGGTGAAGTTGCCAGCTAATTATGTCTACAAGAGTCATGATGCTATCAAAATCTTATTAGATATTGACTACAAGTTTGGTAACTTCAACTACGAGAGTTACTTGAACTTTATTGGCAAGTAAGTGTCAGTTACCTGGTCAAATACTGTATAGAAAATCATCATTAATAGATATGTATTATTTTTAGTCCTACTTTTCAAGATACACCTCTTATCAGGATTCGAGCTTGAAAGCTTAATAAGCATACCTGATTCATGATCTCATGATTTCTTGGTATATGCTACAAATGAAAACCGTTCAATAAACCAATTCATTACGATGGAGCTTCCTGATATATAGTGAATGAATAAATGAATAACCTCGACTCCCCTCACACGACTATGTTGTATGGTGATGGGTTTCACGGTTAGAGTATATGCAAGATTTGCAGCCAATTTACGGATTTCCTTAACAAGAAGACACCTGCAATAAATCAGGAGAGCGACATGTCGCGTCGCCTAAAACACGAACTTGATTCACCACAGCCGGACCTGTAAAATCAGGACAGTTTTTTTTAGAAGCATGAGCATTTGTTTATTTGGTTTCGTAGTTAATCGAGGAAGCCAGTGTGTTGATTGGACAAGAGATAACCAGGACACGTACTTCCAGCACATCCACTGTTAATGGTCAGATGACCTAAAAGTAGCTCGCATAGCCACCTTAGGAACAACAAATGATACTTCTGTGTCTGCAGTACTTATTTATATTATTACCATAACTGACTTATATTTGATAAAAAGTGAAATAGCTACTATTATCGGAACTTTTGAAATTTATTAGGAGGTAATTTTCGCTCAACCTAACCATACCATTGATCTTTTGATTTAAGTCGTCGAATTCTATCACCTTGGAGTCGAAGTTGCTGAGGTTCATCACTAACACCGAGTTGTTGGATTGGTTCAATATCAAGACGTTTTTGATGGTGATGATAGAAAATAGGTTTATCAAGTTGTCATTGATGTAGTTGAAGCTATTTTCCACCTGAAACGACTCTGCTTTGATAGAGAAGTTCAACACAGTGACCCTCTTGTAGCTGATTAGGATTATTTTGTAGTGGTCTAGAAGTCTGAACACCTTAAAATTTTTTATTAATTCATTATTGCCATTATTGTTATTATTGAAAATGTACCTCTTGTTGCTGTCCAAATTCATTACTATCAACTTCTTGAAACTAGAAATGAATAAATGATTGTCATACTTTTCAATTTTGTTAATCTTGTCTAATTTGACTGTGATTTCAAACTTCACCTTAATCACATCCAAGAATTGCAAATCGACATTGGCATTTTTTATGCTGGTACTATACTTAAGCAAGTATATTATTCCCAAGTTAGTTCCCAAGATCAAATAATCGTCTATGAACTGTGAGTAGGTTATGAAAAACCTATGTTGCGGTTTGAAATGGGAATTTAAATTCTGTAGAAATTCATAGTTGTTGTTGTTCACATTCACCAAGTTCATACCAAACAAGTGAATTAGGTCCTTTCTAATCTCTCCATTGGGAAGTCCTTTGACAAATTTAAAAAGTACCAAGTTCTTGTTTATGAATATAGCAGTGCCTTTGATTTCCGAGTCAGTTTCATTATTGTCATTAATATCGTTAGAAGAATCGTGAATCTTTTTCATTACCCCAAACAGTATGAAGTTCTGGTATAACTGAGGGTTGTCCAAGTCACTTTCACTTATATAGTTGCAAAATACCAAATTTTCTTTACAACTAATGCTCAAATACTCAAATGGTAGTAGGTTCAATTGATTGACTATTTCATTTACCAGGTCAGTATCACCTAAGACATTATATATCACCTTTTCATGTGTGAGTTTATTACCTAGATTTGCAAGTGCTTTATCAACACATAAAAGCTGGAACTGCTTGTACTGATTGGTGATAATTACATACCTTTCGTTAGCCAATGTCAAATAGCCCCAGATCACGGCTTCATTTGGATAAAAAACCCAATTTCTTACCTTCATAGCTTTAAATCTCTCATATTCGATAAAGCCTTGGTTAGGTCTCTTAATTCCTAGCTTAATATTGTTTATTGAACAGGAGTTATACAAATGCTTGAATTTTAGGGATTGTTTCTGGTTGGTTTTCTTAGTTTTTGTGGTTTCAAACTCCTTTATGATTTTGGCCCGCTTAAGCTGCTGCATCTTGTTGTTGGAGTACTTACCCTCGTCTCCATTTGTTATCTTAAAGTACCGTTTTTTGGTCTCGTCAAAATAGTATCCTGGTATATTCATGATAGAAAATGCGAATTGACATACTATGCTGTATTACTATACACTATTTTACATTTATGTAGTTCTAGTTTAATTCAAAACAGAGAGCTTCCTAATCAAAGTCCATGTCATACTCTTCAACCACCTTTTTCTGAGCTTTTTCTTCGTTGTCTTTTCTCATGGCAACAATTTCAAACCCATTACCTCTGTTGATTCCATCCCACATCACTCCAGCCTTGATTCCAAACCGGTTGGGTAGGTTTACGCCTTTATTATATGTAAGGGGGTCATTTTGCTTTTTGTTTCGAAACGGATCTTCAGCTAAACTACTATGCTTTTCTTTCATGTGCTGATGGTATTCCTTGTCGTCTTTGCTTAGCGTTAACGATTTCACTTCATTAGGAGTTTCTTTCACATTTAGAACAACCACAGGTTCTGATTTTACCGGTGCTTTGACTTCTGAAAGGTCGACAATTCTTCCAGTTAAATCTCTGTAAACTGTGTTCTGTTGGGGTACTTCTTTTTTGGGTTCATTTTTCACAGCTTGAACTTGCTTAAGCTTTATACTAATATCCACGGGGCTATCTACTGTAGCTATCAAACTTTCATCTTCAACAACAACGTTGCTCCTCTTTTTTGACTTTTTACTTTTGGTTAGATATTTGCTTAGGTCTTTCATGGAGATGCGAAATTCGAGATGAGAATTTGTATTACTCTATAATTACAGTTCTATTTTACCAACTCTGGAATGGAGCTGTGCCAATTGGTCACACAACTCCATGAAGAGCTTGAATTGGATCTTGATTATTTCCAACACATTAAAGAAGTTTCCGAATCCTTGGTTGATTTGAGCTTCTAAGTTCTGCAAGATCAATGTGAACTCTGTTATTAAGCTCTCGTAGCTTGATATCATTTCATGGTAGTATTTGATTTTCTTCACAAAGAATTCGTTCAATTGGTACGACGACGACAATTTAGTACCAGGGGTTGAAAGTTGGAGAATCAACTGTAACATTTTGTTGATGTCCTCAGTGATTTCATTATTCAATGCTTTCAAGTTGTTCAACTGGCTGGAATCAAATGTCAATGCCTGTTTTGTGGACTTAGACTTAATGTACAAGTAGTCAATATCCTTTGGTAAACTCTTGATGAGTTCGTCCTGTGCTTTGATATCATTCTGCAAATTAGTAGCGATTAAATGTTGCTGGTTGATGTACTTATCGAATTCTTGTAACTCTCTCTTTATTTGTTCAGGCAAATCTCCAACTCTGGTCATCGAGTGGAGAGGAACCTGATTTCCATTGAATATGCTATTATTGGCATTATTATTATTAGTGTTATTGTTTCCGCCAAATAAGCTGTTAGTATTATTGGTATTGCTTCCGCTAAATAAACCTGGTTTATTAGCACTTCCTCCGAATAATGATCCTGAGTTATTAGTATTTGCGTTATTATTGCCACCAAACAATCCTCCACTGCTAGTGTTGTTACTATTGGAACCTCCAAAGAGGCCCGCAGAAGCACTTTTGTTACCAAATAATCCACCAGAACTGGCGGTGTTCGTGTTAGCATTACCCCCAAATAAACCTCCAGTGCTTGTATTATTATTAGCAGAGTTTCCAAATAAACCACCTGAACTGGTAGTGTTATTTACATTGTTATTATTGCCTCCGAATAAACCACCACTATTAGTATTAGTATTATTAGTTGAGTTGCCAAATAAACCTCCACTGGTATTGGTATTAGAATTACCAAACATTCCAGTGTTATTCGTTGTTGAATTTGTGTTATTACTAGAGCCAAATAAGCCCCCTGATGTGTTGTTAGTGGCACCCGAACCAAATAAACCAGTGCTTGCAGGTTTACTCCCAAACATTCCTCCAGTGGTGGAATTCAGGTTATTTCCAAGACTGCCACCAAACCCTGAAGTGGTGGAATTAGAAGCTCCAAATCCAGCTGGCTTAGCACCAAAACCTCCAGTGGTATTTGTGTTGTTGTTGGTAGCACCAAAAGTGCTTCCTGTGGTGCCAAAAGTTGATGGTTTACTTCCAAACATATGACGATGAGTGCGAAATTTGTTGATGCATTTTCAGATCTCACCTTGAATTCAAAACAGTGAGTAGACTTATAGAGACATCATTTATGAGATAGTAGAAATGTTGGAAAACACACTAAGACAGTTGACCGAGGAAGTAAAGGAAATTCAGACTAAAAACGAAGTTTTGCAAAAAGAAAATGACTTATTAAAGCTTGAAGTCCTAGAAATGAGAAAGGATTACCAAAAAGCACTAGAAAATATAAAAAGTCTGTATAAGCAACAGCACAGAGAGCATGTACGGGCGTACAAGGATAAAATAAAGCAATTGAGCGAGCAATTGAAGGGTTCAAAGAAGTACCATACCTTTTCAGAAGCACCCAAAAACGCATTTGCAGTACCTAAATACACAATGGCTAACCCACCTAATCTTCAAAAATCTAAAAGTGTAAAGGAAGTGAAAGAAATCGAAGCACAAAAGGCCACCAAAATCAAAACTACAGAATTCATAGAGGGACTTCCTTTTAGCCAATATGAAAACCCCAATTTGATTCCTACCCAATACTCCAGCGATTCGGAGTACAAGATTCTTTCGATTTCACCTGCCAAAGCTAGTTCTCCGACTATACGATCGTCTCAGGTATTTCAGTCCTCGCCTGTAAAGCAACCATTAACCGAATCAAAACAAGAGCACCTGGAGGAAAACCAAGCAGATGTTGATATAAAAGCCGTGGAGGAAGAAAAAGAAAACTACAATGCATTGACAAATAAAAACGAGTATGATATCACCATAACAGAAACTAGCAAGGCTCTCAAAGGTAAAACTATTCTTCACCAGCGACACTGGCTTACCCGCTACTACGAAAACAAGTTCTGCAAACAACCCAACTTCAAAATAGACCTTACCACCAACCCCATAACACGGATGAAGTGGACCATCAACGACTTCACACGGAAATTTGAAATCAGTGAGACCCCTCCGTTTTTCTACATTAAACAAAATACCTCCCAAGAAGACCGCATCAAGCGACTTAAGTTTGAAAGAGATTTATCCACTACCGTGCAACTAAGGTTGCAGCAGGTTTTCACAGGTGAAAACACATTCTTGATTGACGTTTTGAACGATTATGTACGTGCTGGCAGGTATAGTTACCAAAACGAGCGAATTGTGCAACATTAGGCACGGTAGTGGCTAGTCAAAGTAGCTAGGCAATATATATTTAACTTTACTTGAATCGCATCAGAGACATTACATAGTTAAAAATGAGATCACCCTGTGTTTTCAAGACTTAAACTATGTGAGAACCCATAACTCGCATTGAAGGGGAGACATATTTTAACCTCATCAGGGTAATGGTAATAGGAGTGGGTAGTGTACCAGGCTGCTTACGTGGTGGCAAAGTTTGCTATAGTAGGACATAAACCAAAGCGTAGGATATCGAAACCAGTGTAAAACTAGCGTGTAGGCCCCCACTGCATTTACGACCAACCATTGGTACCTTGGACCGTACACACCATTGCACACCTCCTTGTTGGTGCTCCTGTACTTGAAATTCCATGTTTTATGTAGTGTCGTATTTCAGTCCCAGATCTGTGGTGCCTGCACGACATAAGAATCTAGAATTCTACACGAGCGAATAAAACCTGTCTTAGCAGATGCAATGATATAAAGTTTCCGATATCCAATTTTTGGGCAATACTAATTTACTGGCAACACTACACAATAGTCTACTGGTAGATATAGCATTGCAAAAACTTTTTGTTCCAGTGTACATAGAGGTCCCACTCATAAACAGTCAGGTTTTCTGCACAATTTTTGTCGTTCTAGCTAGCTTTTCCTCCTAAAGTTAGCCGCTATTACTCCATTACTACTGGTGGTGCTGGAATTTGATTTGTCACTACTTTCCTCATCTGTGGCACTTTTACTGTACCTGATACTACAGAGGTGCAAATTTGTCGTTACTGTCTGTTATACTGTTCTAGAATAATTGTAGTAGGTTGAAAATTTTGTCCAAACCTGATTTACTGACATTATTTTTTGGAATCTGCTATGGATCAACTAGAACTAAACAGCGGCTTTGTTTATGACTCCAAGGCCGAAAAGAACTTAAGTGTCAGGAATTATCACCAACCCCAGTTGTCGATTAACTCCATTAATTCTATGAATTCTGGTAATTCTATTATTGAACCAATCACCCCTCCTAACAACAAAGGTACTAGTGACAACGAAAGCAGCTCTCCTAGTGGTGAAATAGATAAGGAGTACTTGTTGTCGGTGAGTAAGTTACCTTTGTCTCAGTTGAAATCTGAGATCTTGAAGTTAGCCAAAGACCAATACGGTTGTAGGTTTTTGCAGAAAAAGATCGACGAAAACTTGATTTCAAACTATTCGGTTAGATTTGCCAATTTTGAAATTATCTTCAATGAAATTTACTTGAACTTGTACGAGTTGATCATCGATCCTTTTGGAAACTATTTGATCCAGAAGTTGATCAAATATTGCTCCAATGAAAACTTGAATTTGATGTTGGAAATCTTGCAGACTAACTTATTTCAAATTTCAATTAACCAACATGGTACTAGAGCGTTGCAGAAGATTATAGAGAATTTGAATTTGAATAGTCTGTACCAATTGACGTTGTTGAGCAATGGTTTGAAACAATATATCATTGAGTTGATTAAGGATTTAAATGGTAACCATGTTATTCAAAAAATTTTGAACAAGTTTAAGCCTTTGCAATCTCAGTTCATTTATGACTCTATTTTGAACGACTTGATCACTGTTGCTACTCATAAACACGGATGTTGTGTGTTGCAGAAATGTTTGAACCATGTAACAAGTCATCAATTGAACCAGTTCATCAACGAGATTTTGAATGATTACAATTTTGATAAGTTAATCAACGACCAATTTGGTAACTATGTATTGCAGTACTTGATTTCCATCAACAATTACCAAATTCATTACAAGTTTTATCTCAATCTTGTTAAATTTAACTTGGTCAACTACTGCAACTTGAAGTTTTCTTCTAACGTTATTGAAAAGTTTGTTAAGAATTGCTACAACAATGAAATTAGTTCTGGAAACAACTCAGATGATGAGGTAGCTGTTGGCATCAACGAACCTGATATTAATTTCATCAACTTAAAGTTTGAATTGATTTATCAGATATTATCCAACCCTTCGAATCTCAACAAATTGATCAATGACCCATACGGTAACTATGTGATTCAAACTTTAGTTGACAGTTTACTTAATCCCAAGATTGATTACTTTGCATTGAAACCTACAAAGTTGTATTTATTGGTAAATCCTGTTCCAACTAGCAATGAAATGATCAAGTTTGAGATCATCAAAAACTACTTCAGTAACTGCAAGATCATAAGTTCGTTTGGAAAGAGAATTCACCTGAAAGTAAGTTTGGTTTTGAACAACACTGCCAACATTGCAGTACTTTCTCAGACACCTACTCCCAGCCATACCCCAACAATCGTTGGCAACCAATTCCAAGGTCCAATGAACCCTCCTTTAAACAATATTAACACCAATGTTATCAACCAAGCTCATGGAAACTCAAGGAGCTTTAGTCACAGCCCGTCTAACTCAGTTTCTTCAAACAGTTCTGTAAATCTTAATACTTTTGCATCAAGTACTTTTAATGATTTAAGTACTTCTCCCAATGTCACTAATGTCCCAATTATGAACTATAATAATGGCTACGCTAATAACAGATCCAATTCATACCCTCAGACTCATTCTAGATCTAACTCGTTTCAATTTAATCAAAATGGAGGGTTGAACTTAAGCGTCAATAATTACGGTGCCAATTATGTTTTTGATAACACGTTGGCTTCTAACATGAATAATTTGAACTTGAACACAAGTCACTCATCCAATCCAAACCCTAACCAGAAACAACCAATGATGAATAACTTAACCCCAAGCCAACCATATCAAGCCCAGTTTTCCAACCAAAGCCCACACGTACAACCCCAACAGTATCATAATGGATCAGTCTACCCACAATACATGGCACCCTCATATATCCAAGTCAAATATCAAAACAATGGTTACCAAAACCAACCTTATTTGAAGGCTCCTCAAATCTTTTCTAATGCACCAGGTAGTGACTATGTTAATGGAAATCAAGCCTACTATGGCTAGTTGATGTACAAAGCTCCAAATGGAAAATGAATAATGGTATTTAAACAAAAACAATAAAATTTATATATAGATTGATTTACTCAGTTATAGGCCGTCGTGTAACGTTATGCTATTATATATTACTTATAGTATTTGCTAAAGTGTAGTTTATACCTAGACTTAGGTTTAACTAATACGTATTTTACTTTCTTCTCTTTACCTTATCCCATACACTGCCTGATTTTCTCTTTCTACTGGTGCTTTCGGTAATATTTCTTTTGTTATTGAACATGGACCAGTCCTCACCAGCAAAGGTGTTTTCCAAGTCTTTACGTTTCTGGTGTTTGTCCTTTTTAGTCATGGTTGTAGGCAATCTAGTGAAGTTTTCCTCTTCATAGTTCTGCACTCTCATCTCCTTTTCTCTTTCCTTATTGGTTTTAACACCCCCTCTACCGTGGTTGACGATGTTCACACCAATAGATTTTTCTTCTGAAGGCAAGTCGCTGGATTCTCTCAAATATTCTTCCATACTCTGGAGTTTCTTGGTGTTGGATTTAGGGTTATCAGTGGCTCTGGTGGTTGGAGGTGCCATAGCGGATATTTTAGGCGGCTTATATGCTTCACTAGATTCAGTATTTGATTTCATTGGTTTCTTCATTAATCCAGCGGCATCTGGTTTATAAGACAATTCGTCTTCACTTGCACTGTCTTCTTCATCGTCATCATTACTATTTTCAGCTTCGTTGTTTTCTCCAGTTTTGCTTTTGGAAGGTAATTTATCTTCATTATTATACTCAGATTCCATTTTGTTGTAACTTCTGACCATTTTTTCAAGCTGGTAGTTCAATTTCTTTTCCAATGGTTTGATTCCCCTTTCTAGCGTGACTCTTTGCTCTATGCTTGTCTCGACTGCCTTTGTTCTTAACACCTCCACATCTTCTACAGCATTTTCTTTAATTCTCTCCACCTGAGATAATACTATTAAAATTAGTTGGTTCAAGTATGACAACATTGCATTGTTCTTCAAGTCTAGTAAACTCACATCCTCTATTTTGTTGCCTGAGTCTGCAAGCAAGTTCTTGATTAAATCTGGAAAGTCTTCACCCTGAGACTCTACACCTTCTATAATGCTCTTAACACCTTCGTTGGCACTGTCTAGTGACAGCACCATTCCCTTGAGTATGTCTTCCAACTGCACCATAGTTTATTTGAGAAATCAATTTCCGCGATGAGATAAAATCCATCTCAAAAAAATTTTATTAGCATCACTTTTTAACCATGCCTCAGAACGAATATATTGAGCAGCATATCAAGAAACATGGTAGAAGATTAGATTATGAGGAGAGAAAGAGAAAGAGAGAGGCCAGAGAAGGTCACAGAATCGCCAAAGATGCTCAGAAGTTGACTGGTTGGAAGGGTAAACAGTTCGCTAAGAAGAGATACAGCGAGAAGGTTGCAATGAAGAAGAAAATCAAGGCCCACCAGGAGTCTAAAGTTAAAGGTCCTAGTACTCCTGCTGAAGACCTGGGCGAGGCATTGCCTACATATTTGTTGGACCGTCAAAATGATAACACAGCCAAGGCCATCAGTTCTAGTATTAAGCAGAAGAGATTGGAGAAGGCTGATAAGTTTTCCGTTCCATTACCTAAGGTGAGAGGTATCAGTGAGGAGGAAACCTTCAAGGTCATCAAAACTGGTAAAAGAAGTAACAAGGCATGGAAGAGAATGATCACAAAACACACATTTGTGGGTGAAGGGTTCACTCGTAAACCAGTAAAAATGGAAAGAATCATCAGACCTTCTGCATTAAGACAAAAGAAAGCCAACGTCACCCACCCAGAATTGGGTGTGACTGTTTTCTTGCCTATTTTAGGTGTTAAAAAGAATCCACAATCCCCAATGTACACCCAGTTGGGTGTTTTGACTAAGGGTACCATCATTGAAGTCAATGTGAGTGAGTTGGGTTTGGTCACAGCTGGTGGTAAGGTTGTTTGGGGTAAGTTTGCTCAAATTACCAATGAACCAGATAGAGACGGCTGTGTAAATGCAGTGTTATTGGTTTGATTTATAGGGGGAAAGTTATGTTTTTTATTCATGAAAGTTATAATATACATTAGTCTACTATTTATACGATTTTAGTCTAGCAATTCCACATCGAACAAGTCCTCTAAAAACACTTCTTCTTTGCCTATGGTTCGGAATCCACAATTGATAATCAATTTCCCATTCTCTCGAACAACTTCCCATTGACTATTGTATAGCTTAGTCCCAACAAGGAAACACAAGCCACTTATATTCTGCTTGTTACTGATTTTTGGTAATATCTCGCAGTACTTTAGCATGATTTCATGTGGGCTAACTTTGCTGTCCAAATTGTAGAGGTTATCCACTGAATGAGAGTTATGAAGATTGTTTCTTCTCAAGTTGGTAAGGAACTCTTGCTTGACTCTTAGTAAGTATTCAAATCCAGTTTCAACACTTAGTTCAATCAACTTTTCGTAAGTCAACTCCAGGGTTTTTTCTTCTATTTCATTATATCTTGGACTTTCGATCCCTGAAGTCAAGTAACAATAACTCCATAATGTTTGCATTGCCAAACTGATTGCAAAGATGGCATCGAAGTAGTCCTTGTCTGGTGTCCAATGGTCATCTGATCCACTTTTATTTATTGGTGAGTCATCATACAACAATGTTTCCCACAAGAACACATAACAATGCACAATTCCTTTAATATTTACGATATCGTTCATGTTCTTTAACAGATCCTTGTTGAGCCACATATTCAGCAATTTTCGTTCCACTACCATTCTATCCTTCAAACTAACTTCTACGTTCTGGTTGTATGGAGATCCACAGTAGATGGACATGTCATAAGTATTTAAATCAGGCATTGCAACTATCTGAGTAATATGGTAGATCGAAAACTTGCAGGCTGACATGGTGCAATCGATAAACTTACTCGAGTCCTTATTTAAGACAACACTTGTACAAACTTCCTTGACTGTCCGACTGAAATTATCAAAACCATTTGTAAGTATTTCTTTCCAAATTTGAAAGTTAGAATTTGAGTTGGAAAAAGAAATCAACGATGACGTATTTTGCAATTCCAACTGTTGCATCTGATACATGATTGATAATAAACCACCATATAATATTTTCTTCACAAACGGAGAAATTCTGATAAGGTTTATGTCATTTGTTTTAAGTAACTTTTTGAGCACATTTAAAAAGCTTTCGTTGGATATCGAGTTATCAATATTCGTTTGCAACTTTGCTTGCTTTCTTAAGATCTTGTAAAAGGACTCATTGACATCTGTTGCTTCCCATAATTCATCACTGCAAGGCAATTTCATCAATTGGAGTTGGTAAAACATAATCACAGGATTATGACGAAATTTCACATAATCTGCTATGTCTAAGTAAAAAGTCATGAATGTGATCCGCTTCATGGACTCAGACTCGACCCATCTGGAGAATAAATCTGAATCATTCTTATTGCTCTCCTTTTTATTTAATACATCTGATTCTTCCTCACTTACACTGACGCCGCTAGCATTGTTTGCAGTAGAATTTGTGTTGGTTTTGTTCACATTTGCTGGATCTCCTCCTAATACTGGTGATCTTCGCATCAACTGAACTGTAGAAGCGTGATGAATGTGAGCTCTTTCATGCATTGTTCTCGAGAGAAAGTTCTTCTCGCTCCATTCTAATAAGTTCAAACTCTGCAACACCCACAACTTAACAGGAGATCTGAAGGCGTCATTTTCAAAAATAGCATACCGTAAAGGTGTAGCAATGTTCAAAGCCAACTTGTATTCAGGAGATTTGGATCTGGGCAGCAGGAGGGTCCTTGGATTGTCGGGGCTGGTACAATAGTTGCAACCAATCAATATCATTGACCATAGTAACAACGGTTCAGCAGTGGAACTTTTGAATGAAGCCTTATGCATGAAATTAAACTGGGGATGGAACACAAGCCAATAAATTGACAAGTAGTATGATAGCCTATCCTCTACCAACACTTTTTCGCTGAAAATAAGCTCTACTTGTTCCTTATTCAAGCTTGGCAAAGAAGTAAACAATTTCTGTAACATCATTTTATCTAGGAAAATGTGTCTATTAGTCGGAATGTTGTATTTTGTACCATACTCGTGCAATTTCTTCTGTACTCCACTTGTACTCGGACTAAAAATTTCATTTATCAGTTTAGGAGTAGTGTTGGATTCGTTGGTACTTGTTGGAGAGTTCAAAGAAATAGTCGAAGGAAGACTCAAGTTGAGAGGAGTCATTTTTTCCACTTCAAATAACAGGTGTGAAATCGAACCATTTGCTTCAGAAATCCCCGTGGTTGTACTCAGTTGTTGACCGGATGGTATCCTGAGGATTAAATCATCCAAGGGATTTGTATCATTCTGAAAAATGTTATTATCAGCTAATTCATACCTGAATTCGTTTAAATGATTTTCCAATTGCACTGGGGTTTGAACACCTGATGGGGTTCTAAAATCCGGTCTTAGCTGGCTATTTATTGGAGACAGATCTGTGAAGAGCCACGATAAGATATCAGTCTGACTCTGATATTCGTTTGTATTGAAGTGATGATTCAAGTTCGTCATACTTAAGCTCTTCAAGTCATTAATGTTATTCAACCTGTTGTAATTAGCAGTTGTAGTGCCAAGTTCGGCTGCATCATTGGAGCCCTCGTTTGTCACAGTGCCTGTTCCATTAATCTTAGCTATAATTGAACCATTGATCGTTGGATTTGTGGGGTTATTTATGGTAGGCATCGGGCTTACAATTGGGTTAGCTATTGGATTAAGCAGTTTCATTGGATTCGATGTCATTGCAGGATTTATCACGGGGTGGGAAATAGAATATTTTATATCCTTGTTTATGTACTTCCCTCTTTGTTTGTTACCATTTGCCTCATCTATGCTGATATTTCTACTAACATGCTCCACTCTGCTTTTTAAATTAGGCAGTTTTTTTTCATAAGAAGTCTGAAAAATAGGCCTGCTCTCCACAGCATTTATCAAGTTGCTTATTTGCAACGGCGATTCACCTCCAACCAGCATCGCTGCTCTCAGGGGAGGATCCATTGGTGTGCTTATACTAGATCTAGGAAAAGTCTTTGCAGACTCTGGAGATTCGTCTTCTGGACTTTCTGGTTTGCGGCTACTCCAATTGACCCTATTTGCTGCGCCGTTGGATAAATGCCGCATCATGTGTCTATCTTTCAAGTCTTTCCGTACAAAAGTTTTCCCACATTTCCTAGATACACCACCTAACGTTTCTACAGGAAACTCGCATTCAAACACTTCTTTTGGTTTGTGATTAAGATAATGCCTGGATAAATGGTCTGTTCGCGTAAACACCTTCCCGCAATCAGGACATGGGAAGCTACCTAGGTGTCTCCTCTTGTTTTTCTTCTTTTCATCTAGGTCCAGCATTGATCTATCAACTCCACAACTTTTGTCGCAATTTCTCCTCTGGGCGTAGTGCACTGACCAATATTTGATGTTCGAATGCTACATGATTTTGTTGTAGGTTTGTAGGGACTTGTATCAACCAATGAGAGATTAGTAGAGTTGATTTCATCGTGACTTCAAAGAGATAAACATTTTAGCAATTTCTTGATTTAGTGTTCGGTCTTAGGTTGTCGATTTTCGAGGCCTATTTAATCTTCAGTGCCTACGATTCTTAAGAACATTGGTTAGTTGTTGTTGTGGAGGTTATGTAAGGATGTACTAAATTGCTGAGATATTGATGGAAGTAACTATTATCGTTTGCTTTCAAGCCTTAAAGTTAGAATTCTACACCAATTCAACTTTTTTGCACCCAAAACATAAACTCCACTTTTAGTAACCTATTAAGGTGCCTAAACTATCACGTTACTCTGACCAGAAATATTCTTTTGCACTTTCAAGCCTTACTCTACATTAATATATTACACTTTATGGGCTGTATACAGCTATGCTAAATATTGTCTGGAGGATGCTGATATTACATTGGCTGGTTTAATCAGTTCAAAATGGTACACATTGACCATGTTTGCAAATCTGATTGAAACCTCTCTATCATGAATTTCGATTTTTTGGAGTTTCAGGTTCAATTCTGTCAAGGACTCTTCGTCGTCACTATCTCTGTTTTCCTCGGGTACCTTGTACTCATTGTAGTTAGGTTTCAGCACACTGAAATAGAATCTAAACTTTTCAAGATTCATGAGAAACCCAGTCATGGAATAAGGAAGTGGTGACGGTCCATGATTATATGGTCTCCTTCCTATATTTCTGAAGTACGCTTCATCAAAATAATCGATGTCAAAGTAATCATACTTCCATATTTGCATGTACTGGTCAAACCAACCTGGACTATTTTCAGGTTCTGCCTGCTCTATTACATTCAAATCAAGTTGTTCCACTATCTCCGTGTACAAAGCATCAACTTCTGTTTCAACATACTGGTCTATATAGACGTCTCTAATTAGAGTTTCTAGTTTAGATTGTGGGTACCTTACACTGTCGTTTTTATGCTTGAAAAACATATCTGCCAAGCAGTTTTTTGTGAACAATTTAATCTCTTCGGTACCAGGACTAGTTTTGAGACTCTCTTCTATGATTATATCCATATCCTTCAACTCGTCGAAATTGGGCTCTCGTAATTGGGACTTTAGAATGGGCGGTAGGTTCTCATAGATCGCAAGCTCAGACAGCTTACTCTTCAGTTCTAGATCAGGCATAATTATTGATTCAATACTGTGATTTCTATTAGCTTGCTTGTATTTGTTCGTAATCTTGTTCTCCACTATTCTCTTCAAATTCATGTAATCACGGTGGTCAAATGGAGCCAAAGGGTTATGATATTTCCTGATCAACATTTCTAATTCAGGTTGGTAAATAATTGATATGCATTGTTGAGGCAGCATCTTATCTAGTTCCTGGAAAAGACGAGGGTGACTCCTTATGACTTGCTGGTACTCACGTTCTACTCTCAGCTGTGAATGAAGGAATATGTTGTCAGGTTTACGATAGTGTATTAAAGCACTTTTCAAAGACTCCCGAAGAGATATTCTCGTGGTTTTAAGTATGGGAAGACTGTTCTCATTCAAAGGAAACCTGGCTGATATTGGTTGCACCATATGTGGTGGTATGAATGAGCAAATTTTGTATGGTGAGAAGGTGCAACTACATAAGAGAAATTCTCTGCGCGAAATGGTAAACCTACTCTTTTGACATCATTATGCATTCTACAGATAGTGCTAGCTCTCTGAACTGGCCCTGGAATATGGATGGGATCTTTCCCTGGTTCTTCTTGAACGGTCTGGACCCATTCTGGGTCTTGATGCTCTCTCTGTGTCAGAGCTAGAGCTAGACATGTTATCTTCGTTGTTATCGCCTGGCTCTTCTGGTCGAGTCAAACTGATCACTCTTCCCACTTCAAAATGAGGTGCTGTGATGTCTGGTAAGGGAAACTTTCCTGGTAGAATCAAATGTGGTTCTCTAGTAGTCACGGATAGCGTCCTGTTACCTTCCAAGGTGAATGTAGGAGTTGCAAAGCTCTGGTTGAGGTAGCTGTCTGTTAGAGGAGTGATGGTAGCCTGAAATGGTCTTCTGAAAGGTCTGAACACATCTGTAGAATGGTTGATTAGGCGATCAAGCACCTGCTCTCTATCGGTATGTAATGACAGTATCGACTGTTGTATCCTCTCGATCCTTGCTTCTTTTGTATCTTTTTTGGAAGCATTCAACTTCGAACGACACAAAGGACAGCTTGAATTATTGGTGAGCCATTCAACAATGCATGATTTCCCAAATACATGGTTGCAATTAGGCATTTTAACAGGTATGTGTCCATCTTCTTGGATCTTCTCTGCTGCTTCTTCTTCGGTTTCATTAGAGCGAATTACCTCTTCATATCCTGGTAATATGTCCTCTCTGGTGGGTTCCGTCAAACTGTAAAGGTTTCTTTGTGGAAATCTGCAATAGTTAAGAGCTCCTTGGTCCAAAGGCATGAAAATAGACGGGTCATTAAACTGAATTTGTTCGTTAGCCAAAGCAATATGCACATTGTATTTGCTGTTGATTTCTTGATACAACAAATCGGAATCAGGCTTGGCATAAACATCTGTATTGTTCAGATTATTAGTGTCTTCCATTAATTTATCGTCATTTTTGACAACTTCGTACGCCTCGTAGCAGATAGGACATTCCAGGGAACCATTTTTCACAGGGTCACAAGGTTCCAATGCTGCAACCACTTTGGAAATCTGATTGGGTCTTTCTCTATCTCTGAAGGAATATTCTAACAACTGAGTCATCCACCTTTGGAGATTATTTCCAATATCACCGCCTTCGGCATTGAGATCGATGTCAATAGTCGACATGAAATTACTGGGGTTGGTGCTCATGTTGCGATTTGAAGATTTGGTAATGATACTTTTGGACCTGATTTTTTGGCGCATGTAGTTTTTCAGGTGTCTTTTTTAAGGCATTTACTAGATTCTATGCCTGATGTAAGAGGGAAATGTAACTATAACTTATATTAGAATACATCCAACAATTTACTCCTATGTCTATTTCTATACTACAAATACTGTGCACGAAGGTTGTTCACCATGTTCTGTTTATCTGGATCCAAACCGGGAATCTGTTCTGGAGGAATTGTTAACACCTGTGCAATCAAGTCTGCTTGTTCTGGTGCCATCAGGGCTAATTTCTGCTGAGTATGAGCTGGCAAAAATGGCCATTTAGAACCTTGGTTCTGGTTAAAGTTGTTGCCGTAGTTCTGGTTTTGGTTTCGGTTTTGGTTATTGTAGTTCTGATTTTGGTTGAAGTTTTGGTTTTGATTGTAGCTCTGATTTTGGTTGTAGTTCTGGTTTTGATTGAAGTTCTGGTTCTGGTTTTGATTGAAGTTCTGGTTCTGGTTCTGGTTTTGGTTATAAGTCTGGTTTGCTACCTGGGGGGTGTTCTGTTGGTTGGAAGATTCGTTAATAACTTCATCATCAATCAATCCCATAAGAAGCAATGCTTGCGCAGTAGTTGTGGCAAAAATAGGATTACTCTGGAAGATCTCGCCAGCCTTAAGCTCGTTTGGACTATTTAATGTAGCTTTTAAGTTGGAAATCAAGTCCAACAAGATTGGTGGGGGGATATGACTTAAATTTTCGTTCACCTTGTCTGGAGTCTTGAATGGTAAAACAGGAGGTTGGGGGAGGTTTCTGGAATTCTGTAGATTGTTTTGGTTCATATTTTGGTTCATATTCTTGTTCATGGGGTTCATATTTTGGTTCATGTTCATGTTGGTTGGTGCTGGCAGGTTGTATTGGTTAAAGTTTGGGTTCTGAATTGGTTGGTTAAGACCCTGAGCCATCGACTGGCCTGTCAAAGGAACATTACTAAGCATTTCTTCTGGTAGCTGAACATTGTTAGGAAAATTAGATCTTGTTAATTGCATTACAGGTCTTTGCTCTGCTGCTCCGGCTCTGAGACCTTCTTTAGAGACCTCTACTCTAAATCTTTTCACTTTATTTCCCGGCATCATGATTCTGACCTGGTTCAAGAGCTCTAATCCATGCTGAGCATCTTCGGGGGTTAGGTACTCTACGAAACAGAACCCTTTGTTCTTCCCTATGTGGTCAAACCCTAATCTTATGTCGACAATTCTGCCGCTTCCAGCCATCACAGAACGTAACGCGTTTTCATCCCATTCAAATGGGATCAGACCAACGTAGAGAATGCTCGAGGTAGAAAGTCCTTGAACAGGCGGTGGTGGAAAACTAGGCTTGGGTGGTACTCTTCTGTTCATTATAGAGATATTAGTTCTTCAGTTTTTTCACCGCGAATTCAAAAAAAAGTCTGTCCCACTGGTGTCAAATTTTGGTCCAGTGCTCGGTGAAATGCTGGTACCACCACAGAAATGAAAACTTGAAAAAAAGAAGAACTCCGATACCGGGAGTCGAACCCGGGTTTGCTGCGTGAAAGGCAACCGTGCTAGCCGTTACACTATATCGGACTTTGTTGAAGGATTTCTGTTGTAGAGACTCTTGAGTGACTTAGTGTTTTAGTTAACTACTTCGATTACATTTGTATTAATCCTATAAATGGGACTTAAAATTCATACTCGCTTCTACTTCACCTTTATTGAAGAGCTCAAGTCTATTTGCCATCAACTCTTGCTTGTCTTTGAACCGAACCTCAGGGTACCAATCCTTATCACTAAAAGCTTCGGTACCAACTGTGTCTAAGGCTTGTTTGATTGCTTTCAATACCTCTTCTGGCATCTCACCATTCACTAAATGACTGCCGTTCTTTATCTTATAAAATCCTGTTAGGTTTTTTATATTGTCCTTTACGAACTGGTTTACTGGTCCTCTTGTGAAAGCAGACTCCTCTGGGGCTATATAGAAGATTTTTGAGTCAATATGGGGAGCAATAGCTGTGCTTTTACGCAGGGCTATTCTGTTGTAGCCATATACAGCCATCTGATCGACTTTGCTAGCTTTGCTCTTAATTTTCATGGTATTTAAAGACTTGTCATATTCTTCGTAGTATTCATTCTCTATGATTTCATTTAAAATTTCGGGTTTCATGTTTTTCAAGAACGATTTTTGGGTATAGTAGTTCTTAAACTCTTCTATACTTTCAAATGTATCTTGGATGTGTCTTCCAATTCTTAAGAAGTTCGTCAAGTAGGCTTGGTCATAGACATCATCAGAATAAAAGATAGGGTCAATGGGAATAATTGTATCAAAGAAATTGGGATTCAAAAAGGATGCAACCATGCATTGATTTCCACCAAGTGAGTGGCCAACCAAAATATTCCTATTGAGTCTGTTATTAAGAAACTCTCCATAGTGTTTCTGTTCGTGTTCAATAATTTTCAAGATATCTCTGCTGCCATCATGCCATCCGTAAACCCACCCTAACTTCCCTTTATTTGCCATACTAGAGTCACCATGGTTTGCAATATCAAATGCAATACAACTTCCTACGTACCATTTGGAATTAGACCATTGAAGCATGCGTTCTATGTAATACGTCCAAAGGTGTTTATTCATGCCAGTTCCATGTGAAAAAAGAACAGAGAGACGTATCTTACCATTTTCTGTTCTTGTAGTTGTAAATTTGTTGTATACAATCTTTAATCTATCTTCTACTGAAACGGTGGATCCAGGTGTGCCTTCTATGGTTATTTTTTTCAAGGTGTACATTACCCCAGATATTTGTTGAGATTTAAAAGCGCTCTTTTTGCAGCAAAATTATCATAGGTTTCATACAATATTCCGTTAATTTCGAATCTGTGGGACTTAAGACCTTATATAACATAGGAAAACCGAATTAAGTGACTATGTTCGTCATTAATTATACGTAGCTACTAATATAAGCAAAAATCAATCGTGTATTTCAATCTAATCTTCTCCAAAAACATCAATAGGAGTCCAATTTGGGGATCCATATCTCTTTGAAGTGGTTTTATGAATCTCATTGATCTTTGCAACATCCTCCTCAGCCAAATCAATGAGTTTCAAGTTTTCTTCTACTCTGTGAGGTTTGATGGATTTAGGCAAAGCGATTATATCTCTCTTTCTCAACCAACTGAAGATGACAGTTGCTGGTGGAACCCCATACTTTTCTGCGATTTTAATAATCACTTCGTCTTTCAAAAGAGGAGACCCGTCTGACCCTAATGGTGAGTAGGCCTCCATATAGATACCATTTTCAGTGCAATATTTCTGCAATTCTAAGTTTGGCAAGTATGGATGACATTCCACCTGGTTAATAACCGGCTTAATTGTCACCGCTGAATCTGCTAAAAGTGTTTTAGTGTTACGAATCAGGAAGTTGGAGATACCAATGGACATGGTTTGTCCTTTTCTGACACATTCTTGCATTAAAACATAAGTTTTGACAAACGTCCAATCAAAAACAATATCTCTGTTACCATTTTCAAGTAATGGAATCTTCTTAGGGTTACCGTTTGGATTTAAGTATACAGGCCAGTGCATGAGGTATAAATCCACGTAATCCAAACCTAATCTTTGTAGCGATTCTTCAAGAGCTTTGACTGGATCATGACACTTGGTAATCCACAACTTGGTGGTGACATAGATTTCTTCTCTAGGGACTCCTGAATCCTTAATTGCCTTTCCAATTGGAACCTCGTTTTCGTAGCCTGCAGCAGTATCAATGTGTCTGTAGCCAATTTTCAAGGCATGTTTCACAATTGCGTATACCTCGTCATCCTGGGCTTTCCAAGTCCCCAATCCGATAACTGGAATTGAGGTACCGTCGTTTAATTTGACACTTTTAAGACACTTTGTAGGAATTGACATATTTGAAATCTGGAGAGCCTGAGAAAATCACTACCAATGATAAATCCGTCCAGATACTCGGAAAATTAGAATTACGTACAGTATCTACTTAAAAATGTTGCTATATTCTGTTAACACGACTCTGTATCTGACATCGAGATTAGAAGGTTTCTCCAACCCTTTCTTTAAGTTGTCTTCAGATATGGGAAGTAACTCACACCACGGTAAAATGTTTTGGGTGGCTGCAACTTCAAGCATTTCAATCATTTCTTCTCTAGTTCCTAAGATGCAAACGTAACACCATTTCCTGCCATAGCGGGTGACGAAATGCTGAAGTCTTCTGCAGGTAATTCTACACTGTGGTACTTTCCATAAACGTTCTAAGCCTGGAAATATTTATCACTGAAGTCTTTGGTAGAGTTTGAACTTGCCAGCACAAGATATAGCTTATACTTGTACTTCTCAATCCAACCATTCTGGCTCAAATCAATACAATGGTCTGCTCTCAATGCTAGGCAATCCTCTTGTTTGTCGCTGGTTCTAGAAATGGCATAGACCTCAGCACCCAATGCTTTAGCAAATTGTCCCAAACCACCAATTCCTAAGATCCCCACCTTCATGCCATGTTTTGTTATGTTGCGTTTTAGTGGGGCAAAACCGTTACTCCAGCACACAAAAGTGGGGCACATTCTGGTTTGTCTAAACTAGATGGAAATCCAAATACAACATACTCATTGGCAGTAACGTAACTGGAAAAACCACCGTAAGCCATCTCACCATACCTCTTGGCGTTGTAAATGTCAAGTTCATCAGGACAGAAGTTCTCTAAATGATTTTCACAAGAAGAACAACTAAAACAAGTATCCTATTTGGGCTCCAACTCGAACTCTGTCACATACTTTATGGAGCGTTACGTCAGCACCGACTTTGGTTACAGTACCAATGATCTCATGTCCAGGAATCACAGGTAATTTCGTGCCTCCCCAGCCATTGGTACAGGTGAGAACGTCGCTACCGCAAACTCCACACCAATCTACTTTCACTTCTACATCTTTAGCGTCAAAGGTTCTAGGCTTTAAGTCAACTTTTTTGGCTTCACTGTAATTGCTAGTGTCGTGAATAGCAAATCCTGACTACAAAACACTTAAATACGTGGTTTCAAGAGGGTATCGTGCTGTTTAATAGCATTATTAGTTGCGGAAAGGTTATTTACTTGCGATTGCTCAAGTGAATAATCTGTTGTTGCTAATGATTCTTTGCGGTTGCTGCTACAGATACTTTGTACAGGGTTGTATTAGGAGGTTGCAGAATTATTACAGCAAGTAATGTAAAATACAAGTCTAATTTGATAAATACTACAAACTCAGAAACTAAAACTAAACTCTATTCTAAAACTTAGTCAAAAGCCTTGTCAAAATCAGTCAAGGTGATTCTATATCTAACATCACCATTGTAAGTTCTTTCCAAGCCCTTCTTGACATTTTCTTCAGAAATTGGCAACAAATCGGCCCAAGGAATAATATCCTTTTCAGCACACAAATCCAACATCTCAAGCATCTCTTCTCTGTTACCCAAGTGAGTACCACCGAAACAAGACCCATTGAAAAGGAAGGTCTGAGCAGTTAAACTGAATGGTGTTTCTGGTAACCCAACACTGTTGAATTTACCATAGACCTTCAAGGTTTGGAAAAAGTCGTTGCTGAAGCCTTTGTTAGAGTTGGCACACGACAAGATAAAGTCAAACTCATATTGATATGGCACAGACCAGTTTTCTTTGGTGGTGTCAATGTAGTGGTCAGCACCTAATTTCAAAGCATCTTCTTTTTTCTTTTCACCTCTGGACAAGGCATACACTTCGGCACCCAAGGCCTTGGAGAATTGGATAGCCATGTGACCTAAACCACCAATTCCAACGATACCAACCTTCATACCTGGCTTAAGGTTGTTTCTTAATGGAGCATACACGGTTATACCAGCACACAAAAGTGGGGCACATTCTGGCCTGTCCAACTTGGCAGGAATTTTGAATGTGAAATACTCATTGGCAATAACATGACTAGCATATCCACCATAAGCAACTTCGCCATTCTTTCTGTCATTGTAAGTATCCAAACCGTGAGAACAGTAGTTTTCCTGTCCTATTTCACAGGCCTTACACTTGAAACAGGAATCAACCTGCGCACCAACCCCAACTCTATCACCTACCTTGTGCAAAGTAACACCAGACCCAATTTTGGTGACGGTACCCATGATTTCGTGACCTGGGATGAGTGGCACTATGGTTTCACCCCAACCACCAGTGGCAGTGTGAAGATCACTGCCACAGATTCCACAATGGTCAATTTTGACTTCCACATCCTTTTCACCAAAGGTTCTTGGAGTGAAGTTGATCTTTTTAGCGTCACTGAACTTGGACGTATCGTGAATAGCAAATCCTTGGTAACTCATGGTTGGCTTTTTTTACCACGCAATGGCATCTCTTGCTTTTTATAGTATTTCATATCGATAAGGCTCTCAACGCACTCGTTCACTACGTTTTAGGTAATTGCGCTTGACATCAGAAAAGCGTATGAATGAAATATACTACCTTTAACGGGCAATTGACCGGTACATTGCCCTATTGCTTTGCTGTTGTGTGTGGTGTTATACATACTGTATTACTACGTTAGTGGGTTGTAGTTGTAACTGGTTTTCCACGGAAACATCTTTCAAATTGTTCGTGGACTGGAAGTTGTGTACAGTAATGGAAAATCGACCCGAGATGTTTTCGACATGTGTGTCTACCAGTTTCTTCAGATGGGATCTTTAGGTTCGTTTGTTACTTGTGTGTTTTAAGTCCACATGTACCTCTTGCTGCTAGCTATTAACATAGTAGCAGTATTACCGAACCTTGGGACACTTTTCTTGAACTATTAATTCTTAGTACCGGATTTCATGCAGGTGGTGTTAATTTTTTATCTGTGAATCAGGCAGTACTTTCTTAGTTGTACATATCTACTTTGGATTGGAAATTCCCTTTTTTGAGTTCAATGTTAATTGCATGGTCAAATTCTAATTCATACTTGCTCTCGCTTAAAACCGTTTTAGGCAACATACATCCATTTCCGTTTCAATTTATTATATTCATGTTCTATTTTCTGGATCAACAAACCAAAGTAACTACTTTCAATCTCTTCTTGACGCATACTGTGACAATACAGACCGAATGTGTTTGTTGTATTGAGAACCTGAACATTTGAACAAATCCATTTCATACCCTCAATTAAACCACTCGTGAATTTGCAAGTATACCAAAATTCCGTTTACCTCCCGGTCATTTCTCTATTAATGTCATCATACGTATTTCTTTCATCCTCTATCATGCTTGTACACCTTTCTTTCTCTCATAAATCAAAACCCCTGTGTTTGCTTATGTAATCCAAATCGCACTGTTTTCATCCCTAGAATATTTAATTTACTCACACCAATATGATTAGTGATAACTCAATTGAGGATAAAGAAAACCATTATTCAGTGAAGCCTAATCAGCAACAGGACGACAGGGATGTATTTGAGTTTGAAGACCCTAATCCAGCTCAATTGCAACTGCAATTTCACCGTCACCAAGGTGTCACTCCTGACACGGGTATAGAAATAGATGAAGAAGAAATTGAAGAAATAGATGCAGATGATGATCTTGATCCAGGAACAACAAATGAAAGTGCCATTGACATTGCTGATGAAGACGTAGAGGTAATAGAAGTGGTGGAACCTGAAAAGAATAAGCACAAAGGGATGCCAGAAGCAACAGAGTTCGGTACGTTGGCTTCCAAGCTTATGAAGAAGGTTAACGATTATCCAGTAGCTGATCTGGCTCACAACGTGTGGGAAATTAAGAACTGGAGTGCCATGAATGAAACTAAGATAAGGGGCCCTAGATTCAAATGTGGGAATTTTGAATGGAACATATTACTTTTCCCCAGAGGTAACTCCAATAGCAATTGCATGTCAATTTACATCGAACCCCATCCAATCGACCCTTCCGTGAACGAAAAGGAAGATGATTGGTATGTTTGTGCTCAATTTGCTTTTGATTTGTGGAATCCAAATTCTCCAAAGTCCAGATCTGCTAGTGCTTCCTTTCACAGATTTAGCAAAAACGATACCGATTGGGGGTTTTCTTCGTTCATCGATTTAACCCAAATGGCTAGTACTTCACATCGCGACTTGGCTCCCATAATGGCCAATAATCAATTGAATATTACTGCATATGTTAGAATAATAGATGATTCTTCCACTGGTGTTTTATGGTATAACTTCCAGGATTATGATTCCAAGAAAAGCACCGGTTATGTCGGATTGAACAACCAGGGTGCAACTTGTTATCTTAATTCATTATTGCAGAGCTATTTCACCACTAAAATCTTTAGAAAGTTGGTATACCAGATTCCAACTACCTCAAACACAGTAACGAAGTCCAATAAGAAGATTAAGAAACAAAGTAGTGTGGCGTTATCTTTACAGAAAATTTTCTATCTTTTGTCAACTTCCCAAGTTCCTGTCGGTACATTAGAGTTGACCAAGTCATTTGGTTGGGACTCGAACGATGCGTTTACACAGCATGACGTCCAAGAATTGAATAGAATTTTGATGGACAAATTGGAAACTTCCATGAAAAACACCCCAATTGAAAATAAGTTGAACAGTTTGTTTGTGGGTAAAATGAAGAGTTTTATCAAATGTATTAATGTGCCCTATGAGTCTTCCAGAGTTGAAGATTTCTGGGATATCCAACTAAATGTGAAAGGATTTGCTGACTTGGAACAATCATTTGCCAACTATATTGAATCAGAAATGTTGACTGGTGATAACAAATACCAGGCTGGTGATGACTATGGTTATCAAGACGCAAAGAAAGGTGTTGTGTTCCAACATTTTCCTCCTATTTTGCATTTACAATTGAAAAGGTTTGAGTATGATTTTCAAATTGATGATTTATCTAAAATAAATGATCTTCATGAATTTCCAGATTCTATTGACTTATCGCCTTATTTGGATGAGGACTTGGAAAATGATATCAGAAAGGAAAACTGGAACTATAAGTTGCATGGTGTGCTAGTCCACCAAGGTAGTATCTCAAATGGTCACTATTACACAATGATCAAGCCTAACGCTCATGATGAGCAATGGTACAGATTTGAAGATGATAAGGTTTGGAAAGTAACAAAGACTCAAGTCTTTCAAGACAACTTTGGAGCCAACGAAATAACTGAAGTTGAATATTTAAGATTACCAAGATCAGAACAAAGTGACTATATCCTTAAAAGATCTACTTCGGCGTATATGTTGGTTTACTACCGTGAAACCTACTTAGACGAAATATTGCCAGGAAATGATGATGAGATTAATGCCCAAATTCCAAAGTTTATTCCTATCGAAATAGAAAATCAGTTGAATGAAACCAAACTTTTGGAAAGTTTAAAACAGCAACAATTGTACAATATTAATGTGAAATTGATTACGCTTTCTTTATTTCAGAAGTATAATGAATTCGATTATTATCATGATCCATTAAACCATAAGTTTTATGACAAACACTTGATTCACCCTGGAACCAAACCAATTGAGTACAACTTCAAAAAGACTGATTCATTGCTTATGTTGTATAATAAAATCAATGAGTCAAAGAATTTGTCCAAAATTGACTCTTTTGGTGAAGTTGGCGCTTTACCTTACAGATTATTATTAATTTCACATCGTAATAACCATACCAATAGAGTTGATAGCCCATTGAATGTTGAAGACTTGGATGATAAAAGTTTATGGAGTGTTTACAATCACTATTTTATCAAATCGCATGACGAGATGGTGTTTTATGTGGACGAGGGTAAAGATTTGACTATATTCCCTTTGGAGGAGGAGCACAACACCAATGTTGAAGATTTCAATATTGAACTTGTTTGGGATAAAGTGAATGACATCAAGACTACTGATTTTAAGTTCAGCAATTTGGAATCAAAATTGTTCTTATTTATAAAGATATTTGATCCAATTACTTGTAAAACTTATGGTGTGGGTAATTTGACAGTTTCAAAACATGAATCAGTATCGATGATTATTCCGATTGCCCAAAGCCTATTCCAAACTTCAAACGACTTCGACATATATGAGGAGTTGACACCATACAAATTAGATTTAATCGATCAGATAGACACCTTTGAGAAAAACGAATTAAGCAATGGTGATATTCTTGTATTGCAGTTTAAAGATTTTGATTCCAAGGGAAAATTCGAAACATTGTTCAACTACTTCAGATTTTTGGTTACAAGAATTCATATAAAAGTCTCACCAATGGTAGACGATGACAACAACGATGCTGAAAACGAAGAAGCTGAAAATGAAGATGACGAACATAGTTACATGGAAACAAATGACCAATACGTTGCCGAAACAGATGAAAATGTTGTCAAAGCTTACAAAAATAAGGACGTTGTTACTGGTAACAAGAACAACGAAGACACCTTCGGATTATGGCTTTCTACAAACTATGCATACGAGGATATTAGTAAGGAAATTGGAAGTAAAATTGATGCTGACCCTGAATACATTAGAATATACTTCATTAACGAACAAGGGCTGAAATTGCCAATGAAAACTACCACCAAAATTTCACAATATTTTCCAAAGAGCTTACCAATATCAGAAACTATCAGGTGTGAATACGAAGTTTTGAAAATTACTGTCAAGGAATTCGAAACAATGAAGAATTTCAAGATCTATTGGATTAACAAAATATTTGATTACAGAGAATTTGAGATTATGATATCTATGAATGAAAGTGTTGCAGAATTGATCAATAAATTGGACATTTTATTAAAGAAGGAGAGTATTCATGTCAAGAAGGAGAACCTATTCATGTGGTATGGAAACGACAATAAATATATTGGTTATCTAAAGTTAAATGAAACAGTTGCCGATCTCAATGAGTCGTTTGATTACTACGTTTCAGAGCTTCCTATTGAATTGAATGTTTTAATTCAGCATGATTTCATTCATCCTTCAAAACCTCCAAGTACTGATTTCAGCGATCCTATTGATAAGTATGAATACGAATTGAGTATGAGTAACATAAAAAAGTTAAATATTGTTCCGGTGTTCCATTTCCATAAAAACTCGACAAACCATCATTCTTTGCCGTTCTTGTTCATTATTTTCCCAAATGAAAGATTCGTTGACACAAAGAAAAGATTACAACATAAGTTGGGTTTGACTGATGTGAACTTTGGTAAGATCAAATTTGCATTAGCTGATAGTCAAGATAAAGGAAAATATTTAGATGGTGATGATGATTTAATTTTGTATCAACAAGCAAATGAAGCAGGTTTATCATTAGCTTTGGATCACGTTGATAGAAATCCCCGTAGAAATATCTTTGACAAAGGAATTCAAATTAAGTAGTATTAGAAAAAGCATTTCTATACACAAAACATGTACTATTGTCGTATATTCATTTCATTTCATTTATTAATTATTCTTGATGTCTTTTTTCCTCAAATTAGTGGAGCTTAATTTATTCTCTCCTCCTATTAAGTCTATTGTGAACACTTCCAAGGTTCGAAAGCCAATCAGTTCCCTAAAATCATTCACAAATTTCCCACCTCCACTGGATTCCTGACTCAAAACCAAACAGTCAATATCTCGTAAATACCCTGTTGGTCCACATACATCTACTATTTTGTATATCTCGAAACTTTCCTTTACTAACTTTTTTATAAAAGCTACAGTTTGGAATACTCTTTTTTCGAAAGTGTCCAATTGTTCTTTGAACTTTTTGTTTTTTAATAACTCTGCATCTGTAACACCAACGATTAATTTCTTCTTGGCTAAAAATGCTGCAATTGATAGCAATATTTTGTGTCCATCATGTAAATGGTCAAATGTGCCTCCAACTGCAACTGTGTCAAATTTTGCAGTTGAAGGTTGAGGCAATTGAAATTGACATTGCTTTATATCAGCCTTCAATTCAGTACCATAATTCTTTTCTCCTGATACATAGAAGGAATCTGCAGGTATTTGCAGGTTGAACAAAATGTCGATTTGAAAGCTATAATCATTTCCTGCTTGAGTTGAGATCTCACGATAACTCTCATACAATCTGTTCAAAATAAAATTGAGTAAATCAACAGAGTCAATTCTTTTCAGTATTAATACTGTAAGTTCTCTGGGCTTGTGTGATAGAAAAAGCTTGATAGCTTCGCTGTAATCTTTGGTAAAGGGGTCCTCGATTACTATCGCCATAGTGCGGAAGTGAGAAATTCTAGTTTTCCAATTGTAATCTAAAGAAGGTGATTCAACAGCCGGAAGAGTGCTACATTGCAGCTGTTGTTGGGTTGTTTTGCGTTTTTCAGGACATTTTGTGTTTATTTTATGTCTTGATGAGCTTTAATATCTAGATTTTTAGCGTATGATGCTATGTCATCAGGTTTATTTACTCTATACAATTACTTGTCTTTGAACATGACCTTATTTTGCTGGCTTTTTACAGCTTTAATCATATGGTTTAATCTTTTATTCTCCTCGGCATCCACTTCTAACCAATTGCAATAGTAAATCTTATCACATAATCTCTTAATGTCTTTCATTAGGTCTGATTTAGGTCTTAAATCGATTCTTGGTAAGGAAGTCGCCAGTTTGGACATATGAGCTTTATTAGCCTCTGGGTTTGCTTTAATGTCTTTTGTTTTTTTTCTTTTTGCTTCTATTTCTGCTGGTTCTAGAATCTTCAACAATTGCCCAAGACTCTTACACAAATACTCTATTTGTGGACCTGTTAACGGGTCCTTTTGAATTCTAAAATCTCTGTCAGACTTCTTTACCTCCTTCAATTGGTTGTAGTTGTATCTCATGAAATAGTGTAGTTCCTCGCTTATCATTTGTACTACATTCAAATAGGTCTTCGTACTTGGCTTCACAGCACTAGCGTGAACGTACTTCAATATTTGAATGTTGATGGCACTCGATTTTTGTTCTTTCAAGAAGAGTTGGTGAATCCAGAACATCATGCTTTCAATGATCCCAATATCCATTGTTTCTTCAACAGGAGCTCCATATTTCACATCCACTTGTAACTGTGCCAAGGTTGGATATTGTGAAAAGTTTATGCCTCCAAAATTTTGAAGCAAATACCAAACTGCTTTTAAGTACTGAATGGGTCTGTCTAGTCGGTACAAACTCTCAAGTACATATTGCACCAAAAACTTGTTTAAATCTATTTTAATGTCCTTGTCGTTATCAACTGCAATTTCAGCAAAAACAAGAGGTGTTGTCTTGCTGGCAAGTTGCAACTCTCCATCTTTCTGCTCTGAAAGTTTTTTGCTAGAATTAAAGTTCAAATTCAACTCTTCGGACATACTTCTGAAGTCCTTACTCCAAGATGCCAACTGCTGCAACCCCGCTGTATTGTGTTTGTAACCATTAAAACATTTCAAGTAATTGCTAGCAAACAACTCGTCAACCTTTTCCACTTTCTTTATTATAAGTTGACAGTTCTCAATTAGTTCTTTATTTACTTTGAATATCTGAGCTGCTTTATTGACTTTCAATATAGAGGAATCATTCTGGATCTTCTTGACCATGTAGTTTCTGTTCCTACATAAGCCTCTCACAAAAATTGTGAAGGTAATGTTATCAGCTTTCAAATTACCAAGTTGGTCGAAAAATTCCCAGGCCATCAACTGGTTGTCGTTCAAGTTTCTAACAAGACAACTCAACAAGGCATTAAATGTTGAAATTTGTGGTTTTTCAATCAGATTGTACTTTTCAATTAGATTTGTGAATAGTTGCAGGTCTTTCTCGCTATACTCTTTGAAAGCCATGCTTTTAGAAATTCCATCAAATAATATCACATATGTTTGATCGTTTGGTATGTAATCCCATTTCTTACAATCGTTCAACACCTTCAACCCTTCAGTCACTTTTCCTTTTTGAAGTGCATATTCAATAACTTTGTTCATGGCCACTGGACTTTTCTTCAGGGTAATCCTGAGAAGGTAAAATGCTCTTTCGTGGTTTCCATCTTTTTTCATCAATTTCTCGACCTGTTTGGTGATGTAGACCTTATCATTAACCGAACGAGGATCAACACCAAGTAATTTGAACAAAAGTAACTTAGAAATAGGCCTCTTGTCCACTTTTTTCAAAGCAATTAAACTATTAAATATTGCCATGTTTAGATCATTATCTTGAGTAAGTGCTCTAGTTGTTATCTTGGACGTGCTTATGGGTTTTCCTTTGTTATCTGTGATTAAGCCATCATATTGATATCTTAAAATCTTTACTGCTTGATTCAAGCTCGTGGCCTTGAAAATTTCGGGCAAAGCTTTAGTTGGGGGTTTTCTTTTCTTAGCCACTACACCTGTTCTTATGAACTTCGTTAGGTTCGCCCTGACACTGCTATATAGCGTAGTTGTTAATCTCATTCCTGCAAAAGGTGCGATGCGATTTTGAAATAATCAAGATGAGTTCACAAGATGACTGGATATTACTCAAAACGTCCATAGATTTATTGGTGGATAGATTAACTGAAGAGAACATTGCAGAAATAGCATATGAAATGTTTAAGTTGAATCTTTTCAGAGGAAAGGAACTTTTGGTAATGAAATTGATATCAAAACAATACAGTGGTTATCACCTTACCGGTGTTTATGCAAGTTTCGTGAACATAGTCAATTCTAAAATTCCTGATATAGGTCGGTTACTATGTGAAAGATTAGTGGTATTGTTCAAGAATGAATACTTTTACGATTCATTCGTCAACATAGATTTTATTTGCGAGCTAGTAAACTACAAAGTTATGAGTGAAATCCTAGTGTTGCAAATCATTGATTTGTTAATGAATAATGTAACTAATGATTCAATTAAGATAGTGATACGGATATTAAAATTGAATGGTGGAATTTTGCCCAAAAATGTGATATACACGTTGATAGATAAGCTCAGAAACATGTTGAATGAAAACCTGGTGAACGAGTTCAATATTGTAGGGATCAAACAACTATTGAGTATAAGAAAGAAAGGTTTCAGAAACTTCAGCAATATATTGTCAAATGAAGACGAGCAAAATACGCATTCTATTGATTTAGAGGAAGAGTTTGATGGATTTAATGATGAAGTTATGGAGTGTGATGAAGTTGACAATTATTACCAAGTCAAAGATGTTTATTTAGAAGATTTAGGAAAATTATTCAAGCCAGAGACCGAGGAGGTTAAAGAAGAAGTTGAAGTAGAACCTGTTGTTGATCTAAGTCAAGCCGAATTGATAAGCCTACAGAAAACAGTATACTTAACCATTATGTCCAGTATGACTTCAGAAGAAGCGGTTCACAAATTGCTTAAATTGAAGTATGATCCATCTATACTTAGTAACATTATAATACGAAGCTGTATAGAAGAGAAGACGTATTCGAAGTATTATGGAATCATCAGTGAGATCTTGATTATGAAGTTTCCTGAGTTCAAGAAACAGTTTATGGTTCAATTTGATATCAAATACAAAGAAATTCACTTGTTCGAGTTGAACGGAATAAGAAACTTTGGTAAGCTATATGGGTATTTAATTGCCACAAACAAATTGAGCATTCATGTTCTCAGAGTAGTTCAATTAACGGAAGAAGAAACCAATTCTTCCAGCAGAATCCTCATCAAATTCTTACTCAAGGAGATGGTAGAAGAAGTTGGTTTGGAGAACTTCAAGGATATGATGCTAAGCAATGCCTCCAACTTGCCTGGCATGTTTCCTATTGGACAGCACAAGGATGACTTGATATTTGCTATCAACTACTTTACAGCAATAGGGCTTGGATTAGTTACCGATGATATGAGAAATGATCTTAAGAATGCTAGAGGGAGAACCAAAAAGAGGTTACGGGAACTGAGTCGTGATGGTAGCAGCTACAGTAGAAGCGGAAGTAGCGGCAGCCGCAGCAGTAGAAGTGGCAGTGAAAGCGGAAGTGTCAGTCGTAGTGACAGTCAAAGGAGTCGAAGCTATTCTAGAAGTCTAAGTTACAGCAGAAGTCCAAGCAGAAGTCCTTCTCGTTAGTCCTTCACCAGCTTCCACAACTTGGCACGCAGTACATAGGCAAAATACGGAAAAGGTATTATTTTTTTTTGCAACTTGTCATTCGCGTCATAATAACTCGGAAACCTACGGTTGAGATGAGATCCAACGTATGCAGCTGTGACACGTAAAAAGAGCTTTGGGAGCTGTTTAGAAGGTGGATGTATTCTAAGCTACGTAAAAAGCCATATGCTTTAATTTTAACCAAGGTTGTCTAACAAAAAATGGAACAATTTCAATCTGTAATCCAGCCAATAAAAAGGCTGCAAATAATCATCAACTGTTTGATTGGAATGAGAAAACTACATAAGCTCAGAAAATTTTTCAAAATTTATATCTTTGAATTTTTAAATACAAACAGAAATTAAGATGCCAGCTCCATACGAAAAAGGTAGTGAAAAGAAGGGTGCCAATTTGTTCAAAACTAGATGTTTGCAATGTCACACTGTTGAAAAGGGTGCTCCACACAAGGTCGGTCCAAACTTGCACGGTCTTGTTGGTAGAAAGTCTGGTTTAGCTGAAGGTTACTCCTACACCGACGCTAACAAGAAGAAGGGTGTTGAATGGACTGAACAGACCTTGTCTGACTACCTTGAAAACCCAAAGAAGTACATTCCAGGTACCAAGATGGCTTTCGGTGGTTTGAAGAAGCCAAAGGACAGAAACGATTTGATCACCTACTTAGTTGCTGCCACCAAGTAAGCTAGTGCGCAAGAAGTACTAATTTATTGAATCATAGTAACAGTTCATCTGTATATATTTATAGCTCAATATAGAAATTGACAACTCCCTTGTCTCTTGTGTACAATTGGTTAGTTTGAGCATTGCTATTTTTGTTTTTTGCAGCTTGATTATTGGTTATATTTGTTATCTATTTTTGGAGACACAAGAGGAGGGTGGTTTGATTCTTAATTATGCGTTTATTGGAGTTAGTTCAGGTACTTCCTACGTGGACTCAGTCTGTTGTTTATATCTAAACGTTGGAGTTGAGTCCACCAAGCAACGTAAAATCGTTATGGAACCATGAGTTCCGAATACTCAATTTCAGGTTTCAAACTTTATTATGGTTCTTATGTCTTGTGTGGAACTTTTCCTCGGGGGAATCTACCGGCAGAATGGTATTGATGGGGTTATCTTGATTCTAAGTTCGTCAGTGTTCTTCAGCGTTGAGATGTTATTAGAATCAAAATTTTGTTTCTCCTGATTTATCAGTTGTAACTGTGATCTTTTAAGAATTGGTTACTTGATCAATTAACAGCATTGTCAAAAACCTTAAAAATTTAATAAATTTCTCCATACTCTTCAATTGGGCCAGGATGCAACTTTGATAGTTTCTGTTAATTTTGCAAATTGCATCAAAGTAAAACTGGAAAAAACCAAAAAAAAAAAAAAATTCCAAAGGATGACCTAGACCAAACTTTTGACTTCTTCACACTTTTAATCACAACTAATTCATTGTAATACTTCTCATCATCTATGTAAATGTACGCAGGTATAAAGAAACAAATTTGCAGCACTTCGTGTCTCGCACTGAAAATTTTCGATTTGTCCAAGTAAATCAAAATGGGTATGCCAGGAATGCCAGGAATGCCTGACATGAAGATTCCAATGGAAGTGAATCCAGACGAAGATACAGAATGGAATGATATACTAAGAGCTCATGGGATTATTCCAGAAAAACCACCTAGTCCAACCTTGGAGTTGGAAAATGCCCTTGAGGAAGCTATCAAGAAGCAGCACGATAACAGATTAGAGAACAAAAACATCGAAGAACTAGACGAATTAGAAGGCGAAGAAGACGAAGAATTTTTGAACTTCTATAAGCAAAAGAGAATGAACGAAATCAAAACCCTTCAAAGTAAAGCAAAGTTTGGTGAGGTTTTTTCCATTACTAAAAGTGAGTATGAAGATGATGTCACCAAAGCCAGTGCTGACTCGTTTGTTATCTTACACATGTCATCTGATCTGCAACTACAAAGCAGATTATTATCATCGCTTTTCATTCAGCTAGCTAAAAAGTTCCCAGAGGTGAAGTTTGTGGATATACCTGCTAAGAGATGTATTGAAAATTACCCCGAAGAAAACATCCCAACCATATTGATATACAAAGATAGGAATGTGGTAAGACAGTTTATTACTTTAACAGAACTCGGAGGTAACTCCACTAGTTTAAAGGATTTAGAAAGAATGTTGGTAAGATTTAGTGTTTTAGACGACCTTGATAGAAGATTAATTGTGAACCAAGACGAAGAAGACGACGAAGGTGATAGGAAACTTCGGTTTTCCAAAAAATCCATCAGAGAAGAAGAAGATGATGACGACAGTGACTTCTACGACTAAGCCGATGCATGAAATTTCACCTCAGCCTTTCTATACAATTATATACGAACTCAATATAAAATACCAATACAATTGCTGCCCAAAAACACGCCACAAAATTCCTGAAACTAGTACTATGCCATCTCTACAGCCTCATGGGTACCCAATACTGCAATTGCCAGAAAACTCTCAGAATTCGATGTACTGGCATTCTCACCGAAAAGACCCTCAAGATGGTTTTGGAAAATGAGCAAGATCGATCTAGGACATAACGATTCAGAAATGTTTTCTGACCTAGAGGAGTGCCAACACATCAACAAAGTGTTGAGTACCAGCAATAGGAATACTGTGTTGGATACATACAAGCAGGCTATCAAGATATCCCTCCTAATTAATTCCAAAAATGATTTTAAACTTGTCAAAGATAAGTCAGAGTTTTCCAGTGATAAATTACAATCATTAAAGCTCAATGCATTAAAATGTAGCAACTGCAAATTGAACAACTTCAATAACAACTTGATCTGCTTACAATGTCCCAACATCGGTTGCCAAATTAAAGATCACAGTTATAATCACTACAAGTTGAGTCAGCATTTGTTCGCCATTGATAGTTCCAACGGCCTCATCTTCTGTTTCAAGTGCAATAATTATATTAATAATAAGCTTTTACAAGACATAAGACAACAAGTTTTGAAGTTGGGAAACCATTCCATAGTGTGCAACTTCAACGAGTTTGAAGAAGAAAACGAAGAAGATGATACGAGGCTCGGTGAAGCCGAGATCAAAGAAAACTATGAGAACCCGTCTAATTTGGCTATTAAAGGATTGAAAGGGTTTATCAACTTTGGATCTACCTGTTTTATTTCATCAATATTGCAGACATTTATCCACAATCCGATTATTAAAACACAGTTTTTCAACAATGATGATCATTACTTCAGCTGCGAAGACTCTACATGCATCACCTGTTCTATTGACAGAATTTTCGCTGCTTTCTTCACCAGCAACAACAACGAGAGTTTTGGGATGACCAACTTGCTCATAAATTCATGGTACAAAAACAAATCTTTGACTGGTTTTGAAGAACAAGATGCACATGAATTCTGGCAGTTTCTTTTAAACCAGTTTCACAAAGATTTTCAAAGAATCCAGGGATCCGGAACTCCTGGCAGTGGTGACAGAGTACAAGGTCACAATCGATCCAATTCCATATATGGCTTGTGCAAGTGCATCAAGCATGACCAGTTTTATGGGGAGTTGGAATCGTCCATCAAATGTTCTAACTGTGATAACATCACCAAGAAAATAGATCCCATATTTGATTTATCCTTGGAACTTACAAACTTAAAAAACCACTCAACAATCTATGATTGCTTGGACTTGTACACCAATGACGAGATATTGGAAAACTACAACTGCCCCAGCTGTAACAAGAATCTGAAACCTACCAAATCGTTGAAGGTCAACAGAATCCCAACTATTTTGTCTATCCAGTTGAAAAGATTTAAGCACAATTTAACAAGTTTTGTCAAGAATGATTTATTGATCAAGAATCCCTTATACTTAAACTTGGCAAACTATTTATCTGAGGGTTCTACGAACAGATTCAATAATAACTATTTTTATGAACTATTTGCTTTAGTCTGTCACACAGGGTCAGTGAACACTGGCCACTACATTTCTATCATCAAAATCAATAACCAATGGCTTAAATTTGACGATAGCATCATAACTATTGTGTCGCCAGATGAAATTGAATCCACCAATGCATACTTACTTTTTTACATAGTCCACAACCTCGACAACTAATCCAAGTTGTTTCATTGTAATATTTGCTTGCCAAATGGAGAAAAGAAGAGCAGCTAAAGCAAAATTACTACACTATGCTGAAACAAATAGTTTTGGCACTATACCTGTCAAGCATAACCATACTTTTATAGGAAATTCTATAATCTTCATTTACTCCTCTTACATGGCGCCTAATTGTAAATACTTCATTTGGGGATTTTCAGATCCATTTTTCCAGTACATATTGTTTATGTTGCATATGCGGTATCTGAAACATGTTCCATGAAACCTTTGAAACACCACATCTCCGACAAAGTGTTATCAGCACGTGCCGAAATGTGCACACACACGCCTGCAGGAGTAAGTCCTGTCGCTCGGCGAAACTGTTTCAATTAGCTTTCCCGATTTGGAATACCACAATAGTGTAAACTTCGCCATCGCAGGTATGTCTAACTCAAGACCAATGGACTTGAATGCCATTGGTCAAGCAAATAATCCGAACGGGCTCACACGTATGGTGATGTGGTACAAATCACCATGACCTTGCGATGTATCAAGACTTGTAAAATTCTAGGCTTTTACAATTTCATCCCTGCAGAATAGTGAAAAATAATAGCCTAGGTGTTATTTAGCAGCGGTTTCAAATATGCATCATACTAACAGTATCAATAGTGGCGACGCACAGCACTGAAGTACCTAGGCTTCTGATTGGTTCAATAACTGAGTTTGTAGTGTAATTGTTCCAGAGTAGCCGAATCTCGAATTCTTAGTACTTGCGATAGATAAGATAAAATTAGGTACAGGAATGTGTAACTATAGAGTTTTGCATGGTTGTAAGTTAATAATTATACTTGTGGACACCGGCTGAGTTATTTTTTAATTAAATAGTGGCTTCTTGTCACTGCGGCCAGGGTTTTTATATTAGTTTGATTTCTTAACTTTCATTAATAAAGTGATACCCAAATCCGTTCATACTGCAATGAAATTTCTTTCCTTAATTTCGATTTGTGCTATCGTTCCTTTGGCACGTTGTTTGCAATATGGTGCTACGTTTGATTCTTTGGTAGAGAACATCTGGTCCGAATTCTGGTACGACGACCACGCTTCTTTCAGTAGCAACAGCAAATGTCTTGACCAATTTGGCTATCCTTCAGTGTGGGATCAAGCTGTAGCCGGTAAAGCCATCGCGGAACATAAAGATGGTGTGAAGTTGGACTTGGTTTTCAAAAACTTGAAAGACTATCTTAATCCTGAAGGGTGGTTTAGTTCTTCTACCGCCAAAGATAACGACGTTTATGTCGATGATAACGCACAAATTGTGTGGGTGTTGTTAGACATCTACAAATACAACGGTAATATCGAAGCATTGAACATCGCAACTAAACTTATGGGCTTGATTCGTGGTCAAGAAGCTTATGGTGGAGGAATTAGATGGCTGAAAGATGGCGATTACCTTGCATCTATTTCTACTGCAGAGGCAGCTTTGGCTGCAGTGAGAGTGTACGAAATCACGAATGACTTCTCTTTGATAGCTTTTGCAGCCAACCAAATGAATTGGATTTTGAATAATTTGAAAGACCCTCGAGATGGTTTAATCTGGGATGGAAAATCTGTCAATGGTGAAGTCGATAGAGGCAAATTAGTATACAGTATTGGTTGTATGGTTTCCACATTGTCTTATTTAGGTAAGGCCACCTTAGATCCACAGTACTTCTTGAAAGCTGCAAGTTTACTTACTGATACCTTAAACCCTAAGGGTGCTTTCTATAATAGCGATGGAACTTGGAATAACCCATTACGTTATAGCCACTTGTTATTCATGGGTATCACTGATTTGATTACTGTATACACCTCCAATAGCCAGGTCCAGGCGATTTTCTATCAAAAGCTCTTGAAAGAATTGGACTTCCAGGCTAAACATATTTTCCTGAATTTGCAGATTGATACCAATAGCTATGTGGACAACAAACAAGTCTTTGACAAAAATGGAAAGTATTGCAATGGAAAGCCAGTTACCAGTTTAATGGACAACGTTTCCGCTGCCCAAATCTACTATGCTATGTCTAGAGTTTTTCCTTAGGGCTTTAAGCCCCTTAAATCCACTATGATTTGTCTAGAGTTTTTCCTAAGGGTTGCAAGCCCCATTCATTACAAGTGTTGTATGCAGACTGCAACTTGATTATGTTAAAAGAATAAATGGATTTAACGAGAAATTCAACTATTGGAATATATGTTCTGGAAGAATTACGTTACTATTTCAATAAAAACTCAATACATATAACGATGAGTTAAGTCATCCTTGTCAGTTAAATCGTCATTGAAATTGAAGTGAGGAATGTTACCTTCTTGTGCCAATTTGTCTCTTCTCTTGTTCTCCCTTACACATAACCACCGGTAAACAACCATAACAAGTTCTAACAAGATCCAGAATGCGATGTCTACCGATAAACCTGTTCTGAAACGTGGATCCTTAGAGTAATTCCACCATTGTGGGTAAACAATTGCTGCCACCGAATATCCCACAAAGAAGACGTTGTTGACAAGAGCTTTTCTAGTGTTTCCTCTAGTATTTGAAGCCAATAAAGAAAGAAAAATGCTCATGAAACTGGTGATACAACTTCCGAGCCAGGCTCCCACAATACCACCCCAATGGTTTGATTTTGGAAGAGCCAAAAGCACTATGTTTCCTACCAAAGGAACCAAAATCAAGCCCATAATCACAAAAACTCTTTGATTTGGGAAGTAGGAAACTGCCAACACACCGGTCCAAATACAAATCAATTGAATAGCACCAGCAGGCAGACCATATTCAACAACCTTGAATGAGTCGTAGCCCATATTTTGAAGATACAAGGATGCAAAAATAATTGGACCAGAAGTAGCAGTGATCAAGAAACCATAGAGAAAAGCTGTAATGGTAATCCAATCGAAATCAAATGATTCTTTAAGCTGAGTCCAACTGAAATCTTGTCTTTCACCTCTGTCGTTTTCAGCAAGAATTCTTGTAGTTGCAATATGTCTTTCACGCTCAGTTAAAAAGTAGGCAGTGGAAGGTTGGAATGGAACGAAAAAGTAGAAAATGGCACCAACTGCAATGGTAACAGCACCACAAATTAGAAAGGCCACTCTCCAAGTAGCCATTTCTATACTACTGTTCTTTGCAATCCCATAAACAAGAAAGTTACCTGCGATTTGAGCCAATGCATTGCAGCTGATCCAGCAGGCAGTTCTCAAGGCATGCTCCTTCTTTCTGTAATATACTGAAGTGATAATGACAAATGAAGGTTGCACAGCACCTTCAGCAAAACCTAATAAAGCTCTGACCGCCATAAAGCCACTAAAATCATTTGGAGCTGCAAGGCACATACAAACACCACCCCAGACCAAAATGGAGATACCAGTGACATACTTCACTGGAAATTTACTCAAGGCAAAAGTATTCCAAAACTGAGATGCAACTTGTGCAAGATAAAAGCCGGATGTCAACCAGGAATATTGGTTTCCAGTCAATTTTAAGTCAGTCTTAAGCCCAAACACTGCAGTATAGGATAATGTTTGTTTATCCAAGTATTGGCAGAAAAATACCAAACACATAATAGGAAGGACGTAGGTATCGATTTTCCTCACAACTGCCCTTTCTTCTTCTTCGGTGTAGTCAATTAGCTCAGCAGCACTACTGTAGGTGGTAACGCTTGTTACACATTTCTTTTCTTCGTCTTGTATTTCATATGCCTCTTTTGTTGTGCCAGACATCTTTGATAAAGATTCAACTGCTGTGACCACTCATTATATATGGGTTGGTTTTGGGGTGCCCGATACCGGGTACTTGTACCCGATTATTTGTAGATGCGATAGTGGAAAATCTGGAGGAGGTTATCTTTTTTCCCGAATATTACCAGAAACTATTACCGATTGTGGAACCTAGAATCATCAATTCATATGTCTGTCAGAATTCGTAGCAAGGTTCCTTTAGAGAAAAGAAAACGAACCACTATAGCGTATGTAAACATGCTTCAACATATGACCAGATACTAACATGCATAGATGTACCGAGTGTCGAAGCAAAAGAGTCAAGTGTAATGGGGCAATTCCATGCGATAATTGTACTAAAAGAAGTACGCTTTGCGTACTACAGCCTGTGATACAAACCTCGAAGAAAGCAACTGACCATCAGAAGTATAATCTTCAACTTGAAAGGCTTGTTCTTGCCAAGTACCCCAAGCTTTCCTTGAGAGACTTGAGAGAAAACATAGATATTATGGAAAAGACTGTAGTTGCACAAAAGGAATATGCAGTTCCAGAGAACGAAGAAACAGCAAAAATGCCCTCCCAGATGGCTGCAACTTCAGACCAAAGTTTCATAACGTTTATGAACAGCGATCCTCCTGCTGATGACTACTTCCACAAGGTGGAGAAGATCCCCAGGAGTTTACTTCTCGAGTCTATAGCGCTATTGCCATCATTGGATAGAACCAAGAAACTAGTTCATGTCTTTTTTGACATTTGTGAAACAAACTTTTTTTATCTCCATCCCCGGCGGTTTTTTGACCTGTGTATCCAACTCTACTCTAATATTACCGATATGGGATATTTAAATAATAATTGGGAGACCCTTGTTCATGTTCTTGGTGTGCTTTCCATTGCAATTAATTATGAATACATCCAAGATAATGTTGAGATATCCAATTCTAGCAACGATCCACTATGGGATGATCCTGGCTATATCTACTTTCTTCAAATGCTTCAGTTTGTGGGGTTTTGCTTGCACAATAACAACTTGGAAAGTGTGCAGTCGTTCCAACTCATGGGTGTTTTCATGACTACAAAAAAAGTGGATGTTATCTCCAAATGTGTTGACCATGGCTACAGATACTTGAGTATGGCACTTGAAATAGGTATAAACAACAAACTTCATTTGAAGACAGAGAACCAAGACGATGATCTGGAATTTTTGAATCGTATTTGGTGGTCCTGTTACTGTCTCGAGAGAAGACTAGGGATTAATCTTGGAAAACCAGAATTGATTAAATGGAATGCAATCACCACACCATTTCCTAAAGCTTGTCCAGGACTTGAGCATTTCGATGGGTCGTCTAACTGGGCCAACCAAGGATCAATAATTGAAATTATGAGGATATTTGGTGAAATATCAGCCATGGTGTACAATACGAATAACGAGACCAGTGTTACTGTAAAAACAAAGGCAGTTCGAGAAATCTCATTGAAATTAGACAAATGGAAGCAAAAGGTGATAGAAATCCGCAAGAACCAGTCAAAACACGAGCTTAAGTTGTGGTATCGTGCCAACAGGCATCTAGACTTATTCTTTTATTTGGGTAAGATCTATCTTGGAAAACCATTCCTTCTTTATCAGCTGGAAAACACCACTTCGATTGATAACAGCCCCGAAAACCCACAAAATACTTTTATTCACTACATGACATCAGTGTGCGTCGATTCAGCATTTACTATTTTTGACATACTAACCGAAATGAAACTTGCCAATAAGCTAGGAATTTATTCATCTACTGATCTAAATTTCTGCAACCTAGGTCTTTTTGTTACCGTGGTGTTTCTCAAGATAGATTCTTCTGCCAGCACTATAATATTTTTAAAGAAAGGACTTGATATTCTAGAAGAGTTATCGAAAGGAAGCTCAAGTGCAAAAGTCAACAGATGCATGTTTTCTAGATTTGATTATTTGGCTGCAAAAACCACAACATCGCAGTTCGCAGTCAATCCTGGTGAATTTCCAGAAATGGATGTGGACATACTCGCACCTGATTTCCTGCTGTACGACATGGGTACCATCTTCCTTCCTGAACTGATAAGAGGACCAAGCAGCGAGTGCATTGGTTACAACCTCTTTGACGACCTCTCCGCACGATATTTTTGGAATGATTAGGCCGACGAGAAGCACAATTCCGTTCTAAATGCGAACCAAGGGTACATGTACCCGACAAAAGCTTGGTAGTATAAAGGATGGCTGATTCCCTGATAAGAAACCAAAAAATATGCAATTGCCTAATTTTGATGTCAATGAAAGAGTCACTAAAGACTTGGCCACTCTGCTTGCGCCTTGGAAACTTCCTTCGCCAAGGAAGCTCTTCTTTACCAACTGCAAGGTTGTGGATGTGTTGAACAACCAAGTGTTGTTGGATGTTAGTGTTACTACCGAAAACGGTAGAATATTGTCAGTGTCGAGCGATTCAGCACCGGCAGGTGCAGAAGTTATCGATTGCAAAGGTAACTACATCTGCCCAGGGTTGATTGATAACCACGTTCATGTACAAAGTGTTCCAGGTGAACGTGATTTGAGTAAGTTGATGCTTATGCCTAAGACCAAAGCGTTGACAAGAATGTCTAAAGTGTGTGAATCTATTTTAGCAAGAGGATTTACGACTGTTAGAGATTGTGGTGGTACTGATGCCTTGATCAAAAATGCTATAAATGAGGGCTCGATTCTTGGACCTAGACTTATTATTGCAGGCCATGCTATATCACAGACCGGTGGTCATGGAGATATGCGTCCAGGAGACATGCCAGGCGAATCATTTGATAGTTGCTCATGCCATATGAACCTTTTGGGTAGGGTCGCTGATGGCGTTCCAGAATGTTATAAAGCTGCTAGAGAGGAAATGAGAAGAGGTGCAGACTTCATAAAGATGATGGGTAGCGGTGGTGTTTCATCCCCAACCGATAAGATATCTGATCTTCAATATTGTGATGACGAAATTCAAGCTTTGGTTAGAGTAGCTAAATCCTACGGAACCTACGTTACCGCTCATGCTTACACACCAGAATCCATCCAACACTGTATTAAAAATGGAGTCAAAGGTATCGAACATGGTAATTTGATTGATGACAAAACCGCTAAGATGATGGCTGAAAATGACTGCTACTTAACTCCAACATTGGTTACTTATAAAGTAATGGCTTCAGACCAATTTTCGTTCTTCTTTACAGAAGACACCATGGTTAAGAACAAGCAGGTATTGTATAAGGGGCTCAATTCTTTGAGTATTGCAAAACGTAATAATGTTAAGGTTTGTTTTGGATCCGATTTGTTGGGACCAATGGGGGTATATCAAACCCAAGAATTCTTCATTAGGGGCAAATATCTTAGTGCTCAAGATGTGTTGCTATCTGCTACTGTCACTCCTGCTGAGTACAATGGTCTTGGAGATAGACTTGGCCAGATCAAAGAAAACTTTATTGCTGATATGCTCTTATTATCAGCAAATCCTTTAGAAGATATTAGCATCTTGGATGAACCTGAAAAATACTTGAAGATGGTAATGAAGGAAGGGATCATTTATAGCTCTTGCTACGAAGAGCTCGAGGCAGATGTCAGGATGAGATAATTTACTTAGGAATCAGATAAATATTAATTTACACTTATAATAATATACAAGAAAGCTTTCAAACAAAAGACTCATAGCTAATACGAGATAATTTGTTCGAAATCTTCATCAGTAATGTTTGCCTTATCACACATTTTGCTGAAGGTTCCACCTTCATTGTACAAGGTAATAGGCAAACCTTTTTCAATCACCTCTCCCTGATCCATAACCAATATTCTGTCATAGTTCAATATGGTTTTCAATCTGTGGGCTATACAAAGAATTGTACAGTTTTTAAATTCAGTAGCAATGGTGTTTTGGATCTTTTGGTCAGTTTCATAATCAACTGACGATGTTGCTTCATCCAAAATCAAAATCTTTGAGTTACGAACCAAGGCTCTGGCCAATGCAATCAACTGTCTTTCACCCAAGGAAAAGTTTTCACCATCATCTTCAACCATTTGGTCCAAGTGGAATTTATGCAAATTTTCAAGGTTGGTGCCTTCTTCGTACTTTGTCATCTTGACGTCATCCAAAATACCAGAGTCGATTAAGCCAGAACGTCTTAAGGCATCCCACAATTTTTCATCAGTTGATTCATTGAATGGATCCAAGTTCTTTCTGATTGAGCCTTGGAACAAGACAGGATCTTGAGGAATAATAGATAACCTTGATCTTAACTCAAATAATCCCATCAAGCTAATGTCCATTCCATCAATAGAAATTGATCCAGATTGCAACTCAACAAGTCTGTACAAAGCTGTCATAATTGACGATTTACCAGCACCAGTTCTTCCACAGATTCCTACTTTTTCGCCAGGATATACACTGAAGTTCAAGTCCTTCAACACCAATGGCAAGCCTGGTCTGTAGCTCAAAGCAACATCCTTGAATTCAATGTAACCAGTCTGTGGCCACTCTGGTGGTGGAGCAAACTCAGTCTTATGGTAATCTGCTTCTTGATCCAACAAATAAGCATAGTTGTACAATCTTTCAACCGAGTTCATTTCAGTTTCGACTTGAGTCATTGCTCTGATTGTCAAACTCAACAAACCAACAATTTGAATGACATAACTCAATAATAAACCAGTAGCAGAAGGACCAATATGGAACTGCTCAGTGATACACAACATACAGATAATCAAAGCAAATATGATGGCTACTATATCCAAATGAATACTCAACCATCTTTGTGAAGCAATGGACACATAATAAGCTTCATTCATCCTATTAATGTATTCATCGTTACGCTTGACAAATGCTTCTTCAGCTTCATAGGATTTGATGGTATTCATACCAGTCAAGATTTCATTGAAGTTGTTGTACACCAAAGAACGTTGCACAGCTTCCAATCTTTTGATTTCTCTTGAACTACCCTGGTAAAAGTTGGAAATAAAAGTAAACGAAAACGCCAAAAGTGGAACCGAAATAGCGAACCATGGCAAGTAGGTAATACACAAGATAATAATACCAATTATGGTGGCCATTGGAAATATAAATAATCTTAATTGCTCCCCAATTTCGTTGTCCAAAGACTCGGTGTCCTTGGTAAATCTGTTTAAAATTCTACCCAATGGGTTGGTATCGATGAAACTCATAGGAGCATGCAAGATTCTTTCCACAGCACGGACATTCAATATCTGGGATGCTTTAGCATTCATGTACGCAAGCATAGTGAACTCAATACCCGTGAAAATCACAGTCAAAACTGCAAATGTAACATACAATGCAACATAGACATTATCAGACATACCCTTGAACTTCCTTTCCATCCAATAGGTCAACCAGGTATTAGTGAATAACTGACAGAAAGTTGCAATTGTCACAAGGAAAACAAGTATTGGAGCCGCAGCTCTGCCAAAGATACCAGAACCAAGATCAATGTAGTTCTTGTATACACCCCAAGAAATAGCATTCACCCCTCTTTCTTCTTCTTCAACGATTCTTCCACTATCAAGATTGTCATCCTTTTCCAAAGAATTGCCGAATTCATCAGAATAATTGATGTTGCTGATACCAACTCTGCCATTCTCAGTGACATTATAAATGTCATCTTTGCCTTGACTCATTTCAACGTTGATATCGAACAAGTTCTTGAAAGCACGGTTACGGACTCTCAATTCATCAATTGAACCGACGTCTATTGTTCCATCACCATTCAAGAAAACTATTCTATCGGCATTGTCTATCAAAGACAACTGATGAGTGGCCAAAACTCTGGTCTTGTCAGACAACATATCGTCAAACAAATGATCAACGATATGCTTTCCAACTCGAGAGTCTACTGCACTCAAGACATCATCCAACAAAATGATATCTGGATCAGCATAAACAGCTCTGGCCAAGTTTATACGTGCTTTTTGACCCCCAGATAAGGTGATACCTCTTTCTCCAATTTCAGTAAGATCTCTTGCAGGAAAAAGCTTCAAGTCATCTTCTAAAGCACATGCATACAATACTTTACGGTACTTGATGATATCAAAATCGGCTCCAAACACAATGTTTTCACGTATAGTTGCATTCTGGATCCAAGGATTAGAGCAAAGAAGCAATCTTTCCTTGACACTCAACTTTCCTTTCTTAAGAGCCATGAATCCGGCCATAGCATTCAACAACGAGGACTTACCTGAACCAATGACCCCAGTGATGACAAGGAATTCCCCCTTTTTAACAGACAAGTTGATATCATGAAGCCCATTGAATCTGCTCTCAGGAAGGGTAGGCAACTCTTTCGATCCTGGAATAGCAGGTAATGCATTAATAGGCAATCTCAGTGCTGCTTGTTTCAATTCTTTATTCTTTTTCTTCTCCTTTTTCTTCAAGTACTTTTGCTTCTGCTTTGCAGTCATTTCTTTAGTAATCCACAAATCTTCGTCCAAGTCATCAAAAGTTTCCCAACTAAATTCGGCATGCTCAAGTTCCATAGCCACTCCAGATTGATTCTTTTCAATGTTTGGTGCAGCATAGGAAGTTCCAGACATTGGCCTGTTATCACCAAGAACAGATTCGTCGACATTGCTTTCCAAATGCCTGTCAACTCTATGGTCGTATTCGTCAGCTTGGAGAAAGTCTCTCAATCTATTGAAACCAATCAAACCGTCTGAACCACAAGCTAAAGCGAATGGCAACAACATGATTGATTGTGCCAAAATAGAATACAACGACAATGACGAAAACACTTTACCAGGAGATCTCATATCACCGACAGCCCACATCACCACAAATGTAAGCATTGAGGTTAAAATGGGCATGGTAATGGCATAAGCAGTGATGAAATTTCTCAACACTTGCATAGTGAAGATGTACTTGACTTCCATATCTCTTACCTTTGTAATACGTAATTTATAGGCCATCTCCCACGCATAAAACTTGATGACTTTTAAGTGAGTCAACACCTCTCTCATTAAACTGATTCTTTCATCAGTAAAGTCAACCACAATTTCTCTTGTATTAAACAACTTTTTGGTCAACAAAATACAAACAAGAAAAGACACAACGAAAAGACCAATACCAGATAATGACGTGGGACCAATTCCCTGAAGCAACAAGGCAATGGAAATAATCAATGGAATAGGAAAGCAAATTACCAAAGGCTGGAAAGCAATACAATAATCTATTCTAGCCAAGTCAGTAGTCATCAAACTTGTTATTCTGCCCTGGGAGAAGTTATGTCTAGCTCTGGACGAAAGTTTAAATGTTTTTAAAAGTAAAGACTTGGACAAAATAGCTTTACATTGTGCACCAGTCATGGTGGCTTCGTGAAGGTAATGGTTCAAAAGTAAACCATTGACATAAATCAAGACCACAGCACATAAGGTGTAGCCTATACCTTTGTTTAAGGACCTTTCAAAACCAAAGGCTCTGTATTCGACATAATCAATCAACCTTTTGGAAATTAATGGCGAGATCGATTGTGTGACGAAGGATAATGACAAGAAGATGCAACTGATGGTATACTGCCATTTGAATGTCAAGTACAAGCACCATGGAATCAAATACTTGGGCCATTTGAAGTCGGTCAAGTCAGCATGCTTTTCTAAATGCTTAGCCTTGTAGTATTCCAACTTTCGAGTAAATATCTTGTCAAATTCCTCATGCATGTTTTCCACTTTGAGTTCATCTGACAAGTAGTATAAGTCATTAGGAACCAAGGTTCTTTTGTAACCTTTAGTTAAGATTGGGTAAAGCCATATAAACATCCCTCTATTAAGCAAGTTGACATGAAGCCACGGGTATGGCTTTCTCTCATCTGGAGAGTTGACTGGAGGAACTTTCTTGGAGAAAAGAAACGAAAATAGTCTCTTTTCTCTTTTGAGTTCTATGTTATTCAACTTTTCACTATAACTGCTACCATTATAGTTAGTAGAACTATTTGAGTTATCATCATTATTAATAAAATTATCTGAATCCATGTTTTCAAACTTGGATTCTGAATGTATGGTGCTGGGTATTCTATTTCTGGTACGTTTATCTACAAACGTATTGGTCGTGTCAGTGGAATCGTAGGAATCATCACTTGGAAAGTACGACATCTTAATTTAGTTCAACTAAATCTGGTAATTAACACTTTGTATTGGATTAAGGGTATAATTTTTATCCAAAATGTCAGGGTATGAAAACTTGATTAAATCCGATGCCTAAAGCTTATTTAGCAGTAGCACCCAGAAACAAGCCTTTCCGATACTTTGTATGGCAACCTTTCAAGGTTATAAATGATTTCGCAGGCTACTCCAATATTCAATAATTTCCTAATTGGGAAAGGAAGGTTTTTTTTTGCACACCCAAAGAGGAAGGAAAGAGAACCATTCGGAAACAGACTTTGTGACATGGGCTTAGAGGTTGTACCAGAGTGCTAACAAAGACATATAGATGCCCTCTGGTCATATGTAAGGCAGGTTTGCTGGTGAGAGAAAAGTGGTTGCTTACGGATTTGTTGCTTTCATGCACACTGCGGGGTTGACACAATCATTTGACATTTCATATAAGGTCGTGGCAAGGTTATTATTGAACTAAAAGGTTTGTATAGGTTGCAAGATGACGACACATGATGGCACAGTGGAGTGTCTTAGGTTCAAGTGTTACACGACCGTAAACTTGTAAGCAAACCCCCACAATTTGCAGCATATTGGTGCAAACCTATTTCCTAATTGAGTATGTTAATAGGATGCATTGAGGTGCTCAAATAAGCCTGGTCAGGGTATGAATTTACTAAATTCACACTAAACCATTGTATCATGCAATAATTTTGTCAAGTATAAGAAAATAGAATTGCTGTTGGTTGTAGAATTTTGTTATTACCTATACACTGTTAATAGTTTCGAAATTGCCACGTAGGCTGGTTATTATACAAGGTAACCCATACAGAAATATGAAAACCACTTACATATTCCAGGTACGTAACGGACTTAATCCCCAGAAAACTGTAAACCCTAGAATGAAGGCCCAAAACCACCGTTTCCAAAAGATGGAAATCCCGTACCTCTTCCTGGCATCTGCAAATCGTCCCCTCCCAAAGGATCGCTTCTAGAACCCATAGGATCATCATATCTAGCACCCATGGGATGGTCTCCTCTTGGACCGCTCTGTACTCTGCCACCAAACAAAGGGTGTTCAAACGAAGGAGACATGCCATTGGGTGGCGCACGTCTTAACGGATCAAGATCTGCAAGTGGGTTTTTGATTCCTCCTGGATATAAATCGTCATCACCAATTGAAAATGAACCAGCATTCCCAATAGAGCCAGAATTAAGCTTGCCATTGATTTCGTATTCGTCATCAAACCCAGGCTTATCTGGAATGATAGTGTGTCTAGAATCAGCAGGGTCTACTAGTCTTCGAGCAAAATCTCCTTCATTGGTACTTGCAGGGAATTTCGGAGACTTGATTTGTTGTTTGAATAGTTGCTTCAATTCTTCTTCTTTTACTACCAGTTTGACTTTGCTATTAAAAACCTCTGTGAGCTCAAACGACAAGTTGATTTCGTCCAATGGAAACTTGACGGTATAGTCGATTTGAGCCCAGTCAATGGTTATGGTGTCAGTTTTCTGCTGGTCGTCAATCAAGTTAATAATTTGAAACGTTTCTGTCACTTTTGTTACACTAACAACCATCAATAACCTGGTTTTCTTTTCATCCTGGTAGATATAATATTGGTTGGAATTTTCACTGGTTTGGTAATCCTCTTTGATAGAGGTCTCGTGAGTCGACCCTACAAAGTCATGGATGAGTTTGGTGGTCAATTGAAAGTAGTTTGAAATCATCCTTCAAAGTCTTGGATCAAAACTTGCCCGCAATTTGTTACGGTATTTTTTGGTGATCATTTCGCACTCAACGAAAATTCTCCCTAAATAGATTATGACTACCACTGTTCCTTTAATCTACTCTTTTCCAGAGTTTGAGGGAGTTGCAGATGCTGTAGCAGACCATGTCATCACTTCACAGAACATGGCATTATACAATACTATTGACCCAAAAGAAATAGAATTGGTGAAGGCCAACCTCATAAACAGACCTCAATTGTTCCCTTCTGCGTCCACAGCTTCCATCACTGACTCGCCTTCGTCCACTAACTTGAAGAAAGCGGCCAAGAAGCTGAAAATTCCAAAAGAAATCAGGTTTAAAATCGCTTTGAGCGGTGGTTCTTTATTGAAAATTTTGAACCAGGGTTTGTTATCCAGACAATCCGAGATCGAATGGTCCAAATGGGACATATACTTTGCTGATGAAAGATTGGTACCGTTTGATTCTGCAGACTCCAACTACGGTCAGGCTAAAAGAGAGATCTTTGACCATATCGAAGGTCCAATGCCTAATGTGTACCATATTGATGAATCATTGATTGATGATCCCCAGGAATGTGCGGATGCCTACGAAAAGTTATTGATCGGAAACTTTGCTAAAAAAGATTCCGTAAAGTTACCTATGTTTGATTTGTTGTTATTGGGGTGTGCTCCAGACGGACACATTGCGTCCTTGTTTCCAAACAACGGAGAACTGTTGAGAGAAAAGTTAGCCTGGTGCATACCAGTAGCAAAAGCTCCATCTGGTCCTGAAAATAGAGTTACTTTGACCATACCGGTGATTTGCCATGCTCATAGAGTCACTTTTGTGGTTGAAGGATTGACCAAGGCTCCCATCATGAGAATTATAATGGAAAGACCCGAAAAAGGTTTGCCCAGTTCGATTGTCAACGAAGGAGCTGCAGGAAAAGTAACTTGGTTTGTTGACGACGACTCCTTGAAAGACTGTTATGACATTACCAAGAAGAAGTATAAGTTCTTGTCCATAAAACCTTGAACATAGCCACATCCTTATTAGATACAAAAGCCTTGCTTTTAGTAGCTTCACTGTGAATCTAGACACACGAAACGATCAACATACGCAATCCTTGAAGTGATATATGAATAAATGACTACAACACAATTTCTTTCTGTTCAATTCGATTTTCAACTGAGTTTTAAAAGTTAAATATTGCAACTACGGATAAATGTATATTACACAAAGCAACTGCCAGATGATTTCAACACACAGTAAATGAATAAAAGTACTAGAAAAAACACTACCAGAAATTTTACCAGACAGATTATATTACAGCCCTTGTGATATGCATTAATTAACCCAACTATATTACATGGTCATAGTATTCGTCATCCACGTAACCTCCTCTCATCGAGGACTTGACATTGGATGAGAACATGTTTTTGTTTTTGCTCAAAACGTTTGCTGCTTCCTTGTTCAAAGGATCGTTTGGATTTGGCTCCAAAAACAAAAAGTTCAAGCCAATTATAACCGAGTTCAAGTTCAAAACTGGCGACCAGTCTTCTCTCAAAATATTCAAACACACATTTCCTTGTAAATCAATGTTAGGATGGTATATTTTTTGAAGGCATTTGATTTTTGGAGGCTCGATTGGAAAGTTTTCGTTGATGTTGACTGAAAACTTGAATTTCCCATTTAGATAGTAACCTTCGGTTGGCTTTATGGATATATCAAAGTTTGAGATATCATCAGGGTTTGGAAATGTAAGCTTGATTGACTTTGGCAAGTCTAATTCAGAAATGTCCTTTTGAAGTCGGATCTGTGAAGAATGCACTTTGGACTCTGCATTGAAAGACTTTGCATTTTGTTCTTGTTTCTGCTTCTGCAACTGACGAAGTTTCAACTGTTTACGTTAGTATATGTCTGATAACACTTGGAACCAGCCATTGGCAGAAAAAAAGGACATACCATCTTATGTGATCTGACAAATATGAAAAATGACGCGGAAATTGGTTTATCTCTACAATCTGTGTATCACGTGAGTGCTTCCTCCACTCTGTAGTCAGCTATATATTGTAGTGTGGATTGAAATTCCTGTTCCACAATACTGCCCGGGCTTTTTGACAAGTATTTTCTGATTGTAGGTTGTAATCCAGGCGAGATAATCAGAAGATAAGGTGGTTTACTTGCACATTTCACACTCAACAACCACTTGAGCTGATCGCTTCTAAAGCTAGCGTAATCCACCTCCTTGACGTTCATGGTCAAATGGTTTAGGTTGGTACCAAACTTTTTATTGATGTCATCAACCATAAAGTTATATTCTTCCTCAATTCTGCACTTATTATCCAAATATGTCTTTAAACTCATCCAGAGTGAAGTATCAGCTAAGTTCTCCCTACATGCACGTAAAACACAGTTCAAAATCTCAGAATTATCACGTCCCAAGCCAATATTCATCTGTATGAGCCATCCCAAGAAGTTATTCGCATAGTAGTTGGCGTAATGATGCTTACATGATAGCAGAACTCTTTCAACCAAGCTTTGTTTAATTCCTTGTAGTACTGTCAATTGTTTGATCAAATGCCATAGAAGTGGGTTTTTATTGATCTTATTCATCTTACTACTCACCAAGGTCGTTAGTACCTCGTATTCGGTTTCCAATATCGAAGGGTTTCTGTGGTACAACTCCGAGAGTATCTTGTGGTGCACCGAAGCGATCATATGGTGGTCATTGGTAGTAAAAAGATAACTTATGGTCACTATATATAACTCCATGAGTTTATCTGTTGAAACATCAGACACATTCATAAACAGGTTTCTGTGGAGGTGCCAGTAGTCGTGGGCTTGTTTAAATATAGCAAGGTACGCCTTTTTGCCTACTCCAATATCAATGCACTCAGATTCATGCACAAGGAATACGTCTGTGTTCATTGGAACAAACAGCAACACCTTTTGTTTTCCTGGAAACGATATCAACGTGTCGTATGTTTTCTGACACAAATTCATGATAACATTTCTCAATCGCATCTCATGAAATGATTAGTTACAAAGACTTAATAGAGATAGACGATCCTATACTACCTCCAGCCGATGATGCAAGTGTCGCCATATACAAGGAAACCAAGTTGGACTATATGCTTCGAGGAACTGCAGAAATAGTGGAAGCTGAGCAATTGGAAACAGAAACTGAAACCAACAAACAATCTAGGCCAGAAACAGTAAAATCACACTGGAAGTTGTTAAGAGTCATAGCAGGTGCCCACAAGGGTTGGATTAGAACATTAACCATTGATCCAGTTACTAATCAGTGGTTTGTAACCGGAGGAACCGACTCTGTCATCAAAATATGGGACTTGGCAAATCTGAACTTGAAGGCCACCATAACAGGCCACATAATGGCAGTACGTGCTTTGGCAGTGTCTAAAAAGTTCCCCTACTTGTTTTCGGGATCTGAAGATAAGACTGTTAGATGTTTTGACTTGGAAAGGTCTCATTCTCCGCTGGGATGTGAAATCAGGAAATACTATGGCCATGTTGGAGGAATATATGCAGTTGCACTTCACCCACAATTGGATATACTTTTTACCGGTGGTGGCGATTCTGCAGTAAGGGTATGGGATATACGATCAAAAACCGAAATAATGACCTTACCTGGCCACAAAAATGACATTTCCTCAATAATAACCTCCGAATCAGACCCTCAAGTCATCACCAGTTCCATGGACAACACCATTAGATTATGGGATTTAAGAAAACAATCCACAGAACTTACCATCACTCAACACCACAAGAGTATCAGGCTGATGATAGACCATCCAAACGAATCTACCTTTGTGTCTGGCGATTCTTCGGGAAATATCAAGCAATGGCTATTGGCTCAGGGTGATTTACTAAATCAGTGCAGCACCTCTGGAATTATAAACACAATGTCTATCAACCACCTGAACAACAACTTGTTTGCTGGTTTTGATGACGGAAAGTTTGAAATTTACGATTACCAGTCTTTAGAACTACTTCAGTCTGGTTATTCTGTTCCTACACCAGGATCTAATCAGCTGCCAATATACTGTTCAGAATTTGATCTTACGGGAATGAGATTGATCACAGGAGAAGGAGACCATTCCATCAAGGTTTGGGGAGAGGAATATGTAGGGGATTATTAATATATGTACTATAAGTTTGTTCGTAATCGTTAATTTACTCACCATCCAAATCTCAACTGGTTGGCAGTAAACGAAGGAGGAGTCCAATCTAGCCTTCTAGGATCAAGCTCGTGCTTTTTCTTGTCCTTTACCTTCTTCACTAATTTTTCATAAAGAACCATGATCTGATCTGTTATGACAATAATATGTTGACCTTTGTAGTATCTCAAAATTTGCAAAGTAGTTAATGTGTGTAAAATGTCTGTGGTGGTCATGCATGTCAAATTCGACACCTCTTCTATAGTAATTTCACCACTAGAGCTTGTACCTCCTTGCAAAGGTCTTCCACAAGGAGTTAAAAGTTCATCGTCTTCATCTAAAGGAGGGTTATTCTTCTTAGCCAAAACTGGATTGTTTCTTTCCACCAACAACTTAACCAAGGTGTCGGTCCAGAAAGCTCTATATGACAACAAGCCCAAATCAGACAAAGGCTTTTCAGGCGAGCCCACTTTGTTTTCAACGTTGGAAAGCATGTAAGAGAACTGAATCAACAACTTACCGTAACCCTTTTTCTGATAACATGGCAAAGTCAAGATACAGGCAACGTTGTAACCTTCAGCACATTCCTTCTCTTTGGAGAAGAACCCAACCACATGATGTCCCTGATCCGATTTTATGGTCATAACATAAAATAAGAAAGGATCCACATCATAGTATAGCGTCTTATGGTCCAAGAATAATTTACATAATAAACACAAGTTTCTGCACCATGTTCTTTGTTTTCTACCATCTATTTCCCAAAAACTCACCTTGGAGTCTCTGTAAACCTCATTTCCAGGGGGGTGTTTCATCGAACACTTGGATCTGAATCTTTCAAACTGCTTTCTGGACCCAAAGTACGATAACGTGAAATCACATACATAAATTTCGTCTTCTTCAGTCAATTCTATTGGATATGGAGAAAAGTACCACGGCTCTATAATATGCTCACCTAATATAACACTAGACAAATTTCTGACTCTAGAAACTTCCAGGTTATTTTGGGTCATAGACCCTCCTGTTCTTAACTTTTTGATTTCATCTTCTCTACTCAATTCTTCGTGGGGTCTTTTTAGACCCTGTACGTTCAAATCACCCAAGTCCATCTCATCTTCATTTTTTATTAGAGCTTCAGAGCCTTCTTTACTTTCTGGCTGTGGGGTTGCTGATACCGACGGAGTGTCCTTGCCGTCCTTGGAATTTTTCGATTTCAGTTTACTTTTCTTTGAACTCTTTGATTTTGATTCCTTCTTCTCATCAACCTTCACCTCTGGGGTTATTATTGCTCTGTTGAAGTCTATTCTATCTGTTTCTATCCACTCATCTAATCTCTTGTTGAATTCCTGGTAATGCACATAGTAAACAAGTCTTCCTTTCTTTTTGTGTTGTTGTAAAATCTCTGCTAGTCTGTATTCGCCGTCCTTCAGGACAAACACTTTGCAACCAGGTACTATATCTTCTACGGAAAACCCCTTTTCGCCATTGTATTTATCCAGCTTGATGGCGATAGGAGCTTTTACTGCTGGACTTGCCAGTTTCTTTCTGTCTGTAGCCATATTATTGAAGATTTTTCGCGATTTCTGATTGTTTGTGGAGTTTAAGTTTGTATGGGATATTTGAGTAATGAGAGTACAAAGCATGAGATGAAGAACACAACAAGATAAGCAATGTAGGAAATAAGATAAATGCTCAAGAGAGTGATGATATTTAATTTTGATAAAATTAATAAGGTTCTAGTGAAAGTATCTACTCTATGTACAGCTGCATTTTACCTGTATCCACTGCTGGAATGCATTCGGTCACAGTAAGGTAACCTATGTTATATGATTGGAAATCCAAAATAAACTGAAGAAGCTTAGACTGTAATCTGAGCATGTCTTTCTTTTCCACTAGTTCTTTTTCTACTTCGGTGGTGGCAGCTTCGTATTCTTTGGCTTCTTGCTTCAAGTCCAGTATGAGGTTTCTCTCAAGACACGCCATGATGAGTTCTTGGTATGAGAGATTCCAGATGTTACCGTTTCCATTCAACCCACTTAAATAGTAGCTATCCACTGTCAAGTAGTTGTAATGGTCTTGAAGTCGGTCCCGAAGTATTGTAGCTGGATACAATCCAACAGGAATATAATTGGAAACGAGATTCAACGCTTTGCACAAGTTTCTGGTTTGTTCAACAGATAAATTGTAGGCCGTTTTCACAGCCAATGCTTCAGCATCTTGGCTTTGTAATTCTTTTTGGGCCTGTTCCTTAACTTTGAGATTGTTCTTATTATTCCACACTCTGGGAGCAATATTGGGCAACACACACGTCAGGGGAGTTATCTGCGGCACAGCATAGCACAATATTGGTGTGCATTCCATAAATATTGCAAATATCACCGCAAATAAAGGCAATTTGAGGAAATCTTTGGGGGTACGTCTTATGAGTTGGTATTGTGCTCTAGTTAAAGCGAATAGTTTAGGCGTAATTTGAAACTGGTTCTTGGAATGGTCTTTTACATTGGATTGTACACCACCAGCCCTCTGGTTTTCAATTTTGTCCATGAAAAGCACCTGTGCCATAAAATGGGTCATTTTGGGAAAACTGCCCACCCTCAAATCAGCATCTTTACCTGCTGCCACTTGGCTGGTTATTTTCAAGTCGTTGGTGAGTTTTTTGTATTGCTTGTTATTTTTCCAAACATTCACAACTCCAGTCTTGTAGAATTTCATCAACGCCTTCCCGTATCCAAATACCTGACTGAATTTCAACCCCAAACCAGACTTTCCAGGATTCTGGTCCTGTATTTCACGGTACACTTCACTTTTGGGTTTAATGAGCAATGGTAATGTAGAATCTGCGTTAACCTCAAATAAAGAGGTTTTTACCCATACCAGTTTGAGTAGCTGGCTCTTGGAGAGCTCTGTTCTCAACGCACCACTACTTTCTGGAAGTTTCCAGAACTGGGATTGCACTCTGTTCATGGTGAAAAATTCAAACTATCACGGTGCGGAAATAACTACTTTTTCATCATGAAACCAATTAGAAGAATCACCACAACAGACGACTTAAACAAGTGGATAGACTCAGACACATACAACAGTCTCATTTTCTTCATAGAAGAGCTCCAGGATCTGGTTCTAGGGAAAACCAATGATGAAGAAGTAACTGTTTCAGAGAATGTAGAAACGATGGTTTCAATTTTGCTGAGAATCGAGCACATAATTCAAGAACATCCTGTTGAGCACGAGAAGAATATTTCAAGATTTGGAAAAGTAGAGTTCAAAGACTTCTATGATCAGGTTTCAAGTGAACTAGGATCATTGGTAAAACCTCTTGTGCAAACTGAAGACTACTCAGAAACACTTGCTGTGTACCTCAGCGAATCCTGGGGTAACAGGACCAGAATTGATTATGGATCTGGCCACGAGTTGAACTTTTTAAGCTTTTTGCTTTGCTGCAAAGAACTCAAGATCGTTGAACCTTCAGATTATGCTGCTGTGATTTTGAAGGTATTTACCAAGTATATTGCCATTATGAGAGTGTTGCAGAAAACGTACTGGTTGGAACCTGCTGGATCACATGGGGTGTGGGGTTTGGATGATTACCATTTCCTTCCTTTCTTGTTTGGGTCCTCTCAACTAGCCACACACCCACACATGAAACCTAAGCTGATCCATAACGAGGATTTGGTTAACCTTTACTACAAACAATATATGTACTTTGAGTGCATACATTTTATTAATTCTGTGAAAACTATTCCTAATAACCAGGATAAGCTAAGTATTAGATGGCACTCTCCAATGTTGGACGACATTCTGTCAGCCAAGAACTGGATGAAAATAAAGCAAGGTATGATAAAGATGTACAAGGCAGAGGTATTAGCCAAGTTGCCTATTATGCAGCATTTTATGTTCGGCTCGCTAATTCCATGTCCTGAAGGAATCACTGAACCTAGTGAAGGCGAAGAAGAAGCCCATGACCATGAAGAGCATGCTCATAATACTTGGGGAGACTGTTGTGGTATCAAGATTCCCAGTGCAATTGCTGCTTCGGAGCTGATTAAGATGGGTAAACCCAAGCCAGTGCCATTTGACTAAGTGTATGAAACAATGATATTAAAGAAAACTGCATTTATTAAACTATAGTACATTTACTCAGTGTAGCCAATATTGGTAGCAACCAAGATATTTCTAGGAAACGATCCTGGAACAGGCATCAATACCTTCAATTTGCCCTTGGATTCTTCGTATTTGGAAATATGGATATAGCCCATGACGTTGGAATTCAATAAATCCTTCACCAGCTTGTTGGTCAGAGAAACCTGGGTAATGGCAACTAATAAATTCTCCAAGTTGGTAGCAGTAAAATCTTCCACTTTCTTGAGATATTTGTCGTAATTCTCTTCTTTTTTAGATTCTTCAGCCTCTTCAGTTGCATCAGGTTCAAAAGAATCTCCAGCTGGTGCAAACAAGATACTCGAGTTGAACTCAGAGGTTTCAACTGTTTTATAAACAACGAAATCGCTGGTATTGATTTCAGTTTTGAAAGGAGACAATGGATTTCTGAAGTTACCATTGAAGTACTGTTTAATGGATTCTTCCTGGCACTTTCTCAAGAAAGTATCCTCCAACTCAACCACACCTTCACTTTTTGGTACTTTCAAAATAACCAATTGGTCTCTGGTAATTTTGTGGTTGAACTTTCTCTTCAACTCCATCAAAAACTTTTCATTTCCCATAACCACAATCACATCGATTTCAAAGTCTGATATTATGTTTTCGATTATATCAATATCCTTCATGCTAAACTCTGGGGTATCAACTATACACCCACTGTTTTTCACAACTATATCAGATTCGAACCTGGAAATAACAGTGATACCCAAGTGAGAAAGCTGATGCTTGTACAAGTCCAAGTTGGTGTGAAAGTCTTCAAATCCGTAATTTTTCACCAACGGTTGTTTAGGGTTGTGGTATGTTGTACCACTGGTAGTGGTACCTCCATAGCCTCCAATCGCTTCTAGATCAAAGTTATCACTAATTGGCGTGGCAGTCAAAGTTCCAGGCACAGAGAAAACTCCATCTCTTGGATTCAAGTTCACCAACATAGGCTGTCTGTCCATTTTGAAGGCATAGGAACACAATATTTTCGATAAAGCAGTTTTCCCGGTGAACTTGTTACCCAAAATCAAGACTTTAGGTCCGCTTTTGGTTTCATTTGCATTTGTATAATTGTGATCACTAATTTCCAGTCTTTTGGACTCCAAGGCAAAGTGCAAGTTCATGTATTGTTTCATTGGATTCTCTTCACTGACATACTCACTGATTGCAGACTCTTCGTTGGAAGTGTTGCTATTTTCCTTGTTCAACTTCAAGTAGTATTCTAAAACACATCCTTCAGGTAATGGGGCAAATACTGAGTATTTTACCCCTGAAAACTCCACCTCTGAGTTTATTGGCAATTCTGTACCGAATATTTCACCAATTCCATTGGTGACCTTGAGAACCATGGTCAACTTGAAGGGAACCTCAAAACGCCACTCGCATCCTTCATTAACCAGGATGTTCACTTTGATGTTGTTCAGTTCATCTGGTCCTTCGTCACCAGAACGAAACCCAGGAATACCATCCATTGTATGTAGTTTGAGATGCGAAATTTCAAAACTTAGAGAATTGTTAATTACTTGTACTACAAACACCAGAACCTTTATGGGCTACACAATAAACAGTTACACTCTTAATATACATTCAAAGACCTGCTTCTACATAGCTGAGGTAAAATCCAATTTCTTCGGCTTGATATTAGCTTGACGCTCCAGCAATTTCACAATCTTTTTCTCACCAGTTCTATTGTGAATAAACTCAACGTGTGTACTATAATCGCAGTCAGACTTCTTCGTCGGTTTGTGAATGGTGTTGACTTGGTTTGCGTCGGCCAAAAATGGGTTTACTAATTTTTTAGGCGCCAAATCGGCATTTCCAAACAACTCTTCGTCTGAGAAGTAGGTTCTAGACTTGCCATGCCATTCCTTGACTTTATCGTCATCTATTATCTGGCGCAGGGGCGTTTGAGGAATATTAAACTTGGGTGGTAACAGTGGAACACCCACGAATTGGTCTGGGGGTGTTACCAATCTGGAGTTGGCTATGAAATTAGATCTGGTTGGGGACCTTAAGAACACACTCTCGGTTTGGTCATCTTCACTTTCAAGGCTTAAATTGTCATTCAACTTGAACAATGTATCCATAGTCAATGCTGCTTTATGAGCTCTGAATGAATTGGGCATGGACTTTCTTCCTGACCCAACGGTTGATGGTGTTGGTAAGAACAGAAAATCTGTAGTAGCACCATCTTTGAATATATCGTCAATGTTACTTCTTTTCTTTCTCACCAATCTTGGTGACCTTTGTGGAATTGTATCTGGCGTAACTGGCAGCAATGAATTGTCAAAGATCTTAGTCTTGGGGGTTTTTCCAATACCAGCCCCAAAAAGGTCTCTCGGTTTTTTCAGAGTCGTTTGAGGAGTCTTGAGATTCCACGACGAGCCCGTCAGTTTCTTAATATTTCTAGGAGGTGTAGATGGTGGAATGAATGATGACATACTAGCAAATATATACCACTGTGACTTATCTACCGCTAACAACCAGTTATTAAAAGGGTTTCTTGCTTCACAGACACGTTAGTTTTTTTTTCGCGTCTGTGATGGCTGGCTGATTTATTACACAAAACCAAATGAGTGTATATTATTTAAATAACCCTACTTAAGACCCTTTTTAAGATTGATGTTAATGACGTTATATTTTCTTTCGGTGATTTTGTGTCCCACTGCTTTCTCTAATTTGTTATAAAGTTCTTCTTTCTCTTCAAATGTACGGTGTAGGGTAGGAGTTTCTACAGGAAACAAAGAACTCATCGACAGCGACTCATCCATCAGCAAGTATTTCAATGGCTGGGGGAACTCGGCCACATCGTATGTAATATCTCCAATGCTGTTATTAGACAAGTCCAAAGTGTGAACCTTTACAAGTTGTGAGGATAAATGGAATACTGGTGGTAGTTTATTGTTAGCTAATAAAAGCTTTACTTTGTGGTTTGGAATGCACACCCCTTCAACTGATGATATCCTGTTGTGTTCGAAATTTAAGTAGTCAAACCTGGAAAACCGATGGTAATCGCTGTTAAAAAGGGGAATTTTATTCGACAACTCTCCAAGCCTGTTGTATGACATATCCAACCGAAGTAAGTTGGGAGGATACATCCAACCATCTAGACCTTCTATGAAATTATTGCTTATTAAAAGTTGCTCCAAATTAACCAAAGATTCCCATTTGTATTCGTAAGATTCTAAAGACAGGATCCTATTGAAGTCTAATCTCAATTCAGTAAGAGACTTAGGGAACTTGAAGAACTTGAGGGTTTGAATGTTACAGGAAACTAGACTCAAATGCCTCAATCCACATGGAAACACTATCTTATCTCTTACCAAATCATTGCCCTGGAATGCATCAAGAAGTTTATTACCAAAAATGGATAATCTTTTCAAGTACAGTGGAAAGTGGAACTGTTCAATTCGATTCAGGGCGTCAAGGTTGAATTGAATGTTGTTATAACTGATATCCAACTCTTCTAGTGATTCAGGAAGGTTTGTCAATACGTCTAAACTTGAAATCTTATTGGTGCTCAAGTTCAATACCTTCAAATTCTGGGGCCAGATCTTTGCTTGCAAGGACTCGAAACTAGAATCCCGCAAGTCATTTTGAGATAAGTTCAACTCCAATAAGTTATAGGGCCAAATGGTAGACTTTTCTGAACTGAAGAAAGTGCCAATGTTATTGTTCAGTAAGTCAAGTTTCTCAATTGAGTTTGGCATCAATGTACAGTTCAAGCCCTTTATGTTATTGTAGGTTACCATGAAACTTCTAAGATTAGAAGGAACTTGGTTTAAGAGCTCTTCAAACTTAGTCATATGTATTCCAGCATTGTTCAAATAAAGATCAGTAACCTGGTCTGGAATTTTCAAAGTCAAGATGTTGGTTGAATCGAACCAGGAACAATCTAAACTGGTTAAGTTGGAAGGGAAGATATACCCAGTCCAGTTGACCACATTATGTCCCAAGTACTGTATGGTAGTCAATTTCAGCAAATTGGGCAACTCTTCATTGAGAATTGACTTGATTCTGGAAAAGTTGAACATTCCCAATTGCAATCTCGAAATGTTAGTCAAAGTCTTCAAAATATACTGGAAATCCTGAACCTGGTAGTGACAACCGTCCATAAGAATTTCGATTCGATTGGACTTCAAGAATCTGGTTTCATATTTCTTGATTAAATCAAACATGGAATAGAAATCAGTTCCTGTAAGAAACACTAGTTTCTGGGGAATTATGTCTGGATTACTAGTCAAAAATTCATCAATTTCACCAGAGTAAAGTAAGTCATATAGCTCATTAAACACAGTTCCATTCACACAAACATGCTTTTGTCTTCGTAGCGGAGTGAAAATGCAATGGAGTTCCTTAGCGTAGTAGTTCTGTACCACTAAAGATCTAGTCTGGGGCCAGTATAGAAAAAACTTGGTGATGTATTTTGGGGGCAAATACTTAAAGATAGTAAGGATTAGATCATCAGATGTTGCAGCGAACAGCGTCAATAGCTGTACCGCTTCAGCATCTTGCATTGTGGATGATACTATTACTATTTGGTTCGAGTGTGGTAGTGTGTAACCAAATCTTTGGTTTCGCGACTACCAGAATGTCGTATCGGATCTACTAACCAGATTCTATAGCTGTAGTAGTAAGTGTGGGTTTTGGGGAGGTGTGGGGCCAAGAAACGTTGGCATTGGTTGTCTGGAGTTGGCACTATTACTTGATATTCTGTACTAGAAAAAACCAATGTGAAAACTGGTCATCTTGTGGCATAAGAACTATGAACATGAACATGAAATAACAATAGTATTAATCTTAAAAGAAGAATAACCTCGATTCAGTACCTATTATTAGAGCCGAATGCCTCAAAGGCCTTTGGATTACACTTTACTTTGAATCTAGACTCGATCTCTTGTTCAGTCTAATATGACTTCAAACATGGGTCTAAAAGTTCAGGAAAACGAAGAAATAGTTAAAAATTCACCCCCATCACATTGGAACGGCCCAGGAGCCTTGGATTCTCTTGTAACATCACCTTAGCACTTGCGGTGTCCCTATTGTTCCAAAACAATTTGGAGACATTTCGCACAAACGTCTTCTTCGTTTGTGGAAACAGAATTGGATTATTCGGAAAACATCCAGCAACTTTGACAGCTGAATCAATTTGATTGAACTGCGACACCATCTGGTTGTAAAGTGCTCATAGACCAACGCGGCAAAGAAGAACATTATTAGCTTGTCATAACTTGCACTCGTTAATTTGCATTAGTTATAGACATTTACAAAGTTTTGGAGAATTCCAGAATTGTATTTATACATTGCAGTTGAATTATTAGCATAGCATCAGAATCAACAAGCTAGAGAAGTATACACTTGAAAACGTACTATTCTACCCCTGCATAACAAGTTTACAGAGTTATGGGATTCATGTCGCTTTTATGTTGCTCAGGTGATAGCGCCGACGACAGCGACGACAGGTATGTTAATTCCAACCAGGCTAAGAAGCCGTTGGCCACCAAGCAAGACGCCAAAGTCACGACTTCAGAAGCTCCCAAGAGAAGAAAGGATAGAAAAGATGAGTACGATGATAATTCGGTGAATGAAACTGAAACGATAGCCATCACCAACGAGGAACCCACCCCTGTCACTTTGACCCAGAATGACAGTTCTATAGACACCAAGGGCTCTTCGTCTAAAGATCAAGGAGAAAGAAGCGAAAAATTGAAACAGAGACAAGAAGATAGCGTTGTTATTGCCCAGCAAAACAACAGCGAAGACGTGGTGGACTTAGACTTGCAGAATATGGACGAAGAGTCTTTGATGGACTTGACCAAATTTCAAGAGGGCCAGTTCAAAAACCCCGAAACCGGATGGTTGTTGGGTAAAAAGTCGCCAGGTTTCAAGAACAAGAAGTGTTTGATTTTAGACTTGGACGAGACCTTGGTGCACTCTTCGTTCAAATACTTGAGAACCGCTGATTTTGTCATTCCAGTTGAGATTGACAACCAAATACATCATGTTTATGTGATTAAAAGACCGGGAGTGGATGAGTTCTTGAAGAAGGTGGGACAATGGTACGAAGTGGTGGTATTCACAGCATCGGTGCTGAAATACGGTGACCCATTGTTGAACAAGTTGGATGTTCACCAAGCTGTACATCACAGGTTGTTCAGAGACTCTTGCTACAACTACGAAGGAAACTTTATTAAGAACTTGTCCCAGATCGGAAGACCATTGCAAGACTCCATCATCATTGACAACTCGCCTGCTTCATACATTTTCCATCCCCAACATTCTGTACCAATTTCCTCGTGGTTCAGTGACACTCACGACAATGAGTTGTTGGACTTGTTACCCTTTTTGGAAGACTTGTCTAAACAAAACGTTGACGACGTCAGCTTGGTGTTGGATGTGATGATCTAAAGTTTAAGCAGGACTTAAATTTTTTTGGAAATAATCTTAGGATTTTAATTATTAATTGCTGTAATATTAGAATATAGAGTTCTCTGCTTCTGTTGATATAAGTTGTGTAATTTCAAACCTTTGAGTGTAGTTTCAATTTACATTTAATTCTTTACTGGGTTGTAATTTTTTTTCAGTAAATTTTCATTTTACTTTTTCATTTACTTTGCTCCAACCCAATTTGTATATCCTTATGCTTGTTATTCATAAAGTAGATAGTCCTGAATAGTTCAACACTCGATGCAAACGTTTTCTCGTTCATAGCATTTTTATTGAAAAGAGTGGTGCGAAAAAATTACCTCATCTCATCATGAAGATAAAGACCATCAGCAGGTCTGCTGATAACTACGTGCCAGTGAGAAACACGCAGGAGTCATCGTTGCCTCGTAACTTGAACCCGGCTTTGCATCCGTTTGAAAGAGCAAGGGAATATACAAAAGCCTTGAATGCCACAAAATTAGAAAGAATGTTTGCACAACCATTTGTGGGCCAGCTAGGAGATGGTCACAGAGATGGAATTTATTCCATAGCCAAGAACTTTGATTCTATCAACCAGGTTGCCAGTGGATCGGGCGATGGTGTTATAAAATACTGGGATATGACCAGCAGAGACGAAATCATTAGCTTCAAGGCACATTATGGTATGGTGAGTGGATTGGTAGTTACTCCTAAGCAACATAACATGTTGTCGTGCGGTGACGATAAGACTATCAAGTTGTGGTCTGTGAATTCAACCGATTTCGATACGACCATCAAGGACGATGAGTTATACAACCAGGATTCAGGGTTGATAAAAACGTTTTTGGGTGAGCATGCATTTAAAGGGTTGGACCATCACCATGAAGATGGAATGTTTGTAACCGGTGGATTGTCGATCCAGTTGTGGGATATGAACAGATCCAACTATATCTCCGACTTATCTTGGGGAGCAGATAACATCAACACTGTGAAGTTCAACAAGACAGAGACTAATATAATTGCTTCAGCAGGTAGTGATAACTCGATAGTTTTGTATGACGTCAGAACCAACACCCCTATTCAAAAGGTCGTGACCAGTTTAAGAACAAACGCTATTAGTTGGAATCCTATGGAAGCATTTAACTTTGCCAGTGGAGGTGACGATCACAATGGTTATTTGTGGGATATGAGAAATTTGAAGAGGTCTTTGAATGTTTACAAGGATCATGTTTCTTCTATTATGGACTTGGAGTTTTCTCCAACTGGTGAAGAGTTGGTCACCGGGTCTTACGACAAGACTATCAGAATCTTCAAAACAAGATCGGGGCATTCGAGAGATATTTACCACACCAAAAGAATGCAGAGAATTCATGTTGTGAAGTATTCTACCGACTCCAAGTATATTTTGAGTGGTTCGGATGATTACAACATCAGAATATGGAGATCAGTTGCTAATGATAGATCCAAGGTGAAGTCTTCCAGAGAAAGAGCCAAGATGGAGTATGACAATGCATTGAAAGAAAGATTCAAACACATGCCTGAAATCAAGAGAATTGCCAGACACAGACATGTACCAAAGACAATCAAGAAGGCCAAGGAGATCAAGGCTATTGAAATCAGCTCCTTGAAGAAGAGGGAAGAGAATAAGAGGAAGCATAGCAAAGAGGGATCTGTTCCCTATGTTTCTGAAAGAGAGAAGCATATTAGAGGCACTTCTATCAAGGATGAATAATGTAGTAATGGATTTTTAGTAGAGACTCTTTGTCGTAAATCTCTTTTGGTTCAACTGAATGCATACACCGATGAGAATATGCACTATGGTACCTTCGTTTAGCATATTGTAACTGCATATTGGCGAAGTAATAACATGAACTAATCCCGAGGAATAACTCCAGAGATTCCAATGCGCCAGAAACAACATAACATACCGAAAAAAACCTATAGAAGCATTTGAAACTAAAGCTATTAAACCAATAATACTAGCTGTAAACAATTAAAATGCATAACCAGTAGTAACTACAATTGTAAAACCGTAAAAAGCCTATAACCACTTGAGTCAAGTATTTCATCAGCAACCATTCCAAAAATGTCCAATTCACCTTGAATTTAACTTGTATCAGCTACTTGTACCCTCCAACACTTCTTCATACACACATGCCAAATCAATTACCAAAGCCTACCCGTCACCAGACAGAAGGTATCACACGACTGGTCGCACTTTTCATCAAATAAAATTGCTTCAAATTCTCATCATACAAAAGGAAACAGAGCGATAAAGCAACAGTAAATACTTTTGAGCCATCAGTGAAAACACCCATTGCAGTAGTTGATGGACACGTAGCACACCCCGGTGACAGCTTCATAGACTTTATTCACGGCCACATAGTCCAGGTGCCAATAGTACTTGAAGAGATCATTCATATCATCGTTTTATTGACCGACAACAGTTGCAAGTATATTCCACTACCTAATAGGTAAAAGTACTTGAGTAATACGGACGAAGCATACCCACATCGCAATATGCCAGACAGACACAAAATGAAGTTATTTCACTTCGGCAAAAATGACGACGAATTGACCACCTCAGACTCAAACCACTCCCACAGCGGGTCCAAGAAGTTCTTGGGCTTCCACATCGGCAAGCATGACTCCATGGATTCGCTTGGCTCGCCGGTTGTAAGCAACTCATCAGATCATCATGCTGCGGTCCCTCTGGCATCAGTGCCAGTTGCTGCTATTGTGACCAATACCTCGAACGGACCTCCACAACGAAGCAATAACAACTCCCCTGTCTCGGCTATCCACAAAGAAGACTCTAACCATGCTTTCATGAAATCAAATTCCATGGTGGAGTTGAAAAAATTCTTTAAACCCATCAAGAAGCCTTCTACATCCAGGAAAAACGAAACTTACAATAATAAATTGCATACTCCTCCACCTATGGCTAACCAACACTCCCAGCACCAGTATATAAACTCTGCAATGCTGATGCCAGCGTTTGGATCCCAAAGCAGAGAACATTCGTCGACTTCTTTGGCAATGTTGATTAACCAGACCTCAAGCCAGTTGTTGCACCATGCAACCATGAATAATGGCCACAGCCACTCCAAGGCCCCTTTTACTGACGACGAAAGTCCTTTGGTGCAGAAATATGGTAAAATTGGCAAAGAATTGGGTAGTGGTGCAGGTGGTTCTGTCAAATTAATTATCAGGCCTTCTGATTCCAAGACTTTTGCTGTGAAAGAGTTTAGACCAAGAAGAAATACAGAATCTTTGAAAGATTATACCAGAAAATGTACTGCTGAGTATTGCATTGGTTCTACCTTAAAGCATCCTAACATTATCAAAACTATCGACATTATTCATGAAAACAATAGATATTATGAAGTTATGGAATACGCTCCAATTGACTTTTTTGCTGTGGTCATGAGTGGTGAGATGTCCAGGCAGGAGATTAACTGTTGTTTGAAGCAAATTATTGAAGGTGTAAGCTACTTGCACAATTTGGGTTTGGCTCATCGTGACTTGAAACTTGATAACTGTGTATTGACCACTGACGGTATTTTGAAAATTATTGATTTTGGAAGTGCTGTGATCTTCAAGTATCCATACGACCAATATGGGAATTCCAAAGACTCAATCCATCCATGTCATGGTGTTGTTGGTAGTGATCCTTACTTGGCCCCAGAAGTATTAAAGGATTCGAACTCTTATAATCCACAACCTGTAGATTTATGGTCAATTGCAATTATCTATTGCTGTATGACTTTGAAGAGATTTCCATGGAAGATCCCAAATCCTGACAATGATAACAGTTTCAAGTTGTATTCTATGCCGGATGATAACTGGCATGACTACAAGATTAGCAACGAGTGTCACAAGTTATTGTTGCAGCAACGTAAGTTAAAGAATATGATTGTGAGACTGAACAAAAGTAAAAAGCTGGTTCAAGAAGCGGAGGATATGGAAGATCAGGTACCTTCAGAGCAGACGCTAGAACAAAAGGATGGACAAGAAGCAGAAAGAAAAGAAAAAGATGAAGAAGATAAGGAAGAGGCTCTTTCTCCTGAAAAAATGGAAGAGGTATACAAAGAATTAAAGGCGATTGAAAAGAAATTGGACGATTACGAGACACAGAAGAACGATATGAAGAGTCAGTTTGTAAGTGCCAGGTCACCTAAAAAAGAAGAAGCTGAGGAGGAAGACGGGTCAAGTAAAAAGAGATCTCACAAGCAAATTCATGGTCCTTATAGATTGATGAGATTAATACCACATGCTTCAAGACCCATCATTTCCCAGATGTTGCAAATTGATCCCGGCAAAAGAGCCACTTTGGAGGAGATTTTGAACGACGAGTGGATCAAAGACATCAAATGTTGCACCTTGAAGCATATAGTCAAAAGTGACGACAATGTAAATGCTGGGGTGAACTTTGAGGAAGATGTGGATGATGTTTTCGTCAAGGGAATGCCACCACACAAGCACACTGCTGTGCTTGATAACCCAGAAGCCAATTAATTCTACGAATTATGACTAATATAAACATTCAGTTTATTGTGCAATTCATTTCTCTTTGTTTAAAACCTCTAAAGTGTGATTTCTTTCACAACATTTTCAACAATTTCAAGTTGGAAACCTAAACCAAGCATCTTAAGACTGTTGTTACCGCCTAAAACACCCATACTTTTTGTTATTGGACCCCCTTGAACCCCTACCCCTAAGCCAGGTGTACGGGTGCACCGCCAGAAATTCTCAAATCTGAAATATCTTATCACGATGGCACAACACCCACCACCAGTTTCAGGCCCACGGTTGAAGACCACGTTGAAGATGGCCATCAGCAAACTTCAGTTCATGCAGGAGAAGAAGGTGGCCCTCACAAAACAACAGAGAAGGCAATTGGCTGACCTATTGAACCAGGGTAAGGAATCAAGTGCTAAAATCAGAGTAGAGAATATCATCAGAGATGATATCTATATCGAACTTTTAGAGTACTTAGAGCTTTATTGTGAGCTTGTGTTGGCTAGAATCACTCTTATTATAGACTCGCCCACTTGTGAAGAAAGTTTATTGGAAGCAGTGAATTCATTGATGTATGCTGCGGGCCACACCGAATTGAAGGAATTGCTACAGTTGAAGGAGCTCTTAATTCACAAATTCGGGGTTGAATTTGGTAAAAACGCCTTAGAAAATAAACACGGCCATGTTCCAGAGAGAATTGTGAAGAGATGTAAAGTTCCACCACCAGCCGAAGAATTGGTAAATTTATACTTATGTGAGATTGCCAAAGCTTATGAGGCACCTTATTCTGGATTGAAAGATCTTGAACCAGAAACATTAGATGATGACGATGAGCCCAGTGGTGGTGAAGCAATTAAGAATGTAGAGGCGCCAATTGCGGAGCTAGCAGAAGCACCTAAAAGCGAGAGGCAGAAGGAGTTGGAAGAATTGGATTCGTTGAAGGCCAGGTTTGCTGCTTTAAAGAGATAGTCGAAAACCACGGTTTGTACTTGTAGAAACTGCAGGAGTAGTACATTCTGGGTTTAATATTATCATGAGTGATTTGAATTCCAACAGAAATCAGTGGTTGTGGTGTATTTGAGTGATTAGATGTGTATTTTAATACTAGTATATTTTCTACAATAGTATATTTTAATTATTTTCTACAATAGTGTATTTTAATACAATAGTAACTTTTAATACAAAGTATTTTTTAATACAACAGTATTTTTTAATACAATAGTATATTTTAATACAATAAGACATAAACATGAAAAACTAAAACTTATATTCGAAAACGATTTTATCTACTATGTCCTTACTCCCTAGCACCAGCAGTTGGAACAATCTCGATTTCAACCTCATCGGTTGCATCATCTAAACTAACATTAGTCAATCTAGCAAAAAATTGTGGTATATGAGTGTTATCATGGTTACCAAACAATCCTTCCTTCTGGAGGATTTCTCTCTCCAAGAACTTGGAGTTGGTGTAAGCAAACACATCAACATAACAGTTGGAATGACCACCGGTAGTCCAGCCAATTGCAGCTCTCTTGGAAGAAATAGGACTAATGGCATTAACAACAGAGGTCTTACCACCTCTCACAGCTTCCAAAACTGCTTCAATTTCTTCATCCTCTGCATCTGTTACAGACAACTCATTAGAAACCCAATCCCTAATAAAATCAGTAATGGTACTATTAGAGGTATCGGTAGTGTTCAATCTGCCAACTGCAGTAGCAAAGTATTCACTGGAGTGAGTCTTATTTAATAAGACGTCTGGGTACCAAGATGGCTGGTCGTCAAAACCCAAACCCAAACCACCAGTTTCGTGGTCAGCAACAGAAACCACGATAGTTTCTGTATTAGATTGATCCACATAATCAGTGACAACCTTGAAAGCTTCATCAAAAGCAAGAACTTCCCTGGTGTGACAACTTGGATCGTTATCGTGGCCACAATGGTCAATTCTGGAACCTTCAATCATGATGAAGAAACCTCTGTCCTTATTTTCAGTGTCTCTAGTCAACAAGTCCAATGCCAACTGAGTTTGTTCTGCCAAACTAGGGTGCTGGGTGTCGTTTCTGTCAATTTCGTATGGCATATTCCTTTGAGCCATCAAACCCAAAAATGGTAAAGTAGTGTTGCCTCCCAAAGCATCCCAGTCACTTTTGTTGTCAACATAAGTCCAACCTTCATCTTTAGCTCTAGCAATCAAGTTTTTGTCGTCTCTTCTGCAAGAACCGGTTTCGTTTCTAGGAGTGAACATACATTTACCACCACCAATAATCAAGTCAACAGTTCTTTGGCCAATAGTACCATTCAAGTACTGTTCAGCGATTTCTGGCTGCTGTCTTCTGCTCTGAACATGGGATGCAAAAACAGCAAAGGTTGCGTCTGTACACAAAGTAGTTCCAATAAGACCAGTAGCATAACCATCTAACTTTAACGCTTCCAAAATACTAGCCTTAGGGTTCATGTCAGCGTCAATTCCAATACCTCCATTGTAGGTTTTGTGCCCAACAGCCAATGCAGTACCAGCAGCCGCAGAGTCTGTAATCAAAGAAGAATTGGAGTGTGTCTTTAAATTACCAACCAAGAAGTCGTCAAGGTACAAGGTAGCTTCGCCATCAGTAACATTGTCTCTAGCTTTCTTGAACGTCCTGGCCAAGTTCATAGAAGTAGGACCCATTCCATCTGGAACCATGAAGATGATGTTCTTCTTCTGGTTTTGAGGGCTGTGGATTGGAGTTGCATTGACCAAGTTAAGCAAAGCAAAAGCTAACAACAACAAGATTGATTTGTTGAACATTGTTTGAAATCGATGTGATGTTGAAATTGGTGGTCAACGCCTGGTTTATATAGGTCATTGCTCTCTTTCATGGACAAAAGTCCCATGTGTGTTGTAGGTTTTAGATTGGAGTGGTTGCTTGGCATTAAACGTTACAGTTTTGGTGCAGCTAATTGCATTGGAGTAATATAATGTTCATTTCTTGCTCATTTTTGCTTGGTTTTCTTATGTAGCTATCATGTAGCCATTATTGTCGATGTATCGAAAATGCTGAAGTATCCCATTATAAGGTCATCACAATAATGCTGTAAACGAAACCAGTTATACAGCTAACTAATAACACAATTTCAACCTGTACGGATGTCAATTAAGTCTACAATCAGCCAAGACTGAAATTGAAACTTTCAATTTATAGTATTGTAAATATCTTGGAACTTTTTATGTTTTTGTAACCACGTTTAGTTCCTAACATCAGCTAAGAATGTGCACATGAGATCCTCGCAGCAACCTACCCACATCGATTTCTCCCCAAGCAACTTTTTGCAACACCTGCAGCTTTATGCGACATGGTTGCAAATGGTTTGCAATAGTACCAGGATATTGAATAACACATTGTTGATATCTAATACTCAGAGAGGATAATGTCATTCGGTTTCGAAATCAATATGCAGGTTGTAGAACCTTCTATAAATCTAGTGAGGCTATTTACTTCCGATTGTCTGCAACTGAACTAGAAGTAAATAATGGAAATTCGAAGAATTTCACAATAAAAGTGAGAATTTATCAAGAGTTTGAATTACTGGACATTTATGTCAAAAGAATAGTCACCTATAGCATAGTAAGAGAAATATCCAGTTCAATAGCTACAACTTGGTAGCTACAACTATAAACCGCAGTACAGAATTGTTTTCGTGCAACGGCATTTACCACTGGGGCACTGGTGACTATACTTCCGTAACATGCAGCTATTTTTGTGCGACATGCAGCACACTCTGCAGGTGTACCTGTCAAGATCATGCACCTTATTTGGCACCCCAGTTACTGAAGATAGTCAATTATTTGACTACTATGATATACAGAAATATGTCTGGATGGTGAATAGTCCCTTGCAATGGCCAATACAGCTAATGAGTTGCCAAAGGGTGATAAATTGGTATGCAAATAATAGGAGTATTCAATTCTTGGCTAACTGTAATTTGACAACCTGCCACATGGGTTTAGGTCAATGGAATAATAAGCGGCAAATATCGTTTGTATTTGCAACGAGAGTATACCCAATTTGCACATTCCCCTCCTATTATTAACTCGTTTACAGCATTGTGTACAAGACTACAAAAACAGTAATTACTGAACCAAATGAGGCATGTAATTGAATAATTGTGGTCTCTACTTAAAACTCCTATTGTGAAATGAAAATGGACCTTGGCGTTCACGTGGCCGTCACATCTTTGAAACATGTTACGTACGTTATTAGTTCTAACATTAGAACTGGTCAACTGTCGACAGGAAAAATGAAATCAAATCTGACGGTGTAAAGAGTTATCAGGTGCCTTAGAATTGATCACATTATCTCTCAAAAGGTATTTTAACCACTGGGCAGTTTCCGGTTTCGCATCGTCAGCTAGGACGGTTTTATCACCTAAACTCAAGGTCAAACTTATTATTGCTGTTTGCAATTTCAAACACTAGCTAGGTTCTGATTACGTACTAACACTACAATAAAGATGCAGCAAGAGAAACTAAGCAGCTGACGCCATAATCCTGATAACGAACTTACTTCAGACTTCAGTTGTCCTAGTTCGATGGGCTCTAAACCGAAACTTATTTTGAAAAACTTAGTGTAATCCCACTGTTTTGTTGATCACTTTTGCATGATCGTATCTACACCAACTCTATTATAACTTGCTTTTCATCTTGATCATGGTTATGTGGTAGCAGTCAGCAAAACATTCGTGCGCACTCAAAAAACTGGAAGTTTTTTCGTTTCGATATCCTTGAACAAAATACCTCCAAGATCATCAGATCAAGAGCACAATCAACCTAGAGTATAGACCATACACGCCAGACATCAGAACGAGGTAGTTTGATTACAAGGAAAGTTGGGGAAAATATACCGTCATTTAATAATTAATTGCATTCAATAATTATAAATCATTAGTGAACAAAAAGGGAATTAACCTAGTCAATTGCAACAAATCCATCAAAATAATAGCAGAATCATGGACTTAGATACAGACGTTCCAATGGAAGATGTCAGTGGTGACCACCAGGAAACTTTCCCTAAAACCACCAAGCCTCAGGACTTGACCATGGAAAACATTGGACAATTAGACCAATGGATCGAAAAGTTGAAGAAATGTGAGCCTTTGAGCGAAGCAGACGTCAAGAAGTTATGCGATATGGCAATTGATGTGTTACAATTCGAAGAAAACGTCCAGCCAGTGCAAGTGCCAGTCACTATTTGTGGTGATGTCCACGGACAATTTCACGACTTGATGGAATTATTTAAAATCGGTGGACCATGTCCAGATACAAACTATTTATTTATGGGGGACTATGTGGATAGAGGATATTACTCCGTGGAAACTGTTTCGTTTTTGGTATGTATGAAAGTCAGATATCCAAAGAGAATTACCATTTTGAGAGGTAACCACGAATCTAGACAAATCACACAAGTGTATGGGTTCTATGATGAGTGCTTGAGAAAATACGGAAGTGCATCTGTGTGGAAGTTGTTTACCGATTTGTTCGACTACTTCCCAATCACAGCATTGGTTGACAACAAGATTTTCTGTTTACACGGAGGTTTGTCACCTATGATTGAAACCATTGACCAGGTAAGAGAATTGAACAGAATCCAGGAAGTTCCTCATGAAGGTCCTATGTGTGACTTGTTGTGGTCAGATCCAGATGACAGAGGTGGATGGGGTATTTCTCCAAGAGGTGCGGGTTTCACTTTTGGACAGGATATCTCTGAACAGTTCAACCACACCAACGACTTGAGTTTGATTGCTAGAGCACATCAGTTGGTGATGGAAGGGTTTTCTTGGAGTCATCAAGAGAGTGTGGTTACTATTTTCTCTGCGCCAAACTATTGTTACAGATGTGGGAACCAGGCAGCTATTATGGAAGTAGATGAGATGCACAACAGACAGTTTTTACAGTATGATCCGTCTATTAGACCTGGTGAGCCTACCGTCACCAGAAAAACCCCCGACTACTTTTTATAGGTTCTTTAGGACTTTGCATGTAGGTAATGATGATGTTTGTTTTGTATAAATACATATTCAATTCTAATAGTTCAATAGATTGTCAAACCTACAAACAACCCAAGGGTATCCTAGTCCAAAATTCCCCAAACAAACCAAACTATGTAATCATCTTCACTCATGCCCTTTATAGCTTATATTAAATGTCGCGCGACACGAGACACCACTCCAACCAACCAGAAAGTGCGAAACTAATCAAAATTTTCCATCCACAATGTTAAGAACAACAAGATTCCCTAAGAAGTTGGGTGTCAGATCCTTGTATACCCCTACCTTGGACTCCGACATCAACATCACCAGAAATGGAGACGTGAAGATGTCTGTTGGTCCAGGTGGAAGATCTTCCAGAACAGGGTATGTCGCTACAGTGTTTGGTGCCTCAGGTTTCTTGGGTAGATACTTGACGTCCAAATTGGCCAGACACGGTACCGCCGTGGTGGTTCCATTCAGAGACGAAATGAAAAAGAGGTTTTTGAAAATCACAGGTGATTTGGGTGTAGTGAATTTCGTTGAATGGGATCCTAGAAACATCAAATCTATTGAGGAATCGGTTGCCCACTCTGATATTGTTTTCAACTGTGTTGGTGCAGACTACAACACCAAGAACTTTTCTATGGCTGATGTCAACATCGGTGTAACTGAAAGAATTGTCAATGCGGTTAAGGAGGCTGGAAACCCTAGATTTGTTCATGTTTCTTCCTACAATGCCAACCCAAACTCCACATCTGTATTTTATGCAACCAAAGGTATTGGTGAACAAATTGTCAGAGAAACTTTACCAGACGCTACCATTGTAAGACCAAGTCAGATGTACGGACGTGAAGATAACTTGTTGAACTACTTGGGACCAAAATTGAAAATGTGGACTCCAAACAAGAACCAAAAGGAAATCTATCCAGTCCATGTTTTAGATGTGGCCAGAGCCTTGGAAGAAATCGGCTACAACGACAACACTGTTGGTGAAACTTACGAGTTGTTCGGTCCAGAAAAATTCACCTACAGAGAAATCAGAGAAATGATCCACGGTATTACCCAGGATTTCTCCCAGGTAGGTCCATTTTCATACAAGTTTGCAGACTACGAGCTTCCATTGCCAATTGCCAAGTTGGCTGCAGACTTGAAGCAGTTGGTTTACTGGAGATTAACCAACAGTGACCAAGTGCAGAGACACGTAATCAACCAGGTCATTGATACTAATGCCAAAACATTCCAGGACTTGGGTATAACTGATATCACTCCTTTGGCAGACATGTTGTTTACTTACACCAAGCACTGGAGACATCCATTGATTGCAGAACAGGGTGCATCTACTGGCTCTGCAGCCAAACAGGCCCAGAAGTTACGTGAGATTCAGCACTTTACCTGATACATAGACCTGCATTTACGACTAATTGTCCTATTTATATGATATATACTCTTTTCTATTCCTAAACAATTACTGATTTTTACGTGATAAATAGAGCTATAGCAGGTTTTTTTATGTGTTTACTGATGTCTCCATATTTTCACACATCTGCCAAATTATTATGAGTATAAAAATTATTATGAGTATAAAAATCTCATACAAAATAGATAACGGATTTATGCGAGATGTTACTTCCAGAACCAAACCAACTACACACGTTATGTGAAGCCGAAATAACTAAGGTCTTGGATAACCTCTTTGAGCCATGTCCAGTATTGACATCCTTATTGATTAAAAAGTTGGGGGGCCAAAGTTTCAACTCATACAAAGAAATGATAGAAACTGCCAGATCAAAGTTGCTTGAATTCCTTTCAGAAGCAGAAATGCAAAGCTTCGAAAACAACACCGAAATAGCACCGGAGGTTTCAAAGATCATAGCAGCACATCCTAGATTAGGAGCTCCCAAAACTACCAAGTTATCCGACCATTCCTCAAACGAACAGAAATCGTTACAAGGTTCACCCCAAGAAGCAGCAAGATTGGTGGAATTGAATGCTGCTTACGAGGCAGCGTTTCCTGGCCTCAGATATGTTGTTTTCGTGAATGGCAGAAGCAGAAGCGTCATTATGGATAACATGGAACAGAGAATTGCCAGAAACAATATCAGATTGGAGCGTATGGAAGCATTCAACGCCATGTGTGATATAGCTTTAGACAGGGCTGGGAAACTTGGGGCTAAGTTGTGAACTTTGAAGGTCATTGTTGACAGGACGGTGGTGTTATAAAGTAGTTTTAATGTATTATCTACTATTGTACAGGCACCAACATCTTCACTATCTTTGCTTTTATCTTCAAATAATCAATCCATGGTTATCTAACAACATAGAGCACTTTATTTATCTGCACAGATGATATCAATTTCAACAGAAGCCAATAATTCAAGACTTTTCACTACCATAGTTCTGGTTTTAGCTTTAAAAACTATGAAACAGTCTGTAATCTAGAAATAAACTACAGAACACATATGCTTGGTCTATAAAAGACCATTCTTCCTGGATAATGTACAATATAAGCCAGAAAACAAACTAGACACAAAAACTAGACACAAAAACTAGACACAAAAACTAGACAGAACACATCACTACTGTTATCTCTACTATTCTCACTATATCACCTCCATCAATCCACAAAAGTAATCTCTACTATTATCTGAAAGGTTGCTTCAGTCGATTCGACTATTCTGGCCCTTAATTCAGCTTCTTCCTATTCAAGGCCTCTCTACATCTATTACTTCCGTCTCCAGTGCCATCTCGTTCTTCTTATCACGGACTTTTCCACAATTTTCGCACGACTTCTCAACGTCGAAAAATCAGGGTTAATTTAATTTCATATCACTGCTACACTCGAAATGGTACGTACTAGTTCTCATCACGTCCACAGCTGAATTGACCGTGCAAATACACTAATAATCACTTCTACGTCACATATTCAATACCATTGAAGGGCTTAAAGCCGCTCAGCACTTTTATTTCCCAGCAGATTTGCTGGGTTAATTTTATCCCTATTACTAACTATTCAGGCTGGTGCTTTAGAAAACGCTCGTAAAGAGATCAAACGTCTTTCCTTGGACGATGCTAAGGAAAACCTGTACGGTCAGATCTTTTCTGTGTCTGGTCCTGTCATTGTCGCCGAAAACATGATTGGTTGTTCCATGTACGAATTGGTCAAGGTCGGTTATGATAACTTAGTGGGTGAAGTCATTCGTATCAATGGTGACAAGGCCACTATCCAAGTTTATGAAGAAACTGCCGGTGTTACTGTGGGTGACCCGGTCTTAAGAACTGGTAAGCCTTTGTCTGTGGAATTGGGTCCAGGTTTGGTTGAAACCATTTACGATGGTATCCAAAGACCTTTAAAGACCATTAAGGATATTTCCCAGTCTATTTATATCCCAAGAGGTATCGATGCCCCATCTTTGTCTAGAACTGTCAGCTACGACTTCAAGCCAGCTAACGTCAAGGTTGGTGACCACGTTACTGGTGGTGATATCTTCGGTTCTGTTTTTGAAAACTCTTTATTGGATAACCATCCTATTTTGGTTCCACCAAGAGCAAAGGGTACTGTTGTTTCTATTGCTGAAGCTGGTTCTTACAAGGTTGACGAACCACTTTTGGAAGTTGAGTTCAATGGTAAGAAGCACTCCTATTCTATGATGCACACCTGGCCTGTCAGAGTCCCAAGACCTGTGGTTGAAAAGCTTGCTGCTGACTATCCTTTGTTGACTGGTCAGAGAGTCTTGGATTCCTTGTTTCCATGTGTCCAAGGTGGTACCACCTGTATTCCAGGTGCGTTTGGTTGTGGTAAGACTGTTATTTCCCAATCTTTATCCAAGTTCTCTAACTCAGATGTTATTGTCTATATCGGTTGTTTTGCCAAAGGTACTAAGGTCTTGTTGGCCAACGGTAACGATGAAGCTATCGAGAACGTTGAAGTAGGTGATTTCGTCATGGGTAAAGACGGTACTCCTAGAGAAGTTATCAGCTTACCTCGTGGTACTGATGTTATGTACCATGTTACCCAGAAGACTCAACACAAAGATGAATCTGAATATGGTATTGTTTCCTACACTTGTAACGCCACTCACAAGTTAGTGCTTAGAACTCCTCAACATATCAAGATTACTGATAATGTTATTCACAAGAAACAGCAAACTTCTGTGGTTTACTTTAAGGAAGTTGAAGTGACTGTTTCTTCTGCCAAGGGTGGTGACAGACGCCAAATCAAAATGGTTAGAGAGTTCACTAGAAGTTTCCAACATGAGTCTAATGGCGGTGCTGAAAACTGCCATAAGTTGGCTAGAGAATTTGTTGCCACTCTCCCTCAATCTGGTTTCAACTGGGTTCTTGAAGCCAGGGATGTTGATTTGTTAGGCAAACAAGTTCGTAAAGCAACTCAAATGCTTATCAACCCTATTTTGCATGAAAATGATAAAATTGGTGAGATGCTTGCTGAGCATGGTAAGTCCAAGGCTTTGGGTGGAAAATTGGGTTACCTTTTCGGTTTATGGAGTGGAAATGGTCATGTTGACCAATCTACATTCAACATTAGCCATAAAGATTTGGAACTTGTTGGACGTGTTCGTGAATATGCTTCTGACTTTGGCTTGGAAGTTACTACTAAGGAACATCACCACCGCTATGCAGCCAATACTGTCCAAGTATTGGATGACGAAGGTGAGCCTGTTGAGACAATTGAAGCCTCCAACGAAGAAGTTATTGAAGTCGAAGTTTCTGGAGAAGACGGATTCGTTTCAGATTTGTCTACTTCTGACGAAAACGAAACTGACAGCGAAGATGAATCAACTTTCGAAAAGTTACATACTACCGTTTCTCTTCACAGTGTAAGTGCTGCAGGTGAAAAGAATGCTGACAGAAACATTGTTTGGAAATTAGTTAATAAAGTTGGACTTCTTGAAAAACAAGTACCATCATTCTTTAAGTCCGAATCAATTGAATTCCGTGAGAGCTATCTTGCTGGTCTTATTGACTCCGATGGTCACGTCAAACATGCCGAGGAATATTCAGCTACTGTGAAGACTACTTCTGCTTCCCTTAGAGATGGTGTGGTTGCAATTGCCCGTTCTCTTGGTATTAAAGCTTCAGTTACCATTGACAAGAAGTTGGTTAAGGGTGGCTGTGAAAGTTATGCTATCAACATGTCCGGTGCTTTGTTGCAAGGCGTTCTTTCTAAATGTTCTTTACCAAGAAATGCATGTGCTTCAGCCACTTTAGAACGTGTTGCTGAAACCATGTATTTCAACATTGAAAAGCGTGAATCTGCTCCATACTACGGTCTTACCCTTGCTGAAGACTCTGACCATCAATTTTTGTTATCCAACTGTGCCTTGGTGCATAACTGTGGTGAAAGAGGTAACGAGATGGCTGAAGTCCTTATGGAATTCCCAGAACTTTACACTGAAGTTAATGGTAGAAAGGAACCTATTATGAAGAGAACATCTTTGGTTGCGAACACTTCAAACATGCCTGTCGCTGCTAGAGAAGCTTCTATTTACACTGGTATCACATTAGCTGAATACTTCAGAGATCAAGGTAAGAACGTTTCTATGATTGCAGATTCTTCTTCTCGTTGGGCCGAAGCCTTGAGAGAAATCTCTGGTAGATTGGGAGAAATGCCTGCAGATCAAGGTTTCCCTGCTTACTTGGGTTCCAAGTTGGCTTCTTTCTACGAAAGAGCTGGTAAGGCTGTTGCTTTGGGTTCTCCAGACAGAATTGGTTCTGTTTCTATTGTCGCTGCTGTCTCCCCAGCTGGTGGTGATTTCTCTGATCCAGTTACCACCGCTACCTTGGGTATCACCCAAGTCTTTTGGGGTTTGGATAAGAAATTGGCTCAAAGAAAGCATTTCCCATCTATTAACACCTCAGTTTCTTACTCCAAGTATACCAACGTTTTGTACAAATATTATGATGCCAACTACCCAGACTTTCCAAGTTTGAGAAACAAAATCAGAGAAATTTTGTCCAACGCTGAAGAATTGGAGCAAGTTGTTCAATTAGTCGGTAAGTCAGCATTGTCTGATTCTGATAAGATTACTTTGGATGTTGCCACTTTGATTAAAGAAGATTTCTTGCAACAAAATGGTTACTCCACTTATGATCAATTCTGTCCTATCTGGAAGACTTACGATATGATGAGAGTGTTTATGTCATATCATGATGAAGCCCAAAAGGCTGTTGCCAACGGTGGTCAATGGTCTAAGTTGTCTGAAACTACCAGTGATCTCAAGCATGCTGTTTCTTCCGCAAAGTTTGTTGAACCATCAAATGGTCAAGAAGCTGCTGCTAAGGAATATAGTGACTTGTTAACCAGCATTTCTGAAAGATTTGCTGAAGCTTCTGAGTAAATTTAGTCCAATTTATTTCTTGTTTGTCTTTTTATAGATGGTCATTAAAGAACTACGAACATTAACTAACCTGTTTTGCAAAAATATACATTCTAATTTATATCAACAGTTGAATAAATCTGCTATTCCCCGAAGACAGTTCGTGATAAAATTGTCTGATCCATTGATTATGTCAAGCATCTCTAAGCCTATGGAGTCATACATATCGCCGTGTCCTTCAAAGTCCTCGCCTCTGTTTCTACGGCTGTATCTGAGCTCCACTTCTTCAAATGGTATAGCATTGGGAGTAAACGATGTGGTAAAATTTCCAGGTTCTTCTGGTGCCAGAGTTCTATTATCGCTATTTATCAACACAGCTGCATTTGTCTCTATCGTTTTAGTCCTTGGCAAAATTGAACTGGAACTGTTGGTCTGAAAATGAACCGTACGTAAAATAGTATCGAGATCGTTCAACGTTCTGGGTTGATTTCTCATATTACTTGACCCTGGACTTGGTTCTTCGGCGGTGAAGAAAGCTTCCTGGTTATTTCTGTCGACAGTATTTGATTGCAATTGCTTCTCTATATCGTTGTTGGACTTGCTGCTACCGAGGCAATTGAACAGAAAGAAGCTAGTACTGTTAGAAGTAGGCTTTTTTTCGATGCCATAATTTAAAGCATTAAAAGGATGCTTTCCTTCTAAGATACCGCTATTATGGTGAGAGTCGTTTGGCCCCCATCTGATCAATCTATTTTCCATGGCATCTTGGAAGGAGTCTCCTGAGGTGAATGAAAAGTCTGATAATGATTGTCTGAGACCCATTAGAGATTGTTCCTGAATTATGGGAACAGACTGTGGCTCTTCAAGAAGCTCTGGTGTAAACATCAGCACTGGGCTTTCTTCGGATTCGATTTCAAACGAACTGTTATCGTTGCAAATAAGCGTTTCAGAGCATGGTTTTTGCTTCTTTGAAGACTTGTCGGAAGATTTTGAATTCTTACTCGACTTCCTGGATCTAACAGGACTTTGCAGCTTATTAAAAATTTCGGTAGGTATTGCCTCTTCGGTTCTCTTATTCAGTTCACTATCAACCTGAACTGTGTTCAGCACTCCGGTGAAAGGTATCGATATCTCCAAAGAAGTATACTGCTTGGGTTCTTTCATGTACAATGGAGGGCTATTGTCGAAGGAAAATTGACCTCTTGAACTCTCTTGTGTACCAGTTACTTCTTGTTGGGTGTCCAATTGCGATTGTGGCCTGTTGTTAAATGTTGATTCTACAATATTTTCTATAAAAATAAGCTGCTTGGTACCTTCAGATACTACTCTTCTAATGTTTACTTCACCTGAACTCAAGGTTCTTAAAGGAGCAGTGACTGGCTTTCTTATTTTAGACATTTTAACAAATTGTTTTTTTGCAGTCAATTCTTTTGTGGTTGCAGCCAAAAATGAGGTCTTGTGACATCGACATCGACATTTTGGAGGTCAGTTCAAAATGGAAGCAACTTCCATAGATCTTCGAACTAAAACCATTCGAGAAATACAACTACAGCAAGAAGAACTAGAGCGAAATGTTAAATACATAATGTATTTGAAGGACTATTTATATATAAACAAAGTGGCATAGATCCAAATTCCAGGAACACCAAAAAACAAAACTAAAGCAGACAATTCATACACTGAACACGCGTCACAAAGACTTCAACACAGACGATCAAGATCGAAATCAATTCAGAATAAACTCAATATTTGTCAATTGTTCAAAGGCTCAAGCATAGCTTCAACCTCTAATAACTCCCTAGTCTCAATTCATCAATTATTCCCTTCTGTCCGTTTACTTAGATCTAGCTCTAACCTTCCGTCTCTTTCTTTTTAATCTTCTAACTCTCTTTTTTCTCCATTTATCTCTCATATTGAAAAATAATCTGTGATACAAAAGAAGAAAAAAAAATGAGCAGCTCTCAAGTACTTTATAATTTTTTTCACGCACACAAAAAAATCAAAATTTGGTGCGCACACTCTATGGACACCACTGACTCGTGTCACCTGATCTCTGTGACTGCTTTTTACCCCATACTGATTCCTGCTTTTGCAGCCATTACATGAGTCGTATACATTTGTGCTATTTACATATTACTGGACCATATCATCGGTCTTGATTTCCCGGCGCAAACGCTTGGTTTCTTGGTCCAATGCTTTGAGCAAGTCGTTTTTCAATTCACCCAAGCTCAACTCATTTGTCAAATCGTTGATGATTTCTTTGGTAATAATGATTCTTTCTTCCTCCTGAGCACTGACATCCTCAAGTTCATTCCAGGCATCGTACCTCTTATAAATTGTGTCTATTCTGGTAACAGGTTTGAATGTTAAATGCTTGGTGTCAATTGAACTGGAGTCTTTATCGGTGTCGAGCAAATACTCCAAATGCTTGATTCCCATGATGGCTTTGATATTACAATAAAGTCTATAAGCAACGTAGAAGCCAGGAATATTTGGTAGAACTGGGACCAAAGCAAATGGAATTGTAGCAGGAATACCAATTGCACACAATACCGCATACTTACAGTGTTTGGCGTACGAGGCATCACGGAAATGAACTAGTTGGTCCATGATTGTAGTAGTTTTCAAAAATTCCGGATGATATAATGGAATTGGTTTGATTTGATCCGGTGGGATCTTCAATTCATCGATGTATGTTTGAATGAAGGCAGATTTATTTTCCTTCACAGTTCCTGATACTTTTTCAATAGCAGTTGGCTCCGAAACCGGAAGCTTAGCCGCAATTTCTTCGGCTGCCTCTTCGTTAATTTCCCTTATCATTGCAATCTTAGAAGGAAAAGATCTTAAGCAACTTTCTTGGTAGTTGATTGAATTCAACAACTTCTTAACAAAATCAGTGATTTTGATGACAAATCCTGTTTTCGAGTTGTTCAAGGTATTCCATCCCTTAAGAACCAACTGCGTGGCCCTGGTTTCAAGCTTCGTGAATAAGGGAAAGTACTTTCTTTGCCCTGGGGCTAATAACGACGGTTTATGATGACAGTAAATATACGATTTGGAAGAAGTAATTGGTAATGCAATTACATAGATCGAGTTATTTCTAATGCCACTTGTAGAATTGTACCTTACAAAGTCTCCTTTAATGAGCTCTCTTCTAACATGTCTAATAGCAAACTGAGATATCATTAGAGTCATTATTTCACATCAGTCGCGCAACTTAATCTCAGCTAACATTGAATTACAGAAGCGTGACCGCTGAGTAGGCAGTGCTAGCACAACATTAGATTGTACATACCTCTGGTGTCAGTTTTACATTCCCTCTGCATCTTTTCTACTATTTTTTTACAGTGTTCCGAGCAACCCTAGTGAGTAGCAAGATCAATATGTTTTTGCGCACAAAATTAACCTTGTGGCGCTAAGTTTACAATCAATTGTTTGAATGCCAGACAGTGAACTGCCTTTATCCACCAATATCAACTCCCCCAAGTCCCGGGGATTGAATTCTGGAACCAGTGAGAGCTCCAAAATAAACAACCCGTTTGAGAATTCCAAAGTTAAGTCGTATAGTTTCAAACCAAACGTTGTGCCGGTTTATGTATTGGATACCCTATCACAAGCTCATTACAAAGACCAACTAACCAATACAAATGTTAACAGTAATCAGAGCGATATAAATGCTTCGGTGAAGTCAGTGCATACCAAAAAAGACCCTAATTCGTCACCTAGTCTCCACAAAAACAACAGTACATTCCACAATAGCCATAACAACAACGAAGATGACTATATCAGCTTTTCGAGTGACCCATTTATCAAGTGTGTGGATGGAAACTGGAATAAGTTTTTGTCTACCATTAAGCAACCGCCCAACTACACAAAAGACGTTATGACATACGATAAAGATGCTGTTTTTGATAACAAGCTAGATGGATCGTGGGGTGGAGAGGAAAGGTTGAAGTTTGCATTATTAGGTAGCCCGTCGAGTGATGAAGATACCTATGTTACTGACAAGACTGGCTGGTTACCGTTTTTCAGAACCAAAGCAACACATGCTAAGCACGATGCTAACGACTGGCCGAAAGTGAGATCCAAGGCCGGTTATTGGATGTCTGATGAAAAAAGACCTGAATTGTTGCCCTCTTTGAACAGGATATTAATTATGAATCCTTTGGTTCCACTATTATTAAGAATCTGTATGATCTTCTGTTCTGGTTGCGCTTTGGGTTTGGCCTGCACCATTTACCAGTTTTCTCGTGATGAGTATGACGGAAAGAGAGTGGAGCAACAACCTAGCACCATTATGGCAATCATTGTTCAGTGCTTGGCCATTGTGTACTTGATCTATATCTCATATGATGAATATAGTGGAAAGCCTATTGGTTTGAGAAACCCTTTGGGAAAGATGAAGTTGATTATGTTTGATTTGTTTTATATAATCTTTTCGTCTGCCAATTTGTCTTTAACATTTCACACGTTATATGATGACGAGTGGTTCTGTTCTGCAAACCCTGCAATTGATGTCCACTCCGAGTACTATATTCCTAATGTAGGTTCAATGTGTCGACGTCAACGAGCGCTAGCTGCATTTTTATTTCTAGTGGTTTGCTTATGGGTGTTGACATTTACAATCAGTGTTGTTCGGTTGGTTGATAGGGTTACTGTAGGAGGTCAAAGGAACGATTGAGTTAGATAAATGATGATTAATGAGTAATGAACCGCTGAATATCAACTGATAACTAATGCAGTGATATGAACTATTGAGATCTAACTATGAGGAAACTTCAGGAGTCTTAAATCCTCTACAGTACCCCCAAAAACTTTTATATAATACAAAATATATACTTAATAGAGTATCGTGTCGCTACCATATTCTGATCGCACTCAAGTCAACTCAAAACTGTGAATCTATACTGATACCACAAATCTAGGTTCTTAGAACAGTTTCAATTCATATCCTGTTTCATCAAAATTGAGTCTAACTATCATAAGTTTCCAATCCAATTAGCTAACTTCCTTTTTATATAGTTGCCCATCCTTTTTTCACCACGAACAAGATACAAACTAGAGGTGTCGCAATTACCAATGGCACAAGCATTTCCAGTTTCCAGTGATTTAAACGGTACCTGGTCGTTCATTCAGCCTAGCTTGGGGTTGATTCTAGGTGCCCAAGGTGACCAAGGTGTCACACCTACGGTTTACATGCACTGTTATACTGCAGTCTATAACTACTGTACCAACAAATCTCGCAACAGTACCAATTCATCGTCAACTTCCAGTCTTTCGTCCAACTCATATTCTTTGGCAGGAGCTGAGATATATGCCAAATTGGAGGACTACTTGGTGGAATGCATCACTGGTTTGAAGCAAGATCCTAACGAATCGTTTTTGGAGTTTTACGTTAGAAAGTGGAAGAGATTCACAATAGGAGCTGGGTGTATGAATAATGTGTTTGATTATATGAATCGTTACTGGGTTCAAAAGGAAAGAAGTGATGGTAGAAGAGATGTTTATGATGTCAGCACCCTCTGCATTTTGCAGTGGAAAACTCACATGTTTACTTGCCATGCTGAGCAATTGATCAGTGAAACCTTGGTTCAGATTGAAAAACAAAGAAACAATGAAATCGTCGATACAAATTTGATTTCGGTGGCAATCAAGTCATTGGTTTACTTGGGAATTGATGTGCAAGACTTGAAGAAGCCAAACTTGGTAGTGTACATCAACTACTTTGAAAGGATCTTTTTGGAAAAGACTGCTGAGTATTATAGCCTGGAAAGTAACAAATTTCTTTCTGAACACAATGTGGTTGACTATATGAAGAAATGTGAGACCAGATTGAATGAAGAAATCTCTAGGTCAAATAATTATTTGGAAGATCACACGAAGAAATGTTTAAGCACTACCTTGAATGACGTATTGATCAAAGACCATGCCCAAGAAATGTATGATCAATTCATACAGTTACTTGAAAACAATGAAATTGATCATATTCAAAGAATGTACCATTTGTTGTCCAAGGTTCCAAGTACATTGCAGCCATTGGCAGACTCTTTGGAGGAGTACATCAAGAAAGACGCCGCCAAGGTCATTGAGGAGATCAAAAAAGGTGGAGAAACCGGTGCTAATGCTGAGGAAGGTGAAGAACCTGCTCCAACCAAGAGAAAACCAGGTGCAGGTGGTATCAATCCAAAGATTTATGTCCATAGTTTGATCGGCGTTTACTTGAAGTTTAACGAAGTGGTTGATAGTGCCTTCAATAAAGATCCTATTTTCATCAAATCTTTGGATAATGCTTACCGTCATTTGGTAAATAGAAACTCCATTGCTGTCTCAGGTCCAAAGTCTGCTTCCAAGACACCAGATATTTTAGCAAAGTATGCCGATTCTTTCCTCAAGGCCAGTTCCAAGGAGGCTGATACAATTGATATGAATGCTGATAATTTGATGATCATATTCAAATTCGTCGAAGAAAAGGATGCTTTCGAAGAGCAGTACCGTAGGATGTTGGCAAAGAGATTGATTAACAATTCCAGTAAATCTGAAGAATTGGAAGAGAGTGTCATCAAGAGATTGCAGGAAGAAAACTCTCTCGAGTATACTACCAAGATGTCCAAGATGTTTGCTGATATGAAATCATCGGAGGACTTGAAATTGAGAATGAGAGAAAAGTTGGAAACTATTGACACAACCATTAAAGATTTCACCCCATTGATTTTGGCAAACAGTATGTGGCCATTTTCCAAGGTGGATGACTACCTGTTGAATTTGCCTCTTGAATTGCAGAATATCTTGGACAACTTTAAGACTTTATACGAGGGAGCACATAATGGTAGACAGTTAACTTGGTTGTGGAACCATGGTAGAAGTGAGGTCAAAGCAAATTTGTCGAGAAAGGGTAAACCCCCTTTCACCTTCATTGTCACCAATGTCCAATTAATGATCTTGTTGGCATACAACAAGAAAAAGACATATTCTTTCAAGGATTTGGTACTGGAGGTAGGAGTGGCACCTCATATTCTTGAGAATCAAATTTCCCCAATGGCTAAGTACAAGTTGTTAGAGCAAAGTCCTCCTGGTTTAGAAAACCAAAGCAAGCCAGACACTACATTCACTATAGTTGACGAATATAAATCCAAAAAGTTGAAGGTGAATTTCGTCAGTTCCTTAAGAAGTGAGCAGAAGCAAGAAGATGAAGATGCCAAAAAGGAAATCGATGAATCTCGTAAGAACTATCTTAGTGCATGTATTGTGAGAATAATGAAGGCAAGAAAGACTGCCTCCCACAATGAATTATACAATGAAGTGGTAACTCAATCGTTGTCGAGATTTCACGCCAGAAATATTGATGTTAAGAAAGTTATTTCATATTTAATCGAGAAAGAGTTTTTGAAGCGTGTTGACAACAGTACATACGAATATTTAGCCTGATCTGTGCAAGGTTATTTTCATATATTTCCTAGAAATACATAATTAAACATCGCGATTTTTTTTCTGTAGATGTCTTTAGTTAAAAGGCAGAAGATAGAAACCACAAATGGAGTTGTTTCTAAACAGGTGAGTCGCCTGGTGAAGAGCAACATCCTCTATAGTGATTCAATTTATCTCGAAGGCCACAAAGGGCCAGTTTTCACTGGAAAATTCAGTACACACGGGAACTACATTGCAACTGGTGGAAATGATAAATTTATTAACATATGGAATCTTCCCAGAGAAGATGGAGAAGCAGTGAGTTTGGGAAGCTTTCAAGCACATAAGAATGCTGTAACTTGTCTTAGATGGCTAGAAAATGATAAAGGTATTGTAACTTCTAGTCCTGACCTGACACTTGGATTTTGGGATTCAGAGACTGGATCCAAGTTCAGAAACTGCAAGAACAACAGTATTATAAATGAAATTGATAGATCTGGCTCTACTGTTATGTCTTGTGATGATGATGGAAAGGTGAAGTTGTGGGATCCTAAACAAAAGAACCCTCTAGCTGTCATAGAAACTAAATTTCCAGTGCTAACATGTTGTTTCAACAGTACAGGCACTAACATTTATTTTTCAGGTATTGATCCAAAGATAAATGCATATGACATACGAAAACTTGATGCGGCACTTTGGACATGTGATGGGCCTATAGATTCAATCACATCCATATCCATGAATAAAGATGACTCCATGTTGGTTTCTCGTTCAACTAGAGGTGGTGTTAATGTTTACAATGCTAAAGACTTTGTTCCAGATAATGTATCAAGATCAAGCCCTTATACATATGATGGTGCTCCTTCCAATAACGAATATAAGTTGATAAGAACATGCTTCAGTAACGATAATATCAACATTATCTCTGGTTCTGATGACAAAACTGTAACAATATGGGATGTGACTTCTAGAAGGGTGCTAAATAAGTTTGAAGGACACGAGGGTTCTGTTCTTGATGTTGATTATCATCCAACTGAAAAGATAATACTTTCTACATCCCTTGATGGAACGGTATTGGTGAGGGAGCTTTAATGTATAATAATGTATATTAGTTTAGAATCGAACTTTCTTGCGAACTGGTCCTTCTTGCCGCTTTTTCTGCACGGTGACTTCCTCTTCCAAAGTATCATTAACCATATTCTTGATGAATTGATCCTTCATGAATTCTCGGGTGATCTTTTGATTCTTAACAGAATTCAATTTTGTCAAATTGTCTTTGTTAAAGAGTGAAATCTTCCAATTTCTGGTCAATACCTCTCTGATTTTGGACACTTCATCTTCATGGTCGTTCAAAGATGACGGATCGCCAAGCTCGTCTTTAGTTGAAAATTTATTCACATGGTTGGTAGGTGCTGAAAACGGGGCATACTCTTTTTCAGCTGGTGATATCAGCAAAAACTTATGTCTTAATATAAACTCTTGCATTCCAGTATCATCTATCACGTACCTCTTCTTTTTGTCATCACTCGAAGGCTCAGCACCTTGGTTCAACCTCTTTTTGTAGATTTCTTCTTCTAAAGTATCCTCCAAAACAAGTGTCTCCACATATACTTCATTCTTCTGTCCAATTCTATGAGCTCTTTTTATAGCTTGTGCTTCAACAGATCTCTGCCAAACTGGGCTGATAAAATAAACCTTAGTAGCCGCAATTATAGTTAGCCCGTGGGAAGCTAGTCTTAGATCCATAATTAGCGTAATACCACCGTTTTGATCACTTGGATAGTCACTAAACTCTGATAAGTTAGCTGCTCTTTGTGCTGTGTTTATGAAAGTAGCATAAAGGATATAGTTGATACCTAAAATATCCAACAACTCGGTCAAATAATAAGCACTATCTTCAAACTCAAAAAAGACTATCGATTTAATTTTATCATGCTGATTCTCAAGAAGCTTACTGGCCAAATAGGACAATTTGCTTGAAGCTGTTCCTAGTATTATGGCATCTTTAACAGAATTGTAGTTGATGTTTTGTTTAGCTAGTGAATGTAAGGTGTTCACTTCATTTGTGATTTTCAAACCATCTCCATTTTCCCTACTTAGTTCTGCCTTTGAATCTTCTAAGGTAGTATCAAATTCTTGGGAATTCCTTCGCCTAAGATCTTTAGAATTATTTTTGGTATTTGTTTTTACCTTTGCTGGTTTCGAAGAATGCTTGACTACATTTGGAACTTGGGGTGTGTCTATAGCAGCTTTGATTCTATCCTGCAAAAGATCATTACCTAGATCTTGGTCCTTGTCTTGCTTGTTGAATTTCTGGTTATTTTGTCTCATTGTATTCTCCCAATAATTTGACCAAAATGGTTTCGATAGTTCTTCCAACTTCTCAATAAGTCTCTCTCCATCAGATAAGTCAATGAATCTATTCTTATAGAAGAATTCTTGTAACTGATTTATATGTGGTGCACCAAAAATACCAATATCGTTATGCAAGCCATTTTCATTAACTGATTCTAGTACTCCAGTACCAAAAGACTTGGTAAAAATATCAGGCAAGCCACTTACATAATAGTTCATCTCATGAAGTAAAGCTATTGTTCTCCAACGAGGATTTTTTAGTGCTGATATAGCTATATTCATAGAATTCTCTAGTAACAACGTATCCGCTTTGTTATAGAATGGTGAACCATTAGCATTTGTTTTCTCTAAAGATTTTTTACAAATATGAATCAAAGTTTCGATATCTTCTTGTTTAAATCCACTCCAATGGAATGTTGCTCTTTGCAAATTAGTAATTAATCTACGGAGCTGTTGCCTGTTAGCAGGGTGGAACATATAATCGATATCTTTTCTTTCTGAAGAAACAGCATTCACTGCTAGAACTGCGGTGAAAATATTGATAGCCAATTTGTTGTGAAAGGAAGGCTTTAGAAATACAGACACATGATGCAACTGTGGCAATTTGATGTCTCGTTCAACTTCATCCAATGAATGTCTAACTACTATTGAGTTCAACAAATTTGATAAGCTGGTAGCCGAACCATACGAATTCTCCATCAACGGCCTAATAATCGAACTACTCCATAATTTAGGTTGTGAATGGAAAGGCTCAATCTTGAGGAAATTGGAAATAATGTTTCCCAATTTATTTAAATCGTCTTTTTCATTGAAGTTGTTCTTAACCACATATTTATTCTTTCTTTTGGGTGATTCTGAAAGAACGTTTGCTTCCCTTTTACCTTCCTCGTCCTCTTCATCCATGTGTAATCTTGTCAATCCAGAAGTTGGTGTACCTGTAACTGCCCATCTTCTTTCAGCATGCATATCTCTACACAAGATTCCTGCTCTTGATGATTTAGAGTTCATGCTATGACCTTCGTCTATAATCAAACGTTTCCAAAATATGTTCAAAAAAGGACTATCGTAAACCTCATCCACTTGTCTTGATAAAATCGACAATGATACTATAATCAAATCGAACTTGATCAAGTATTTTGGTTCGTTCTTAACCTCATTAGTAAAAACAGAATTATCGGTAACTATCGGCTTTTTAAATTGGTTTGAAATGAACAATTTTTTTAAAAAGGAAGGATCGATATGCTTCTTTAGTTCAGTATTCCATTGGTGAAACAAGTTGTCAGGTACAACAATCAAGGTGGTATTGCAATAGAACAAGGTTCTAAAATTCAAGCCCTCCACAGGTTCATATTCTTCAAGTTGCTTGATTCTTTCTGAACGTCTACTTCTTTTGACACTAAAAGGAGTGATGTACTCTGCGTTTTCAAGAGGAATCTTAAAGTATCCTGGTGAGTTGTTCAACATTCTTACAACTGAGTCAGGTAAGTCTTCAATATAGTACTTCCAAGGCAAAGAGTTCTGAGCAATGGTGTGCATACATAATTCCGTTAGCTTTTTCAAAGGAGCAATATCCTTTCTGGGGTACTTGGGCTGCAAAGACTTATCATCCTGCAAAGTCATCTCAACAACATCTTTTGGTTCATTTACAAAGATTAAATAATCATTTGGCAAAGTGGATAACTCCCATTTTGTCATGCATATCAAGCTTAAGCATATTAAGGTCTTACCGAGACCCATATTCTCTGCTAGAATTCCTCCTCTAGGTTGCTGAAAAACCTCAGGCTTGTTGTAAAACATACGCTTATTTATATCAAAGTAATACTTTCTTCCAGAGCTTTCAGCACTATTCAATTGAATGAAATTGGAAGTTAAGCTCTTTTCAGGAATTGACTCCTTTTCATACATTTTCGTTAAAGACTTCACCTGAAAAGGATATAATTGGGTTTTCACACCAGGAATTGAAGTATTACCTTCCAGCATATTGTGTACCAAATTTATAATTACTTCCTCTGCACTGGGTACAAGATTTTTAAAATCTTTGACTGTAGATTTGGAGTAATACTTGGAAATAGCAGGAGAAGGAATGCTATTATAGGCGTTTTGCACCTTTTGATTCAAAGTTTCAAGGTGGGATTCTTTTGAAGGGATTAAATACGGCTGATTCGTACACCATCTGTGGATATGGAAATTTATGACCTCGTCAGATACTTCGTTTGCAAAAACCTGTTTATATGTACACTGTATCAACAAGAGACCATTGTCTAAGTTGAGAGAATTCCAGTTCTCTGGTGAAAAATCCATGTAATTAATCAAGTTGTTCCATGAGGTTTTTTGTCGTTTATCAATCTCTAACTTCCTAGGTCTGGTGTGACGCCATTCTATTAGGTACCTAGCTTTGGTAATATCCAAAGGTACGGCATATATTCTCACTTTTGCAATAGTAATATTTCTTCTTCGTATGAACTTGAAAGTAGCCATCAAGTATCGGGAGGTCATTAGAAACCGAATATCATGTAGAATTGGGTGGATATCGCCTTTGGCGATATAGTGTAGGAAATCAATGTCTAGCCATCTCCAACCATTGTGCTTCGAACAAACAGAAATTCCTCCTAAATCAGATTTGCTGAATGGTAAGTCTGTGAAATGGAGTGTTCCCACGGGTTTTAGGTCGTCAAGATTGTTGGTTATGTTGATAACCGAAGCATACAATCGCTTACCATTCATTATCACGCATTTTTATTATCTTGAGATTTGTGAATTTTGCACATTCACAGGAAACTCAATAAAAACTCAGAAAAATCATAAAAAATACAATAAAATACTAAAAATTGGCAAAACCACAACCAGGAGCATAAAATTACAGAGGACACAGACTTGGACTTGAAATATCTCAAAACAGTGTTTTTGCACCCATACGCGGGGCATTAAAACGGTTTTGATGAGTCTTAATCAGGGTTACTAAATCCGATTATGACCGAGTGAGTCAGTTTGGAGCCGCAAGCCAGAAAACCTTCATGAGAAGTACTAGTTATTTAACTCTCATCAGAGTAATATTTCACCCAATTATTAAACAATAACTGGGTACCTAAGAACAATGACTGGGTACCTAAGAACAATGACTGGGTACCTAAGAATAATGACTGGATACCCAAGAACAACCTCTAGTTTTCATCATCGCTAGTTTTCATCGCTACTGTTCCCAATACTGCATTTATTACACATTTTTGACAGGTAACGAATAATCCTGCGAATGACACATAAACTAAAAAGGTAAATAACGTTACTAACCCCGTACAAATCCTGGAATTCTCTTAACCCAAATGATTGGCCAATAGAGGTTTCTTATCACACACCCGTATGGCTCCAACTCATCCAAAAGGTACGGCTATGTACAGGTTCGCAGACGTTATCTGAAAAACTTATATAAAGATAAGTTAACCTTTGTGAAAATTCTTACAGCCATGCTAGAAAGTATCCTTGCAGGTGAACCCGGTGTTTATGTTAATGGAAATACATGCGAGTGGAGTACCTCGTGGAACCAGCCGTTGTACAACCCATACGAGAATACGCTAAATCCATGTTTTTTGTCATTTCTCAATGGAGCCATCTCCTTGCTTTTTATTATCCCTATTGCCTTCAAGCTTTACAATTTGATTTTCAGTAATTACTACGGACACCATCTTATAAAGTATTCATTTGGATCTGTGTTTTCGCTTAGAAGTGTTGGAAGCTTACAATTGCTAAAGTTGAATTCCTTGTTCATCCAGATATTGTTGAGTTACGTCTTGCTTAGCTTTAATGTTGAATCATTCACAAATGTTAAAACCGTGTCTTTAGTTGCCCATTCTGCGGTATTGACTTTTGCAGTGTTGCCACTTCATTTGGTTGAGCCGACTAGAAACTTGATTGCAAGTTCGCCATTGATCTTCTTCTGGCTCTGCACTACTATTGTTAACTTGATAGTTGTTGTTCAGGATTCCCTTTCTCCACAAAAAATTTACATTCCAGAGTCCGTTGTTGCTGTGCAATCAGTTGTTCATGCAGTTGAGATAGTTATGTTCTTGAACTCCTTCTGTATCTTTGTGTTGGAATCCTACTTTTATTACCCTTCTCAAGAGTTGAAAGAATATTACGAATTGAATGATTGGGATATGTCCAGTGTTAGAAATGTTATCGACAGATTCTTTTTCTTATATATGGATGAAACCATCGCTGTTGCAAGGGCAACAAATAACGTCGAGAGCAAAGAATTACCTGCTTTATCAGTGGAGTTGCTTAATGAAAATGCTTATGAGGACTTCTTGGTGGTTTGGAACGAATCTGTTGCTGCAGCAAAGAAGAATAACGAAGCCTTAAAGAAGAAAGCAGAAAAGAATGGAACTGTGTTTGTTCCTGTCAAACCTTCTTTGTTTTTCCCGATCTTGAAGATGGTGAAAGGCTATTTTTTCAAATCTCTTCTTAGTGATACTGCTGAATTTCTTACTCAATTATGTCAGCCTCGTTTATTACAAGCATTTCTTCTTTTTACTACCAACAGATATATGCAACAAGGAAGTGAAGTTTCAGATGCCAAGAAGCAGCCTATTATTATTGGATTTTCAATTGCAACTTCAATCTACCTTGTGTCTGTGATAAGATATGTTGCCTTCAACAGATACTTCTTCAATGCCACTTCCTTGGGTTCGATGATCTCTACTGCTTTGGGTTCGCATGTGTATGCAAAAGGTATGAGATTATCTCCAAAGGAAAGAAAGAACAAAGCCGTTGGTGAAATTGTTAACAACTTGGCACAAGATGTCCAAACTTTGACCAGTGCCCCAGATTTGGTTATCATGGCGATTTCTCAGCCCCTTAGATTGGTTTTGTATATGTGGACTTTGTATAAGTTCATTGGGGTTGCTGCAATTGCTGGTTTAGGAACTGCTTTTATTTTAATCCCAGTAGCTACCGCTTGCTTTACCTTTGTTTATAAGCAATTGAACATTTTACTGAAGCACAGAGATGAGAGAGCTAAGTTAATGAATGAAATTTTGACCTCAATGAAGTCAATCAAGTTATACTCATGGGAATCCCCTATGATGAAGAGATTGCAGGGTGTGAGAAATGGTAAGGAATTGAAGGTTTTGAAAAAGATTGGTATTTTGAATTCTCTTATTGATGGAATTTGGAGTTCCATTCCTTATGGAATCACAGTCACTTCATTCATCTGTACTGTTTGCATCGGTAAAGTTGTTTTGACTCCTGATGTTGTTTTCCCTTCTATTACATTATTTGACTTGTTGAGTGAACCAATCTTAGTACTTCCTAGTATCTTGAGTAATGTGACCGAATGTAAGGTTGCGCTTGACAGATTGACTGCTTTGTTTACAATGAAAGAATTAGAGGTTGAAAGCTTGGAAAGAACCCATAATCCAATGAAAAAGGGTGACACTGCTGTTACAGTTGAAAATGCTACTTTTGTTTGGACCAAAGATACCCAAGTGGTGCCTAAAAAACCAGTTGAGGATGAGGAAAATGATATTGAAAGCGTCCCTGAATTGAACCCAATTGCATTAACAGATATAAACTTCTCTGCCAAGAAAGGTGAATTGTCTTGCATCGTTGGAAGGGTTGGAAGTGGTAAAACTACCTTGTTGAAATCCATCTTGGGTTGTATTTTGATGGAAGAGAAACCAGAATCAAAGCTTAAAGTGAATGGTGATGTTGCTTACTGTGCTCAAAGCGCTTGGATCTTAAATGCTACTGTTAGAGATAATATTGTTTTTGGCCGTAAATTTGATAAAGCTTACTACGAAGAGACTATTGCTGCATGTGAGTTGTCAAAAGATTTTGAAGTTTTGCCTGATGGTGATAGAACTGTGGTAGGTGAAAAAGGTATTTCATTATCTGGAGGTCAAAAAGCCCGTATTTCTTTGGCTCGTGCAGTGTATTCCAAGGCTGAAATCTACATCCTTGATGATGTTTTGTCTGCTGTTGATACTCATGTTGGTAAAAATATTATTAAGAATGTTTTAGGAAAAACCGGTCTTTTGGCATCCAAGTGTGTTATTTTGGCCACTAACTCTGTTCCTGTGTTGCACGAAGCCGATAATATTTGCTTACTAGCAGATGGAAAAATTGTTGAACGGGGTACATTTGATCAGGTCATGTCCACTGAATCTGAGTTAGCCAAATTGATCAAAGAGTTTGGTAAACAAGCAGAAGAGAGTAATACCGAATTAGAAAAGCAAGAAGAAGAACAACAAGAATTGAAAAAGCAGCAAATTGAGGTTCTTGATAAGGCAGCTGTTGAAATAGATTCTGATGACGAGGTTGCAAAGCCATTCATTCCAGAATTTGAAGGAACACCTTTAACCAAGGTAGATACAAACTATACCGTTGCTCCAAGTTTTGTGTCATATGGCCATGACTATGAACATGACTTTGATGATGATCCAGACTTGGTCAAGAAGACAGGTGATACTGAAGAAATCCAAAAGAGAGGAAAGGTGGATTTGAAGATTTATTTTAAGTATATCCAAGCCTGCGGTTATGGTTGGGTTCTGCTTTACTTGATTTTCTCCCTCTTCGGTATCGTTGTGAGTATTTTGAACACTTTTGTATTGAAGCATTGGTCTGAAGCCAACGCTGCTTCAGGTAAAAATGTGGACGTTGCGTACTACTTAATTTGTTATGCCACAGTTGGTTTTGTTGGAATTGTGTTGTCTATTGTTTCTTACCTTGTTATTTGGTTGTTTGTTGTCGTAAATGGTAGTAAATACTTCCATGACACCATGGCTGAAAGTGTGTTCAGATCACCAATGTCATTTTTCGAGACCACTCCTGTAGGTAGAATCTTGAATAGATTCACTGAAGATATCAAGGTCATTGATTCCCAAATTATTTGGTCCATTACACTCTTTGTTACGTACATGTGTAAGGCACTTGGTGTTTTCGGTATTGTTGTGTACAATTTACCAGTAATGTTTTTCATTCTTGGAGGGTTATTGTTTGCATATGATTCTTTCAGAAGACAATTTATACCTGCTTCAAGAGAATTGAAGAGATTAAGAAGTGCCAACAAGTCACCTGTGTACTCACATTTACAAGAATCAGTTAGTGGTGTCGAAACTATTAGTGCCTACGGGCAAATGGACAGGTTTACTCACAAATGCCTGACCTGCTTCAATACCTTCACAACTACTGATATGGCAAATTTGGCAGTTAACCGTTGGTTATCTATGAGATTACAAGGTTTATCAGCAGTCATTGTTTACGTGTGTGTTTTGTTGATTTTGAGTACTTTAACAACCACTTCTCCTCTTGCCCCAGGGTTGGCAGGTTTCATTATGACATACGTGTTGGAAGTTACTGGAACGTTGAATTCCATCGTTAGATTCTATGCTGATATCGAAAACAAGTCCATCACCATTGAAAGATTGATTGAGTATTGTAATTTGAAGCCTGAAGCCGAAATGATCGTGGAGGATAACAGGCCACCTACAAACTGGCCTAAAGACGGAGCTATCGAGTTCAAGAAGTACGAAACCAAATACAGAGAGAATTTAGATCCTGTTTTGAAAGACATTGAAATCAAAATTAAAGCAGGTGAAAAAATTGGTATTGTGGGTAGAACAGGTGCTGGTAAGTCCACATTGACATTGGCATTATTCCGTATAATTGAAGCTACTGGAGGATGCATTGAAATCGACGGTATTGATACCAGCAAGATGGGTTTATTTGATTTGAGATCAAAGCTTAACATCATCCCCCAAGATTCACAGGCTTTTGAAGGTACTGTAAGAGAAAATTTGGATCCTTTTGGCAATTATTCCGATGAACAGCTATGGAAGGTGTTGGAGTTATCCCATTTGAAGGAACACATTGCAAACATGAAGACCGAGAAAAAGAAGGACGATGATGATAATACCGACAAGGATTCCAAACCCGAAATTGTTACTGGGCTATTAGCTAGAATTGACGAGGGTGGTTCCAACTTGTCATCTGGCCAAAAGCAATTGATGTGTTTAGCCAGAGCGTTATTAAACCCTTCAAAGGTATTGATCTTAGATGAAGCTACTGCTTCTGTAGATGTGCAGACTGACAAAATTGTTCAGGACACTATCAGATCCGAGTTCAGTGATAAAACCATTCTTACCATTGCCCATAGAATTGAAACAATCTTGGACAGTGACAAGATTCTTGTTCTAGAAAGAGGTTCTGTCAAGGAGTTTGCTCCTCCACAGGATTTGTTAAACAACCAAGAATCGATTTTTTACTCCCTTTGTAAGGAAGGAGGTCATATATAATTTCGTCACCTATATACTTTTGCAATAGAATGATTATATGTTATCGCGAACTTCAATTCTCACCCCATTGCTATGAAGAGCTTTGTATTAGCGGTTCCTACCAAGAAGATGGAGGAGGTCAATTGGCTTCCTGTGTTGAAGAAATATATCTCTTCCATCTACGGCGATAGCAATGAATATCTGCTGGATCTCGAAACCTTCAACAAATTGAGACAGGATTTAAAGGGAGTAAATGCCGATAATACTGGTATCAAGCTTTACTACAAATATTATAGTCAATTAGAGGTATTAGACTTGAGGATCCCGGTAAGCAATGTCACAGGAAAAAAGCTTTCTTTTGTGTGGTATGATGCTTTTGAAAAAACCGTGTCCCACAAACAACACTCACTTCCATTTGAAAAGGCAAATGTTTTATTCAATATTGCTTCTATTCTCACCAAGGTGGGTGTACACAAGTACCAAGAGACTCATAGATCCAGCTCAGAAGGGAGTGACAGCATCACCAAGGAGGTCTTACAATTGTTCCAACAAGCAGCAGGTATATTTCAGTTCATTAGCGAAAACTTCTTACATGCGCCTTCTGAGGACTTGGGACAGGCCAGTTTGAAGTTTCTAACCAAGTTGATGTTGGCACAAAGTCAGGAAATATTTGTGTTGAAGGTAATTGATGGTGATTTAGAGCAGAAGAAAAATTCGTTGATTTCGAAGTTGTGTGCCAGTACCTCTAATCATTACTTGGAGTGCCTCAACATGATTGACCCTGCTGACAACGAAAGAGAATCAATATCTACTACCGATTTTGACATTATCGATACCAGTGAGGATTTGGAGGATTTGGAAGATATTGTTGGTGACGATGAACCAAGTGCACCAAAAGACTCTAAAGTTACAATTAAGCTCGATCTTTTGTGGTCTGCTTTGATAAAATTCAAGTGCATGTACTACAAGTCTTTGGCCAATTACTTCAATGGTTTGAATTTGGAAGCTGGAAATAAGTTTGGTGATGCGATAGCTTACTATGCCAAGTCCCAAGAGTTTTTGAACGAGATCAGTAGTAATACTTTGAAGCAACTCTCCAGATCCAATTCAAATGAAGCATTTGAGATTTTGGATAACTATAAATACCACAAGGATGCATTGGTAATCAAGTTGGATGACTTGAATAAGGATAACGATTTGATTTATCACGACATCATTCCTTCGTTGGTGACTTTGCCAGAAATTAAACCTTTGGACAGTGCTAAACTTGTGCCAATGAATGAAATTGGTTTGTTCAATGAAATTAATGAACAAAACTACGAAAATTTTTTGAAGAATGTGGTTCCAATTAACATACACGAGTTACTAAGCTACTATTCTGAAGAAAAATCCCAATTTCTCAGAAATGAATTAGATGCAGTTGATGTTTCCAATGAAGAGTTGTCCTCGGTGTTGGAGTATTTGAAAATGCCAAAGGCTTTGGTGAACTTGAAGGAAATCATAAATGAGAGCCTGCAGGAAGACTCCAAGGGTGGTGAAATAAGTGCAGAAATCATTCAAAAAGTGAATGAAATTGCTCAAAATTACTCTGAGGACACCTCTAACAGGGAAAAGATTATGCAAATCAGAAAGGATATATATGCAGTTATCACCCAAATCGAAGCTAAAGTAGCAGGCTCCTTAGGTGGCACCAGACATAAGGACGATATCATCAAATTGAAGAAGTCCTTGTACGATGCTACAAACTCAGATGAGAAGCTTCTTGGATTGATCAACACTGATAACAGCAAATTGTATGATATTTTAGGTAATGGAACTCACTCAAAAGAGTTCAAGAGCCTTTTTGAAGTACCAACCGCCAAAAGTGTAACTAACGCAGACAGAGAAATGAGTTTATTGGATATTATGGACTCACCATCCACTAACAATATCGACTCAAACTTGAATGGTCAAATTAAGAAACTTGAAGATATTTTGTACGACTTGAACGTGATAAAGGCAAACAAACAGAAGTTAGTGGATACATTGAAGACCGAAATCCACAACGACGACATTTCTGACATTTTAGTTTTGAATAGTAAAGTCAAATCTACGAACGAAATCAAAACGGTGATATTTACTGAAGAGTTGAAAAAGTTTGATCCTTATGCACAAGAATTGGACAAGTTAGTGGATAAACAGAAGTTTTTCATCAATAGCTTAAAGGAGGAATGGACAAAGTTATCATCACATTCTAAGGTCAAAGAGATTCAATCGTCTAAAACCTTTAAGGATACCTTAGTGATTGATCAAGTAACCAGAATAGAGAATTTCTACCAGAACAACTGGAAAAGATACAACAAAGGTTTGAAAGAAGGTTCAGGATTCTATAACCAGTTACTATCGTTTGCCAGGTCCTTAAAAGACCAGATAGAAAGTGAAGGTAGTGATGGCTTGAGTGACAGATTTAGCCAAATGAATATGAGTGCCCATTCGACGGGCTCAAACATGAATGTTCGTACACCTCAATATGAGCAACCTCATTACCAACAACCACAGCAGATTCAACCTCAACATACACCCCAGGCCACACCATACTATGGAAACCAGCCAAGCCAAAGACCAAATCAGTATTTCACTCAGCCAATGTTAAATCAAGGCTTGTCTAGTTCTAGTGTTTACCAACGGCCACCTTCGTTACCTCCAAAGCAACCTGGATCTTACCAACCACATGCACCACCTCAACATTCAAACTATCAAACCCCACAAAACCAACCCAGTGAGTTGCACTATCAGCCTCAAACCTACCCCCAAGGCCAGCAGAATTATCAGCAACAACCTCAACCAAGCCAGACACAACCACCCAACGGCAACATATACGACCAGCCTTCCACCTACAATCCCAATATGTACAACTTCTTTTCTAAAGATTAATACATAGTACCAGATCTCTAAATATAGAAACTCGTTTTAGGATGAAACATCAACAGAAAAATTTTCGATCAGGCGCGCCTTCTCAGATCTCATTAACCAACCGCATTAGTCCAGGTTTATATAGAACCGGGGTTGCATTAACAAAGTCGCATAGATTAACTTACGCTAGAGATATTGCCTATCAACCATAATCGCTAGTTGAGATGGTACAAAACGCGTCGTTGTGGGTCTTGATGGCCATTTCCATGATGTTCATTGCCGTCAGTGCTGACGACTACAAAGTCATTCCTTGTAATGCCACCACTAAATGTCCAGAAGATAAACCATGTTGTTCACAGTACGGGTCCTGTGGTACAGGTGCGTACTGTTTGGGAGGTTGTGATATTAGATTTTCCTATAATTTGACTGCGTGTATGCCTATGCCTATCATGGAAGAGTTCAAGAACTCTTTTACCGACAAGGGCATGTTTGACAAACAATATGAGTACTTGGGAAATGCCAGTGAAAGTGATTGGGTTTATTCAGGTTATGTCGACGAAAACCTGGATGCTATTTTGTTGCAGATGCCTAACCAATCCACTGGTACTGTTATTTCCAGTACCAAGTATGTTTGGTACGGTAAGGTTTCAGCTACCATCAAGTCGTCTCGTGACAGAGGTGTTATCACTGCTTTTATTTTGTTTTCAGATGTTCAGGATGAAATCGATTATGAATGGGTTGGCTACAACTTGACTAACCCACAAACCAATTACTATTCCCATGGTATTTTGAACTATACCAACTCTAAGAATACCACTGTTTCCAACACATATGAGAACTGGCACGATTACGAAATAGATTGGAAAGAAGATAGAATCGAGTGGTCTATTGATGGAGTTAAGGTTCGTACTTTGCAGAAGAACGACACCTACAATGCTACTACCAAGCTCTACGAATACCCACAAACCCCATCACGTGTCCAGTTTTCTTTATGGCCTGGTGGTGATTCCAGAAACGGTCTTGGTACTATTGAATGGGCTGGTGGTGCTATTAACTGGAACTCGGAAGATATTCAAAAGTACGGGTACTACTATTCCATGGTGAAGAACGTTAGTGTTGTGCCTTACGATCTTCCTAAAGGTGTTAGGAAGGTCAATGATACCGATGGAGGCAGCTCGTTTAATGCTTTTCTTTACAACAGCACTGATGGATTCCAAGATAACGTTTACTTAACCAACAAAAAGACGTGGTTGGGTAAAATTGATGCTTCAGGATTGGATCCTCAAAACCAGAACGATACTAAGCAAGCAGTCTCGGAAATTGTTTCTGGATCAGGTTCAGATGCTTCTACCTCCACCGTGACTTTGAACAAGGCCACTCTTGATGTTCCAGACTTGACGAAAAATGGCGGTGCTACAACTGCTAATGACTACAACCCTAGTGACGGTATCGGAGGTTTTATTCAAGGTGTCAATCCTTCGTCGACTTCAGGCTCAGGCTCAGGAACTACTAGTTCCAGTAACTCAGGAAGTCTGTATAGATTGGAGGGTGCGATTGGGGTATTGTGTGCAATTGGGTTTGGTTTCTTTACGTACTTTTAGTGTTAAAATAGGTTTATAGATGATTGTAAGCTAAAATAAACAAAAGTTAGAACCTGTTAACCAGTAATTGGTAAGAATCACGTATCTTTAGGCAAGTGGTTTAGATGTACATGTGAACACACTTCCATATCTTTACAGTGTAGCTAAAACAAATTGATTCTATTATAAAGTGTCTGAGTACTATTATATTAGCAGTTCATTTCTACTACCGTAGTTCATTTCTACTACCGTAGTTCATTTCTACTACCGTAGTTCATTTCTACTACCGTAGTTCATTTCTACTACCGTAGTTCATTTCTACTACCGTAGTTCATTTCTACTACCGTAGTTCATTTCTACCGTCCCCAACACTAAATACACTTGACAGTAGTTACACTTGAGAAAAACGTCACACACACGACCTTAGCGTGTCCGTTTTGAAAAATGAGACCAACGAATCTGAATCGACAACAACACCACTTTCCAAGTTGCAACAAACAATTGCTACGTATAATTGCAGACTGGAATCACGCGTTCATAGTCATTTCTACCGCAATTCGCAACCATGAAAATGTTAACCAAGTTTGAGTCCAAGTCTTCTAGGGCGAAGTCTGTGGCTTTCCATCCTAGAAGACCTTGGGTTTTGGTCTCGTTACATTCATCCACAATCCAGCTCTGGGATTACCGTATGGGTACATTGATCGATAGATTCGAAGACCACAGTGGTCCTGTGAGATCTGTGAGTTTTCATCCGACCCAACCATTATTTGTTTCTGGAGGTGACGACTACAGCATCAAAGTGTGGTCTTTGAACAGTAGAAAGTGCATTTTCACTTTGAACGGCCACTTAGATTACATTCGTGCAGTGTCGTTTCACCATGATTTGCCATGGATTCTTTCCTGTTCAGACGATCAGACCATCAGAATCTGGAACTGGCAAAATAGACAGGAAATTGCCTGTTTGACAGGCCATAACCATTATGTTATGTCTGCACAATTTCATCCAAAGGAAGACTTGATTGTGTCTGCTTCGTTTGATCAGACTGTTAGAGTGTGGGACATTTCTGGTTTGAGAAAAAAGCATTCTGCTCCAACCTCTTCCATGAGATCTTTTGAAGACCAATTGCAAAGACAGCAGTTGCCTCAACAGGATATCTTTGGTAACGTTAACGCCATCGTCAAGTTTGTATTAGAAGGCCACAATAAAGGTGTGAACTATGCCGCTTTCCATCCAACCTTACCTTTGATCGTTTCTTCTGGTGACGATAGATTGGTCAAGTTGTGGAGAATGAGCGAAACTAAAGCTTGGGAAGTCGACTCTTGTAGAGGTCATACCGGAAGTGTTTTAAGTGCTATTTTCCATCCAAATCAAGACTTAATTTTGTCTGTTTCTGATGATAAAACCATCAGAGTCTGGGACTTGAACAAAAGAACCCCAGTAAAGCAATTCAGACGTGAACATGATAGATTCTGGTTGATTGCTTGTCATCCTAGCATGAACTCTTTTGCTACATGCCACGATTCCGGAGTGATGATTTTCAAGTTGGAGAGAGAAAGACCTGCTCACACTATTTTCCAGAACAAATTGTACTTTGTTAATGGCGAAAAGCAGGTTCAAAGCTATGACTTTGTCAAAAAGGAAGAAGGGTTGCCAATGTTATCGTTGAAAAAAATTGGTAAACCTTGGAGTTTTATTCGTACGTTGTACTACAACCAATCTGATAACTCCATTTTGGTTACACATGGTACTGGCGATGAGGCTAAATACTCTTTAATCACATTGCCTAAACATGTTACTGGTGCTATTGAACCAACCGACATTAGACAAGGTGACGCAAATTTTGCTTGTTTCATTTCCAGAAACAGATTTGTTACCTTCAAAAAGTCCTCCAAGAGCTTAGAAGTCAAGGATTTGTCTAACAACATCACCAAGGCTATACAATTGGATTCTTCTGTCACAGACGTGTTGTACGGAGGTCCAGGTAGAGTTTTATTGGTAAAAGCTCATTCGGTTGTAAATTACGATGTACAACAAAGAAAAGAAATATCAGAAATCAGTGTCAACAACGTTAAATATGTTTCATGGTCTAGTTCAGGCCAATATGTAGCTTTGTTGTCGAAACACACCATCACAATTGCTAACAAAGACTTGCAATTGGTCAATTCCTTGCACGAAACCATAAGAATCAAGAGTGCTGCTTGGGATGATTCTGAAGTATTATTGTACTCCACATTAAACCATATCAAGTACACTTTATTGAATGGTGACAACGGAATTATCAAGACTTTGGAAAATACCTTGTACATCACAAAGGCCTCTCAGAATAAGGTATACTGTCTTAACAGAATGGGAGAAGTAGAGGTTGTCACTATTGACCCGACTGAATACAGATTCAAGAGAGCTTTAGTCAACAAAAACTTGAAGGAAGTGGTTAGAATGATCAACAACTCTAACTTAGTAGGTCAAAACATCATTTCGTACTTAGAAAAGAAGGGATACCCAGAAGTTGCATTGGGATTTGTCAGAGATCCAGAAACCAGATTCGACTTGGCTTTGGAATCCGGTAACTTGAAAATAGCCTTGGAAGAAGCTGAAAAGTTAAATGACAACTCCATCTGGGAAAAGTTGAGCGAAGAAGCATTGAATCAAGGAAATATCGAGATTGTGGAGTTGTGTTACCAACAATTGAAGTTATTTGACAAGTTATCATTCCTTTATCTTTACAAAGGTGATCAGGAAAGATTGGCTAAAATGTCTGTGATTGCAGAACACCGTGGTGACTATTCATCTTTGATCCAAAACACTTTGTATAACGAAGATATTAAGAAGAGGTGTCAGGTTTTCATTCAAGGGGGTATGTTGCCATTGGCATACACATTGGCCAAGTCGAATGGAATGGATGAGTTATGTGCAGAGATTCTAGCTAAAGCTGGTGTTGAAGAAAAAGACATCGAAATGCCAGAAATTGGAGCTGGATTATCTGTACCAGAACCAATTACCAATCCTATTAACAACTGGCCTTTGAAACCATCGTCGTTGAGTTTCTTTGAAGCTGCTTCGTTGAATGGTGGTCTTGAAGACTTGAGTCTTGAAGACAACAAGGAGGTTTCAACTCTCGAGCGTGAACAAGACCAACTTGAATTTGACGATGACTTGGAAGAGGATTTGGACGATGAGGATGCTGGTTGGGGTATGGATGAAGAAGATCTTGACATTGGTGGTGATGAAGATTTCATCGATGTTGATTCAACTGGTGCTGGAAAATCTGTTGAAGAAGCTATTCCTGTGGTTGAAGGAGAAATTGGTCACTGGTTGCGTAATGCTAAGACAGCTGGATCGTACATTGCTGCTGGGGCTTTCGAACAAGGTGCTTCTATGTTGAATAAGCAGTTGGGAGTTTCTGAATTTGAACCATTGAGAGCAAGATTCATCGAACTTTACGAAGCTAATAAGGTGTTTTTGCCAGGAATTGATGGTTTACCAGCCATGAAGGATTATATAAGAGCAGACAACGATGAAGATAATCCAAACAAATTCGGACCATTCATTCCAGGATTTGATTTATTGGAAGAGAAGTTGAGCCATGGGTTCAAGTTGTTCAAAGCAAATAGTTTGACCGAAGCCATTAAGGTTTTCAGAGAAATCATCTACATAATCGCCACCTTAACAGTTGAAGACGTGGATCAAGAAGCCAAATGTGAAGATGTGTTATGTTTGTGTCGTGAGTATATTCTTGGTTTAACGATTGAATTAACTAGAAGACAAGTGGAATCCAGTGATATTAAAAGGAACTTGGAGTTGGCAGCTTACTTCACCAGAACTAAGTTGCAGAATGCACACAAAGTTAATTCATTACAAGTGGCCATGTCTCAGTGCTTCAAGCACAAGAACTATTCCAGTGCCTCGTACTTTGCTGGAGAGTTGTTGAAGTTGGTTCCATCTGGACCTAGAGCAGACCAGGCACAGAAAATCAAGGTCAGGGCCGATTCTGTTTCCAATGATGCCATTGAACTTGATTTCGATCCATATGCGGAGTTTGACATTTGTGCTGCGTCTTTGACACCAATCTACAAGGGCTCCCAAGCTGTTTCCGAAGCTTTAGTGAGTGCCAAATACAAGCCTGTGTACTCTGGCAGTGTATGTAGGATCACCGAGATCACTACTATTGGAGCACCTGCTTCTGGGTTGAGAATCAGAGATTAGTTTGTGAGGTTTATAGTGTCTATAGTTGTTATCTAAATTAGTTGTTATTTAAATTAGTTGTTATCAATTAGTTGTTCTCTAAATTTGTTGTTCTCTAAATTTGTTGTTATGAAATTAGTTGTTATCAAATTAGCTGTTATCAAATTGGTTGCTGTACGTAGCTTGCAGTTCATTTCTTGCTTACTTCACTCTCAATTTATTGTTACCGTTGATGCGGATCAACATTCCGCTTTGGTAAAAGGTCTCGCGATGAAAGAAACCATAAAAATTCTCGGATTGTGCAGTGTTTTGGACCGCTTTCAATACAAAAATACCCAAAGTTAAATTCCCATGTCCAATATAAAGGCACAAGCGGTGCTACTCAAAGACGAAGGTAATGCTTTCTTAAAAGAACAGAAATACGACCATGCCATTGAAAGCTACACCAAGGCCATAGATTTGGACCCGTACAACAGTGTTTTTTACTCCAACAGAGCCCAGGTTCACATAAAACAGGAAAACTATGGTTTGGCCATCGTTGATTGTGACTCTGCATTGCAAGTTGATCCCAATATGATGAAGGCATACTACCGTAAGGGAGTTTCGTTGATGGCGATTTTGAACTATAAGGAAGCACAACAGAATTTCAAAAGGGTTTTGGCGGTGTTGCCCAACGACAAGTTGACGTTAGAAAACTACAAGCAGACTGTGAACTATTTGAAAAAACAGGCTTTTGAAAAGGCCATTGCTGGTGAAGATAAGGAATTATTGCTTAGCACCATTAACTTTGACTCCATATTGATTGAAAAGAGCTGGGAAGGTCCTAGTTTGGAAGTAAAATCACGTAAGGTGGACTCTGGATTTGAAGTGGACATTAAGGGCTTGGATCAGAACTATTTGAGGTACATGATTGAGCTTTTCAAAGAAGGTGGAAGGTTGCCAAAGAAACATGTTTTTGCCATAATAAGTAAGGTCTACACTATTTTGAGACAAGAAAACACCATGACAGAGTTAGTGATGCCACACTCCAAGATAGGCGTTGAAAAGTATCCTAACCATTCTAAAGATGCTATTATTTTGGACAACGGGAAGAAATTGACCGTCGTGGGTGATACCCACGGACAGTTCTACGATGTGTTGCATATGTTCAAAATCTCTGGGCATGTTTCAGAAGACCATATATATCTTATCAATGGGGATTTTGTGGATAGAGGATCTTGGTCTTGTGAAGTTGCGTTGTTTTTCTATGTACTTAAAATCTTATATCCAAAGTCCTTTTTCATTAACAGAGGGAATCACGAGACTGTGGACATGAACAAAACTTATGGTTTTGGAGACGAGTGTGAACACAAATACTCCAAAAAGATCTTTGATGCCTTTTCGGAGTCTTTTGGAGCATTACCATACGCTTCTTTAATTAATGGGTCGTACTTGGTTATGCATGGAGGATTGTTCTCAGATGACAAAGTCACTTTGGAAGACATCAAGAAACTCAATAGATTCCCCAACTCCGGGGCCACACAGCCTCCTAAAGAGGGTATAGCCATGGAATTATTGTGGACAGATCCACAGGTTGAAAAGGGAAGAGCTCCTTCTAAGAGAGGTATTGGTATGCAATTCGGCCCCGACATCACTGAGAGGTTCTGCTTGTCCAACAAAATCAGAAAGGTTTTGAGATCCCACGAGGTCAGAATGGACGGGGTGGAACAAGAACACGACGGAAGATTGATCACTGTTTTCAGTGCCCCAAACTACTGTGATGGAACTGGAAACCTAGGAGGAGTGGTTCATTTCACTGAAAACCCAAAGTATAATCCTACTGCTGATAATGGAGAAGGTTATAGAGAAGTTAACGACCCTAACTGTCCTTGGGAGCTAGAGACTGTGACGTACCAATGTGTTACGCATCCAGATATAAAACCAATGGCCTATTCCAAGAGTGGATTCGGATTTTAGGCCTTTGACATCAGCTCTTATAGGCATTTTCTTTAGTGTAAGTTCTTTAGTATTTAATAGTCTTTTATTGAATGTACAATTATTCTCACGAAAAATTTGTTAGCCCACAAGTTTTCAAAGAAGTAGTAGTCAAATAATAGGCCATAACTACAAATGGAAGAAGGTAATAAACAAACAATGGAACAAGTAGACGATGAACCTGATGAATGGGACCAGAGAATCATAAAAACCGGTTGTGACCAGGAAAACTTAACCCTCCAGTTGTGCCATGCTGATACTGGAGACTGGAGACAATGTGCCAAAGAATTACAGGCCTTCAAAAAGTGCTGGGATGACCACAACAATAATCAAAGAACCCACACAGTTAATAACTAGATCTTGTACATAGTCTTCTAGAACCATTTATTATACACATAAAACTGGTTTCCATCAGAAACCTGGTTTCCATCAGAAAAGTGGTTTCCATCAGAAAAGTAAATAGCGCGCCATGGATTTATACATTGACCTGATACCCCTAGACAAGGATAGCGATAGAAGCGACTCAAACTACGATAGATACGACCTAGAAACGAAAAACTACTCGGAAAAAGAGTTCCAGCAACAGCTAAACCATCTTAAACAAGAAAGCTCCCGAAAGTTTCGACAGAAATGGGAAGACATAATACTCAAATACACAAACATAGACGATGATACCGAAAGTGATGAGATAGATCTCATAACAGGAAAAATAACTGTCGACAATGGCCATTTAAAGGCATTGACCGAATCAAGCAATACAGCGAATGAAAATGTATGGCGTATTGATTATGACAAGGAAAGAGATGTGCAAAAGGCTAGACGACAGGAGCTAGGAATAAAGAAGCAAAAGAGTCAGTTAAAACAGGAATTGAAACAAAGCGACCTGTTTACATATTCCAGAAAGAGCAGTCCTGTGAAAACTACCAGGAATGTCTCAACCGATAACATTTTGTTATTGGACCCTTCACCTTCAAAAAAACAAAGAATATCACCAAGTAAGAATATCCCCAAGTATAGCCATTTGGATGGTTCTCCAAGCAAAGGATCAGACTCAGAGTCCGATACGGACTTCAACTTAACCTCAACTCCAAAAGATGGACTTGGAATTGAAAGTACACTGGAGAGCGACAGTGAAGCAGATTTCAACCAGACCCATTTTATTCTGGATCTGTCCGACGATAGCAACGATGAACAATACGAGAATAACCCTTTTATGGATTCTAACCCATTTTCGGTGCCACACTTATTTTCTTCTCATGGTCTAATTTCAACCACTCAAAAACCAACAGTTGCAGACGAGAGTGAAAACAGCGACTTTGACGATCAGTATCTGATTATATCAAGTCCCCAACTGCATCTCAAGACTTCAAAGACTCAAATATTCCAATGCGTTTTTGAGAGTTGTCATTACACCACAGGAAATAAGCTGATATTCAAGCGTCATTTGCTTGATAAACATCTTGCAGAATTATATATCATTGGTTATCCAATTGCGGGAGTTGATACAAGATGCATCAAGAATGATTACAAATTAACCAAACTGATGGTGCAGTCACTAACAAGTACGTTTCCTTTGATGCATGAAATTCCACCACTACCACTTTCTGGAGATGGAAAGATGTTTGATTGTGGATTGAAGTTGAAAAACAAAGTATGCAAAAGAGAGTTTGTGACCATCAATGAACTCAATAAGCATCAGGGTAATTATCCCTTTCAATGCAGCAGCAAGATTCAAGTTTATGTGTGTCCTGTATTAGGATGTGGATATATGACAGACGAAGGCTACTTTCAATGGAGGCTACATTTCATCGAGCTGAAGCATCAGGTTGAGCACAGAGCTAGAAGTGATCTCGCAGAGGATTTTGAAAGGGAAAAAGGTACGGAAACAGAAGAAGAAGAGGAGGAACAGCAGGAGGAGGAAGAGGAGCAGGAGGAGCAGGAAGGGGTAGTCGGAGAAATACTGGAGTTAAAAACAAGTCCTACGAAAAGAGAGCTTCCTCCTTTCACCATCTCCCACACATATAAACATTCCCAAATTAACTTGAATTTGGAAATAGATAAGGAAATTGAAGACATTTTTAATGACGACCTTTAAGTGTATTATAATGTATATTTATGTACAAGGATAGCACGTGCTATATTTATATGTAATGTAGCCTAAGAAGTTTCAGGCTGAGGTTCAGTTTCAGAACCAGTGTTTTTCTTAGGTCTTGGTTTGAATGCATCAGAGCCCTTGATGTACTTGTCAAAAGCATCGTTGTTATCAGGGAATGGTCTTTCGCCACAGATTCTAATCATATCCTCTCTGGTTAACACCTCCTTTTTGTACAATTCCTTTGCAACCAAATCCACTAACTCGATTTTTTCTTGCAACAACTTCTTACAGGCATCATAAGCTTCATCAATAAATCTTTTGACTTCAGTATCAATCAAACGTGCAGTCTCTTCAGAATACAGGTTATGGACTTTGAAGCCACCATTGGAATCGTTGTTATCGTAGTAGATCTGACCGATTTTTGGTGACATACCTAACTGCAAAATCATGGATTGCGCCATCTGGGTAACTTTCTTGAAGTCATCTGAAGCCCCACTGGTAACAGTATCAAAGTGTAATTCCTCACTTACACGACCACCGAGTGTCATAATCATACGGTGGTTGTACTGTTCTTGAGTCAACAAATACTGGTCTTTTGGCAAGTATTGAGCGTATCCCAAAGCACCCTGACCTCTTGGAATGATGGAAACCTTTACTAATGGATCGGCATATTGTAAGAACCAACCGCAGATGGCATGTCCGGCTTCATGATAGGACACAGTTTTCTTTTCTTCCAAAGACAAGACTCTTGACTTCTTTTCTAAACCTGCAACCACCTTTTCAATTGCTTGTTCAAAATGATAGGTGTCAACAGCTTCTGCATCTTCTCTAGCAGCCAATAAAGCACCCTCATTGCAGCAGTTTGCAATATCAGCACCAGAAAAACCTGGAGTCAAAGCACTCAATCTGCCAGCCAAATTTTCAAGCGCAGCACTCTTCAATTGTTGGTATTCATTGAAGTCAATTTCCTTACTGCTTGGCTTGATGTCATCAACACATTTCAAGGTCAATTTTGACAAGTGGACTTTAAAGATATCTTTTCTGCCTTCGACATCAGGAACATCAATGGAGATATGTCTATCGAATCTACCTGGTCTCAACAAAGCTTTGTCCAAGATATCAGGACGATTGGTACCGGCTAAAACAACAACATGGTCGGAGCCTTCAAAACCATCCATCTCAACCAATAGCTGATTCAAAGTATTTTCCTTTTCATCATTACCACCACGGCCATTTCCTCTTTCCTTACCAATTGCATCGATTTCATCCACAAATATAATAGCAGGAGCCATCTGTCTGGCAGTTTTGAACAAATCACGAACTCTGGAAGCACCTACACCTACAAACATTTCCACGAATTCAGAACCAGAAACTGATAAAAATGGAACATGGGCTTCACCAGCAGTGGCCTTAGCTAAAAGTGTTTTACCAGTACCGGGAGGACCAGACAAAATAGCACCTCTAGGAATTTTAGCACCCAAGGCTTCATACTTCTTAGGGTCTTGCAAAAATTTGACAAATTCCATGATTTCTTGCTTACTTTCTTCACATCCAGCCACATCCTTGAATTTCACCTTGACATCAGTTTCTTGGTTAAATAACCTAGCCTTGGACTTACCAATCTTGAATAAGCCCCCAGGACCATTGGCACCTCCAGGACCTCTTCCACCAGGAGTTCTTCTGAAGCTGATGTAGTATAAACCGGCAATTAATAAAACAGTAGGTAACATTGGAAGTAAAACATTAAGCCAGCTTCCACGTTCTTCATAAGCGATTGGAATACGTTCTTCAAGTGGAATTCCTAACTTATCTTGAACCTCATTGACTTCCTTTTCAAAAAAATCTACTGAACCTATACTAAAAACCACAGCGGATTTGCCGTTGTAGTTGATAGTCTGATCCAGACTGGTACCGTTGAGCAAATCAGCTTCCACAATGCACTTATTGATAACATTGATCTTACTTACGAGCCCCTTTGCTAAGAATTTCGTCTTGAAATCCTGGAATGTCAATTCTTGATGAATAGGTTTTCCACTAGAATCTCTTTCGCCACTATTCTCAGAGGAACCTACCATGTAGCCTATAAATACTGAAAGAAGAAACATCTGGATCAAAAATGGCATAAACCTCTTATTACCTGCAATTTTGGAAAATAACGATCCAAGAGCCTTCATTGGCTCTTCTTCTTTTTTGTCCTTCTGGTTAGTTTCATTAGCTTTTCCAATAGCCTTTAAAAAATCGTTGAAAGCTTTGTTGATATCGCCTGCTTCCTGTTGACGTTTCCTGAGCTCTTCTTCAATTTCCTTTCTTTCTCTCATGTCTTTTTCCTCCAGAGTCTCCTCTTTATCTTTATTGCTTTTGTCCTTTGTGTCTTTGTCTTTAGCGTCTTTGTTCACACTCAAACATTTCATTGACTGATGAAAAAATACCGTACTAGAACGGCTAAAATTCCTCTGGGGCACTATTCTGAACATGTTGGTTTTTGATATTGGTCCTATGAGACCCGGAATGGATCTTGGTACTGCCAACAACCTAGTGTGTCTGAAGATAGTGATCATTGCCTTCAGGTTTTCGCGAATTTTTGCCAGTTGATGACATTTTTGAACAATTGAGACTTCACAGACCTTGAAGAATGACTGAAAGTGGACATAGAGGTAGCAGAAAGCAAACGAACTGGACCAACCTCAATATTCACTGAAAAATTGTACATTAAACTAAAAATTACACTATAAATTACCAATAGTAAAGCACCAAAAAGAACTAAAAGAAGGTAAAAACAAAGAAGCAAACAACCGTATTTATTATTCCAGGTCAATATTACTCACATATTCATCCCAAATCTTCTCACAGATCTTCAAGAACTTTTGTTTGTCTTTAGCACTCTTGTTTTCTTCGTCTTCACCCTCTTTCTTATTAAATATCTTGAAGTTATAGAAATATTGCCCCATGAAGTTTATTGATCCCACCAATTCGCCATTAGTACTCTTCATTGTGGTTGATGGCCCCACCATTGGAGCAAAGGAGCCAGCAGAAGGGGTGGCCAAAGGATTGTAGTACATCTGTGGGTATTCTGGGCCGGCTCTGGGGGCAGCAGAAGGGTTGATTCCCGGCAAATTGATTAGTGGGTGATTAGTGGTATTTGGGACCGGTGGTAAAGATTGAATTGAAGGCAAAGACTCCTTACTGGAAGCATTTGAGATACTCGAGCTTTTGGAGCTGATGGAGCCACGCTTGGAATTGGCATTCTTGATTTTCTCTTCCATTTCCTTCATTTCTTCTTCTGACACAGGCGACCGATCCTCCAACTTGTCTTGCAAGTTCTGAGGACCCAAAATCACTTTTTTCCACTTCAACTCCAGCTTATAGTTTTCCTTTTTGTCACTAAGATCTTCTACCACCACATTATCCTGAAGCTTCTTTTGACTATCGAAAAACTCTCGTTGTGACAGCAATGGCTGGGATTGAAAAGGTGCAGTTTTGACCTTTTTGTTTTGGAAGATATCAACCACTCTAGGTTGCATTATTTTTTCTGACTTTGAACCGTCAACAACTATGAAGTCGTTAGATTTTGATTCAATTTCCTCTTTAGTATCTTCATGGCTCTGTGTCACTGGAGTTTCATTCTGAGGAGTATGAGGATAATATCTCGAGGACTGTGGCGTGACATGCTGGGATCTACATGGATACACCGCCAGCGCATACCCAGGTTGGTAATAATGGTGATAATATGCCACTTGGTTATAGTAGTTTAACGCAACATTGGGGTTGGAATTATTCCGGACTCTCTTGTAAGGACTATTCTTGTGGGGAGTCAAATAGGTCGGAAAGGTGGTATTATTGGGAGTCAGCAGCATAATTTTGAATCTGTTTATCAAAGGAGCAGACTGAATCATCTTTGGAGGAGGTGCTGCAGCGGCATTAATAGACAACGGTGCTGGAACATGTTTACGTTTCAATGCTCTGGTGGTGGTGATCTTGGGCTCTGGTTCAAGGCTAGTATTGGCGTCAATGCGGAGCACAGGAGACTGGGGTCGAGGACTACCAGTTGGAGATTGCGAGGAAGTTCCACTGCAAACACCATTCAGTTTTGCAAAGGCCTTAGAGCCCCTAGTGTGATCTTTCTTGAGGTCTATTTGTTTGAGTAGGTACTTTACATCAGTGCCGTTTCTTGAAGCTATGAGGATGCGCTGCTGTAACTGGATATCCTGACTGGCTTTGACGGTTTCAATCATCTCTTCACTCATACCAAACATCTTTAGCTCATCAAACATGTTTGGCTTTAACTTGTTGAGTAGTTCTCTTTCCTTGGAGGAGAGGCTTTCAACGGTGTCTATAGTGAGGGTTTCGGACCTTGAGTCATTTGCCGAGTCGTTTGATTGTTCACCATGGTTGGAAATATTGGACCCAGACCCTTCAGAAATCACCTCTTTCCCCTGGTCATCGGCATTTGTACCATCATCGGTGCCGTTTTCTTTGTCCGGTTCTTGTTCAGGAGATGTATCATCTGCATTATTTTCAACTCTATAAAAACCAGGGTCTGCGGCTTCCATTACATCAGTACCAGTCATTTGACAACAGGCGAAAAGTAACCGCCAACCTAAGCAAACAAATATCCTAAACAAACAATCGTGTTGAAGCCAATTTGTGTGAAATTGGAATGGTGAAACAATGAGAATGTTTCAGATTTGAGAATGCAATTTCACCGATGTCAGAATTGTGAAGCTTGAACTGCACAACTATTGCAGGGTATTAAGTGACGTGGAGTCTATATGGATGTGATAAGGGCTGGAAAGGAGAAAAGGCAGTTCAGGGAGATTTCCACTCACATTTTGTAGTGTTACAAATATCGCCTCGGGTTTAATTAGGTTTTATTTCTGAAGCGTGCAGGAGATAGAAGGATATGTTGTAGTACTAGTTAGGATTATTTCGGACGAAATGTAGTAGACCACAAGCGTGATGCGATTTAGAGATTAAAAGTAATTCAGAGGCTAGGAGAACTAAGGCAGTAGAACTAAGATGATGGTCACAAGACTTCTATCATGGGCAGCAAAATTACCGTAGAGAATACCAAATATTACACAAAATACAACCTGGAAGGAAAGAAGATAAAAGTAGCATGAAACAAGTGAAACAAGTAAAACAAGTAAAGTAATTTGAACAAGTGAAACAAGTAAAGTAGCTTGAACAAGTGAAACAAGAAAAGTAACTTGAAACAAGCGAAACAAGCAAAACAAGGAAACAAGGAAACATAACCAAACTCCAATTTCAGGTTCCTGATGAGAGCCTTTGAGGTAATTTGCATGGTGCTTAACACAGTATATTTACATCCTATCACCATGAAACAGTCTTCTCTTAGCGCCGCACCACATAAAATAAGAATCTGTGTTCCTGTTTCAAACTACAATAGGCTACACTACATGAAATAGAATATAAATTCACAGCAATACGCTCATCCACTGAAATTCTCCCATCCCTTCATTCTTGGTATGTTCTTCAAGGTGTGGTACTTCTTGGTACAACCATAGTCCTTCCAAGTGAAATCGTCCTTTGGATTACAAGCACATCTCTTGGCCTTTCTGATTTCTGGATCAACAGGACAATTGTGGAAAGGACCGTGGTAGTATCCAACATCATCGAAAAAGTGGATTTCATCTTTTCTCAAAAACAAGGCAGCCGCAATGGAATGGATTGGAGCATCACCCCATCTTTCGTAGAAAAATCCACCGGCCTTATCCAAGTATTCGAAATACTTTCTGTAAGCTTCACTTCTCCAGAAGTTCAAGTCGGCAATTTCAAAATTGGACCAGAAATGACATCCGTTGTAGGTCTCACCGTTATCGTTGGAGATCCACGCCAACAAGTTGTCGTCAGACAAGTACTTGCCGTTTTCCTTGATGAACTCCTTAGTTGTCTGCCACAAAGTAGGAATGGTCTTTTGGTATTCAGGCAAGGTAATGGTGAAAGAATATCTCTTCTTATTGTCCTTCATGAACTTGAAAATATCATAGTCAATGTCGCAATAAATCTTGATGTCAGGTTCAACTCTCCAGTAGTACTCGTATTCTTCCAACAATGGGTGTCTCCAGAAGAAACCCGACTCATATCTGCACATGTGTCTGTATGGAACAGAACCTCCGTAAATGACCTTTTCTTCCACCATTTTTTCTCTGGCAAGCGCAGCCTTTTCTTGGTCAATGTGATCAGGATATGACCAATGTTCCTTTGGAATCAACCCGTACTTGGTGGTACCACTGACGATGGATGAAGTGACCTGCTTGAATTCTTCACTGAACTCTTCATCATTCAAGAAAACCCAATCGTAGTGAAACTTTCCATTGAATCTGTCTTCGACTTGTCTGATGGATCCCAACAAGGAGTACAAATCAGAGTTTCTAGCCAATGAAACAAAAGTAGCTTTGATTTTAGCCCCTGGAACTGGCTTGAGCTTTTCTGCACCAACAGTTCCATCAAAAGCTGGGGCTTGGGCGGTGGTATCTTTAACAGGTGTGCTGTCTTTAGCAGGGGCACTAGCAGGTTTATCAGAATCCTTAGACACCGCTGGGGTGGAGGAGCTAGGGGCTTGGTAGCTGGATCCGGTGGATAAGATATATCCACACACAAGCAACACTAGGGCAAATATAGCAAACCTGATTATACGGGCATTCGATCTGGTTGCACTCATGGTAACTTCGTAAGCTCAGAAATGCCGATAGTTTATACGAAAAATTTATTGGACACGTAAACGCGAATGAGCGACGCGACACAGACCCTGCACAAACACTGGAATTGGATGTATGTAGTACTAAAAGAACTAGTAAATGTATGGTATGTAAAACTGGAGTTGGTCCAAGGTAGGAAAAACCGAGAAAAGTTGGAGGCAAGGAAAGTTGGAAGAACCGAGAAGAGTTGGAGGGAAGGAATGAGCTTTTCCATTTTTCGGGTTTGACTTTAGGTGGATTTGGTTTGTAGACGAATCTGCAAACACGTATATTAAGTTATGTCATAGGAACTAAATTATGTCGTGGAATATTTTCTTGAACATACACAGGATATTTTGTTTTGGCAGCACTTTATTGGTTCGAACCAACAAGGCGAGTCTCTAGCATAAAGAATATCAGACGGTTCAAGCTTGAACCAGCTTGAAGTGATACTTCAATCTAAATCTGTTTCTCACGCTGTTGGTACGCTAACGTTGGTTTAATCCTCTTAACTCTACATTGACTGATTTCATTTATGTATTCAAATTCAAAATTATTCACAGAGTCCATCCAATGAGTGACACAGCGTTCAAGAATGCGAATGCTTCTATCTTGTCTACTGATAATCAACCCACTCTGCTGGCTTCTCCAATCCCATTACTTGGTAGTACTTCTTTCCACACGAGTATCCTCTGAAAGTAAAGTCATTATCTGGCTTACAATGGCACTTGTGGTCGTATCTGAATTGAGCATTCAATGGACATTGAGTGTAGACACCATGGTTGTATCCCACATCTTCAAAGTAGTGGATTTCGTTTCTGTCCAAAAACAAAGATGCAGCAATGGAGTGGATAGGAGCATCACCCCATCTTTCGTAGAAGAAACCTCCGGTCTTGTCCAAGTAATCAAAGTATTCGTGGTATTGCTTACTTCTCCAGAAGTTCAAGTCGGCAATTTCAAAGTTAGACCAGAAGTGACACAAGTTGTAGGTTTCTCCCTTATCGTCTGAAATAAACTCCATCAAATTGTTTGGATGTACATAATCTTTATGTTGGGAGATGAAATCCTTGGTATGTTCCCACAAGGTAGGAATGGTCTTGGAAAACTCATGGATACTGATAGTAAAACCATACTTCTTTCCGTTGTCACGCATGAACTTGAACAAATCATAATTCAAGTCACAATGGATCTTGATGTCAGGTTCAACTCTCCAGTACCAGTCATACTCATCCATCAAAGGATTCTGCCAAAAGAACCCACTCTCAAATCTGCACATGTGTCTGTAACTTTCAGAGTCTCCATAGATGATATTAGCAGCTTTCATATCGGCTCTGGATTTGGCAGCCTTCTCCAAATCAATCCAATCAGGATATGACCAATGTTCCTTTGGAATCAATCCGTACTTGGTCTTACCACTACAAATGGAAGTAGTCAAATTTTTGAACTCGTCTGTGAACTCTTCGTCGTTCAAAAATACCCAGTCGTAGTTGAACTTTCTGTTGAATCTATCTTCCACGCTTCTGATGGACTCTATCAACGAGTACAACTCTGAGTTTCTAGCCAAAGTGACAAACGTAGCCTTTATTCCATCAGCCTTTCCAATGAAACCAGGATCCTGTTTATTTGAACTGAGAGACTCCAATTGTTGAAAATATCCAACTTCTCCATCCTTAGTAGCAACATTGCTCTCAACAGGTGCAATCTCACCCTGATGGATCTGAGCCATTGCCATCTGCTCTTCCAGATCACTATTTTTGATACTCTCGGAACCAAATCCTCCCAAGTTGTTCATGAAGCTTTGAATCGACCCCACTCCTGAACCGTCGCCAGAATTGTAGTGGGCGAGAACTTTGTTGGTCTTAGAATCCACATACACGTACCTGGGTCTCATCATCACGGAGAGGAAGTAAACCACTCCTATGGCCCCAAGGACTGAAGCTATTCTAACAATAGAGATTCTAGCCATGTTGGTGAAAAGTGGTTTTTTGTGCGACATCAAGGAATTAAAATACGTGAAGATACGAGTCTCGTGACAATAGGTTTCGGCAGGCATTGCAAGAATCGTGCAATTGTTAGATTGGAGGAAAAATTGGCTCTGCAGAGTCTGAAGGTACGAGTGGTTAGTTCGATTAAAGAAGAACCAAAAATTTGTGGTGGGAGATTATGTAGTACTTCTTATTACGCGTCGATATTATGTACAACTGCCAGTTAGAAGTGAGAAGACCTATAGAAGGAAACAAGTGTTTGATACCAAGCAGCGTGGCAACGTCCCTGTGGCCTCTATATAAATAGCGCAAATGCATTTGTAGAAGAGTGGTTTCAGAAAATCGAAACCATCAAAACTTAATCTGGGACGCGAATCGAACCAATGATCACCAAAGCCATTGATTCTGGAAGCCAGCAAGAAGTCCTATTTCCCGGTAGAAAACAATCCCGAGAGTCTTCAAGGGTTGTAATACATTCAGATTGCAAAAAAAAATGGTAAATCTCTTTGTAAAGCGTGTCATCTTTATGCAAGGACAATGCTAATCTTCTCTGTATTGTTATATTTGACAAATGTACTATCACGAGGATAGTACGAAATTAATTGCGAAAATGAAAACTATAACCTGTATAATGTCGTATACAAATCAAGAATAACCTAAAGTGGTTTATAACCACATGGAATTAGCAAAGAGTATAGCACACAACTTTAGTACATTCGAAATGCAACCCATATAAATATAATACATTCAAAATACAACCCATATAAATATAATACATTCAAAATACAACCCATATAAATATAATACATTCAAAATACAACCCATATAAATATAATACATTCAAAATACAACCCATATAAATATAATACATTCAAAATACAACCCATATAAACATAATACATTCGAAATGCAACCCATATAAATATAATACATTCAAAATACAACCAAATATAATACATTCAAAATACAACCCATTAACTAAAGCATACATGAAATTCAAACGACACTGTCATAATCTACTTGATAAAATGTCGCATCGCAAAAACTCAGATTGTATCTGATCTTTTAGAAGGCAAATATGTTATTACGGTTCAGAACTAAAGATGGGATGGTCAGAGTGACCACCGAACCTTCAATGGCCTTCGAAGAAGTTTTGAATATATTGCAACAGACTATAGGCGAAGTATCTGACATGAAAATTTCAGATAAACCACATGACAAAGGGAAGCTGGTACAAGAGTTTGGTGGTGTTGTGGTTAGTGATTTAGGCTTGAAAAACGGTGATATGCTATTTGCACATTATAATTCTGGATCGGAAGCTACTGTTACCGGAGTTACAGGGACTTTGGGCTCAGGATCTATTCCAATCACAGTTCCCATAGTTAGCAAACCTAAAGAACTCCCAGTAGATATTCTCTTGGACAAACAAGATGGACTTATCAAAAGAACTAAATCGTCGATGTGTCGTCACGGTGATAAGGGGATGTGTGAGTACTGCTCCCCACTTCCTCCGTGGGATAAAGATTATAAAGAGAAAAATGGTATCAAGCATTTGTCGTTTTATTCGCATGTAAAGAGGTTAAACGATACCAAAAATAACAAGAATAATGGCACAAGTTACATGTCTCCACTCGATAATCCCGACTATGGCGTCGATAAAACTTGTACATCGGGCCACTTGCCTTATCCTCGTGGTATTTGTAGTAAATGTCAGCCACCAGTGATCACACTTCAACAGCAGGATTTCAGAATGGTAGACCATGTGGAATTTGCTGATAGCACTATTTTGAATAAGTTCATAGATACCTGGAGAGCCAGTGGAACGCAAAGGTTTGGGGTTTTATATGGAAGCTATGAGCCTTACGATAAGGTTCCGTTGGGAATTAAGGCTGTAGTGGAATTCATATATGAACCTCAACAGTCGGATGAACTTGATGGTATTACATTAATGGAAAATGACGAACAAAAAGTAGATGAATTGGCAGCAAAGTTTGGTTTATACAAAGTGGGTGTGATATTCACAGACTTAACCGATAGTGGTATGAAGAATGGAACTGTCTTGTGTAAGCGTCATAAAGATAGCTACTTTTTGTCATGCCTTGAGGTATTGATGGCAGCAAAAAACCAAATCAAGTATGCTAATATCACCAAACATTCTAGTAGCGATGTGTTTTCTTCCAAGTTTGTTACCTGTGTAGTCAGTGGTGGATTGAATGGGGAAATTGAACCCAGATCATATCAGGTATCAGTCAATGCCGAAGCATTGGTCAAGGCCGACATTATTACCAGTTCTACTCAGCCTTCAATGATGTACATCAACGAATCCAATAATGAAAGGTATGTTCCAGAGGTATTCTATTCCAAAATTAACGAGTATGGATTAGAAGTCAAGTCCAACGCTAAACCAGCATTTCCAATAGACTACTTACTAGTTACATTGTCAGATTCGTTTCCTATGGATCCTAAGCCCATGTTCAGATCTCAAAATGGGTATGTGGTTGAAAACAGAGAATTCTTAGGAGAGTTGCAGAACTTCTCTACATTGTTTAGTCATTTGAGCACAGACTTGGGAGATGGAAGTGTTTTACTGGACTTTCATCTATTGTTGTATGTTTACAAGACCAATATTTTGCATGAGGAAGAATGGGAGTTGTTGGCGAACTTTGTTAAGAGCTCTGACAAGGAAGACTACGTGAAGGTAGTAGAAAGTCCAGGGTGGATGAGTTTGATTACGATCTTGGAACACAGTTCCTAGAAGTTGTAGGTAATAGAGTCATGACTCAGTAGTCTTGTAGTGTTTTTGACTCACCTTTGATAATCTGACAATACCCAGATTATCTGACTCTGGCAAATATTGTCAATTCACCTATTCCGTGTTTACTCATAATTAAACACGTTAGGCTTTCTTAAGTACTTATAGACCAGAAGAATCAGCTATAATAACAATAAGAGTTTGAATAGTTAGATTGACCATTGTAGTGTCATAAGTGACATTCTTTACTGATATCAAAGAGTACGTATATAACATCAGATAAGACATATTTCATATAAGACATATTTAACATCATATAAGACATATTTAACATCAGATAAGACATATTTAACATCAGATAAGACATATTTAACATCAGATAAGACATATGGTTCATCATAAACCACATAGTACATCATATAAGACATATAGTACATCATAAACCACATAATACATCATATAGATATAGAAGTGTTAGTACAGACAGTGCTAATATAAAGTGTAGGAAACATACATGGCGGTGGAAGGTGGCGGAAGCTGGCACCGTTCCCCCCCTTCCACGTCCACTTCCACGTCCACACCCACGTACGCCTTCTGGAACCTTCTGGAGTCGTCCCCCCACCAACGCGAAAAATTTTCTACTTAATTGCCAGAAATCCATCAAACTCATCATCAAAATGTCCACTCCATTCGGTGTAGATTTAGGAAACAACAACACTGTTGTTGCATGTGCCAGAAACAGAGGTATTGACATCATTGTCAACGAAGTCTCCAACCGTGCCACCCCATCCTTGGTCGGTTTCGGTGTCAAAAGCAGATTTATTGGTGAATCTGGAAAGAACCAACAAGGCTCCAACATCAAAAACACAGTGGAAAACTTGAAGAGAATCCTTGGTTTGAACTACAATGATCCAGACTTGAAGACCGAAGAAAAGTTCTTCACTGTTCCTTTGGTTGAGAACGAACATGGTGGTGTCAGCACTAAGGTCAGATTCATGGGCCAACAACAGGAATTCACTTCCACCCAATTGACTGCCATGTACTTGAACAAAATCAAAGACATCACTGTCAAGGAAACTAAAGCCAACATCCAAGATATCTGTGTCAGTGTTCCAGTATGGTACACCGAAAAGCAGAGAAGAGCGGCTGCCGATGCTTGTAGAATTGCCGGATTGAACCCAGTGAGAATTGTCAACGAAGTCACCGCTGCTGCTGTTGGTTACGGTGTTTTCAAGGCCAACGACTTACCAGAAGATGAACCACGTAAGGTTGCTTTCATTGACATTGGTCATTCTTCCTTCCAAGTTTCTATCGCTGCTGTGAAGAAGGGTGAATTGAAGATCTTGGGTTCTGCCTACGACAAACACTTTGGTGGTAGAGACCTTGATTTGGCCATTGCCAACCACTTTGCTGTGGAATTCAAAGACAAGTACAAGATTGATATCTACGAAAACCCAAAGGCTTTCTACAGAGTTTTGAGTTCTGCTGAAAAATTGAAAAAGGTTTTGTCTGCCAACAGTTCTGCTCCTTTCAACATCGAATCTTTGATGAACGATGTCGATGTCTCCTCTTCCTTGAACAGAGAAGACTTGGAAGGCTTCTTCGCTCCATTGTTGGAAAGAATTAATGTCCCAATTGAAATTGCCTTGAAGGACGCTGGTTTGTCTGTTGCTGACTTGGACTCTGTCGAATTGATCGGTGGTTGTACCAGAGTTCCAGCCATCAAGGCCAAGTTGATTGAAATCTTCGGTGGTAAGGAATTGTCTTTCACTTTGAACCAGGATGAAGCTATTGCCAGAGGTAATGCTTTTATCTGTGCTATGCACTCACCAACCTTGAGAGTCAGACCATTCAAGTTCGAAGACTTCAACCCATACTCCGTTTCCTACTTCTGGGACAAGGAAGAAGAAGACGACGACCACTTGGAGGTTTTCCCAAGAGGTGGTGTTTTCCCATCCACTAAGATTATCACTTTGTTCAGAAAGGGTGACTTTGAAGTGGAAGCCAAGTACACTAATAAGAGCGAATTGCCAGCTGGTACTGATGAAAGCATCTGCAAATGGAAGATTTCCGGTGTTCAAGTGAACGCTGGTGAAACTTCCATCGCTACCAAGTTGAAGTTGAGAAACGATCCATCTGGTTTCTACACCATTGAATCTGCTCACACAATTGAAGAAAAGTTGGTGAAGGAATTGGTTGAACCAAAGGAAGGTGAAGAAGAACCAGAAGAACCAGAATACCGTGAAGTCAAGAAGTTGGTCAAGAAGGATGACTTGGTCATCACTGCCGTTTCCTCTGCTTTGTCTGATCCTGCAAGAGACCAATTGACTGAAAAGGAAAACGCCATGGTCATGGAAGACAAGTTGGTTGCTGACACCGAAGACAGAAAGAACGCCTTAGAAGAATACATCTACGAATTGAGAGGTAAGTTGGAAGACCAATACGCTGAATTTGCCAGTGACGACGAGAAGACCAGATTATCTGACTTGTTGATGAAGGCTGAAGACTGGTTGTACGATGACGGTTACGACAGCACCAAGGCCAAGTACATTGCTAAATACGAAGAATTGGCTTCTATTGGTAACATAATCAGAGGTAGATACTTGGCTAAGGAAGAAGAAAAGAAGCAAGCCTTGAGAGAAAAACAAGAAGCTAAGCAGGCTGCTTTCATTGCTGAAAAGTTGGCTGCTCAAAGAGCTGCTGGTGGTAACCAGGAAGCCAAGAAGGAGGAGGCACCTAAAGAAGAACAAGATATCGAAATGGGTATGTAGCTTGAATAGACTAGAATAGTGAGAGGTAAAATGTCGCTCTGCGACATTCTAATAATAGTATTGACAGGTAGATGTAAAATGTCCGTTGACACTTCATATGAGCTGGAACAAGAGTGTCGTTAAAAAGGTATGCTTGGTAAAATAAGTAAGAAGAGGAGCTAATATTCATGTAGCAGTGCATGTGCAACGATTTGTTCACCAAAAACAAGAAAGCCCTTGTACTGAAGAAATCAGTTGAGTTGATTTCGATTATGTCATGTCGTAAAATAATGACCCGGAACAAATTATGCTTCATTTATTATGTGAGAGATGTTGTTGTGATTAGTCTTGACAGTTGCAATTGAAGACTATATGGGTAATGAACACAATCTTAATGTAACTTGGTTGTGGTTTCCAGTTTTGATGTAACCACACCTTTGGATTTAGGTTTTAGTACTAGATCTTAAGTGCGTCAAGTTCTTTTCATGGAGTTCTTGATGTTTACACAAACTGCTTACGTCTCTTTACTCTCTTTACGTCTCTTTACGTCTCTTTGTCTCTTTACGTCTCTTTCGTCTCAAGTAAGCTCCTCAACTTCTTAGCCTTCATCATACATCAACATTTCTCCAAAACCTACTTTTTTGCACTCAAGGTTCTTCTCAAGTCTCAAATGATAAACCTATTTTCAAAGTCTATTTTAAACCAGCTTACAATCGTACACCATTTTCTACATCTACAACCTCTACATTCATACACCACCGTGTCACCACAACAACCCGTAAAAACCCTTCAATCCCCCACACTCTGAATCAATGAACCGTACTACTCCGTTCGCACTAAGAAAAATTTTCCCAGTATCATTCACCAGCGCCTACAATTAGGAGCATACATTATTCGGGTCTTGAGCCATATACAAATAAATCGCAGTCTACAAGTTAAAATATCCTACACAAAAAGAGCCCTAAGTAACAAACATTAATGCCAAACCAAAAATCGAACTTGTCAATTGCAATTCAAAAGGCAGAGGACGACAATATAGACCATGGAATACCAACTGCACCCCAAACCTATTGCCACCAACGACAGCCCACAGACGAAAACACATATAGCTCGCTGCCGTTTTTACCTGTGGTTCAGCACAGCATTCCCACCGTAAGTACATCATCATCCAACCAAGTGAAGTCGTTCAAACCCAACTTATCACCGCTTACAACCAAATTCATTGATGAAAAAGAATTCACACCGGGATCCAGATTTAACTTTGGTCATCCCGATGACGATAGCACCAAAGCCCAGAAAGATGACGACGAGTCCAGTTTTTACTTTGATGACATTAGTTCCCAGGAAGTAGCTGTCAATTCTTTTATAGGCATAGACAAAGAAGATGACGAAGATGACGAAGAAGATCCGGTCGAACCCGAAAACGAAGAAGATTCAAAAGATTACGTACCTGGAGGATACCACCCCTGTTTTATAGGGGAAACCTACAGGGATGGAAAATACACATTGGTACGGAAACTAGGCTGGGGTCACTTTTCCACGGTGTGGCTTGCTAAAGACAACGATAAAAACTGTCATGTGGCCATGAAAATCGTTCGTTCTGCCAAACAATACACCGAAACAGCATTGGACGAGATTAAATTGTTGGATAAAGTCACCACCTCAGATGTCACCCATCCTGGACACGAGCATGTAATCCAATTGCTTGATACTTTCACCCACAAGGGGCCTAATGGGATTCATGTGGTGATGGTTTTCGAAGTTTTGGGAGAGAATCTCTTGGGTCTTATAAGAAAGTACAAGCACAGAGGAATTCCTATTGTGTTTGTCAAGCAGATTGCAAAGCAATTGCTTGCAGCATTGGATTTTTTGCATAGAAGATGTGGTGTTATCCACACCGATTTGAAACCTGAAAATATTTTGATAGAGATCGGTGATGTGGAACAGATTGTGAAAATGGTGGAGGAAGAAGAACTCCAGGCAAAATTGCAGAAGAAGTTACAGAGAACCAAGTCAAAGTCTAGTACAAACAGTTTTGTCTTTACTCCTGTAACGTCTAACCCACAGACACCCAACTTGGAACGGTATCAACTGAATGTGATTTCCCCCATCAGTGCTAACTCTTCCTCAAACTTGATAAGCTCAAGCATCATTAATTCAAAGTCAATCACCAGTTCTCCATCGATCGGAAGAAACGGTAGACGGTCCAGAAGACAGACCTTGATTACAGGATCACAACCGTTGCCCTCGCCTTTAAGAACCTTCAACAAATCGTTCACCAGTCTTTATGGCTCTGCCATTTCCACACCAGCAAAATCATCTCTTACAAACCCCTTGATCGAAGAATCCAGTGCCAACACCAAAGGGATTCCAATGTCTCAGATGCAGGATCCTAATCTCCAACACACAGACAGCGAAGAGAAGCTTAACACTTCTTTATCGTCGATGTCCATTTCCAACTACAACAATACCACTGACCAGAGTTTCCAAAACGAATCTGTGAACGAAAGTTTGATTATCAATGAAGACGAGTTGATCTCGGTCAAAATTGCAGACTTGGGAAACGCGTGCTGGACCAACCACCATTTCACAGATGAGATCCAGACCCGGCAATATAGATCCCCCGAAGTGTTATTGGGGTACCATTGGGGATCTTCAGCAGACCTATGGTCTTTTGCGTGTCTTGTTTTTGAGTTAGTCACTGGTGATTATTTATTTGATCCAAAAGAAGGAAAAGCATATTCTAAAGACGACGACCACATAGCACAGGTTATAGAGTTATTAGGACCATTACCCAGACAAATGTTGAAGGAAAGCTACTATGCACGAGACTTCTTTAATTCTAAAGGGGAGTTGCACCGAATTTCCAAGTTGAAGCCTTGGGGATTAAAAGATGTGTTGGTAGAAAAGTACAAGATTGCAGTATCAGATGCGGTTGAAATTTCCGATTTCTTATTGCCTATGTTGAAGACTCAACCCGAAAACAGAGCTGACGCCGGGGGTATGATTAATCATCCATGGTTGAGTGATGCTGTGGGACTTGAAAATGTGGTCCTCGAGAGACCAGTTGGAGGTTCTGGAGACGATATTCCAGGGTGGTCTCGTGAGCTTGTGAGCCATACAAACAAGTTCTACTATAAGTGATTACCAAGGAGTCTTTGTTCAACTGGTTCCTGTTCGTCCAATTGTATTATAAAGTACGTTCATTCTGTATAGATATGTAATTATAGAGAGGTTACTCTTATGCATCATAAATAAAATACAAACATGGGGTTGAACCGTACATGGTGGTATATTAGTACCAGTAATCAGTCATAAAAATATAAATACAAGCAAACATGCAATGAATCCTATAATAGTAAGCATCACTATAGATTCGTTCACTCTTCATCACTGTCGTCGCTGTCATCACTGTCATCCTCACCAATCTTCTTAGACATATAAGGACCGTCCAACTCATATCCCAACCTGGCATAGTAGTTTCTCACACCAACACCAGCAATAACACTGATCTTCCTGGATCCATGTTCTTCAACCGCAATTCTCTCCGCTTCTTCCATCAACAAAGTACCGAACCCTTGATGTTGGAACTTTCTAGGATCTCTGGAATGCAATGGAACCACTGATCCATACACATGCAATTCTCTCACAATAGAAGTCTGCTGCGACGTGAACTCCTTTCTGTAAGTATACTTCTTACTGGCTTTTCTTAATCTCAACAAACCAATCAAGATATCTTGTTTTGGGTCTTCATAACTCAAGAATGTCTCCCAGCCTCCGTTGGCATAGTAGTCTCTTCTGATCAACTCCACTTGGTCCGGAATCACCTTGTTGTGGACTTCCTGAATCCCAACTTCTCTGGTTCTCACATCTCTGCAGCTGACACCAAAATCCTTCATTCTGGCCAAAGCAAGTTCTCTTAAGTTCCCATTTTCCACCCCAGAACTAACCAAGGGCATGGGGATATCTCTTTGGACTCTGTAGATACGGGTCCAAGGGGCCACAAACGACATGATTCTAGCCACCAAGTCGACTAACGCATTAGGATTGTACGACTTATACAACCCTTTTTTCCACAACTCATAAAGCCCAGTTCCTCTGATAACCAACGTAGGATATATTTTAAGACCATCGGTTCTGAAGGCAGGGTTTTCAAAGTATTCTTTGAACTGTTCCAAGTCTCTTTCCATTCCCACATTAGGCAAGTCCGGCATCATATGACTGACGATTTTGTAGCCTGCGTCTTTAGCAACAGCAAAGGTCTCACAAACAGCCTTGACTGTGTGGCCTCTATTGGAGTCTCTGGCAACATCCTCATAACAAGACTGAACCCCGATTTCCAATCTGGTACAACCGTACCGGAGCATGTCACTCAAATGGTTGGAAGTACAATAATCAGGTCTGGTTTCAATAGTTATACCCACACATTTAGTTTGCGATTGTTGGGAGTACCTAATGGCTTCATCCAAATCATGTCCATTGAACCCAGTCAAGGCATTGTGAAGTTCGGTGATGAAGGTTTCTCTATAATCCACAGGTAACGACATAAACGTACCTCCCATGATAATGTACTCAACCTTATCAATGGAATGTCCCAACTGCCTCAACTGCTCTACTCTTCCTCTGGCTTGTTCGTAGGGATCATACCTGGCACGGATGGCTCTCATGGAAGTGGGTTCGTACCCAGTATAAGACTGGGTGGAGTATTCAAAATCGGAGTCTGGACCTCCAGGACAGTACACACAGATATTACCAGTGTAGGCAATGTGTGGGCATCTGTGGGGCTTACACATCACTGCAACCACAGCAATACCCGAAGCAGTTCTCACTGGCTTGGCCTTAAGCTTGGGAATCAAGTATTTTTTGTATTGGTCGGGGATCGAGGATATAATATCGGTTAGTCTTGGTTGTTGCTTGAGCTTGTACTTCTTAGCATATCTGCCAATAAGTCCGTTCAAGTTGATATCTTTGGAGCTTTTGAGCGACGCAACCAAATCAAGCGATACATCTCCACAGCACTGGATGAACCGTTCCTTTTCAGGCGCCAACTTGTTCTTTCTGTCGATACTAGGCATGAGTTAATAACGAACTTGAGATGAGATAAAATTTGATTTGCGCGACACCGACACCGACACCGACACGCGACACCGACACCGTCGTGTCCAACATGAAAAATCGAGAGGAAATTTTTCATCATGAGTTTAAGAGGTTTCATCAGTCCTGTCAGGACTGGAGCCACGGTGGCACCGGGATTCGGGAGGTGCACAATGCAGATGCAGGCATTGAGACACAACTCTACCAAAAAAAAGAAAAACAATAACCAAATGGACTTATCACAGATTCCTATCAAAAGCGTTGGTGCTATTGTAGATTTCTATGTTCCGCCAAAGTTGTTTTCAAGCCCTGTGAAGTCCTGGGTGAACTTGATGTTGAGAAGAATGGGTCTCTTTGTCCTCAACACCTACTCAGTGGTGAAATTCAAACAAGACACAAAGTTGAAATTGAAGCTTTTCGACTGGAAAGAAGATGCTTTGCAGAAGTTTGTGAGAACCAACAAGGTTTTTGCAGCTGCTTGTAACATGCCAGTGTCCAAGAGAAGCGAATACTTGAAGACTCAATTGGAAAGCAATACTGGAAGTTTGGTGCAGAAAAAGTTGATTGAAAGAGCACAGACGTTTCCTGTGTCAGGAAAGTTAACCTGGGACTTGGTATCGATTACCACCAGACCCAAAATCACTTCGTTTATGGTCATTCCAGATAGCGAGAACATTGCTACCTTCATCCAATTTGTCATGAAGGTGGGCACGAGACAAAAGGTTGGGTTCACAGATGGTAAAAACACCAAGGAAACCGAGAGAACTCTGGTGGACTATTTGGTGTACACTTTGAATCCATACACCGATGAGTTGGTTTTGGTTGGTACAGTGTTTGAGTCTGACCACAACAGAAACCTTCAAGGAGATACACAGGAGAGCATGAAGTTGATGAATGCGTTCCAGGACCGTTGTGCTGATATTTTCAGAGCCAATCCTAGGGCTTAGCTGGGTTTGTATATAGATCGTCAAATAGATATTTTATTTAACATTCATTTATTTAACATATTTGAAAGAGGAACTTAATTACTTTATTAACATATTTGAAGAGGAACTTAAATTCATTTTATTTAAGATATTTGAAAGAGGAACTTAAAAACGAGTTTTTAGATCAAGAATGATATGGTGTAGATGTTTATAATGCTAGAACTGAAGACTCTATTTAAAACTACCATTTTCCAGTGAATACATTTTCCAGATTTAATGCATTTCACCAACTCCTGTAAAAGAACTCTATACCATACGCCTTTAAGCCTACAAAAATCCCTTTAAACCTACAAAATCACATTTAAACCTACAAAAATCACCTTTAAACCTACACAAAATAAACACGTTCCTATTTAACTATCTCTTTTTTTGCTTTTCCCATACTTTTCCAATCTAAACCATTTTTTCTAATCTAATCCAAATCAATGTCAAACCCTTCATAACCAATGAAACCTCTAGTATCCATGGATCTTAATCCATCAAAAACACGTCTTCCGGAGACTGCTTATCTTTTTCACACAACGATGGTCTGGCGAATAAAGTGCCAGACTGTGACCTTGAATCACGTCTCTGAAGCTCTTTTGGCGTAAGGATGATGTCTCCTAAAGAACTAGGAACGTAATCCTCTTCAAAAACCTTGTTGTCGTAAACCTTTTCTTCGTCATCATCAATAACAGCTGATTCTTGGTACCCATTAAGGTAAGCCCCAAAAGAATTCCCCCTTGAGCCCATGGTCTTGAAACCAGAGTATCCTGGGGACTGAATAAACTGGTTATTGGCAAAGAAGTTCGATTGCTGTGGCGATGTTGAACAATTCGAGGTATGCAACGTTGTAGGAGAGGTATTGGTAGAAAAGGTCTTTAATGGTCCTCCTGAACTGGTTGGGGTATTCGCCACGTTAGTATTGACAAAGCCCTGAAAGCTGCTGCTGGTAGTGAAATTGGTCAAGGAAATAGGCCCCATGTTGGAAATCGACCCCGAATAATTATTGGAACTTGAAGTATAGCCATTGGATAAGGAACGAGTGTGAGAAGGCAGACGAGACACAGTTCCTGATGACATGTTTTGATAAGTAATATCAATGGGCAGCGACTGCACAAGGGTGGTACCACTATAGTTATTGTAATTGGCACTGGTACTGCAGTTGTAATTAGCACTAGAGTTGGTGCTGGTACTATAATTACTGTTTGTGTAGTAATTATTATACCCTGCAAAGGAGTTGGAAACATTCGATGGGTTCATAGTCAAATTGACAGCAGAAGTAAGGGAGTTTTCTTGGGATTTAGTGACAGCTTTGTCAGCACCAGAAACAACAGGAGCGCTAGGAGCACCAGCCATAGAATTAATACCAGAACCACCAATACTCATAGAATTAATACTAGAACTAACACTAGAACCACCAGTGCTCATGGTTGAAGCCATGGTTGAAGCCTTTCCAAGAGTTCCCGAGGTTCCAGCGGTGCCATTTCCATGAGACCCTTGATTTTCTCTGTAATAACGCTTGTAGCTCTTGGAAACCACTCTAGTTCCATCGGGCAAGTAATGCGCCAATGCACACTTCATTCCAAACCTACAATTTCCTTTTTGGAAGTACTTGCAGGGTAATTTATCTGCCCCTAGACTTCCTTCCAAGTTATGGCTAAAAGGGCACGATGCTCCTGCCTGACAGATTCCCTGCCTGTAAAATTTGCATGGAACATGGCTCAAGTTCTTGTTGTTATTGCCGGTGGAGCTGCTAACGCTCACAGTGCCTGGGGGACCGGTATTAGGAGGCAACTGTGTACTTAAGGCACTGAAGTCAAATGACTTCTCTTTGGATCTGGACGAAAGATTTAGGAATTCTTTTGATTCTAGACCAACATTCATGATGGCCATAGCGGTGCAAATGTTATTCAGACTGCAGAAACAACTAATCGGTTGAGCAGCTACCTGAAAATATCCTTATCTTATCTAATCAATTTGACTCACAAGACTTTTGCACGACGGTCGTGGCAATACCGACGACATCGATGATGCTATTGCTGTTACACCAGCCACAAGATCCATGACCACAACCGAATGTACTAATTGGACATGTACTATACATTGGACATGTAATATACATTGGACAATGTACTAATTGGACAAGATGTGCAGGCAAAGTCATCAAACCAAAAGCTTCAGTTCAAGACTTGGAGTAGAACTGTGGATATGGTTTTTACATATAAAATCACTCAAAGAACTGTGTACAAGAGAGTATATATATGCATTCTTTATGTTTTAATAGGGCTTTTTATAGGACTATTTTGACATTTTTTTAAACATATTTGAAGATACGTCAACTTAAGATTAAAGTCACATGACTCGAAAGATTAAAAGTCACATGACTCGAAAGATTATAAGACGAGAAAGATTAAAAGTCACATGACTAAAACACTAAACAGTCACATGACTTGAAAGAAAAACTTGAAAGATTAAAAGATTAAAAGTCACATACAAACAGTCACATACAATATGCATTCAATATCCCATACATGCTACACTAACGACGATCGGCCTTACCAATACCTCTCTTACCGGAGTACAAGTACTTAGGCAAGGTTGTGGCGATGTGACGGTCACTTTCACCAACCTTGGCCTGTCTATTTCTTTCTCTTCTTTGCACCTTGGACAACTTATCGGTCTTTTCATGCAAGTTATCTTCGATACCGTCATTAAGCCTGTCACTCTGGTTATTAGGTCTCTTCTTCTTACGTATGTGTTCATCCACATCAATATCGGTGGTATTTCTCAAAATATCAATACCCTTGGTTCTCTTGACAGGTGCCGAGGCCTTAGACATCGCTTGCTTCTGTTTCAAAGTACCGGTGTCGTGACCCAAAGAGTACATATGCTCTTCCATGTCATTGAAGTTTCTCTTGACCTGGTCTCTTGGCATGATGGCTCTGTTTTTCAAGTGCTTTCTTTCTCTACCTTCGTTGATCATGGTTTTCTGCTTGTTTCTAATCCATTGGGCCTTTTCTCTGATGTCGTCAGCGTCCTCGTCTTCCAACTCTTCGTCAGAGTCGTAGAATCCTTCTTGTTCCAACTTTTCTTCTTCTTCTTCCAACGCTTGCAACTTAGCCACAATATCAGCATCCAAGAAATCGTAAATGTTCTTACCATCCAAAACTTCGGGCATGATATCGTTCTTCCAGTCGTCGTCATCCAACAAATAGTTCTCCTTCATGTTCAAGTTGTACACACCAGCACCACCGTTTTCGGCTTCAATGTCCTTAGCAAGCTTTCTTCTGTTAGGATCCAAAGCATCATACTTCTCTAATTCCTTGACTCCTTCAGGTATAAACGCTGGTCTTTCAACGTCATCTCTCAGTTGTGGCTTGGCAATGTGGATTTTGTTCAAGACATTGTTGACTCTAGAGGCGCCCTTCAACTTCTGTTCGATTCTGGACGCCAACAACTTCTCACACGCTTGGTTTCTTACTTGCATCACATTTTCTTCTTCAACACAAGAGGTGTGCATGATTTCAACGTCTTTCAAGTCGTACAACGACTTTAAGCTTTCCTGCTTGGATTCATCCAAGTCTTCGTACTTAATAATATCGGATTTATTCATAACAATCATCACAGACTTATTGGCAAATAATGGCTTAATGGAATGGAACAACTTGACCTGGGCTTCGATAGAAAACCCACACTGTTCACTCAAATCCATAAAGTACAACACACACGATCTCAAGTGAGCAATAGCATAAATGGACTGCATTTCAATGTTGTTCATCTCTTCGGTTGGTCTATCCAAAATACCAGGAGTATCGATGGCCTGGAATCGCAAGTATTTGTAGTCAAAGTGACCAACGTACAAGGATTTGGTGGTAAAAGCATATGGCTGGACTTCGACATCGGCCTTGGTGATACACTTAAGGAAAGAAGACTTACCAACGTTAGGGTAACCACAAATCAACAAGGTTCTGGTGTTTGGATCAATGGTAGGTAATCTTCCCAAATGTTGTCTAACTTGTTCCAAATAAACCAAAGGATCCTTCAACTTCTTGGTGATGGTGGCCATTCTACCAAGAGCAGCTCTTTTCAACTGCTTACACTGGTACAAGGATTGACCAAACTTCAACAATCTGTTGTAATCTCTGGACACTTGTTCGATCAAGGTCTTGGCCTTAGAAACCGCAGCCAAAGAGATCTTGTAGTGATTCTTCTCATACAAAGTATCCATCAAATCACGGTGGAATGGGTGCACATCGTTGATATTTGGAAATCCTTGCAATAAATCGCTGAACTTTTCAGTAAACCCTTCTGCGGTAAACTTGACTTTTCTCATGTAGAAAGCCCTAATTCTGGTGATCTTGAACCCAGGTCTAATGACAGTTGGTGTCTTTCTCTGGGTTCTGTTGAGAACGATATCCAACATATCGTTGGTGTTGGGAACTGGAGGGATGTCCTTCCAAGAGAGTTGCATTTTGGTATTAATTAAAATTTTTTTGTCTCATCTCATCGCGATGTTAACTACGACACGCGACATTTTGTGTCTTGAACCATTGAAGCTTTCTGTTGGAGTGATAAGCCTAGTATCGACGGTGAAGCTCATTTCTTCTTTAGGTTTGAATTATATCGTATTAGAATTGTGAATATTTGACAAAAAAGTACAGTTTAGTTACTTAATTATTAGTCTCTTATTTATTAGTCTCTTAATTATTAGTCTCTTAATTATTTAGTTAACTTAATTATTAGTCTAACTTAATTATTAGTCTAACTTAATTATTAGTTAACTTAATTATTAGTTACTTAATTATTAGTTAACTTAATTATTACTCTACAAACAATATACTTCTGAAAGAAAGCAAAATGTACCAAGAATCAAGAGAATCCTGTATTAACTTATGTACAGCGCAAGACATATGTTCATAGAGGCAGCCAATTCAGCCATAATTTCCAATGAATCTGCTCTTGACGTCCAACACAATACCTACTCGTTGTAGTGGTACACCAAGTAATTAGGTAAACCAAAAACTTCGTAACCCAATCTTTTTGCCATCTTAGCAAACCCTTCAGTTTCAATCAAATGGTAGAATGGGAATGAAGGGAACATGGCACCATCTCTGTGCACATCTGCTTGGACCAAGACCGCACCACCACCCACACCATCCAAAGCCATTTCAGTGTGAACATCCCCATTGGGATTGTAGAAATGGGCCATCAACGGCCTATAAGTAGCCATTTCAGCATAGCCTTCGACAATAATTTGGTCGTCATTCAAGGTTTTAGCCAATTTCAAACCCTCTTCAGACTCGACCCAATTATTGAAGTCATATGGTCTAATATCAGCCTTGCTTTTCTCCTCGTTGAAGTATCTCTGGTAAACGTTGGCAGACAACACAGCTTTTCCATGCGAAGCCATGGTTTGAATGATGTCGTTGGGAGTTTCGATGATATCAGCATCCAACCACAACACCCAGGAAGTGGATGGAGAAATGGTTGTGAACACTAAAGAGTTTCTGGCCAAAGCCATCAAGCCTCTTCTTTCTTTCTGCACATCCAAGGCATGTCTATCCTTTTCAGCCTGGCTCTGTAAAGATTCAGAATCCTGTCTCAAAATGGTAATCTTCTTAAACTTGGTAGCAGCAGTGGCCTGGGTGGTTTTCACCGCTTTTTCCAACAGTTTTAATGCCTCGTTACCCTCTTCAGTTCTGGGAAGTATGAAACCTAATGAAATCAAGTTGTGGTCGTAGGAGATTTTGTTCAAGTTGTCCCAATATTCGTCCAAGAACTTCGACATCGGAGTCAAGATCAAAATCTCTTCCTGGTTTTCCAATGGAGTTGTCGACACAGTCAACTGGTTCAAGTCATAGTGGCTCAAGTGGTTTTTTGGCAAGTTTCTCAAGATGACAGAGTCCTTATTTTGAGGCTTGAACCAACCCTTGTTTTTTGGTTTGTATGAATACTTTGACTTTTTGGCAGCAGGTTCGTGGGAAACGAAAAATAGGTATATCACGATTACCAAGGCGACAGGAGCCACCAACAAAAGCGGTCTTCTTCGTATGCTACGTGCAATGGGGTGGTTGAGAAACGACGCCATGGTTGATGTTGACTTTTTTTTCTTCAGATCAACGCGGGTTTTTATGACGGGTGTTTCGCTGGAACTGTTATTCGAAAACCATGTTGACGTGAATTTTTGACCAAGCATCACAATCTCTACCTGAACATCACAATCTCTACCTAAACATCACAATATAGAGCCCGGAAGGTTTAATTAGCCAAATATATAGGTAAAAGAGCTGTTAACACGAAGTATTTCGATTTCAAGAGTGACGGCCAGAGGTTTGACGAGTTTGATAAATTGTAGTTATTACTTTATTCAAGCAAACTAGAGAAATCCTTTTTACTTATCCGGAACGTCTTGAGAAATACATATTGAACACTTTCATGATTTAAACTCATGACAGAAGGCAAGTATCACGATTCTTAGTTCAGGTGCAAACTAAATAGTAAAGAACATGAAAAAATCAGACATGATAAAATCAAAGACATGAAAAAATCAGACATGATAAAATCAAAGACATGAAAAAATCAGACATGATAAAATCAAAGACATGAAAAAATCAGACATGATAAAATCAAAGACATGAAAAAATCAGACATGATAAAATCAAAGACATGAAAAAATCAGACATGATAAAAGAACATGATAAAATCAAAGACATGATAAAAATCCAGGAGACTTCAAGAAGACGAGTTGTGCCAACCGTTCATTTTCACATACTCTAATGTTTATTTATTTTCACATACTCTAATGTTTATTTATTTTCACATACTCTACATGTTTATTTAATTTCAGTACTTGTGTACCACTATACATTATATCTACATATCTTGACAAGAACAAGCATATATTACATTTACTTGAAAACCTTACCGTCAGAGATTTCTCTGCTCTTACCGTCAACTTCAACTGGTTCGTCCCAAGCCAACATGTTGTTGATGAACTTCTTGTTTTCTTCAGAGTCATCCAACTTGGTGTAAGAGTAAGATTCCCAATCTGGAGCAACATCGAAAGCTGGAGCAAAATCTTGACCTCTGACCAAGAAGAAACCAGTGATACCGTTGTTGTTGTTTTCACCATAGACAACCATACAACCGAACAAGTACTTGGTGGAAGCAGACAATCTGTTGAAGAAACCTCCAACCAAGTTGTTAGACATGAAACACAAGGTCAATTCCTCGTTGTACTTGTAGTCAACCTTCCACAAAGACCATTCGCTTGGGTCGTACATGTTAGCCCAGAACCAAGGGACGGCGGTTTCTCTGGTTTCTTCGTTAGAGTAAACTCTCTTCCATTCGTCAAGAGCTTGCTTTGGCTTACCCAAAGCTTCCAATGGGTGCTTAGCCTTCTTTTCAACAACAACTGGTTCTTCTTCTTCTGGGTCTTCCTTCTTTTCGGCCTTCTTTTCAGCCTTCTTTTCGGCCTTTGGAGCAGCAGCCTTCTTTTCCTTCTTTGGAGGAACGAACTCAACTGGCTTTTCAATGAATTGGAAGCCTTCGAATTCACCCTTCAAGATTTCACCACCAATGATGGTCTTGAACCACTTGACCATGTTAGGGAACTTGGCTCTTTGTTCCTTACCAAAGACGTAGCACATAGATCTCCAGAAGTATTGAGCCAACAACAAGTCAGCCAAGGTCAATCTGTCACCAACCAAGTAGGTGTAGTCGTACAATCTGTCTTCGACGACCTGAGTGTACTTCATGAGGTTTTCAACCCCAGCATCAACAATCTTCTTGTTGTATGGAGCCTTACCGACAATACCGTAGAAGGCATCGACAGTGGCATTCATCAACTCGGAGTTACCGAAAGAAGCCCACTTGAGAATTTGGGCAAATTCTTCGTCGTTGTTACCCAACAATGGGTTCTTTGGATCAGCTTTTTTACACACTAGTAGTTAGTATTGGATTCTTGCAAAAAGTGTCAATGCTGTTCAGATTGGATATCCTCGACATGATTTATTAAGACAGGGATAACTGTTTAAAATAAAAATTTTTTCATCACTTCAGCACGTTCTTTGTTTCGACAAAAGAACATAAAACAATACATACAGTAAATAGCAATGGCGATGTTTTCAGTCAACTTGAACCCCTTTTCACCAATCAAGGCTGGGTACTTACCCACAGGGAAGTTCTTCTTCAATTGTTCAGCATCAGTGGAGATTTCGTAATCCAACTTGAAGTGCTTAACCAAGGCCTTAACAACCTTGGTTCTGGTAACGTCTGCAACAAATAAGGTACCGGCCATGTGTAATGAGATAGATTTTTTGTTGAGAAAATTTTTCACTTTATACGCCAGGAGTGTGCAGGAGTGTTGGTAGTGTACGTGTTAAGTTGTAGGACCGTAGGTAGCATGGCTTTGGTATGGCTTTGGTAGCATGAAGTATGAGTGAGGATAAATGGAGGATACACTGGGTTTATTAGTGTGGCCGTCACAGTGGTTTATAGCAGTGGTTTATAGCAGTGGTTTATAGCAGTGGTTTATACTAGCTTATACTAGTAGCTTATATTAGCTTATACTAGTAGCTTATAGTAGCTTATACTAGCAGCTTATAGTAGCTTATACTAGCAGCTTATAGTAGCTTCTTATAGTAGCTTATACTAGTAGCGTAATATACTAATATGTGTTAGTGGTGGCATTAGTAGTGCTTTCAGTGCTTCAGTGCTTCAGTGCTTTCAGGCTTTCAGTTCTTATAAGTTAGGTTTTATATGGCTTTTAGCAGGACTTTAGTATAGCTGAATTAGTAGCCCTGTGGCACTACCAGGCCAAATCCACATTCATAGCCTTCACTTTTACTACAATAGTAGTCAAGTTTTCACCATAAACATCTGACTAGCTTTTCTATGGCATCTTGTACCGTCTGTACTTCAGTATATCAACAGTCAGTAGCACTTCAGTGTTACAAGCCATTTACACCCTACAATGTGCAAACGGTGTTTTAATTTAGCCTATTCCCTTGCTTAAACCAAACAAATTGAGTTCAGGAATAATTCAAAATGAATAGAGGGAAAAATACCACCATATGTTAGCAAACAAATACACCACGGTTCAATCCCAGAGCGTGGGATTCTTGTGGCGTATGTTGGGGGTATTTCTGCCTTTGGGATTGGTGTATTTGCTCTAATTATTTTCTGGGTTCTAGAGGCCCTGGTACTTCTGAAACTACCCAATGACTTAACAACACCTTTCACATAATTGACTAGCTTATACTGCTCTTGTTCCTCCTATGTTCTCCTGCAATGGCTGTTTGGAACTGTTAGGAACTGTAATGAATGTTAGCTAGTTGACGTCTAGGTTACTACTTTTAGTTCACTCTTGCAAGTATGATTACAACCTTTGTGGCATTTTAGTAGCGGAGCTTCGTCCAAGTCGGTATCTGTCTAACTGAACCCATTGGAATTCCTGAATTGATAGCCAGTAAACTTGGTATTCTCTTGTTTGAGTGTCCTCCAAAGCGTCCACAACTCTAGTTCTGAACTCTCTCCCGGTATCCCGTTGGGAACAATACTTCCGAAAGTCCACAGTCTACCTAATGGTGTCAGTGCCACAGCAAAGTTCTTAGCTAAACTCTCGTTCATCATCACCATGGAAATGTGTGCTCTGAAAACTTGGAAAATGCCTTCCGAACCGATGGTGACATTCTAAAACATCCACATCCTTAACCACAATAACCCCCTTTGAAGATTATGTTCCAGTTCAACCTTGAAGTCCAATTTCATCTCAATCAAATCATAATTATCACAACCATCGTTGATGTTGTACAGAAAATTTTCATTCCTTGGGCTTCTGCTAACTAGTCTACCATAACCACATGTTTCCAGCTTTATTGCTCTGTAGTCTACAAGTTTGTACCTAAAATAATGCTACATATATTAAATAATGCTATGTTCCCCTATTTTACAGTCACAACATCCACAGCAAATACCTGGTCCAGAAACTTTTAATATCGGCTGTCACCATGGACGCCTGGATAACCCCAAAAATCGACTCGATGGTTGAATTGTTACCTCCCTCTAGCTCATTCAACATGTAGTGTGATAGCATCACCATCAACGTTTGCTTGTCATTGGGCAAAACCACATGCAAATTGGATACGTCAAACCTTGCAATAGTGGTGTTATCAACTACAAGGCTCCCAAACTCCGGAAACCTCTTGATATAGTCGAGTTTGATGGAGTGCCACACCACTTGCCGCAACTTGAAACTGTTGGAGGTGAAACTGTGGATGTTATTGTTGATTGGATTTACTTGACCATACTCTAGGTTGATAAAGTTGTTGCCCAAATGGAGTATTTCAAAGTAGTTGAGTTTTCTGATTATCCCGTAATCAATATGGTCATAGTCTAGTGGTTCTTCAAAGTCCTCGTTCCAGTTGGGGGAGTCGATTGTGTCGTTGGGGTAATCTATAGTAGTGATGGATTCTGCTTTGACCACTGCTCCTTCGGTTGCAGTCATCTGAATTGGGTTTTTATCAAGATTCTTCTGGATTAAATGCTTCAAAATGATAATAGTGTGCATGGAGCTTATAAATACAATTGTTTTGAGCCGTTTCAATTTAACGTTGGACAACTTCAGGAACTTAAACACAATCTTGTTGAACATCTTCACCTGGTTGTTAAAAATTACAAATAACTTGTTGAAATTGGCTTTCAAAACAACCTGATTAAGCACGTTGTAAAGGTTAAAAACAATCGAAATAAGCAAAATTTCAAAACTTTTGAAGTTGGTAGTGGTGATTGGTGACCTTTTGATGGCATTAAAGTACTCAAGCTGTAAATCTAATAAAACCTTAAAGCTGCTCCAGTCATTGAGGTGTTCAATAGAACAATTAAGTAAACAGCTAACTAAAAAGGTATTGCTAATTAAATTTGCTTGAGTTTCCTGACCACTTGAGTTTAACCTAGGGCTGGATTTGGCGCTGGCATTCGAATTAGGACTGGATTTAGACGAGATACTGGAAACCATAGGACTGGCACCAGAGGCCTCTATATGATTCACCAAGTTCAAACAATAGTTGGGTACTAAATTCTTCCAGATATTGACCTCGTTGAAAAGATCCAACAACCAGAAGTATTTCTCCTCATCTATAAGTTTGACAAACAGCTTGATATCAAACTCAAATTGTGGCATGTCGATTACTAATTTGGAGCTAGTCAAATTGCTAGGCAATTCCACATGATATTTGGGTTTCAACAAAAAGTTTTGAATGTTAAATGTATCAGACATGTGGAAGTGTTCCAACGCATCATCATTAAGGAAGGCAGCTTCAAATGAACTTGGATCGGGTCCAATTTGATATCCTTCCATTACTGTCGGTATTTCATCCATAGGAATTGCATGTATGTTATTATAGTAGTTTCCGTTTCCAGGCATTTGCATGTTCCCCGTTTCAGGGAGAGCAATATTATGTCTGTTTTGAAATGTTTCATCCAAACCATTGACCATTGTTTCTCTTACACCTGGTTTTGCTCTTGCAGCTACTGTTGCAGATGTACTGCCATTAACACCACCTAGCAACCTTTCCTTTCTCTCGTCATCTACAAGTACATTCCCAGCTATCTCGTTGTCTTTCTTGAACACCTGGTCAGATCTAAGTAGATCTTCCTTAGTATGTAGACTCAAATACGGCTCATACTTCTTCTTGCCATTATAAATTTTTGCTATGGTAATGGATTGGTCGAGAATATCAATGTCTCTGCCGTTGTAAGACAGCTTAGGATCATAGAAGCTGTATTGGATGAAATTGAGCCTTACACCTCTGTAACATTTTCTATGGGACTTTATACAATTTTGGCAGATAGGCAACTGCTCATCGCATTTCATGTGTCTGTCTCTACATGTCAAGCAACCCGATCTAGTTCTACGCTTTATAGGTTTGGACATATGTTGTTTGTTGGTGCTTTTCCAAAAAAAAAAAAAGTCAGTGGAAATGGTTTTAACAAAAAATAATTGTCAGCTGGAAGTGAAGCGGTTGCAAACTAGTCAGGGGGTTTGATATCAACAGCGTTGGCAATAGACTCGGTAGTTCAACAGGTTCTACAATGTTCAAATAATATAAAAATGCAAATTAACAGAAAAAGTCTTCAAGTCTCGTCAAGAACAGGTCTAAAGTTTCGTAGCAGTTTTTTTGTAAACTTTGGGTGGTATTTGTAATACAATGCAAGTGGTGGTGTTGACGATATGCCTACCAATAAGCCAATTAATAGGGTTCGACAAACTTTCCAAACAATACTGTAGTAGAAGTGCTTGTACAACCGGGAATCGCAAACTGCAACACTTATTCAAGCTCCTACAATAAATCTGGATTTTGTAGGGGTACCAAACTTTAATTCCTACCAGAATGTCAGCAGGAACAAAAAGAAACGTACTACAATTCCTGTTTGTACTGAGAAATAATATTTCTCACTGAATCAAGTTTTAGCGAAAGTAGTGGAGCCTGAACAAAAGAAACAAAAGAATGTTTTGGCACCTTGAAGGTCTCGAGGATGATAAGACTAAATGCAATGGCTATAAGGTATGTTTTTCCTCAAGTTGAAAAATACCAAACATTTGGGTCTGGGTTTTGTAGGAGTGAAGTACCCTTTTTCTAAAAGCAATGGTGGTACAACCAGAACGGGAATACAGGTGGAACAAAGAACCAAACCAAAAGCCAATTGGATTAAAATGGGTCGAAAAGGGGAATTGTCAACCTGTGAGTTAACTACCAAACCAAAACTATGCGAGTCGTTTATAAGGAGTGTATTGGGTCATTTCAATGCCGAGAGCTACGTAGCTTAACCAATAGTCGGTAAATTACCGCAAGCAGTAGGAATAGAGTTTTTTAGTCACCACTGTCTGATCACTATAATTTCTTTTCACGTCGAAAATCAAGCACGAAAACCGATGGTTAGGTAAGCATACGACATCCGTTGATGTTCTGGTTTTGCCATTAGTATTGTGGAAGCATTACCAATCTTACATCAGAAGTCCTTCATCAGTGTCCAACCAATATGCGTCCAACGCTGTTTATGTATTTCCCGATTGAGAAGGTACCGGGGATATGACCGAGAATAGGCGTTGATTGTTTGCCTGTGCAGGTTTGGTGTGCCTCTGAACGGACTTACATTAACTGCCATTTGACATTTGTATGGAAATGTCATAGCACTTACAAGAATTGGTAATTGGGTAGTGCCTTTGCATGGTGTTAAAGTTTTTTAAACCCGTGCATAACCGGAAAACATACAAAACGGGAAATCTAGATGTCAATGCAGTATTGGCACTAGCAACGCTGGCGGAACATTCTGGAGGAAAAACCCCCCAAATTTGACTCTATTTCCACATAAGAAAACCAGAAAATAAATTGGTAAAAAATATTACCTTGTCTATTCCTTTTGCTTGTGACATAGTGATGAGATAAAATAGTAGTGGTAAGGTAAAGGTTGTGCTAAAGTAAAGTTATATGAACATAATGTGGGTAAGCATACGAAATCAACAGTTTCCAACGAATACTTGACAGGAGTTCAACGTGCATACTTTCTGCATGTGTAAACTTCTATGCAGATGTCTTGACACAGTATTTATGATTTGGTCTGATATGTTATATTTTCTGTATGCACTAGGTATCCTGGTATACTAAGTAAGTACAATCAGCAGATCTCTATCGTAGTATTGTTTGCATCTGCTATTGGCCATTTTTTTTTGTTTTTTTTTAAGTTGCCAATAACATACTTGCATTTCCAAACTAGTACCTGAAGGAGTGTGCTGGCCAAACTTGCAATGGTTCTAGTGCCTTCAGAACATTCCCTCAATTTCTTCCAATGAAACGTCTTTGGTTTCTGGCAACCATTGAAGACAAACAACACCAGCAAACAACATGGATGTCTTGAATACTTCTAAAACGAGATGTCTTCCGCTGTCTCCTGTTGCCAATAAATAAGGACATAAGGTAATTAGTATAAAATTTCCCAAAAAATTTCCTATTGTTGACACAATTAGTATGGGATGATTGAAGTTGGCTATTTCGTTCATAAGTATTCCACTTACCGGACCCCAGGTGATAGCGAACACCAAAATCACTCCATAAACCGGCAAAAAATGGCCGGTGTGTTGATAGACAAGGTAGCAAACATATAGCAGAAGTGTACCGTACTGCAACAACGTTTTACGGAAGAACAATTGTATGACCTTGTAATTAATTAGGCTACCAAGTAGGTTCAAGATGTGCATGCCAACTAAAAATTTGGGGTCACTGATAAAAGTCTTGCTGTAGTAAAAGAATACGTTAATTCCTGTCAATGGTTGAAGGCACATGAGCATAAAGCAAAGGCACAATTTATTGAATTTGAACCTTCCATTGTCTAGTTTATCAAGAATGGTGTGTTGGAAGCTGCTAATCTGGGCGTCTGTGGTATTAACAAAGAATCGTTTTATATTGTTCAAGTTTGGTTCTTGATAGATAACAGCTGGTAGAAACCACCAGCTCACCAAACCAATTAATATCATTATAAAGTTGGCAATATACTGAGTCAAGAAAGGATGTGCAACTAAGTTCATTAGCTTCCCAATCAAAATCCCTACACATATCTCAAGTTGGAATAATGACATGTTCTTGCCCCTAGCAGAGGCATCAAGGTTGAGTTTTGACAAATAAACCGGTGTCACAATCAAAGCAACTCCCCCTGCAACACCTAGAAGGAACCTATAGAAGAACATTAGCCAAAAGACGTTATTGTTGATGTTAATAACATTGCAAATAACCCCCACAAGGTAGACAATGTAGTTCCATTTCAATAGATGATGGAGTTTAAAACGAATCAAGAATAATAAACTCAAGCAACCGATTATATTACCAAGATTGAATGATGACATTAATATCCCTATGGCTTGGCTTGTTAAATAACCATACGACTGAGCAAATCGAGGTGAATTGATCAAATCATCAGCTGTTCCTACCTCAAAACCTAATATTAAACCCAGAAGAGAAGCTATCAGACAGTATATCGTTATCAAAGAGCTGTTTATGCATACGAGGTTTTCGTTGAGGCCCTGGGTTTTGCCCTCGTCTTCGTGGATTCCTTCTAATTGGGGTGAACCATTCATGAAAGTTTTTGGATTTTGTTAATAAAGTGGTTATTGGCGATTTATAGGTTGACAGAGTTAAAAATCTTTGAAAAGGGCCTTTGGATGCAGTCAGCGGCTTGTTTGGGTGATTTATTAGGCTTTTTAAGCATAAAATGCTGCAACTAACCAATTCAGAAGTTCTCGACTACTCTTGAACAAAAAAGGTACCTGTTATCTTTGGAAGTGGTACCAGAAAATGTTAGTAAGAATTGAAAAAATGGTGCCACAAATACAGATAGCAAGTCCAGGAATTAGTGAACGGCTTTTAAACTCCAGGAATTCTTAAGCTGGCTAAACCCCCTATCTACAGATAATACTAACATACTTGTCGCTTTGACTTTTTGTAAACTTCTCAAAAATGTTTTTGCAACCAACCGGTGTGCGCGAACCATCTGCAGATTTACGAGTATTTGCACAAAATCTTATTATTGTCCTGTTGGATGAATTTAGGAAACTGTGCTGGCAGACATAACCTTTATTCACAACCACAGGTCAAAAAAGCAAGAAATGGCTTGGCCAAACCTGAAAATACGAAAACAAGCCATACTTGGAGGGGTGGTAGTAGAGAGGTGTAGATTGTTGAACACCCTGTCTAAACCGTGTTACTGTGGTTCAAATATTTTTCACTACTAGATTAACTGCAGGGTAAATATCCTGTTACAGGACTTCATCTCACCTCCTTTTCTTATAAAGGATCCACTTTCACGCAAAATGTTAAATAAAGTGATGGTTATCAAATCAAAACTAAAGATAAGATATAAACATAATCTCCCTCTCTATTTGTTAACAGAGAACCTATAAAACTAAAATCAAGAGTCACTTCCAGTACCAACTCGTGTGTTACCACCCAGCCCGTACTATCACCATCACTTCTCGTGGCGGGAACGTCTCCTAGCACTGGTCTCCCTAAGCTTATCTAATCTCAAAATGTTAAATTCTCAGTTGGAGATCAAAAAAAATCAATGAAAGATAAGGAGAAGAAAAGCTACAACAAAAACGCAGTGCCATTTATACCTGCTAAAGATACCACTAGTGGACCCATGGGTCACAAGAGTACTGGAAAAGGCTCTGAAGTGGAAATTGACCAGAAAAGCCCCCCAAAACCCCATTATTTCACTGGATCTGGGCATGATTCTCCTGGTACTGGTGCCAACTCTCAGCTTCCTTTTCAAGCATACTCGTTCTCAAGGTATCCTGGATACCCTGACTTTTCTGGCTACAGCTATCCTTTTGCTGGTTACATGCAACAGTATGTTCCTAATTATATGGTGAATCCCCGGTTTATGGTACAATTGTGTAACTTGCCTGTGGATGTAGAGATCGCTGACCTTAGAGAGTTGATATTGAATATGCAACAGGGGCTTAGATTCAATATAGTGGGTTTTCAGAAGGCCCACAATGATGAGGATGAAAATTGTCTCGAGGAGTTTACTGCCTTGATTGAATTATATGACTACCAACTGGCACTAGACTTGATAGAAGGTTTAAATGGCTATGAGTGGTGGGATCTGGTTTTAGAGGCAATGTTTCATCAGTACTTTGTTCCTTATATGAAGTCGGAGATGCGCCCATATGGTTCTCGTCGCAGTTCCGTCAGTTCTGCAACCTACAGCAACAATTCCAACTCCATGCTAAACCTCAGCTACAACTCTTCGGAAACTAATCTCAATTCTAGCTCTATGTCTGGGGTTCCTCAGTTCTTAATGAACTTTGTTTCGGCTAATAAACTGCATGACCCTGAATATATTGTCACCAAAAATGATGAGGGTCAACCTATAAAAGTAGACCCCTGTCGTCTTTTTATTGGAAACATTCCGTTTGCTTCAAGTTATGCCAATGTGAAGGAGTTTTTATTTACTACTGTAGCTGAGAGCAGTGATTTTGATGGTGAAAATGTTGTTAAGATCGAAATTCCTATGCACACCAACTACAAAAACTACGAAGACGATGAAGAAAAGCGATTGTCTCGGGGGTTTGCTATAGTAACCACCACTAAGAAAGAAACATCAGATTTGATTATTAAATACTTGGATGGGGTTGAATTTGGAGGAAGAATTTTAACTGTACGGTTCGACAAGTTTCCTGATTACAATAACTACTTGCAGAATCCAAAAGAAAGGACTTTAACCAACTTGGGGTTTGAAAGAAACTTCTTTTACCAGAAGTTTTACTACAATTACCACCTCCATTCTTTTTCCCAACCTCATCAGTATAACCACCGTTCATCGCCGGGGTGTCATTCTGGGTCCTTCTCAGCAGGCTCCGGTTCGATTTCTTCGCCTAGACTACCAGTGCTCCAGCCCAACTTCGTGCCTCAGATCCACCCGTCTGCACACTACACAAATAACCTCGTTCCCCGTTCGGAAAAAAAGAAGAAGCCACTCAAGATTGAAAGCACGTTGAACGAAGATGAGAAGGCAAGGGAGTTGGTAAATTCCATGAGAGAGTTGGGGATCTCTTCTTAACTGTTTTTCACACCTAATAATTAATTGTAATAAAAGTATGTTATCACACGACCACTTACTGGATTTGAATTTGACGTTTGCAATCTATTAAATGTGCTACTTCAGATCTTTTAGATTGCACAGAGAGATTTCGTAATATATACCCACATCAGATAAGGACCTTAAAGACTGGACGTGTATTACAGACAATTCTAATTGAAGAATAGAATTCTAGCTCTAATAAACCGCAAATGAACCACGGTATTGGAAGTTGTTGACTCCCTTAGCACTGGTCAAGTCTCTTTCTGGGAAGCCCTCAAAACTTTTAGCATAAGTAGCAACAGAATGTGCAATCAATTGAGTGTTAATTACCCAAGCTTCGTAATCTGGGTTGGTCAAGTCATCACACAACTGGTGGTAACAAGGGTCAAACCATTTACCTGCCTCACCTCCAAACTTTTCAACACCCTCCTTAGTCTTGACCCCTTCAGCACCAGTGGCAATACCACCAGCTGGGATACCGTTGTCAATAAATCCAACGTAATCTGATCTTCCATCAAATGGAACAAAAGTATAGTTCAAACCCTTGGAGACATACCAGTCAATATACAAGTCTCTCAAATCACCCGATCCGTTAGGATGGTCTTGATTGTTAGCATCGTAGATTTGGTACTCGTAGTTTGGAGAAGCCATCATATCGTAATCCATAAACAATCTGACTTTTGCGTTTTCAGCTGGGGATAAAGAATTAGCATAGAAAGTAGATCCCAACAACCCTTCTTCTTCAGCAGCCCACCAAGCAAATCTCACAGCATTGTTGACTTTGAATTTAGCCAAATGTTTGGCAACCTCCAACAAGGAAATAGTACCTGAACCATCATCGTTGATACCTGGACCCTCAGTAACAGAGTCTGAATGAGCACCCAAGGAAACAACATTGTCATGGTCCCCAAATTTGGTTTCAGCAACCACATTCAAAGTAGGAACATACTTAACATATGAATCAACATACAAAGTGACATCGAACTTATGGGATGGATCCTTCGATAAAGTTTCGATATAAACCTCAGCATCTGCTTCTGTAATAGAAACAGTAGCAACTTCCTTACCAGTAGGTTCGCCCAAGGTTCCGTGCAAGATTTCCTTGTCGTAAATGATCAAACCAGACGCACCAGCAATTCCAGCGTTGATAGATTTATCACCAAAGCTACATTCACCTCTTTGAACCAAACCAATGCTACCAGTCAAGTTCTGATAGTCATCCAAGTTACAACCAAAGTTGTTGATCAAAACCAAGTTTCCATGAACTGGTTTGACATTCTTGGTTGGAGGAGTCAAGCTCAAAGGTGTGAAGGATTTTGGCTGAACCCCGTCAATCAACAACGAAGCCAAGTTGATTTTGCTGTCCAAGGCCTTAAACTTTTGAGTTTTGACGGAATAATAGCCCAATTTTCTCAACTCCTTAGCAACGTAATGAATTGTTTCCCAATGCCCCTTGGAAGCAATGACTCTTGTAGGGTGGCCATACTTAGGAATGGACTTTTCAGCAACAGAAAACAACTTCTCGGCGCCAGCTCTTAGGCCTGCCTCGGAGACTAAGCCCTGCAAGGCCTCAGTGTCAATTTCTGGTAAAAGGTCATACTCTTCTTTACCAACAGACTTATAATTGGACAACCCAATTGAAGTGTCTTCAAGCAAGCCTTTGAAATGCAAAATGTCTTCATAGCCTTCTAATTCCAAGTCCAAAATGGATTGTTCAATCGGGTTGAACGCAGGCAAGGCCACAGCTGTAGTAGCAAGAACGAGTGTGGATAACTTCATCGTGCGATAAGATTATTTGTGATAAGATTACAGATGGAATTTTTTGTACGGATTTTTGCGACGTTTAATGTAAGGCTCTGTGTGGCTGTGACTCTTTTTGACTATGACTGTATTTGGATTTGTGGTAGTTGGGTGTGGTAGTTGGGTGTGGTAGTTGGATTTGGTGTGGCTGTGTGGTGGTGACGTTTGGTAATAGCATTGAAGTGGATGTTTGAAGGACAATAAGCAAAACTAGCGAAATTCAGAATAGATGACAATGTAAGATATTTAATTTTAAAATTGATCGGAACTGATTGATGTGTTCAATGATACGAAGTAGGATTCTAGCATAGTTTCGTATTAACTTTGATTGAATATTTCGTATTAAATTTGTATTGATTTTGTAATAGATTGGTCCGTGTAAGATTAGTCGTGTGAGATTAGTCCGTGTAAGATTAGCCTACACAAGATTGGTCCGTGTAAGTAGTCTACACAAGATTAGTCTACACAAGATTAGTCTACACAAGATTAGTTCTGTCAAGATATTTCTGTACAAGATATTTCTTTATAAGACTATTTCTCTATATAACTATTTCTGTATTAGCAGTTTTCTTAAATTGCTCCCACAGAAATATTACTATTAAAAACTGTGTAGGCAACCACAACGATGCCCCTGAATTGGCTTAATAATCCACCATCGACTAATAATCCACCATCGACTAATAACCCACCATCGACTAATATCCTACACCATTGCTTAATCCTTACTCTTACAAAATCGACGTTATAAGTGTCTCAGCTCTTAATAAACACTTGAAAATAACACACTTTCCATTATCCTAAAAATTTATGCATCTGTCTGGATTATTCAAACCATCGTTCAAACCTATCCTCTTCCCTTTTTAAAGTTTTTCTGTACCTTGGCTCTCTGACCAAAACCTCCATACTGGAAGTTTGTATTGCCACCTCCAAAAAAATCAGACCCAAAGTTGAACTTGAAATTACCTCCATTTCCAAAATTAAAATGTTGTCCTCCACCTTGGAATTGATTTCTCTGGAATGAGTTTGCTTGACGCTGCCCAGCTGTAGGATCATTAGGATCATCTCCTCTATCGTATCTTTCCTTCAATCCAGGATCTGATAATACTTCGTACGCTTGGTTGATCTCTTGCATTTTGTTTTCCATTTGATCTGGCGTCAAGTCACTTCCCTTATACTTGTCTGGATGGTACTTGAGCGTTTGGGTTCTATACCCCTTTTTAATGGTTTTTTCATCAGCATCTTTTGGAATATCCAATGTTTTGTAGTAATCATTTTTAGGTGGTGAACGCTGTTGCTGGAATTGTTGTTGCTGCTGGTATTGTTGTTGTTGTTGTTGCTGACGGAATCTTTCCTGTTGCTGTTGCTGTTGCCTTTGTTCTTCCTGAATCTTCATCTCTTCTATAGGAGCCCATCTGCTTTTGAACAACTGTGTCTTTCGAGTATTTGCTGGAAATGCCTTCAACACATTTTCTGCTTCGTGAAACTTCTTTTTAGCCAATAATCCATCAAGTTTTGTTATGAACTTTGGCAAAAACAATTCATCCAGTACATTATCACACAACTTTTTGGCTGTTTTAGAATCACCAATTTGAATGGCCGCTTCACATTGTAACTTGCTCAAATCCACGTAAAATCTGAGATGCTCAATATTAATATTGGACACTGCAGAAAACTCCTTAGCCTTATGAACAAGATAGTCCCTGTTGGTATGGACACCAGAAATTCCTTTGATTAATCTTTTGTTGGGTTCTGCCGACAAAAAGTCGTTCACAAATTTGAAATCAAAAGTCTCTGCCAAATCCACATCACCGATAGTTGCAGCATCTCCTTCACTCTTAAGGTAGATATGACTGATTTCATTGGAATACTGCTCTAATACTTCAAGAAGTTTGGCAAACTTAGTAAAAAACTTCGAAGTGTTTCCACAATCTGTGTATTCGTTGTTGATTCTCAAACACTGTTTGATGGTTGTAACTGCCTTATTGTAGTTCACAGACGTGTACATGAGATAGTTTGCAAGATTGTAGTAATTCGATAAGTTACTCATGGCATCCAATTTGGTGAGTTTGCTGTAGGCATTAATAATTTTTCGGTAAGAACCTTCCGAATCTATGTTATCCAAACACTGAATTTGGAGCTTGTATAACTCAGAGTTCATTGGAGAAATAACCAATAGCTGCTCTGACACATCTCCACATTTGTCATGGACGTTATTTTCTAGATCAGACTTCAACTGGGCGTATAAGGAGTTGAACTGATGTATTTTGACCAAAATATCTTTATTTGTTTCAATTTCCTTTTGTATGACATCATCTTCAAATAAACCAAACTCCATCAACAAGTCAACGAGCTTCGCTTTAGCAGGAATAATCGATGGATCTAATTTCAAAGTGGTCTTAAGATCTTGTATAGCGTCCTTTTCCCTGTTCAAACTGATTTCTATAAGCGATTTCTTGAAGTAAAGCTGTGAAAGCACAGGTGAGACCTCGTTGGAAGCTTCAATTTTCCTTATCAACAGAGAAAACTCCCCCAAAACTTTAAAACTAGGTCCCTCACTCAGCAACAACTGTTGTGCTGCCTTGATTTCCGCCCCAAAGTCTGCAGCGATAGCTGATACAAACAAAGCTAGTACTAACCACAAGTTCATTATCGATTGGGTGTCAATTTCGCGGTGGTGTTTAAAAGTTGGAGGTTACAGACTTCCACAAAGTTCTACCAAGATGTATTTATACTACTTAAATAACTTCGCCAACGAAACAGTGGTTTCATCGTTCTTAGACATCACCTTGGCCACGGCCAACTCGAAGTCTTCCTGAGTAACATGGATTCTTCTTTCTCTCAAAGCGTACATTCCCGCTTCGGTACAAACACCCTTTACATCAGCACCAGAACACCCGTTCATCTTTTCAGCGATTTTTCTCAAGTTTATACCTCTGGTCAAGTTCATGGATCTGGAGTGAATCTTCAAGATATCAGTTCTGGCATTAAGAGTGGGGGCAGGGAACTCAATTTTTCTGTCGATTCTTCCTGGTCTCAACAATGCCGGGTCCAAAATATCCAATCTGTTGGTGGCCATGATAATCTTTATATCTTTGGAGCTTTCGAAACCATCCAACTGGTTCAAAAGTTCCAACATGGTTCTTTGCACTTCTGAGTCTCCACCACTGGAACCTTCCACTCTGGAGGAACCAATCGAATCGATTTCATCCATAAAGATAATGGACGGAGCATGCTCTCTAGCCATGACAAACAATTCTCTGACCATTCTGGAACCCTCACCAATATACTTTTGCACCAACTCACTTCCAGAAACTCTGATGAACTTACACTCAGTGTGGTGGGCCACGGACCTGGCCAATAAAGTCTTTCCTGTACCTGGTGGGCCGTACAATATAACCCCTTTAGGTTGAGCTATACCCAAACTCTCGAATAATTCTGGATGCTTGACAGGTAATTCTATCACCTCTTTGATTTCTTTGATCTGCTTGTCTAAACCACCTACCATGTCATAGGTAGAGTCTGGGACCTTTTCAACCATCATCAATGATACCAATGGATCAACCTTGTTGGGCAAAATCTTGTGTAAGTCGTAGGAATCAGCCTTGAGGCATACTCTCAAACTAGGAGTCAATGTTTTGATATCGATGTCTTTGGAAATATTGACAATGTACTTTCCTTCAGGATGGATCTTGACTAATACCTTTTTCAAACCCATAACCTTGATGACTTCTCCCACATAGGATCCGGGTTCTTGTAAGAGTCTCAACTCGTCTTTCAATTGTCTTACTTTATTATTCAATTTGTTACGCTGGGCTTCCAATCTTCTGAGGTTTTCGGTTGTGGTCTGGACCTTGATCTCTCTGTCCTGAACCATTTGTTCAAAGTATGGCTTGATCCCGCCCTCATGGACGTATGGTTTGACTGTGGTCATTTGCCTTCGAGTGCGATTTTTCGTGTGAGGTTTTGAAGAATGTTTCTACAAATCATACACTGGTAGAATATTGGAATAGGGTTAAAGAATTGGGGGTGCTGGGGTTTTTGAACTAGAAATGAGTCAGTATTGGCGTACTTGACGTGAACACAATTATATATGTAAAATTATGCAATATTTCACTGATGGTGAGTTATTGCCGCCTATAAATCTAATGTAACACATATAAGTTTCACAATTAATTAGGGTACGGAAGTATGCACTGATACCTGCTGGGAGTGCTGGAGCATGTAATGATGCTAGTAACAGGGGCTAAGGCACTAAATATCTTGTCAATCCTTTAGTATCGTCATGTGTAATGATATGACCAGTTAGATTTGTATTTGGAATTGTACTAGAGTGTTATTATCAGCACCAAGATTAGAATACTAACATTACTACACTTTGTTTTTCATAAAGTTTATGTATTTGATCATTCTCAGACCAAAATTAACTTGAGACAATTTGAGATTCGTCATAGTCACTGTCGCAACCGTTCACATAGAGAATCATATGAAATTGGTGGCTTTCTTGTTGTTGCTTACGTCGGTGATATCTTTTCAACATTACTGTCGTTGTGAAACTTCAGAAAAGTTGGTGATTGTGCCTGTTAACAGTTGCACAAGCTGCACCAAAGATCAGTGCTTAAATGAGGACAAGAGTCTTGGTACCGACTTGAAGTTGACATGCTTCCAAGTTGAATCGATTAAAGAATCTTTGATTATATATCCCTTTATAGCAGTAGTGCTAGGGTTACTTGGTTATAGTTATTTTAGGTAGCCTAAAATGTGAAGTTGCCAACAACATTTGAAAAGAATGAAGCAAGTGTACCAAGGAAGTCGAAATAAGATAGTTCAAACAGAGATTGTGTACTTGCCGAAATATAACTTTCTAGACATCACTTTCTAGACATCAAGTTTAGACATCAAGTTTAGACATCTAGACATCAAGTTTAGACATCTAGACATCAGTGCTATAAATAATGCCTGGAAAGAGCATAATCCTATAAAAGCCTGAAATCTAGGCTGATGTGCCAAAGGCCTAACAAAAACTCTGTTAGAGATTCAAAAATTTTTAAAAAAGGTCAATTGATATAAATTCAAAAGTAAATACAAACTGTAACCATACATGCCCCTACCCCATGTCTTTACCACTACAACTCTTCCACACCCTTCACTTGTATAGTCTCTTACACATGTACGCGATGTTCTCCCACACACGACCGGGTACCTAAATCAAAAAATGAGAAACGAAAAATTTTCATTAAGGTAAGCCCTATCCCTAGAACACCAGTTATTCATAACACCCGTTCTACTTAGCCTACCAACCACGCCCTTGTTCGAATATTCACAGGGCCATAAGTGAATCTAGCTAGTCTGATTTTGTCTGATTCCCACCTGAATCACCCATAGTTTCTACTCCGTTAGTCACATACCACAACCGCCGTCTACGAATAGCCTGACGCCTGGTCCATTTACTGTCACAGTATCAATTGCCTTCCACGAATTAAGTTTTTGCTGGAAGCTGTTTAGCCTATCATTGAATTATCTTTGAACATCTTTGATTTTGATTACATTGTCAGTATTTCATAAATACGTTTGAACTGATCAGAAGAACAAATACTAAACCAGAAATTGCAAATATGACCGATAATAAAGTACCAGAAAACACTGAGAAAGACGAAGGTTCTGTATCTCCAGTTCCGTTGAGTGCTTCCAACTTACAGCAGCACAACTCTCAGTACAACGGGAACAGATACAACAATAATTACAATAAGAACCATTACAACAAACAGGGCCAGAATAGACAAAACTACAACAGAAAGTCTTACAATAAGCCTCATCACCAAAACCAATACTCCTACAACAACGCCTACCCAGGTATGGTCTATCCCAGCTACTACCCTGGTTACCCTTACCAAATGGTTCCAATGGGTTATGTACAACAAAATGCTCAGATGAGTCCTAATATGTACAATAATGGCATGGCACAACCTATGGCTTCTTCTCCAAATGCTTCAAACCTGGTCATCTCACCTACCATGAATAATGTTGTCCCAGTGGTCGGTAGTCCTACCCTGTTTGCTGGTAAGGTCATGATCACTGATAAGGATGGTAAGCAGATCGATTTGGACGAAAAGAAGAGACAATTGCAAAAATCTTCAAACCCTACTCCAATCAGTTCTCCAGCAAAGTCTTTTGCCAGTCCTGTGAAAGTTAGTGCTCCAATCAACCTGACACCTTCTTTGGTTCCTAACTTGGCACCTCCTGCTTCGACACAGAGTTCTGTTGGTACCAGCCCTATTCCAAAGGCAGCTTCAGTTGTTGAAGAAGCACCAAAAGTTGCTGAAGTCGAAGATTTCAAGGAGAGAATCAGAAAGATGGCCGAATTAGCAAAGGCTAAGAAGGAAGCCGAAGCTAGAAAAGCTGCTGGTATTGAAGAACCTAAGGAAGAACCTAAGAAACAGGTTAAGGAAGAACCTAAGGAAGAACCTAAGGAAGAACCTAAGGAAGAACATAAGGAAGAACCTAAGGAAGAACCAAAGGAAGAACCAAAGGAAGAACCAAAGGAAGAACCAAAGGAAGAACCAAAGGAAGAACCAAAGGAAGAACCAAAGGAAGAACCAAAGGAAGAAGCAAAGGTTGAAACTACTAAAGAAGAACCAAAGGAAGAACCAAAGACTCCAGTTGCAGAAAAAGAGAATGAAACTCCTTTGCAAAAAGAACCAAAGGAAGAAAAATCCGAGGAAGTGATTGAAAAAATCAATGTCGATGAATCAGAAGAAAAAGCAACCGACAATAATGAAGCTGTTTCTGAAGTACCAGTTAAAAAGTCTGTTGAAATCCAAGAACCTGAAGATGAAGAGGATGATGAAGAGGAAGAAGAAGCAGAAGAAGAAGAGGAAGAAGGTCCTCAGATGGACTTATCTCAATTCTTCGAAAGATTATCAACTGTTGACTTTATCGAAGACATCTTCAATGTCGAGTATCCAGAAGGTTTCGTGGGCGCTGACTCAAAATGGAAATTACCAACCAAAAAGTATAGATATGATCCTCAGTTTTTGATCCAATTTCAACCTGTGGTTCAATTTGAAGTCGATGAAGAATGGAAAACCAAGTTAGCTGGTTTGGGAATAGTAGCGCAAAATAGAAAGTTCCCACCAAACATGCAAAGAGGTGGAAGCAAGGGTTTGCCAGGTAGATTCAATCAGTCTAACAGAAGTGGTTCCAACCTTAACTTTGAAAATGCCAGACAGAATTCCAGAAATGGAAGTAAGAGAAGAGTCGGTAGCTCCAGAGATAAATCTAAGAGAGGTAACCAATCCAGAAGAAGAGACAAGGACGCATCAGAACCTACAATTCCTCCAGAAGATATTAAACCTTTGGAAAAATCAGCAAATAGATGGGTTCCTAAATCCAGAGCAGCTCCAGCCGCAGAAGTCGCCATGGCTCCCGATGGAGTTACTCAACTTTTGACTGAAGAAGAAATTGATAGAAAGGTCAAGTCATTATTGAACAAGTTGACTTTGGAAATGTTCGAGCCTATTACCGATGATATCTTGAAAATTATGGACCAAGCTAAATGGGAAGAAGACGCAAAGACTGCCAAACAAGTTATCGCATTGACGTTCGCCAAAGCTTGCGACGAACCTTTCTGGTCTTCTATGTACGCACAATTCTGCGCTAAAATGGTGACCAAGATCTCCGACGAAATCTCTGTTGACGATGGTCAGGGAGGTAAGAAATTTGGAGGTGATTTGGCCAGAAGATTGTTGTTAGCAACCTGTCAAAAGGAATACGAAAAGGGTTGGTCTGACAAATTGCCAAAGGTCGAAGAAGGTGCAATCGAAATGATGTCCGATGAATACTACGAAATGGCCAAGGCTAAAAGAAGAGGTCTTGGTTTGGTCAAATTCATTGGTCAGTTATACATTTTGGGTATTTTGAATGATAAGGTTATTGTTCTTTGTTTGAATAACTTATCAAAGAACACCGAAGACCCATCAGAAGATAGTTTAGAGAGTTTGGCCCAGTTGATCACAGCTATTGGACCAAAGTTTGAGCAAAACGAAAGAAACAGAACGTTTTTGGCAGCTGTTTTTGATAACCTACAAAAGGTTTTGACTGGAGTCAAGTTGTCTTCTAGAATAAAATTCATGTTGATGGATTTGAAGGACTTGAAGAAAGCAAACTGGGTTTCTGGAAAGGCAGACGAAGGTCCAAAGACCATCAAAGAAATTCACGACGATGCAGAAATCAAGAGATTAGAAGACGAAAAAGCTTCTATGGAAAGAAGAAGAAAGAACAAAAGCGATTCAAGATCAAACTCCTCCAGAGGTGGTAATAACAATAACTCCAATTGGGGCTCTACTCCTAGAAGAGTGGACTCTAGCTCGAAACTCAATCCTACCAAGGATTCTAAAGGGTTCACTACGGTTCCAAGATCCCAATCCAATAGATTCGACTCACCAGCTGCGCAAACTTTGCAAAGGGACAGTTCCAAGAGAGCCGATTCAACGCAGTCACAATCCAACATGTTTGCGGCATTGGGCGATGAAGATGACGACCACGAAGTAGAGCACGAGAAGACCGAGGAAGTAGAAAAGATATAATCACGGCAACACGAGGTGCAGTTAATGGCTAGAATACACCTGAAGTCGATTGTAAATATTGGAAGTTATGAGTTATGAAACTTGGACAGGATCAAGATGCTGATAATTATTCTAATCTAATGCATATAAAATTTGTGTACCATATGTTAGAAGTAGCAATGTGTAGGAAATACATGATGGTTGTAGATATATTTTGTTCCTGGATAACAAGTGCAATACTTGAGGAATCAGATGTCTAGACTTGTTTCGATCAGTCTAGTTTCTATGCTTGAGTTGGTATTGACTTGAAGAAATAATGTCTCTGAATCTTTTTTTCTGACTAGAGTTTGAAATCAAGTCACTGGCATCACAGGTTTCTGAAACTTGAACAGGTTTCTTTTCCAGAACTTTAAGGAAAGTACTAACATGAAGCAAATCTTCTGTATGCTCTTCAAAAATGCCAACACTTTCACTTGTCCAGTATAAATCGTGGATGGTAGTGAGATTAAGACTCAAATCTTTAGATGACATAATAGGAGCTCTGGATTTTATACCACTGAAGCGGTATAGAAGTTCTAATAACATCACCAAGCTAAAAAGTAGTAGTTCTAGCAAGTATAGTAAAGTGGTTGTACAAGTGAACGATAACTCAATCAAACCAGTTCTTATTCTGAACACTGCTACTATTGAAAGAATAACAGCAACAACAGAGTATTTGATGACTAAGTTTACTAAAATAACCCAACTGTAACGGATTCTTGAAGAAAAGGAAGGTTTAGTGGAAGTTGGAGGAATTTGTTGGGATTCCATTCGGTTTGTGGCTGCAAAAATTGAGATTTCAGTAACAGTTGGAAGAGAGGTAGAGAAGTTTTAGTAAGCATTCATTGAAAGGAGAGTATTATGATTTGGAAAGTGATGGGATATCTTGAAATGAGAGATTAGACCGCATTTTGGTAGCTATAATACCAACATAAAAGCAGATGCTGAAACCTTTCAAGATGAATAAAGATTATATGATAAGAACTAAACACAAGATTAGACCTAAATACAAGATAATACAATACAAGCAGTATACTGCAAGAAAATATAATACAAGCTAATACACTGCAAGATATGCACTATTGAATAATTTGAAACGATTACAACCTGACAAAATGGCTCCATAAACACAATGAGCCTTTTATTGAAGCATAAATACCAATAATGTGGTATTGTATCCACTATAGAATTCCAAATCCCGAAGTAGTACCGAAATGTTTGAAATGTCAGCTGTTTTCATGTCTTCAGGAACTGCGTGGTCAAACAGGACCCTAGAGCTTTTAACACCCCACTCATAATTTCTAGGCAACCTTGCATAGATTGACATGACAAAATCACATAATATCCAACGTGTTAGGACAATTTGAAATCTGTAATCAAACAATTTGGAATCAGGTCAGCATTTAATTAGACAAAATAATCAGAAATCCTCTAATCAAACATCTTCTAAAAACATCTTCAATCAGACACCTTTCCCTGAAAATAATTTCCCAAGTTAAGATCGGGGTCTGTATAATCAATAACATCCACCTGCACTGTAGAAGAACTAGTGGTTTGTTTGGGAGCCATCAACAATCGCTTAACTTCCTCCTCGTCAGAGCTTACCTCAGGCGTCCTTACCTCTAACGCAGAGGTTGACCTCTTATGGAACAGCTTAGCAGCAGTCATTTTATGCACAGGAAACCTTCGTTTGGAAGCACTCAAGAGCTTTAGCACCAAGTTACTCAAAGTCTTGAGAGTATTAACTGAAGCCAGTCGCACTGCTTTCAACACACCCATGACTCTAACCAACATCTTGGGATAGTTAACATAACGAAGCAGAAACAACAACAACTTTCGAACGATGGTGGTGGCATTTTGGTTGCGAGTTAATGTGTGTAAACAGCGCAAGCACTGCCCAGCACTCGTTCTAGACCCAAATTTTTCTTGTTTTCTGAAGCCTTTTTGATCAGCTTGTGGTTTGTAGTCTTCCGGTGAATCGCTTAAGATTCCCTGGCTGAAACCTTCTCTATCGCTAAATTCCATACGAGACGCATACGAAGCGTAAAGTGCATTGTCTGAACGAAGTAAATAGTGGTTTGCTTCGTAGTCATGATTAAGGTTTCGTAGTTTGAGGAGGCGGAATAGGCGACGGTATACGGAGTTATTCCTAGCTTCCGAAGCGGAAAGTTTCTGGAGTATTGGGAACACTTGGCTTGGGTTTAGAGCAAGAATAGCCCGGCTTTTCTCTTTTTTGTAGTTGACACTGAGTATCTCTACTAAGTTAACCATTTTTCGGGCGTCTCCTTTGCACTTATCGATGATCTGGCTCTTTATGACGCTATTATAGTGAAGAAACTGATATCCTTGAAGTTTTCTTCTGATATTTTCGTACAAAACTGCCTTATCTAGAACTGAGAAAAGCTCTTGTGAGCTGAGTTTCCTTAATTCGTACACTTGACATCGTGACAAAATCGCCTTTCTGATTCTCACTTTTGGGTCAACGGTAGTGGCCCCTATAAACACAAATTCTCCGGCTTCTATTAAGGGAAGAAGATAATCTTGTTGGTTGATACGGAACCTGTGGATTTCGTCAATAAATACTACCACTGAAAGTACCGGTTTGTGGTTACGCAAACGGTTTGAGTTTTCTGTTCGTATGATATTCAGAAGGTTTCTAATTTGTTCTATAGTGCCGTCTGTAGCAGACATCTCCACAAACACGTAGTTTGTGTGCTGAGCAAGAACAGCAGCCAAAGTTGTCTTTCCCACTCCTGGGGGGCCAAAAAGTACCATTGAAGGAAGGTAACCAAGTCTGAAGAAGTTTTCAATAGCACCGCCATGGCCGATAAGATGTGATTGTCCTGTGTACTGGGATAAGTTTGTTGGCCTGATTATCTCTGCTAAAGGACTGTCCCAGTTGATCTTGTCAGTAGCGAACTCGTGAGGAACGTCTTCATCTTCGGCGATAACTTCTTGCATTATTCCTAGTGAATTTGCGGACTCAATTGCAGGCGTTTCATTGTCTGGAGTTTCATTTGTAGGGATTTCTAGCTTTGCAAGGTCTTGATTTGCAAGTTCTTGATTTGCAGATGCTCCATTTGCAGATGCTCCATTTGCAGATGCTTCATTTGCAGGTATTCTTTCTGGAAATAGTTTTCTTTCCGGAACCATTTCTCTTTCTGCAAATAATTCACATGGCGTACAATTTGGCTTGTCTATTTGGGTTAGATCCAGATGTTCACACACCGTTGAAGACGTGGAGCATTTCGGGGGCGTCATTTTGATTCATCTGCGCGCGAATTGCTGCAAAAGTTTCTGCCAGATTTTGACGTATTTGTAATAGCTTTAGAAGTTTGAATACCTTTGATAAAACAATTATTCCAAGACTGAGTATTAAAAGTTCACAATCGAATGACATGCTTTTCAATAGCGAAGTTTATATGTAGTAGAAGAAAGTAACATGGTGATACAAACTCACGCTTTAGCCTCAAAACGCAACTAGACGAAATTAAGAAATATTAAACGGCGAGTTGTCAAATAATAACCTGAAGGAAATTGGCCCAGTAGTTAAAGCCCCGATAAGCTTCAATAGCATGCAATAAACTTTTCTACACAATCAAAAAGAATCATAATACATTACCAAAATGATACACGAAATATTGTACACTGTTATTTCCTTCTTTTGTCTGAAACCATTGGCGAATCACCAGAGCTCATCAGAACACTTACCTTTCGCTTCTTCTTAGAGTCTTCATCGAGAGTATGGGGCGAAGGTGAGTTGTTGGAACTGTTCAACTTATTATGGAGCTGGAGGTGAGCTTGTGCCTGAGCTTGCGCAGCCATTTCTGCCTGTTTCAAAAGCTGTTGCTGGTGATTATTATTGGCAGTCATGAAGAGCTCCAAAGCCTTAACAGGACTATTGAGATTGTTCACCATGGCAAATCCCATGAGTGACTTGAGATTTGTCATGATATCTCCAATTTGAAGTATTTTCATGGAGTCGTGGTCAATCCCTGAGTTAATAGAATACTTGAAGGCTAAGGAGTTGAGTTTGATCTGATTGAGAAAGTCTGCCTTAAACTTAGCCAGATTGTTTTTACCGTTGTACTTTGATAAGTTGTAGTTGTTGGAGTCAAGAAGCCTCGACAAAACACCATCCACGCTGTTGAGGTCCATGGAGTTCTGGTAGTTCATCAACTTGCAATCGATCCAGTCGATGCGGAAGTCCCGACTCATGAGAATCTTACATCCACCTTGAACATTGGCAATTGAGCCGTCAGAAAAGTAATAATTGAGCTGAAGCTTGGAAATAATGAAAATTGACCCGTTGTTCATAACTTGGAACTTGACACCAGGTAATGAAATATTAAACTTTGAAATCTGCTTGGAGTTTATGAGTGAAATGAAAAACCGTGGGGCTGTCACTGGGTTGAGCTCAAGTGGCTTGGAATTGAGCTGTTCGAAAGAGTATCGCTCGTCTGTCAACAGCGGCACTGTGGAAGCTAACGTGAGCTTGAAATGAGAATTAGGGGTGAAGTATAGCTGGATAAACCGTTGCCAGTATGCGAGGGTAAGAATATTGTCTCTTGATTCACTTGAAATCTGTTCTACAATATCAAGGATTCGAATTACTCCAGCGTTTCCTAGATTACGCTTGAAAATCTTGATATTGAGTTCGTTTTGGTTGTGGTTGGCTACATTTGCTGCAGCGTTGGCACCATTGGGAAGCTGTACAGGTGGATTTGGGCCTGAATTGGGCCCATTGGTTGCTGGAATACTACTCATATTGCCGTTTGGAGCATTAGGAGGCTCGTTTCCATTTGGTCCGTTATTTGCCTTGCGAGGCATCATTCTATTCATGTATCCTGGCACCATCTGGGGTCCACCAGGTCCCATCATTGGGCCAGCAGGCATATTGAGTGGTAAAGCACCGGAAGGAGTCATTTGTGGATTAGGTTGGTTGCCCATCTGCGGCGTTGGATTGGAAGAACTGGGCCCTGAGTGAGAATTTGAGCTGGGCATGGGTGCTGAATTTGGACCGGTCATGATAGGGAAAGTTTGGCCATTTTGGTTAGTTTTCATCATTGGGATGTTGTTTGGACCATTTGGACCAGGAACAGACCCGGTTTGAGATCTTTGCATGGGTGGTCTATTCATGTTCATCTGATATTGAGGATTCAAATTCATTTGTTGAGGAAACTGCATGCTGGGACTTTGGTTGAGATACTGACCGGGATTTGGGGCGTTTGAGATCTGTCCTGGAGGTAGATTCGGCGACTGGTTCATCATGGGGTAATTCTGCATCATATTCATGTTATTCATGCTGACTATTTATTAGGGTTAAGTATGGTGTACGGGTGCGGTTGCAGTGTGCTTTTTGGTTTCTATACTGATTTTAATGTGTTCTGAGCACGATTTACCAAACACTTGCTATCCGTAATGACCACTCTTTTTGTGGAAGCAGAGAACCAACTGTTGTTTTAGACGATAAAATTTTGAGTGCGAAAATGGTGAAGTTGCAGTCGATGGGAGGCCTGCGGGCGTTGGTGCGAGGTGGCGCCGAGTGGTGGCGCGGAGTGGTGGCGCCGAGTGGTTTGGGTTGGCACCAAAATGCTTGTGATAGGGAAAAAGCTACACAGAAAATTCTGTTGAGACAGGAGTTTCAAGTAGGAGGAAGCACGGAGAAGTTGGAAGTAAAAGTGTACTTTCAAGATTATTTTCAATAACCTGGTTGATTTTGGTAAGTTGTAGAGAAATGATCTTTTGTTGCCAACAATTTGGTTGTAATATGGCTCGAGACTTTAAATATGATCTTTGCATGTCAATAAAAAAATATCTACCTAACTGAAATTTGACGTAATTGTTCAAAAGCAACGTTTATTCTACTTCGTCTCTGAAAGGTTTGACAGTTGCTACAAATGAGTTGTTTGACAGTTGCTACAAATGATTTCTTGTGCACTCTTGTTTTTATATCTCTTACCTGGATACTTCATTTTTCATTATAAACAAGACTGAATAACCTGAAAGGTGGATATCTTTTATGAAAGCTTGCTATTCAAACTTGCAATCAGTTCATACTCAAAGTGCTTCCAGTATTGTTGTTAATATACCTCCACATGCCTGGATGTTGGTACTGTGGCCTTTTAGGCTTCAAAAGATGTCTTTCTTCCCTGTCATCTTCTATATCTCTGACCTTAGTTGCCCTACGTTTCAACAACTTATTCAAGGTATCTCTTTTTTCTTCTTCCAACTGCTTGTTTTTGTAGTCCAATCTTCTTCGGGCACTTTCGGCTTTTCTCACTGCAGCTTCTTCCTCCGTTTCCTTCTTGGAAATCTTTGGCTTTTTATTATTTCCCAACTCCATAAGATCTGTATCCTGTACTTTTCGCTGTCTCTCTGTCAATCTTTCTTGATGGTTGTTGGGATTATATTCAGTTTCTTCGTCGGTCAAAATCAAATCTGGATCCAAGTCTTCTGGTCGTTGAGCTTTTACTACGGTTGTAGTTTCAGGTGTGTTACTCATGGAATTTCCCTCTTCATCTTCATCTTCTTCTTCGTCTTCCTCGTAGTAGCTTACAGTCCGCTTTCTTCCACGGGGTTGCCTGCTCAGATACTTCACAGGCTGGACTGCTTCCTCTTCTTCGTTAAGTTCCAAGTCTTCATCAATGTCGTCTGTGTCTTCCAATTTGAAATCATCTTCGTCTGAAATGCTGGGGACCTCTTCATCATCTTCTGCAAGTTCAAGGTCTTCTTCGGAGATGTCTTCTATGTCAAGTTCTCTTTCTGATTCGTCGTCAGATATGTGGAGAGCCATTTTGTCGTAGTTAAAATTGAGAATTTTGTTCACAATCAAAGTTATGTGAGTGTTACAAAAGCTCAAGGTGACTGGAAAAAGCCAGTATGTGGTGCATATCATAGAAATGAAAGAATATTAGGGTATAAAGGAAGTTTAATAGGTGAAGAAATTTGAAGTTATACTAAACATATATACGCTATGATAGAAGTTATACTAAACATATACGCTATGATAGAAGTCATACCAGAACGAGGTGTCAGAAGGTTAGATTAGATCACACGTTAGAATTGTCAGAACTATTTAAAAGCTCATTGCAGAATGTCGTTACAGTGTACAGAAAAATGCAAAGTCCATAAAACGTAAATGTAAACAGTATGTTTATAGTACTAAATACTAGGCCTTACCACTCATATACAATCCTTTAATGCTACGAATATCATTCTTGGTGTCCACTACCAAGTTCTTGGTCCTCTCTTCTGTTTTCACATTATACAAGTCATCATAATTGAACAACTGCGTGTCTATTGACTTCTGGAACTGCTTCAAATCGTCCCTGATAATATCATAGTGGGGCATTTCCTTAGTATTGAAAGAGGTGCATTTGTTCAATGCTTCAGATAAAATATTCAACTTCGAATGCAATTTACCTTGATTAAGTTTATCTTCTTTCTCATACTGATCCAACCTTTCCTGGTCACTAAGGACAGCATTTTTCTTCATGTACGAAGTGTCGGTTTGCACAATACAATCCACCACTACCTTTTTCAGGGTGCCTTTCTGGCTAATACCAACTATAGGGATGTAGTCCACACGTCCTACCAAGTTCAAGTAGAAATCTCTGAGCTTAGTCCTATATTTCTCTAGGAGTTCCAATCTTCTTTGGTTCTTCAATTCAAGCAACGGCTTGAGCCCCAAGAATCCTATTACATACAACACCACAAGAAGCAAACCTGATCTGTTGGTGAGTTTCAAAACATACAAGAACACCTGCGAAGGAGTCTTAGGGGTCGAATATCCCGCTGGGTCATACGACGACTCAGGAATGGTAAGTCTTTGAACCATAATGCGAATGTGATTTTTTGTGGAGTATGTACAATTAATTCTATATACTGACGGGTGAAGCCATGATTTATTTACATTACGGATTGTTAATCAACCATTTCCTCGAGACTCAAATACCTTTTTTCTTTGCTGTGCTCTTTTCGCTTGTTTGATTTCGGATACTTTCTGCCATACATCTGCTTCAGCTTATGTTTTCTCTTGTCTTCTCTCTGAGTCACCTTGTCCAAATCAGCGTCCGAGGGCACCCATGTCAGCTTCAATATTCTGCGCACTGCTTCTGGCGAAACATTAAACATCGACGCAAGATCAACTGTTTTGTACTGCGGCATGAGCTTGGCTACATCTCGCAACTGCTGCATCTGCTGCCGAGATATCTTTTTAGTAGGGTTCCATGTTCCATATCGAGATCGTAATGACTTATCTCTCTTGTGCCATTCTGGAAGGTTCCTGAGGAAAGCAGCTTCTTCGCTTTTTATTCTGTGCTTGAAGGTGTTGGTCTTCACCCTCTTGTCTTCGATGGCTTCTATTACGGGGTTCTCTAGTACGGGGTTCTCTATTACGGGGTTCTCTATTACTGGTTTGTCCTTGGTTCCATTTAGATTCACACTAGAAACACTTATTGGTCTGTATGCGGCGTTCCAGATGTTCTGTCTGCATATTCTGTGTCCGAATATTATGTGTCTTGTGAGATGCATCATCTTGTTCGCGAAAGGATCAAAACTTTTTGTGTGTAGTGTTATCTTTTGTTACTGTCACGCAAACGATCTGTATTTGAGTTTCACTTTTCTTGGTATTAACCGCCTGTTGCTTCCAGATACCAATAATTCTGCATAGTTGCTCCATACTTTTAGTTTGAATTGATACTTTTTGACAACTCCTGTTGATACATTTCCTGTGATAGTGGTTATAGATATTGGCCCGAAATGAATTTCATTAAAAAATTCATGGGAACCACAACCACAGATGAGTTGGCACTGCTTCAACAAGGAAAGTTCTTCCTCACCCGGTCTCCAAAACTGCCAAAAGGTTCCTTGGAATGCTTGTATAACGACGCAGTCATCACCATCAAACAAACTACTCGTCAATATACCTTCCTGTTGATCGTGACGAAGATCTATGCAGAAGGCGAGTTGAATCTTCAAAAAGACGACGATTCGGACGACGAAGATGCCGTTCCCTCTGGTTCCCAAAAAGATGAGTGGACTTTTAATGTATGTGCTGAATTGGGTTTGAAGTTCACCCAGAGTGACGACTGCCGCATTGTGTGGAAGGATTTGAATGGCGATAAAGACGATTTGTTTGAGTTTATTGTAGACGAGGATATCAAATTGAGCGAAATCAGCAACTTCAGGGACGTGATAGATAAGTGTAATTACGAAGTACGGTTTTTGAAGCCTTGGGACGAAGAAACTATTATTGAGAATGAAGATTATGAACAAACGCTGTCTCAGGATATAGATGATGTGAAGAACGATATTTTGAAGTACAATAACTCGTTTAATCATATCAGTAGTCCGAAACTTGATTCTGAAGTCGAGGATGACGACGAAGATGAAGTTGACACCGATGAAGAACCTGATTTGACTAAAGATTTTAGATTGGTTGATGAAATAGACACAGAGTCACCTTTGGTGTTTCAAGATGTTGCTGAACTTCGGCAATTTGATTCCAAACTGAACCAATTCAAGTTCCTAGCAGATGTGCAAGTCAAGATATTATCCCGACCCGGGTTTACTTATTTTGTTCAGGTGATTGGTGGTGAGAATATTAAGTTTCAGACACTTATCAGTAACTCCATGTCCCCAGTTTTCAACAATGAATTTTCCTCCTTTATCTATACTTACTTCAAGTATGATACGGTAGCTTATGCTTACACTTTCTTGCTAAAATTCAAGGACTTTGTCCCATTTCAGAAAACAATTGTTGAGTGTTTCTGGGAACACATTAATGGCAGAAAATGGGGAAACGACAAGGCAGGTGAAGAGTACCTTACTGAGTCCTTCAACCAAATGGATATTGATAGTGACGATGAATACGAAACCCCTGTTGATGATAGTGATAAAGAAGACGATGACGACGATGATGATGAAGAAGAAGACGATGATGATGGTAGAATAAAGGTCACTTACGAAGATGCAGATGACTCCAATACTGGGTTTGAGCATAACTCTGGGATTAAGGTTGGATATTGCAATGACAGATCTTACGTTGTTAGAGGGAACAACCTAGGAGTATTCAAAACCGATAATGGATTAGAGTTTCAAACCACCATCCACGATTTAAAGGACAAGGAGGGAAACAAAATCAATCCAACCAAAATAATGATCCACAATCAAGATAGAAACATGATCCTTGGAACCGATGATTCTGATGCCTTGTATCGTATGGATCTTGAAAGAGGCCAAATTGTTGAGGAGTGGAATGTTGCCGATGATGGAGGTGTTGTGAACTTTGAAGCAGCCAAAAGACTTGATCCTTTGACACAGGAGGTCACTTTCAATGGTATTTCGCTGTCAGGTTTATTCACTATGGATCCAAGATTGTCACGGATCGTCACTGACAATAAGAAACAGTACAAAACAAATCCTGAGTTCTCACACGTTGTCACCACCGAGAATGGTAATATCGCTGTTGGATCGCTGAATGGTGAAATCCGGTTGTATGACAGAATTGGGGTCATAGCTAAGACATTAATCCCATCTCTAGGAGATGAAATCAAGGGCATGGATGTCACCAATGATGGGACCTGGCTATTGCTCACGTTTGATAATTACTTGCTTTTAATCGACTGCAGAATTGGAAAAGGTCAGAGGAATGAAGGCTCCTTAGGCTTTGTCAAATCATTCAATGTTGATAGCAAACCGGTACCCCGTCGTTTGCAGCTTCGTCCTGAACATGCAAATGTCATTTTGAACATGAACAACCAAACGTCTTTAGATTTCACACCAGCTTTTTTCAACACAGGGCTAACTACTAAGGAAACCCATATTGTCACATCTTCAGGGAATTACTTGATATCCTGGAACTTGAAGAAGTTCTTGCGTAAGAACCCTACTGAACCTGCATATTTAGTGAAGAAATACGGTGACCATATTGTGGGTAATAGGTATAAGTTTAATAGTGACGATATTGTTATTGCTTTAGATAACGATGTTGGTGTGGTCAATAAGCTGCGGTTCAAGAAGTTCAAATAATAGAGGTATCAAAATCGAGGAGTGTTCGATTGCAACTAAGAGCAAAGCACTTTATTCATCAGATAAGGAGTTTATACTTGCGATGTGGAATTATCAGTTCATGATGTCAGTTTGGGCCTGGCCATTACTCTAGTGAGTTTATCTCTAAATGAGGTGAGAATAAGCATTGAAGTTACTCAGTGATTTCGTATATTTTGAATATGTGCTGATCAGTTGTCTATAAGTTCTTGATGGAAAATGTCTTGGTATCAGTATTTGTTTTGTACGTTTGAACTCGAGTTGAGCTGTGTATGCTCATGAAATGTTGTTTGGTTTCCTCTTTTAAGATCTGTGATGACCTAATTATATATGTTAATAAATGATTTATTTGTAACCAACTGGTTTATAGTTTGCAATATGCTCATCAGCAATACCATGTTCACCTCATTTGGCGTCTATCGTGAACTCTACCTAAACCTAAACAAACTCTTAAATTCATGCCACCATAGAACTCTATAAGCTTTCATTTTATGCATCGTAGTAGGCTTATAGCTGGTTCTTACCTCTTGCACTATTATTCCGTTGACTTTGTTGTACACATTCGTCACGAATCTGTTAAATGTTGGAGATTGTATCAAGAAAGTGTAGAGAGCTTGTTCTATCGGAGACATTGAAAATGAGAATCTCGTTTTTCTCTAAACAGTTTTCAATGACCTTATTATTGCAAGACTGGTTGGTGAGTTCTTAGAAAAAGCTTGGAATTGACTTAGATTCGTTTCTAAGAGCCCATAGGACGTATCATATGAAGTAATGGATTTTACCTAGCGAATTGTGTTAATTTGAAAAAGTACCAAAACCCAGTAAACTACTACCTTGGATAGTACATAGAATACCTACCAATGGAATGAATACATGGATTCAATACTCTTGTTATGGCATATTGCATATTTACAGCAGCTTTTACATCACATTCAAGTTCATACAATTTTCACTACGAACGCGAAAAATCGACGAATAATGATCAGTGACTCGGAGTTGAATAGCATTGCCATTACGTTTGGTATTGTCAGCATGGTGGGAATCATGGTGTCGTACTTGATTCTGGATAACATTAAGGAAGAGGTTGTTTAGATACGTTGCTGATTGATTGCGGTATATAAGAAATAGAAATAAACACGTTGACTTCAGTGAATGTAGGAAATGGTTTTTTAGATTAGTGTCTTGAACTAAAAGCTGTCTTGTATGATAGGAATGGTAAGAGTTTTCATGAATGAGAAGTTCATGGATAAAACAAGGGATTTCGGCTGGATCCCATATGTTCAATTGAGGTGGACAACTACACTCCAGGTTAACAATATCGCAGATCAAGACTCAATGGTAACAACGATAACAGTGGTTTGATGAAATAGCTTGTTACTAGGTTTCAGTTTTCAGGTAACTTTGTCTTTTAGCACTCTTTAGATTACATGACAATTCTTAGGTTCATGGAACCTGGTTAATAGTGTATTTTCTTCCTTAGCTGCTCTATGGTATGCAAGCTCTTCAACTAATCTTCTGAAATTAAGACTGTCGCTGTTTGTAGCTATACATTAGAGATGTGTCTGCATATATCACTCATCCTTAAGTGTATCAACCGCAACTACCTTGGAGGTATTAGCTGGAATTTGAGACAATAAATTTTCACATAGTATCAGAAAAACTTTTAGCTTCAGTAGACCTCTCCCATACTGCACTGTAATCAGATTATGCTTATACTCACTTCTGCAATTACGTAAAATATAAAGGTGGAGTTGGCCGATTGAGATTTACCTGATAATAAATGCCTTAGATTTTCCAGATTGATTAGCCATGAACATTGATGTACAGAAGATGAAAAGAATCTTATGTAAGGCTATTCCATTCAGGAATTATCAAAACAAAGCAATTGCAGTTTACAAATCTCTGATCTTCGAAATTCTGTTTGTAGTCAGTTTTTTTGGACCATACGATATGATTTAATAAGATTTTTTTAATGGCTTGAAGATTGGCTAGACCTTTTTTTTTAAACATAACATTGCAGTGACTGTTTATTTTATGCACACGTTTTCTAGTACTTAAAGAAATCTTTGCATGGTGAGAGTTACTCACTATTAAGCTTGATTAATGTAGGCCTCGACTTTTCTTAGCGTAAACGTGCAGACTAGTACATCAGGCCACGCAAGATCGAATACTTCAAATCATACTTGCTTAACACCATAATAATAGAGAATCGTAATCCTTGATGATCTTATTGTTAAAACTACTTGATAAGCATTAGTACATACACGATGAGCGAATGTTATTTATCTAAACACAAAGAAATCAGCGACATCAACAGTCACGGCTATAAAAAGGATGACTAGACACATCCGACGACATGTGTTATTACATAATCGATCTCACTAGGCATTCACAAGAATTGTGGAGTCCGATAGTGATCAAAGTAGGATTAAAGTTTGTCGCAACCGTTGTTTTACACTCAAACTTAAATGACAACAAAAAAATACTCAACCGATCCATTTATAGTTAGGAACAACATGCTCTACCAGGAAAAATACCTGCAATAACGTGTAAAACCTGTCAACAAAAGTGGAAATTGATAAGCCCGAAAAACCAATGACAAAATTAAAAAAAACCTGCACAAACGACGACAACGCAACCTGACTCGGTTTGTCGTGGGACCTGTATATCAACATGTATATAAATTACCCCTGTTCCCCCAAATAACGGGATCATTACAGAGACTGGCCATGTCCATTCCCAGTCTCAACGATGTGCTCCATGATAAGGACAAATCCTACAAAACAAGTTTTGTGAAGTATCTTACTTCGATCCACTGTTTGGAGAATTATGAGTTTTTAGTCGATATCAACAAGTACTCCAGGCTCTCGTCAGACAAAGACAAAGTCCATACCTGGAACAAGATGATCAACACCTACTTAATGGGTGATAGCTTAAAAGAAATCAACTTGCCACACAACATCCGTACCAGTTTATTGACACGGGATCACGTCCCCAAAAGTGACAATGTGCGCAAAGCATACATTGTAGTGCATGAGATGGTTCAAGATAACTGGAACCAGTTTGTCAAACGAATCCTGGTATCCCATTGCAGTCACTCACAAGCTCACAGTCAAAACCTGGCATATCCACCAAGCGTTTTCCAGAAAGCAAGAAGACATAGTGAGCTGACCAGCAGACGTGGAAGCAACTCCACCACTACCTCCGGCTTTCTTAGTAACAGTGGTAGTAGAAACACATCTAGACGTCCATCTGTGATCGACACGCCGAAAAGCCCCGTCAGTAACCCAGCCCCCACGCCTAAAAACGTGATTACCAAGTTGCCTTCGCCCCAACTGGATACAGAAAAAAAGAAGAGCGTGTTTATGAAGTTCAAGTTTCGTCGAAACCTGAACGAGAGCTAGCATAGAATGTAACATTATATTGTAACGAATGTATGATAAATTTTTTCTCAGCTAAGAAAACGGCGCGACATTTTGTTTACGAGACGGTAGTTCTTGCTTTCTTGTAAAACGTTGTGATGGCGTTCAAAATATATGTAGAGCGGCAATTTATAACACATTGTTACGGGTTGCGTTAGAGTAGTTTTAGTTCTAAAGCTGATTGCTAATATTGCTGTATTGCATAGAAGTTGAACTCCAGTTGAACTCCAGTCGAACTCCAGTCGAACACCAGTTGAACTCCAGTTCAAGGTTACTACATGGTTACTTCATGGTTACTTCAGGGTAAATACGTGGATCCAAAACAAGTGTTACGAAATAAGGTGTTCGGAAGGTATGTACCTGTTAACCTAGCTTTCGTTGCAACCGTAATTACCTAGCACAACTATAATTGAAAAAGAAACGACAGTGGATCTTAATCGGGTCAAATCATCTGGTGGGGTATTTCAAACTTCCGCACCTGGTAATAATATCACTACTCGTTGAATAATATCCTGGACAAACAAGTGAAATTGCGTTCCAGATGTAGGACTTGGCCCGTCGAGACCCTGCAAAAACTGTGACCAACAATCAAAGCACGCAACTAACAATAATAATTTGCATCTGCAGAAATAATTCCGTGACGCTTAAAACGTAGTACTGCGCCGATAACCACTATGCAGGTAGTGCTGTTTCAAATATACTACTACTGGTGCTCATTTATTCTAGTAACCCTTTAGAAAAAGGACAATTCTCTTACATGTACTGGTAAAAACGCTTAGGCTTTCATTCATTTTCATTGGTAGTTAATTGGAGCTTTGCGTTATGCTTTCTCGATTTCCAGGGATATTCAAATAACCCTCAGTACAGATGAAACTACAATACTTCACAGCATTTGCCCTATTTGCAGTGTGGGCGCCAAGGAAATTTACGGTACTTACATTTCTTTATCTGCCAATGGCGATAGTTGCACAGGTTATTTTGTTAACAACTTTTAGTGCTTACTAAACACTACTTGATTATTTTCTGCCAGTTTCTCACAGTTTTGTGTCACAACCATTTGAAAACCTGTTGGGTGCATGATGTAAACTGTCGTTGGCATGAAGTAGTTATAGAATTTGGCTTTCGTTCATATATCTTCTCGTTTGCCCAACATGCCATTGAGATCTCAAGAGAATTTTGCCACATCACACTTGCGACTAAATATTGGTCTACATAACCTTTAAAAGGTAAAAATAGCCTAGAATAAATAATATTGATGCACTATTTAACAGCTTCAAGGTCACCCAAGAATTGCTCCCAAATTGATAGAGTAAAGTAACCTCTGTATTGAATGCAGCCGATTTCACTCCAACATAAATGTGGTACCATAAAACACCCCATAACACAACCATTCTGTCAGAAGCCACATTTCAGCTTGGTACAAAACATGGTCCAAAACACCACAAGCATAATCTACAAGATGCGAAATTCGCAGCCATTACCCATGTTATTGTCCATAAACCTTATCACTTTCACCACCAAAGCACAAAGTTAGAAAACCTTCTGTTGTCTCTGGTTCTGGAAACCAACGTTTGTGGTTCTTGTTAAACTTTATCATGTAGTAATCACGTGCGACTTACGTACACACTCTAAAACTTACTAATTGCGCCACGGCACGTGTGTGCGCGAACTATCACACTTTGTTTGATAAATACTTGCTCTTACCAATACAACACATAAATGGATCAAGACAAAACAAACGCTGCTATTCTTGAGCAGTTAAACTACATTGATAATTTCATTGATGACAATAAGTTGGACTTGAACTTTGACTTGTCCGCTTTTGCTGACGACGAGTTTATTTTTGCTGAAGAAGAAAAGAAACCAAGCGATGTGCCTGAAAGTACTGCAGGGGACGGCAGTGGCAGGGAAGGAAATAGTGAGGGACTCGCGGTAAACCACGACGACTTGGCAGGGAGTAGTACCATCAACGAATCAAATTTAATGAGTGGATTCAACCTTAATAATGTTCCTAAATTTCCAGTTCCACCTGGCGCTAAGAGCTCACTTGTGGAGGCAGGTTTGAATCAAACACAAATCGACTTTCTTTCGGCGCTTATTGCTCAGTACCAGCTGATGCAACCGCAGGAGAAATCGTCGCACGAACTGGCACCATTTTTTCCCACACCCGCACCATTTTCCACCGAATCGGTATCATTCTCGAACGACCTGGTACCAATACTTGTTGACAATGCGTTTTCAAGAGAACCATCGGAATTTGAATCGACGTTTGCACATTCTTTGGACCGAACTCCTTCAGTGTCACTGGTGGCACCACTGGACACTACTTCTATCGAAAACGATCTTGATAAGCGTCGCAGAAACACTGCGGCATCAGCCAGATTCAGAATAAAGAAGAAACTCAAGGAAAAACAGATGGAAGAAAAAATAGGTAATCTTCAGGAACTTATTGGAAAGTTTGAGAGCAAGATTGAATCTTTGGAGTTGGAGAATCGTTTGTTGAAAAAAGTGATCAATGAACAGAGTGGAGAGAAAAATGCTAATGAGTTAAGACTACTTAAGGAAAAGATACTAAATAACTCTTAGCTAGGATATGGTTAGGTAGATCCAACCAAGTAAAGCGTTTAAATATGTAGTGTATAGGAGTATGGGTACGATGATTCATGAACAGTAGTTTTGTCAAATATGACATTAATTGTAGTTCCGAAACAATTTTGGCGGGGTTCTTCTACCTGCCCCTCTTGCAAAAGCATTATGACGCTTTCTTTGAGTTTTCTTACCCTTTGTGTAAAAACATCTATTCTTAGGATTAAAATTATTTTGTTACCTTGATTCAAAATTGCGTTGCAATGTCGTCCCTCTGCAACAGGACGCTTGCCAAGCGCAATGCGCTTGGTCTAAAGTTGTCCAACGGAGATTAAACTACGAACTGATAAGAAAATAAACGCCCAATCAAACCGTTGAATAAACTTGCAAGGCTCACAACAGAGTCAAAATAGTGGAGAGTCAAAATAGTGGAAACTCACAAGGTATTCGGACAAAAGCATATTCATTAACGTTACATAATCAAGCGATTTGTTGCTTGAAGTTTTTAAACAATTCTTTCTTCAAAGGACTTTGATTGATTACCTTCAATCTATATTCCTTGAAGTTCTTGTAGCTATTACTGTCTACGAAGGGTTTTTTGACCCCAATGGCCATCTTTTGTGCTGTGTTCTTGATTTGGAGCTTTCCTAATGTATTAAAGAATCTGATCGCGTTCATTACTGATAATACGGGAATGTTAGAGTTTATATAGACATCGGAAATCCTTTTCCCAAAATCATGCAATCAAGTGTGAGGAAGTGAGCTGATAAGCTTAAGTGATAGTATTGTGTTAGATATCAGGCTAGTATCAGGAGTGGGGTTTTATGGGGTATGATTGCAATAGCGTTATATCTTTGGTCCACTTTGACATGGTTGCTGTGTAGGTATCGTACGTTATCACAATTTTTCACTCCGATATCGCTTGAGAATTGTATCACCTAAAAAATACAACTTTCACTGTGACTGCTTTTTGGTGCTATGGTCTTTGTGGTGTATTTGACTTTTTCAATAGCCCATCCCTCTACCCATCAACCCTCTTTCCAATAGCACCTTCTCACATGCTATCACTACAACTTCTGGCCAGCCATCAAGTCCGAAGCCTTGCGGGTGTTTTAGGAACGCCCCAAGTTTTTCCGAAGAAATATATAAACGTCAATTCCCTTTAAACTTTTTTGCTGATTAAAACCAGAATGGTTTATAACCGTCCAAGTTTAGTTTCTAAGCATTGTAGACCATGATATATCGATAATGTGTGTTTGGGACCATAATAGTAACCATATATGAGCTTCAGTCTAGATGACTCACTTCTCACGTGACTTGACAAACCTGCGAATGCAATTCCCACCGATTGGCGGAAGATACTGGGCATTAAAGCCCGATAAGTGATGTAACCATGGAATGCGGAAATCAATTAAATCGTTTTATTACATTTCATACCAGCAGGCTAGCATTGGCGCAATTACGCTTGTCTAGACAGTCTAACCACAAGTATGAACTGTATAATTGTTTTATTGTGATACTCACGAAAAAACGGACTTTAAATGCTAGTTTAGACGTTTTCTGAGTCAGATTATGAAATGGTGCGACCTCAGTCGATGTTTCCGAGAGAAAATTTGAGATATTCCTTGACCAATTGAAGTAGGCCAATTATGATTTCTCTCTACTCTGACAGAATTATGCTGGAATCAAACCACGTTCAAAAGCCATTACTGCTACGTTCCCAAAAGATCTCTGTCCACACCAGAATTGCCTGCTCCAGTTCTGAAGGCTCCCGCCGTTCCCTATCGGGCGTCGTCCTTGCGACTTATATACACGCCCCTCTGTCGCACTATATAAACCCCCAGATCCCTAATTTTCCACAGCATGTCCCAATCAGATAACATCCAGAGAATGAGAAGGGATTCCACCGTCCTTGGCCCAATGAACAAGATTCTTGTTGCCAACCGTGGTGAGATCCCAATCAGAATTTTTAGAACTGCCCACGAGCTTTCAATGCAAACTGTTGCTATCTATTCTCATGAGGACAGATTGTCGATGCACAGATTGAAATCTGACGAGTCTTATGTGATTGGAAAGAAGGGCCAGTACCTGCCAATTCAAGCATATCTTCAGATTGATGAGATCATCGCCATTGCCTTGAAGCACAAAGTTCAGATGATCCATCCTGGTTATGGATTTTTGAGTGAAAACTCCGAATTTGCTAGAAAGGTTGAAGAAGCAGGTATCATCTGGATCGGTCCAAGCTACAAGACCATTGACGCTGTTGGTGATAAGGTCAGTGCCAGAACCTTGGCTATTGAAAACGACGTTCCTGTTGTGCCTGGTACTCCTGGTCCAATTGAAACCGTCGAGGAAGCTCAGGAATTTGTGGGCAAGTATGGTTACCCTGTGATCATCAAAGCTGCTTTTGGGGGAGGTGGTAGAGGTATGAGAGTTGTCAGAGAAGGTGATAACTTAGAAGATGCTTTTAAGAGAGCTGTTTCTGAAGCTAAAACCGCCTTTGGTAACGGTACTTGTTTCATTGAACGTTTCTTGGACAAGCCAAAGCATATTGAGGTTCAATTGTTGGCTGATAACTACGGAAATGTTATCCACTTGTTCGAAAGAGATTGTTCCGTGCAAAGAAGACACCAGAAGGTTGTTGAAATTGCTCCTGCCAAAAACTTGCCAAAGGAGGTAAGAAACGCTATTTTGACCGATGCTGTGAGATTGGCCAAGTCTGCTAACTACAGAAATGCTGGTACTGCTGAATTCTTGGTTGATGAGCAAAATAGACACTACTTCATTGAGATCAACCCTAGAATCCAGGTTGAACATACAATTACAGAAGAAATTACCGGTGTTGATATCGTGGCTGCTCAGATCCAAATTGCTGCAGGTGCATCATTGGAGCAATTGGGTTTGTTACAAGACAAAATCACCTCTAGAGGTTTTGCTATTCAATGTAGAATCACCACAGAAGACCCCTCCAAGAATTTCCAACCAGATACTGGAAAAATTGAGGTTTATAGATCTTCTGGTGGTAACGGTGTGAGATTGGATGGAGGTAACGGTTTTGCTGGTTCCATCATTTCGCCTCATTACGACTCTATGTTGGTCAAGTGCTCTTGTTCTGGTTCTACCTTTGAAATCTCCAGAAGAAAGATGTTACGTGCTTTGATTGAATTTAGAATCAGAGGTGTTAAGACCAACATTCCTTTCTTATTGGCTTTATTGACCAACGAAACCTTTATTGCAGGTAACTGTTGGACCACATTCATCGACGATACTCCTTCGTTGTTTGAAATGATCAGCTCCCAGAACAGAGCCACCAAGTTGTTGAACTACTTGGGTGATGTTATTGTCAACGGTTCTTCCATCAAGGGTCAAGTTGGATTGCCTAAATTAGACACCGAAGCCTTGATTCCAGAATTACACGACTCCAACGGTGTAGTTATTGACATTCACAATGAGGTTGCTCCAAAGGGATGGAGAAATGTCTTGGTCGAAGAAGGTCCTGAAGCGTTCGCTAAGAAAGTCAGAGGCTTCAACGGTACCTTGATCATGGATACCACCTGGAGAGACGCTCATCAATCCTTGTTGGCTACCAGAGTCCGTACAATTGACTTGGCCAATATTGCTACCACCACTTCTTTCGCTTTGAGTGGTGCGTTCGCTTTGGAATGTTGGGGTGGTGCCACCTTTGATGTTGCTATGAGATTCTTGTATGAAGACCCATGGGCAAGATTAAGAAAGTTGAGAAAGTTGGTTCCTAACATTCCATTCCAAATGTTATTACGTGGTGCCAATGGTGTTGCTTACAGTTCTTTACCAGATAACGCTATTGACCAGTTTGTAAAGCAGGCTAAGGAAAACGGTGTTGATATTTTTAGAGTTTTCGATGCCTTAAACGACTTGGAACAATTGAAGGTTGGTATTGATGCAGTCAAAAAGGCTGGCGGTGTATTAGAGGCAACCATTTGTTACTCTGGTGATATGTTGCAGCCAGGTAAGAAGTATAGCTTGGAATACTACATCGAAATGGTCGATAAGATTGTGGCAATGGGTACTCACATTTTGGGTATTAAGGATATGGCTGGTACTATGAAGCCAAAGGCTGCCACCTTGTTGGTTGGAGGTATCAGAGCTAAGTACCCAGATTTACCTATCCACGTCCACACTCACGACTCTGCAGGTACAGGTGTTGCTTCTATGGTAGCCTGTGCTAAAGCTGGTGCTGATGTGGTTGATGCTGCTTCCAATTCTATGTCTGGTATGACTTCTCAACCTTCAATCAGTGCTATTTTAGCATCTTTTGAAGGTGATGTTGAAAGTGGATTGAACTCTTCTTTAGTCACTGAATTGGACCACTACTGGTCTCAAATGAGATTGTTGTACTCTTGTTTTGAAGCTGACTTGAAAGGTCCAGATCCAGAAGTGTATCAGCACGAAATCCCAGGTGGACAATTGACCAACTTGATCTTCCAAGCCTCTCAATTGGGTTTGGGTACCAGGTGGTTACAAACTAAGGAGACTTATAAGATTGCCAACCACTTGTTGGGAGACATTGTCAAGGTTACTCCTACCTCTAAGGTGGTGGGTGATTTGGCGCAATTTATGGTTTCCAACAACTTGACTGAAGATGATGTTCTTAAGTTGGCTGGCGAATTAGATTTCCCAGATTCTGTTTTGGACTTTATGGAAGGTTTAATGGGTACCCCATACGGAGGATTCCCAGAACCTTTGAGAACTAACATGTTGGGTTCTAAGAGAATAAAGTTGACTTCAAGACCAGGTTTGAACTTGGATTCAATCGATTTTGCTCAAGTCAAGGAAGAATTGACCTCCAAGTTCGGTAACATCACAGAATGCGACATTGCTTCCTACATCATGTATCCAAAGGTGTTTGCTGACTACAGAAAGAGTTTGGAGAAATATGGTGATTTATCTGTGTTGCCAACTCGTTACTTCTTGAAGCCAATCAAGATCAATGATGAAATTGAAGTTGAAATTGAACAAGGTAAGACCTTGATTATCAGATTGTTGGCAGTGGGTGATATATCCACCAAAACTGGTACCAGGGAAGTGTTCTTCGAATTGAACGGTGAAATGAGATCTGTTACTATCGATGACAAGACTGTGTCTGTTGATTCCATCACCAGACCAAAGGCTAAGGAACCTAATGATGTGGGTGCACCAATGGCTGGTGTTGTCATTGAAGTCAGAGCCAAACCTGGCCAAGAAGTCAAGAAAGGTGACCCAGTTGCAGTCTTGAGTGCCATGAAGATGGAAATGATGATTTCTGCACCTGTCAGCGGTAAAGTTGGTGATATTTTGATCAAGGAAGGTGATTCTGTGGACGCCAGTGATTTAATTACATCTATTTTGAAATAGACAGATGCTAATTAGTTATTTATTATACATAGGTGTTATTGTGATTTTGGAGTGTATTCTTAAACCAAGTAGTCCCCAACTCTAACAAGCCTCTGGAAAACATGAGCATTATTCGTGAATACTTTCAATACAAACAACATATATTCTAATCTACATTCGTTTCTCGTTAGCTACTTCAACTTCCTCGTTATCTCTTCGTTCTCCCGCTCTAATGCTGCTAGCTCTCTCTTCAATTCCTCCTCCTCTGCTAGCTTCTGCTGCATAGCTAAGTCGTCACCGTTCCAATTCGAATTCAATAAGATCTCTTGAGTGTAATCGCTCTGAGATAAGATTCTTATCCATTGGTCAATGAGTCTGTTGGTGTTTTCAATGCTCTCATTGCTTAGCTCTATGTTTCTGGAAGTCAACTGCACCGTCAGAATAATATTCAGTACCACAGAATTGATTCTTTTGAGCTGTGCTAGTTCTTTCTCCAATGCCATTTGTTTACTCATTCTCTTGAGGTATTTTTGTATACTCCCCTTTGTACTGCGTGTATTGGTAGTAGGTATTTGCAAGTATTCAATAAACAATACAAGGTAACTCAATAAAACGCGAAAATTCAACTTGTACCCAACTTGAAGTTATAGCTCTGGATTTGATTACTTCTCACGGTGGTCACGGATACATATAAAAACCTATACAAATGACAGAAGATACGCTAACAGGGGATGAGTTGCCTAGTAGATGGGAAATCGAGTTGGAATTCGTGCAAAGTTTGTGTAACATCCAATATCTCAACTACCTAGCTCAAAATAACTACCTCAATAACCCAGAGTTCCTAAACTACCTAAACTATTTAAACTACTGGAAGAAACCGGAGTATGTCAAGTATTTGGTCTATCCAAACTGCTTGCACATTTTGAATTTGTTGCAAACAGAAGAATTTAGGAAAAGCATAGTGAATCCAGAGTTTATGAACACAGTGATGAATGATATGGTACAGAGATGGCTGAGCATTGAGCCTGAGAAAGAGGGAGAAAAGAACGGTAATGGCAAGCAAGACAAGCAAGACGAAAGTTTGAAGTAAGATAAGTGAAGTTTTTCAAAAGGATGTTGGGCCTTAATTGGAAAAGGGTTAATAGCATTGTTTGGGATTTGTGTTAATGTTTTGAATCAATGAATATGAAGCATATTACTGGTTTTAATGATGGTGTGTAGTACTGGTTTTAATGATGGTGTGTAGTACTGGTTTTAATGATGGTGTGTAGTACTGGTTTTAATGATGGTGTGTAGTACTGGTTTTAATGATGGTGTGTAGTACTGGTTTTAATGATGGTGTGTAGTACTGGCCTTCAATGATGGTGTGTAGTACTGGCCTTTAATGATGGTGTGTAGTACTGGTTTTAATGATGGTGTGTTGCTTCAAATCATTCAAGCATTGATTCAGTCCCAAGAGAATAATTACGGAATAACAAAAGAGCCAAAAACTCCACGTTGAAGTTATGAAAGCGAGCCAAAAGCTTCCAGTTGAAGTATCAAAGCATTTTACAAGTTCCAGAAGCTAGAATTGCAACTCTCAAGCCTACAAGTTGTGACCCAAGTCCAGGATTTTAATCCAGTAGCAATAGCAAAATAAAGTACAGAACTTTGGTGAAAAAAGACCAGGTTTCTCCGCAGTTATATACAAACTATAAATGAGACTCCCTCGATCTCCCACATCAACTATCACTAGTATTTAACACCATTCCTACATCTGTGTTGCTACTTAAACCATCATCAACCTTCGCGAAAGTTCCAAAATGAATAACCAAATCTACACCTCACATATGAAGGTGGCGCAGAATCGGCTTCAGGCAACAGCACATGTGCTTAAGCTCACGGTGGGAGAGTTTTTATATCTCTTGTCATTCATTGCCAACTTTTTTGTTGCAAAATTGATTCATTATACGTCTCAGGAAGAAGAGGTCAATAACTATTACAACAATAAGCACAACATTTTCAACCAATTATTTGTGAAAAAAGGCTGGCTCTGGACAACTTTGGTGATAGTAGGCTTCTACTTGTGTTTGAACTTGGGAAATCCAAGGTTCAGGGCTCACAGAATGAAGTACATTCGGTCAGCTATGTTTCATTATGTAGTAACAACTACCTGGTGGATTCTTTTCACCCAATGGTGCTTTGGGTTGCCGCTTATGGACAAGATATTTGTTTTGACCGGTGGAAAGTGTGCTAATATAACCCCTGCCAATGCTGAAAGAAAGGGCCTTCTACTTGATGAGTTAACACAAGTGTTTACACAAAATAGCCAAAATAGCTTTTATTCCAACCAAATTTCTTCCAGAACTTGCAGAAGTCTTCGTGGTGAATGGATTGGAGGGCATGATCCATCTGGACATGTGTTTTTATTGGTACACTCGTCCATTTATTTGTTTTTTGAAATCGAGCAATTTTGGCCAGGTTGGAAACAAGTGTGGGCAGACTTTGCTATAGTGAAGAAGGACATTAAAACAAGGTCATATAAGGCAGCGGGTGATTATATTGTGAAACATCCATCGCTTTTAATTATTTGGTTAATAAGTTTGTGGTGGTTCATGTTGTTTATGACTAACATTTACTTTCACTCGATTTTGGAGAAACTAGTAGGCTTGATGTTTGGGTATATGGTTGTGTTGTTGTATGTGCTTCAAAGGGTGTAATTGAACTTATATATGATACTAGAACGCTTTGAAAGTTTGGGGGTGTAGCAATAAATGTCTAGGATTGGAGACTTAGTTTGAGTATTTTTAGAGATTGTAACAAAAATTAGTTGGTTTCTTGTTGGTGGGAAATGATAATTGTGTAGAAGTTAATACTCTAGTAGTTAATTGTGAGTTAAGTGTCAGTTAATTGGGTAGAAATTCTCGGTTAATTGGGTAGAAATTGTGTAGAAATTGTGTGGTTAAGTGTGAGTCAATTCAGAAGACTCTAGTAGTTAACATCAACTATGAAGAATTTTGTCAAAAGAACTTTGTCTAAACTCATTAGAGCAAAAGAAGTAAAATTGGCACAAATTGCAAGCTTCACTTACTAAAGAGATTGAAGGAGTAGAATTTTAGTTTATATGCCTCTGGTACCCTTTATGGTGGCTTTCAATCGTTTGGTCAAGAACTCACAACGTTCAAGGGCTAATATTAGAGGACCTGCAGATGCTTAAAGAATATAGACATACGGATAAAAGAAGCATCGAACTAAATCAGGGCCGCATCGGTAACTCACACAAGGATCGAAGGAATCTTGCGTTCGGTTCTGATACTAAAAGCACGTTGTACAGCAGCCGTACTAGGTACCCTTATAGGAAAATTCGTGTTTCATCGCGTTGATAACCTAAGCAGGGATGAGTAGGAAGTAGATGGACAAGTTCAATAGAAGAGAATTGTAGTGTTCTGTTTTGGTCTTCAAGCTTGTGTTTTTATACAGATGACCTTAGGAGTTCTTGGGACTAACGTCGTTGATAAATCATACAAACTTAGCAACGAAACTACGCTTGTGCACCAACTGGCACTGGTGGCACCGACTCGCACTGGCACCGACTTGGTGCTACCTTTCCCTGACTCCGGTACCATCTCGCGCTATCGCCATTCGAACCAAAACAAACATCACCATTTGAAAACACGAAAAAAAGACGCGTTTCGCGTTTGTGAATAAAATGCAAGGAGTATGTTTCACAGATGTGATTCTTATATAGTCTAAACCACTCTCTTGTGGTAAAAATAAATCAAACTATGCTCTGGCTAATTTTATGGCCTGCCATATGGCTGTATGTTATGGCCGATGTGTTAATCGGGTTCCCATTCAATGAACAGTTGCCTAATGTCGCTAGAGTTAACCAACCTTACACTTTCACCATGGCCAATTCCACCTACAAATCCACTAGTGGTGGTGTAGTTTCGTACGAAGCACAAAATTTACCTAGTTGGTTGAAATTCGATCCTGGATCCCGTTCTTTTTCTGGAACTCCTACCGAAGCAAACTTGGGGGAGTTCAACATCTTCCTAATTGGCCGTGAAGCCAGTGGTTTTTTGAACCAGACGTACACTATGATGGTTTCTAACGACACAGGGTTAGAATTGTCCTCGTCAAATGCTGTGTTTGTAGATATTTCCCAATACGGACAAACTAATGGAGTCGATGGGCTCGTGGTTAAGGAAGGAGACCAAATTAATATCAAGTTTGATAAGTCGGTGTTTAAGTCGAAGCCTGGTGCCGACAGACCAATTGTGGCATACTACGGAAGATCTGCCGACCGTTCTTCCTTACCTAACTGGATCAGCTTTGATTCTGGAACCTTGACATTTTCAGGTACCGTTCCTCACGTCATCAGCACTAATGCTCCTTCTTTCGAATACGGCTTTAGCTTCATTGGCTCTGATTATTATAGCTACGCTGGTGCAGAAGGTATCTTCAAAATCATAGTCGGAGGACATCAATTGAGCACAAACATTAATGAGACAATTAAAGTCAATGGTACTTTAGGAAAAGAGTTTGACATTGATGTTCCAATCTTATCTAATGTGTTTTTAGATGGTGCTTTGATCTCCAAAGGAAACATTACTAGTGTTACTGGAAGTGGCTTACCCCCATACGTGGGTTTAAATGTGGCTAATTACACTTTGACTGGTAATTTTCCTGATAATGCTTCCTTTGACAATTTCACTGTCACCATTAAAGATGTATATGGAAACAGCGTGGACTTGCCGTACCTGTTTGACGCCATTGGATCTGTATTTACTGTTGCTTCATTGCCTTCTGTTAATGCTACCAAAGGCGAGTTTTTCAATTATACCTTGTTGAACAGTTTTTTCACAGATGTAAATGATACCAAGGTCAGTGCTAGTTTCAATGGTGACTGGTTGACGTACCACGAGGACAATAAGACCTTTACAGGATTGGTTCCTGATGACTTTGACACTTTAGCCGTGAATATTAGTGTTGCTTCTAGCTACGATAGTGAAAGCAAGAAGTTCGAGATCAAAGGTATTAATTCCATAGACCGTTCCAGTTCTTCTAGTTCATCGAGCTCATCTGGTGTATCTAGTTCAACTAGTGCTTCCAGTTCTTCTAGTTCTACTAGTACCAGCACAACCACAGGTAATTCGGACACTTCCAAAACCACCTCCAGTGACACAAGAAAGAAGCTTGCCATAGGGCTTGGAGCGGGAATTCCAGCTCTTATCTTAATCATTGCTCTTGCTATTCTTCTTTGTTGTTGTGTCAAAAGAAGAAAGAATACCGATGAAGGGGACACAACCCTCGATGATGAAGAAATGGGCGGTGGAGTTCTTGCTACTAATAAGATTGCTCACACAGAAGAGATGACAACTGCTAATATTAACAAATTTGAGGATGTCAACAGTGCTTCTTCCTCGATTACTCAAGTGGACGACACAGATTCACAGTATTTTGATGCAGATACCGGTGCTGGAGCAGATGTGCCTATGAAGTCCTGGAGAGCCAATGACCAGTCTGACATGGCAGCATCAGGTACTGGATTGAGCAAGTCTGGCAACTTCAGAAAGTCGGATGCTTCTTTAAGCACAGTGAACACTGAGCAGTTGTTCTCAGTGAGATTAGTGGAAGATGATTCTATCATTAGAAACAGTAATCAGACATTTGGTTCGGGTCAATTCATGAGCAACAACTCGTTGAGTGCTTTATTGAACAGAGAAGGCTCAGGGAACTTTCAAAGACTTGATAGCGATGGAAACATTGTTGGAATGACCGAAAGCACCAGCATGAATTCATTGAAAAAACCATTTTCCAGGTCTCCTTCTGCCAATTTGGACACCTTGTCAGAACACTCTAACGAAGTTAGCCACAACAATACTGTGAATGAGAGCAATACGACTGGTGATTATCACAGCATTCCTAGCAATTTCGATAACGCCAGCAAGAAGAGAAATATTTTAAACGACGGCTTCGAGGCAGCACAAAAACCAGAGGGAACACACAGGGTTGCCTCTGATGACTATAAATTCTTGAACAACGGACAAACCATCAACATGTCATTGTCAGAACACTCACAGCTTTCACAGGATCCAGTAAGTGAGCTCCCACAAAGACCCGAGAACACTAGTAAAATTTCCAGTTCTTCGTTAGGAAAGACAGCGAAATTAGTAGAGTTTACCAGGAGAAGCAGCTTGCGGGAGTCAGCTCAACAGAGCCATGCATACGAAGGAGAAAGGGTTCTGATCCATGACCAGGATTCTATTTAGGAACGAATTACGACTGTATTATACATAATGAACAATAACTATAGAATATTTGCACTAAAGTTTACACTCTTTAAAAGTTGTATTTGTATATTAATCAAAATTGCAATTGAAAGATTCATACTCTGTATTTACCTCTCTTAAAAACCGTGCTACAACAGCGAGAATACCGGTAACTGCTCAACGTAGTTAGCGGTGTCTGCTGCACGTCTTCTTCCCTCAACATATTCCATCATCTCACTATAAGACTGTGGAATCACAGAACAGAAACCTGGACTGTTCTCACCATGGCTGTTCTTTGGAACAAAGAAAGAATAGATGAAAGAACCCGATTCCTTGCTGACCTCACTATCAATCATCTTAATACGCGTGTCCACCTTGACTTGCACCAAGGTTCCTGGTTCAGACAAAAATGTATCTGGGTTGGAATTAAGCTTGTTCTTAGCAGGCAATTTGAACGCAAAAGGTGAATCTTCATCCACATCTCTAGAGGACTCGTGAATGTGCTCAGTGTACACAATAGTGGAGTTCATGGTCAAAACAGCACCAATAGGAACAGGTTGTTTGAAGTTGGTAGCATCCAAGGAAACAAACCTAGGACTAGATGAGGAAAACTCAGCAGCATTACAGTATGCCAATTCAAAAGTCTGTCTCATCAAATATCCACCAAAGATCATGTAGCTGTGTCTGTTTCTGTATTGAGGTTGCATAAACAAGGTTGAAGTCATGGAGGAATCTTTCATAAATCTGACATTCTTAAACTTAGAGTAAGGTCTGGAAATAGAACGCTCTTCATAAGCCTGGGAAGCCTTCCATAATTCATGAATCAACACCGTTTCTTCGCTAGCAGGATCCAAGATCTTTTCGTTTTTTGCAGCCAACTTCTTCAAGTTGTTTCTGGACTCAGCACGTCTATACTCGATCCACTGGCTCTCGGTGATAGGCAACAACTTATTAATGGCAAACGAACGGTGAGTCTGAGGATCTCTAGCCACAAATGTGAAGTTTGCAGACAAGAAGATGTTGTCATGAGGTAAGGTGGTTTCGGTGATTTCTTGTGGCAAGTCTCCATCAAAAGAGTAGCCTCGTACAGAAATTTCCATGGAACTTCTTCCGGTCCAGGTGACGGCACCTGCCAACACGAAGTTAAATTTAGAAATTTCGTCAACTTTTTTCACCATATAGATTCTATCCACTGAAGCAGTGACGTTCATTGGTTCGGCTGGAGAACAGTGTCTGTAGGCGATTCTTCCCGCAAGTGCATCCAAATCTTGCATCAATTGACCAGCTCTTAATCTTCCAGAAGCATTAATATACGTGTCACAGAGCCACTTGTCATCTTTAAATGGGAGAGTCAAATAAGTGAAACTATCTTCTCTGGTTCTTTCACCAACTTCAGTAGTTATGGTGGACTTGTAAGAATAACTGTCCAAAACCTTTCCTTCTTTCAATTGCTTCTCTCTCTCAGTCAAAGCATCCAACCAGGTGACTTTGTTGGGAAGTTTCTGAGAGTCAGTCTGTTCAGCCAAAATTGTAGATGCTGCATCTGCTTGATCTGAAGCGTCGTTGGAGCCCCCATTATCAGGTCTGTGAAAGTTTATCGAGTTATGTCTGACAAAGTATGCAGATTGAGGCCTCTGCACCAACTTTGGTGCAATACCAGCCAATCTGGAGCTAAAACGGGTCAAGGTAATCATTATTATTTCAGGTGGTGCAAATTCAAGGTTTAAATAATGGGCGCGGAGTTTTTCCGAGCTTCTCACGTGAACACGCAGTACAAAGAATGGGTTTTCCGGGTCGAATAAGTATGGCAGCACGTGAATATTTTTTGCTGGTTATTCCCCCCTTTACCCTTTCTCAATGGCTTCGGTTACCCAATACACCGATAAGGTTACCCAATACACCGATAACACTACCCAATACCAGGATTTACTCAGTAGCTTCTCCCCTCCTTTCTAAGCAAAAGTGCAGGGTTGGATTCCGGGTCCTGGTTTCTCCGGGACAAGGCTGCAAACGAGGAAACAAAACAGTTGAACAATGTTGGGTAATGAACGACAGATTAGGTTCCAAACACTTTGAAACAAGATTCTGTGTAGTCGTGTGATGCTAAATAGGGTTATTTGAGACATGATTTATAGCAACGTTTACATAGTAGCTCTCCTGGGTTGGCAGTGATGACTTGAGAGAAGATGAGGACTACAATAGTTCAATTGCTCAGTTCAACATTTGCTTCTCTTAAATAGGTCTAAAACGATAACCAAAGATAAATACACTGCATCTGCGTAAAATCACACTTATTCTTACTCAACACCTAAACAGAAAGAGTTATATTTAGTAAAGTCAAAAAAGAACAACCCTCCAGTAATATATCCAGTAAAGGTAGACTTCAATCAAGATTTTAATAGGTATTGTTTGGGTTTTCAGTAAATTTTATTCTGTATGGAGTCAATACAGACTATTTCTAAGCAATACTCCCACTAGAATACTCTGAACAACATAAACAACCAACATATGCCAGAACTAAAAGAACCTCCAAACCAGAACTAGGTCCGCACCGTCCCAGGCTACCGCCAGCCACCGCCACTCCCGCCATTTTGGCGCGCACTCATCCCGGACAAAAACTCCCGATGGATGGCCTTCATTCCTCCGATTCTCAAAAATATCATCCACACACATGAGAGCATTCACTAGATTAGCACGTCCTATTAGAAGCTTCAGATGCGCCTCCACCCAGGCTGGCGCCAAGTCCATGACCGTCAGAGACGCTTTGAACACCGCTCTTGCCGAAGAGCTCGACAGAGATGAAGATGTGTTCATCATCGGTGAAGAGGTGGCTCAATATAACGGTGCCTACAAAATCACCAAGGGATTGTTGGACCGTTTTGGTGAAAAACGTATTGTTGATACTCCAATTACCGAAATGGGGTTCACAGGTTTGGCTGTTGGTGCTTCTCTTGCTGGATTGAAACCAGTGTGTGAGTTTATGACCTTCAACTTTGCTATGCAATCCATCGACCACATCATCAATTCTGCTGCTAAGACTTTCTACATGTCTGGTGGTACTCAACCATGTAACATCACCTTCAGAGGTCCTAACGGTGCTGCTGCTGGTGTTGCTGCTCAACATTCCCAAGATTACGCTGCGTGGTACGGTTCAATTCCAGGTTTGAAAGTGGTGTCGCCTTACTCTGCCGAAGATTATAGAGGTTTGATCAAGGCTGCCATCAGAGACCCAAATCCTGTTGTTTTCCTTGAAAACGAAATCTCCTACGGTGATGTGTTTGAGATGTCCGAAGAATCGTTGTCTCCAGACTTTGTCATTCCTTTTGGTCAGGCTAAGATTGAAAGAGAAGGTTCCGATATCACTTTGGTTGCTCACACCAGAAACGTTAAGCATTGTTTGGAAGCTGCTGAATTGTTGGAGAAGGATTACGGTGTCAAGGCTGAAGTTGTCAACTTGAGATCCATCAAGCCTTTGGATGTTCCTACTATTGTTGAAAGTGTCAAAAAGACCAACCACTTGGTCACTGTTGAAGCCGGTTTCCCAGCCTTTGGTGTTGGATCTGAAATCGTGGCTCAAATCATGGAATCTGAAGCTTTCGACTACTTGGATGCTCCAGTTGAAAGAGTCACTGGTGCTGAAGTTCCTACTCCTTACGCTAAGGAGTTAGAAGACTTTGCTTTCCCAGATACTCCAACTGTTTTGAGAGCTGCTAGAAAAGTGTTGAGTTTGTAATCATATATTCTTTTTCTATTTTGGATCTTTCCAGATGAAGTTTGGTTTGCACTGAGACTTTATAACAAAACTGGTATATAGAATTGTATCAAGAATACACTATGAAATATTTCAGCCCAGGTAAAACAAGTTTAAGTACTGAAATTGTTTAAATACTGAAATTTGTAACTTAAAGAACGTGAATAAGGCATATTTCGAGTATTTGGTAGCAGTTCACTTGTCATAAAAAACCTCCTATAACCTCTACAGAAGTTACGCGAACTATTTGAATCAACACTTGCCAGGGAAATAGTAAGTCCAACTACAGAAAACATCTACACATCCTGTTAATACCACTACTTACCCATTGAACACGTAGGCTTGGTTCATACCCAAAAAAATGGCAGACTCCACTATTCATAAAAGAGAATTCATACGTACTGGCTTCGAGCTTGAAAACGATGGACTCCTTCCTGTCAGTAATCAAGACGTGGAAAAAGCGGCTTTTGCGCCTAAATCCAGCAATGGACTCGCCGAAATCGACAGACCGGCCTTCTTGGTACTAGTTATCTTATATCTTCTCCAAGGTGTGCCGGTGGGATTGGCTATGGGCTCGGTTCCTTTTATTCTCAAGAGTAAGCTTTCATATTCTCAGGTTGGAATCTTTCTGCTTGCTGCATATCCTTATTCACTTAAGTTGCTATGGTCGCCCATAGTGGATGCTATATATTCGCCAAAAATCGGCAGAAGGAAGTCGTGGATTATTCCAGTGCAAACTGTGAGTGGAATTACCTTGTTATACCTTGGTCTGATTATTGATGATCTTTTTGACGACGCTGCAAACAACTTGAGCTTCATCACTGGCTGTTTCTTTTTGCTTGTTTTGTTTTGTGCTACTCAAGACATCGCTGTGGATGGTTGGGCACTCACTTGTCTTTCTGAACAAAGTTTATCATATGCTTCAACTGCACAAACCATTGGTATCAACTGTGGCTATTTCATGTCTTTTACTATTTTTTTGGCTTTGAGTTCGCCTGAATTTGCAAACAAGTATCTCAGATCAACTCCTTTGCCTCAAGGTTTGTTCACAATGGGGGGATATCTTCAATTTTGGGGCTGGATGTATTTGCTCGTCACAGGATTGGTGTTTCTTGTTCCTGAAGACCCCCCACATTTAGTTAAAACTAACCAGCTGAAGTTGGAAGAGGAAAAGAAGAAGATCGAATCTCATTCCACCTCCAAATTTAAGAACGTCTTGAGTAATTCCACAGATGTTTATGTTTCGATGTATGAGATATTAAAGCTTCCTAATGTCCAGACATTTGTAGTCATCTTGCTTATTTCCAAGTTCGGTTTTCAGGTCAACGAAGCTGCTACCAACTTGAAGCTTTTGGAAAAGGGTCTTTCGAAAGAAGACTTGAGTATCACCGTTTTAGTAGACTTTCCATTTGAAATGGTGTTTGGATATTATGCTGGAAGATGGTCAACCGGCAAGAAACCGTTAAGGCCCTGGTTAATTGGATTTGCTGGTAGATTATTTGCTGCTTTTTTGGCACACTTGGTTGTATTGTTTTTTCCATCCGGAGGTATAACCAAGACATACTTCTTGGTAATTGTATTGCAACACTTGTTGGGAAGCTTCATGTCAACCATCCAGTTTGTTTCTTTATGTGCTTTCCACACCAAGATTGCTGACCCAACAATTGGAGGCACATATATGACCACTCTTAATACGCTTTCCAACTATGGTGGAACTTGGCCCCGGCTTTTTATTTTTTACATGATCGATAAGTTAACTGTCAGCAGGTGTGTTGGTGCATTAGAAGGCTATATTACACTGGAAGCAATGAAGGAAAATTGCACCAAAAGTGGAGGAATGGTTAAAATTGAAAGAGATGGTTACTACTATACCAATTTCTTCTGTATAGGATGCGGTGTAGTAATTTTTATGTGGGTCAGAAAGAAAGCCGAGTTCTTACAGTCACTCCCACTCAGCTCATGGAGATTGAGACGAGAACCACGTACCAATTAACTTGTGACTAGAAATGTACATTACAAATCTATATGCGGAGCCGAAGCATGTTCATTATTTCGTTTTTTCATGATCTTATGCTATTAATTTAGTTGATATGAATAATCTCTGTACCAAAGAAATGCTAATTCTGGTTTAAAGTGAAGGATGAATTCTCAATAGGAGTATGAAACTCATCACTCAAAAAGTCTGAAGGCAGGAACGGGGTTCTTTCATCTTGCATCTTCTTACTCACTGAAGAATAACTATTAATGATTGAAGGGAGCAATGCAGTATGCATATTCGGTGAAGGAATTGTTCTCACTGAAGACCGGAGATAGCTGTTAGGACCCTGGCTACCACTGGTTCCCTGATTTGGGGTGGTGCCTGATATGTAATGGTGTGGAGGGGATGAAAAAGAATCACCAAGAATGTTGGAATGATTATAAAACTCCTCACCATCATCTTCATAAACAAAATTCGAGGTATACCAATCTGGTTGTTGAAAGCCAGAGTAAATTGACTCGTTGCTATGCTTGGGTTTGCTCTGGTAGTACCAAAACTGAAACAATATGATGGCATCGAATAAAACTGTTCCAGCACTTCCCAAAAGAAACGGAAGTTCGTGCCAAAAAGCGGTTTCAACATTGGGTTTGCCGTCTAAATATAGACTATACAAGTCAGCGACTATGGAAACAGTATAGAATATGTTTCCTAGCATTGCAAAAAGGAAAAGATACGGGGAAATTCCTGTAGTACTCTTATTTTTGAAGTTGGAGTATATCTGAGGAAGTCTGGAGGAGATGTAAAAAGACGTGCAAGTCCAAGCCAGAAGTTTTCCAATATTGATACCGTTTGTGGAAAATAAATGGGACAAATGATAACTGAAATTCCATGATTTTGGTAGATGTTCAGTTCTTTTGATGAATATATTAGTATTAGTTATTCCAGTGGAGACATGACCTAACGAAAAAGCCCGGGCTTTTTTGACACTTGCAGATACCAAGGCAGCACTGAATAGCTTATTCACAAACCCACCGCTTTGTTTCCTTAAAAGTGGTGACATTGGACCCAGCACTACTGGCCTGATCATATTGGGACTTTGTAACATATTGTGCAGTGTGGTATGGTATGGATATATTCTTGTGTAGTACCAGAATTGGAACGACAAAATGACATCGATGAAGCAGTAATAAGCAGCAATCAAAGTCTGAAAAGGAAGCGCTCTTGTAAGAATGCATCCTACTAGGTTGGTCACGTCACCAGAAATCCAGCATGCAAGAAACAAAAAGTTCACACCTTGAACCAGCTGGTTGACATGGTTTTCTATGATCTGTGGTAGTTGGGCAAAGAGCCAAATCGTGAACGAGATGTACCCAGCACAAGTACTGATGGTGTGAAGCATAGTGAGTTCCAGGCGGTTTTTAGACGGTTTTCGAAGGAAAAAGGGGATCCGAGCCACTCAGAGTGTAGGTGGTGGTATGGAAATGCTATTGGTGTATAACCCAGGGTATTAACGAGCGGTATTGATGGTATATGTTTCTCGAAGGTTTTACGATGCGGAACTTACGTTTTGAGTTTCTGTTTTTGATCTCATTTTGTTTCAGGATCTGGTGTACGGGTTTCTTGCTGGTCCATCGGACTTGATCTTGGTAGAATTCTATGAAGTTCAAAGAGGCAAGTGTTTTGGGCAAAAAACCTAGACCTGTTGTCTGGGCAGAACGGTTGCAAACATGTATGCTTTCGTAATAGAAGTATGGTACAAACATGTATGCATTCGTAATAGATATGGTATTACTTCTAGCGCCCCAACTCTTCGGTATGAGGTTGCATTTTTACCGTTCGGCATTGTTTACGTCACAAGTTATTATAATTTTCTGTGAATCAATAAAGGTGCATCCACACTACTATAAAGAAGACCTACTGGCCATTCAACTAAAATGAATCCATTAACCTCTTTTCCATGTAGGTTTTGTAGGCTGCAACTGCCTATTTGGAGTCATGTGCGGCACACGACTTCGGAGTTGAGAATATACATCCTGCCACCTCAAAAGGTCCTTATTCTATTTTGAAAATGGTTTTTGTACTTTGATCCGTGAATTGTTCAACAGAAGGTTATACGAATATAATTTGTATGAGAACTTTTATCTGAAATGAACTAGTCAATTATTTTTGTGGGTTTTCTCGCTCTTCACAAAACTGGGTATTGCTTCTACTTACAAAAGGCTCTTACAAAGACTATACTGTAACCCGTACATTCCTATTAGGGTGCTTATCTATCTCAACAAGTTCATGCAATCATAATCGTAAATGCTAAACTAAATTCAAAACCGTAGTCAGAAATTCAGAGTTCATTGATTCCTTCACCAATGGTTCACACAAGAAGGAACAACATCAAAATCAAAACTCAAACAAACAGTTAACAAACAAGGCAATCATTTCAAATGATATCCCTTCATTCGTCAAAAACAGCGTGATCCTAATAATAAACCAACTCACAATCAAACAAAACCAACTAGAATGTAAGGCCTGGTATATTAATATGTCCACAAAATCGTCACTACTTATCGTCGTCACTAGATCCCTCGTAGTGTTCAGTTCTAGGCTTATCGAAGGTTTCCCCAGGTAACAAAGGAACATTTGGCTCCCACTTATTGGATCTCCATGCTGGAACCTTTTCGTCCCACATTTGTCCGATTTCTTCCAATCTCTTACCCTTGGTTTCAGGAAAGAAAAAAAACACATGAACGAACATGGCAAAACAAAACGCAGCATACACAAGGTACGTTTTCCAGGTGATATTCTGGAATGCTGAAGGCGTAAACATTGCAAGTGCAAAATTCATACACCAATTTGAGGCCGTAGATACAGAAGCACCTCTTTGGCGTGAAGCGGAGTCTCCCCAGATTTCAGAACAATACAACCAGATACCAGTTCCCCAAGAAGCTCCAAAGCTGATCACGAACAAGTAACAGCATGCAATGATACCCTTTGCAGCACCATTGTGTTGTGGTGGAATTTCCATCCGCAAAGTGGTATCACCATCAATGTCAGGTACTGGGACGGCATAGGTAGCAAAAAGGCCCGCCACTGCAAAGTGCAAGGTCATCATGCAAGCCGCACCTGTCAAAAGCACTGGCCTTCTTCCGAATTTGTCCAAGAAAAACAAAGATGGGATGGTAGCCACTACGAAAAGAACATACTGAATCGAAGACGAAACAAGAACTTGGTTTCCCTTGTAACCTGCCATCTTGAAAATGAACACAATATAGTACATCATGACATTCATACCAGTAAGCTGTTGCCAGATCTGACCAAAAGCAGCGGTAATAGTTCTAGGCAAATACTTTTTGGAAAACAAGTCTGCGTATGTAAAAGACTTTGCATCTTTGTCAGTTAAAATCTGTTCCTTGATTTCGGAAATTTCAATCAACACATCTGGGTCTTCTCTGTTACCATCTGCCTGGATTTTAGCTACAATTTCCTCTGCATCTTCCCAAATTCCATGTTTAGCTAACCATCTAGGAGATTCTGGAATGAAGAAACATCCAATTGCCAACAACAATCCAGGGAAGGCCTGGATACCCCAAGCAGCTCTAAAGGCTCTGGTGCCTTCCAATTTAGAACATCCAAAGGAGATGTAGAACATGATCATAATACCAAGTGTAACAGCCAACTGGAAAGAACCACCAATGATACCTCTAATTCTTCTTGGACACAATTCTGCAGATAAAACAGGAGCAGAAGAAGTTCCGAAACCAACTCCCAATCCGGAAACAATTCTTCCGGCAATCAACTGACCACGAGAATGGACTGAAGCTTGGATGGCGGCACCGATCACCCAAAGTATACCACAAACAATCAAGGAGGGTCTTCTACCAAAAGGTTCGGAAATGAAAGTAGAAGCAATGGAACCAAAAATGGAACCTAAAGCCATGGCGGCGGTAATTAAGCCTTGAATGTTGGAATTGGGGTGGTCAAAATACTCCTGGTACTGTTCTGTGCCAATAAATGCAGACATGGAGGAAATATCGAAACCAAACAATAAGCCTGCTGAACAAGTTACACAGGCAATAACATAAATGTTGTGCACATTAGGAAACGAGTCCAAAAAAGCTCTGAACCGTAAAGCGGGACCTTCCAATCTTTGTTCGTAGCCCATGTAGAAAATATGATGAACACAAATCGGTACAACACCGGTGCCTTATATATGGCTGCAAATTATGCAAAAATAGAATGTGGGGCACAACATGAACCCCTGTTAAAAGCGGTTAGAATTGCTAAGGAACGAGCATGTGGAGTTGAATTACAATAGGCTGAATCGTTGTGGAGATTCGTACTTCAGATTATTGGAAGGTACAAGATGTCGTTCTTTGTTCTTACAAATATTCAGAACGAGTAATTAACTCAGCAGCTATCCTTAGTAGACAACGACTTTCGTGTTAGCAGTGAGGTAAGGGGACCAAGAACCAGTTCAAAGTGCTCTTATCTTGTGACACAGAATGTGATGCAAAACCCGAAAATGAAGTGTGGCAAGCGGCGGGGCAATATTGCGAGAATCTTTAACATCTCCGATATAATTTTGAAATGTAACGTTGCAGTGGGGCAGGATTGCAAAATCAACTATTAGCTAGAGTATATGACCTGAAGAAGCAGCCCATTCAAGTGAGTCTTGGCCTATTACAATTGTCGATACTCGGCTTACTCTTATTGTCAGGAACTCAGTGATAATGGCTTACAAACAATAAAAAAACATATGTGGTACTCCACACTGGCCCGCATTTCCCGATTAAGCATGCTTTAGGAATACCTTGTAGCAAACTCACTGGGGAATATAGATATTGTCGAAGGTTCACCCTTTGAAATCGTTGCAAATTCTTTTTAAGAATGTTGAAGTTGACAGCTGCATGTATTGGAACAGATGTCAAAAGGCAGAAATCTGGGTACCATAACTAAGAATAATGGGTTATAGCCACTTCATCTGATGTGGAGTAAATTGAAGAACAGCACAAATCCCCCTAAATATTTTACGATAACCAACATCAGAATGACACCAAAACCAAGAAATGTGAAATAAACTAATAACCTGAATTGCAAAAGTCGTCTCATACACCTATATTAATGTAAGTGAAAGGCTGAACCTCTACAAAAGGCAACATGAACAAAGATACCACAAATAAGTGCACTTTCAAACCACGTAACAAATTTAATGAGTAAAGAACGTACAGTTGTGAATTTATCTTAAATAAGAACGTACAGTTGTGAATTAATATATCACAAAATAAGAAAGTATAGTAAGTGAATTAAATAACTAGTATTAAACAGCGTAACTCATTATAGATATAGAAGCTAAACCTGTGGAGCCTTTTCCTCTTCGGAATTATTGTCACTCTTCATCAACTCGCTTTCATTTTCCTTGTGTTCGTACTTCATCTTAGCAGCCAAGTCGGCATCTGACAAGATAGGAACAGTAGGTTGCCAGGAAGCAGATCTCCAAGCTGGAACCTTTTCGTCCCACATTTGTCCAATTTCTTCCAATCTCTTACCCTTGGTTTCTGGGAAGAAGAACAAGACGTGCAAGAACATACAAGCACAGAAAGTGGCATAGATACAATAAGTCTTCCAAGCAATGTTTTGGAAAGCAGCTGGTGTGAACATGGCAATAGCAAAGTTAAAGATCCAGTTGGCAGCAGTGGAAAACGAAGCACCTCTTTGTCTGGAAGCAGAATCACCCCACACTTCTGAACAGTACAACCAGATAGTAACACCCCAAGATGGTGCAAAACTACATACAAACAAGTAGCAACAAGCAATAACACCTCTGGCAGCAGCTTTGTTGGATTCTGGAATAACAATGGTAACAGAAGGATCAACAATTTGATCTTTTGGAATTGGTTCAGAATAAGTGGCCAAAATACCAGCAACCCCGAATTGGAAGGTCATCATGGCAGCAGCACCCACCAACAACACTGGTCTTCTTCCTACACTATCCAACAAGTAAAGAGCAGGAATGGTAACGACGGTGTTCAACACGTATTGAATTGAAGAAGAAACCAAAACTTGGTTTCCCTTGTAACCTGCCATCTTGAAAATGTACACGATATAGTACATCATGACGTTCATACCCGTCAATTGTTGCCAAATTTGAGCGGAAATAGCAGTGATGGTTCTTGGTAAGTATTTCTTTGAGAACAAGTTGGTGAAACTGAAGTCCTTGATGTGTTCGTCAACCAAAATTTGTTCCTTGATTTCGGAAATTTCAATCAAAACATCTGGGTCTTCTCTGTTACCATGAGCTTGCACCGCAGCAACAATCTGTTCGGCTTCTTCCCAATAGCCGTGCTTGGCCAACCATCTTGGAGATTCTGGAATGAAGAAACAACCAAAGAATAAAACCAAACCTGGAACAATTTGAATACCCCAAGCAACTCTAAAAGAGGCAATACCGTTAATCTTGGAACATCCGTAGGAGATGTAGAACATGATCATGATACCAAGAGTAACAGAAAACTGGAAAAGACCACCAATGAGACCTCTAACTTTTCTGGAAGATAATTCTGAACCGTAGACTGGAGCAACGGAAGAACCAAAACCAATACCCAAACCTGAAATGAATCTACCGATAATCAACTGGGCTCTGTCTTGCACAGACGATTGAATAGCAGCACCAATCATCCAAAAACAGGCACAAGTCAACAATGAGGCTCTTCTACCAAATGGCTCGGAAACGAAAGAAGATGCAATGGAACCAAAAAACGAACCCAACGACATAGATGCGGTGATGAAACCCTGCATATCAGAACTTGGGTGGCCGAAGAACTGCTGATATTGATCGGTACCAATGAACGCAGACATCGAGGAGATATCGAAACCAAACATCAAACCAGCGATACACGAAATCATAGCAATAACAAAAATGTTGCTAATATTAGGTGTTTTATCTAAAAACTTTCTAAAACTGAGTGCATAAGGCACTAACTTATCTTCGTAGCCCATATTTAACACTTGAATGAACTTTAAACTTGATGAGGATTTACTGAGAATTGGGCCTGTATTTATAGTTTTCTGAAACTAGAGTTTTGACTTTCCCCAAACTTTTCTCCAGGAAAAACAAGCAGCATGGATTATTTTGATGCACTTTAATATACAGGAAAGGTTGTTTAATTAATTGTATTTTTACAAAACCACCTCACCTGTTAATACGACATTTCTGCTGTTCGATTTATTACTACTTGGACTTATTGCTGAGATATTGATTTGTACAGCTGGCACTGTGTGAGCTGCTTAATGTAGAAGTGGCCCGATATCTGCTGATCATTCAGACGATTAATAACTGCTCTTACGGTGTTTGTAACGGCAACTGACATGTCGTTCTTCGGTTCGGGGTAATCGAATTTTTAAAAAAACATGTTTGCCGTGTCGTGGCATAACCGGGTCACGTATGGAGCATGAGTTTCCACAAATAATGGGGAACTTTCTGGGGAACTTTCTGTTCTCTATTTAAAGTCAGCACAAAGCAGTAGTTTTCGGGTTGTTTCCTTTAGATGACTGGAACTACTTCTGGATACAAAGCATGACATAAAGCCCCTTCTTTCCGCAACATATTGAGAATAATCGTGCTGTAGAAAAAATGTTGCCTGGTTAATCCGAGACATTGCGCGGTTTTATGTACCCCATACACCGGATGTCGTACCCCAGGTTAGGCCAGGTTAATTCTTCCTGTTTGCGCGGTGAAAACATTTGAAGTGGTATGGTTTCAATTTAAACGATAATTATTGATCAAGGTTAATGTAACACGTCACTTCCTTTCTATTGATGGTACCATAATCAACAATCGGCCTAAGCGAGATCTCTTTTTTGACAGGCCAGCCTCTCACTTCGAAAATTCTCTTTGTTTATTACCAGAAACCAGGATCGAGTTTAACGGGGCCCAGGCTCGGTTCCGGTGCTATTTGGTTTTTCCTTTTTTTATTTTCTGAACATATAATACTTTGGTTAGATGACTTTGAGAAAGTATTTTTCAAGTAGTTTCAAGTAAATGTCCAAGGCCTTTTACATGTTGGAACTGCTTCTTGGTTTTTGACTTCTACCTCTACAGTTGAAAACTTTCTGTATCTCTGCTGTCAAAATGAAGTGATGTTCATGGTGGGGTAAGAAGGTTAGGATCGGTTCTATACTTAATTCCGAAAGTTTGAAATTATTAAGATTAGTAATTTGAGTGAATTAGGCCAGGTGCAAATTTCTAGCTGCATGTAACGTTACATTGAGTGTTTAGTATGGTCATCCACATTTAATAAGCATAGTTTTTATAACATATACGTTTTTATAGCATAAACCGTTCACTTCCCAGAATATCTGCTTGCTACATAAAAACTAGTAAACCTTATTACAAAACTATCATTAATGAATCCGCTTAGAGACATTTTTTTCCTGTCATCTACAAACTATAAAATCTTAATAGTTAAAATTGTAAACAGTTTATTAAACAAAGCTATATCTTACCTTGGAACCATAGGTTTCACCTCTCTTCACCACAACCTGGTGTCTCCAATCTTTATGGTTAATGGCATCTATAAACCTGCTATTTTCAATACAGAAACCTGCTCTGGCACCAAACCCGGTAGTATCAATACCAGCTCCAGTGTAAAACTGGAATGAAGGATCAGTTGTAGCAGCAGTAAACTTGATGTTAGAATTAGGATGTGTGGCTTCAAAGACCTCTACCATATCTCTGTCTCTGGTATCGATGCCACATCCATTTTGGTCTACTACAAAACAGTCATCAAACGTACAGTCCTCATTGATAGTTGTAGGCTTTGTAATGTCAGTATGGGTAGGAACAATCTTTCCAGTAGGCAATAACTGTTCATTAACTTCCAATTGATTAGACGTGATAGCCTTGACTATAGTTCCATCAGTGGAAGAAGAACCGGAAATATTGAAGTAAGAGTGGTTTGTCAAGTTTATAATAGTTTCTTCTTCAGGAGATGTTTCCAAATGCTTCCCAATGAATTCAATTTGAACACTATTCTCGTCAACCTGGTACTTAATTATGCATTCGACATCACCTGGGAACCCATTATGACCATCCTTGTCAACATAATTGAACTCAAAAGAATTGATCTTCTTGCCTTCAACTTCAAATTGTTTTGCAATAGGACCAAAAAAGTTCTGCTTATCAAATCCATCATTTCCACCGTGTAAAGTGTTCTTGTTTTCATTTGCAAGCAAGGTGTAAGTCTTTCCATTGAGCTGAAAGGTTGCATTACTGATCCTGTTGGCGACTCTTCCCACTGATGTTCCAAAAAATGGGTTGGATTTGTCAAGATAAAGTTTAGGATCATCAAAGCCACATGCAACTCTAGTCCCGTTTTTCAATATCTTTTGGATCATTGCACCTCTGTTAGCAAAGCTGACTTCAAAACCTTCGAAACTCACTGTATGTAATCTGTTGGTGTAATCATCTTTATCGTCGCTGAAAGTCTGCCACTTGTAGTTATCGATTTCAAAACCGTATGGATTCTCGCTAGTCCATTTCCAGAAATCTCTACAAGCTTCTTCCACACTCAAAGTGGCCTCCCATTCCAACTCTTTATTGGCCCTTTCGGGGTTTGCAGTCAAGTCTAACACATCACCATCTCTTCTGGGTACAACTTCATATGGCAACTGTCTACCTACAGCCTTACAGAAGGCATTGTAGACATCAAAAACAGTAGAACCTTTTCCTGTTCCCAAATTCCACTCCCTGCATAAACCTCCAGCCTGTTTCTTAAGGTAGTTCAAGGCTGCAATGTGTCCTTTAGCCAAATCCACCACATGAATATAATCTCTGATCGGGGTTCCGTCGTGGGAATCATAATCATTACCGAACACACTCAATTTATCTCTTCTTCCTACTGCAACCTGCGCCAAAAATGGCAATAAATTGTTAGGAATACCCAAAGGATTGTCTCCAATCAACCCTGTAGGATGTGCACCAATAGGATTGAAGTATCTCAAAATAGCTGTTTGTAAGGTGTTGTCTGCGGCGTACATATCCTTTAAGATGGTTTCAATCATAAGCTTGGTTTTTCCGTAAGGATTAGTAGGATCATTAGGACAGTGCTCAGGAATTGGAATCATATTTTCAAATCTGGTGGCATCTCCATAGACAGTGGCAGATGATGAGAAAACAATTGTTTTCACGTTATTGTTCCTCATTGCTGTCAACAAACTGATAGTACCGCCAATGTTGTTGTCATAGTAACTCAAAGGAATCTTCGTGGACTCTCCAACAGCCTTCAATGCAGCAAAGTGAATTACACCTTTGATAGGGTATTTCATGAAAATCTCATTCAAAGCTTCAGTATCTCTCAAATCAACGTCAAAGAAAGGTATATGCTGCTTCACAATGAACTCAACCCTGGCAATTGCTTGATATGATGCATTAACCAAATTATCCACAATAACTACCTTGTAACCGTTATCTATGAGCTCTACAACGGTGTGGGAGCCGATATAACCTGCACCTCCAGTAACTAAGATATATTCACACATCTTGGGCTAGCTTTAACTTGTTTAAAGGATTTTTCAATAACTTTTGTAACTTTTATAGTTGGTTCGAAACTGAATTTAATGTTCCGAGAATTATTCAACTATTCACTCTTTTATATGAAGCGATACCAACGGCTTCACTAATGTATTTACTATTCCGAGTCTGTGGATTAGTATTTGTACAGTCAGATGTTTATTCTAGATCTGTATCCAATTTATAAAATTGTGGGAAAATGCAAGGAAATCTTCAAGTATTTATAGGTTTTTGAGATCTCTGCGAGTTTTATGTGGAGAATCGGAATTGGCCACATGTGGAGTTTGAATATCGGTGTTTCTGGGAAATATTACAATGCAACGCCTTGAGTTATGTATGAGCTGTCTATTCTGCTTTTCCTGTGGTCTTTTAATCGCTTGATAGGCTAGTTCACGACAACCCTCATATTAGCTCCAAAATGCAACGTTGCATTTTCTTGCGAAAACGTTTTCCTACCAAGTTCTACGCGTGAGAACAGTAAATGAGCTAGTTTTAAGCAAAAGAATGCAAATTTGGTATGTATTCCCACATAAACATCGATTCAAAACCCAAACAACGCTATTCTGAAGCTCTAAATCTACTCTCTGTCAAGTTATAATTTTTGGAGTATCTAATATGTTCGTTTAATTGATGAGAATACCCACAACCATGATACCCTCTTTATCAGGATATTTTCCCCAGATTCCTGCGTCATTTTTTTTTCTTTATTTTGGTGCGTTTGTTTTATAGTGGGATGACACTTTAAGTGTTATTGAATGACGCAAGTCGGCACAAACAAGCCAGTTAAGGTCATTTCAAGCTGTGGCCATAGTGAGCCTTTACATTAAACAATACGGCAACATGTGAAAATAACAGAAATTTAATTATCCGATAATACACCCATCTTGAATGTCGCATATTGTAAACGTAGAAGCATGTAAACATAACCTACATTTAACTCATCAGGCAATTATGCCGCAGGTTACTCAACAGCTGGTACTTCGATGGGGAATTAATGTGCTAAGGCGATGTAACGTTACATTTTGTCTCGGAAACCAAATCGAATAAATATTTGAGATTTCCCTCGATTTTTCATACCCCATTTTACAATGTCTCAGATTCCTATCTACGAGGACTTGACATTCTACTCGAACTCTCCAAAAGCCCAATCTAGATATGACGCTTTAACAAAAGTATTTGCTGCCAACTTTGGTAAACATGAATTCATAGCCAGAGCTCCAGGTAGAGTTAATTTGATTGGAGACCACATCGACTGCTCATATTTCTCTAGTCTTCCTATGGCTATTGAAGCCGACGTGGTGGCCATGGCTAGCTTGAATGAGGACTTGAAGGTTCATCTTATCAACTTAAATAGCAAGTATGAGCCTGTTGTCTTCGATTTACCTGAAAACAACCAAGTGTTGACTATTGACAAGTCTGTTTTCAGCTGGGCCAACTACGTGAAGTGTGGATTTTTGGTTGCCCAAAAGTTTTTACTTGAAAACCATCCTGAATTAGCTGCTTTCAAGGGATTGAATGTGGTATACGATGGAACTGTTCCTACTGGAGGTGGTTTATCATCATCTGCAGCTATTAGTGTTTGCTCTGCATTGCTATTCTTGAGGTCCCAAGGTTTGAAAACCATCACCAAAAAGGAATTGACCGCTATAACTGTTGTTAGTGAGCATTACTTAGGTGTGAACACTGGTGGTATGGACCAATGTGCCTCCGTATATGGTGAAAAAGGAAAGGCTTTGTTGGTACATTACAAACCAAACTTGTATGGGGAATTATTCTCTTTCCCAAAACTTCAACCTAATGATATGGTGTTGTTGATTTCCAACACCTTGGTAGAAGCAAATAAGTTTGAAACCGCTCCTATTAACTACAACTTGAGAGTGGTGGAATTTGCTGTTGCCTCTGAGCTTTTAGCTCATAGAACAGGTTTAGAATTGGATCAGGATTCTAACTTGAGTACTGGAACCTTGAAGGGATTCATCGATAACTACTGTGAGTCTAAATTAGGATGGAAGCATTGGGATGGTCATGATATCGAACACGGTATTAAATTGTTGAACAAAGGTTTGGAATTGGTGGAGTCTTTATTCACTGAAGAGGAAAAGAACGGGTTCACTACCGAACAGGCTGCTGGTGCTTTAGACACTTCAGTTGATGCTTTTGGTGAAAGATTTTTAAAGAGATTCCAGGTCAAATATGAAAAGTTGAAGTTGTACAAAAGAGCCAAGCATGTATACTACGACTCTTTGAACGTTTTCAAGGTATTGAAGCTATTGTCTTCTTCCACCACCGACATTTCATCTGATACCTTTTTGACGGAGTTAGGTTCGTATTTGAACGATTCCCAAGCTACTTCCGTAGCCAACATTGAAAATTCCACTCCTGAAATCAACAGTGTGTGCCAAATTGCCTTGGAAAACGGTTCCTATGGTTCTAGGGTCACTGGGGCTGGTTGGGGAGGATCCGTGGTACATGTTACCACTGAAGATAAGATTGATGATTTGTATAAAGCTTTAAAGGAACAGTACTATGAGAAAAAGTTTCCAGGAATCTCCCAGGACGACTTGGAGGCAGCCTTGGTCATCACCCAGCCTTCAGCAGGCGCCTCGTTGATTGAATTATAATGACGAATGCATGATCATTTTTATGGCTTTTTATTCGTAGTTTTACCAAAACTTCTAACAATAGGTTCCTGTAAAGGTTATCTGCTTATTTTAAGTATCCTTGTTTAATTGTAGTTTCAATTGTTTTTCCCATTCTGTAATTGTAGTTTCCATTTTTTGCCATCGAACAAAAAGTATCTGTCACAAAATGAGAAGTGTGAATTTTGCAAGATCATTCAAAAATAGATGGTTGACATATTCGAAGGGGAGGTTCTTACAAACCTGAAAGGAGAACAATTCCAAGTGCGTTCGGTGTTTCCTATTGGAAGTTCTAGCTTTATTTCAGTCATCGAATATTCCGAACCGTTTACCGAACAATACCGTACTAACACCCCAGATAACATGGAACTTGCATGGCTTACAGCCAATTCGATGTCGGAGCCGAATTTAAACGTAAGCTATAAGGGTACAGGTATTGGGGAAAATATAAAAGTAAATAACAACGAGGAATATGCAGATATCCCGAGCTGTTGTGAGTTTAGGAGCTACAAGTATAAGGTTTCGGAAGAAATTCAAACATTAGTTCAAGAACTCATTCCTATTATAGAAAGAGAGGTAATTGGTAAACCGCAAACAGATAATGATTTAAGTATAGATGATTTGAATCCTAATACCACCAGAGACTCATTAAAACAATATTTGATTAAACACATTGAAGCATCGAAAGAAATTAAACCTTACGTATGTAACGATTTTCTACCGGAGGATCCCGGAGCACATAAGTTCCTGATTCTTATAAGCAAAGCTATAGCAGATAACTTGAATACGAAGGTTATGTTGCTGTTGGCAAGGTACGAAGATTGTAGAGAAATAATGTGGTTGATTTTAGAACACTATGAGTATTGATGGTTATCTTAAGACTTAATACATACTTATATACCAACAGCTTACTAATAATTACCCCAAACTAAATCCAGATCGATATTCCTCGAAGAAAACACTAAACATGCATTATGCAGAACATTATCGTTGGTCTTTATGTCTCTTTTCAAAACTTCTTGTCTGTGCTTCGTTCCTCATGGCCCAATGGTTAAGGCGTGTGGCTACGATTTTATCGAGCAGGAACCACAAGATTCCAGGTTCGAGTCCTGGTGGGGAAGCACTTTTTTGAACCTTTCAACTGTCGTTTTTTTTGCTACCTAAGCACTCATACAAGCTAAACAGGCAATAATTCTTTGTTTCTTGCCGATTTCGACTTTCAGATGTCGAATACAGCACAAATAAAACTCGATACGCTAAATCTCAAAATCAAATCTGAAAATCAAATACTCACAAATAATGAAGATATATTCGACGTACATTCTAAACAAAGCAGGTGGTTTGATCTATCAAAACGACACAGCTCCTGAACTTAACAGACTTGGTGCAAATGATTACCTTGTTTTAGCAGGAACGTTACACGGGGTCCACGCCATTACGTCTCGTTTCACAAGTTCCATGAAAGAACGAGAGGTATCGTATAATCCGAATGCTAGTATACTTGCAACAGGAAAGTCTCATGACCCTAACACCAATGTTACGGGATTGCAAAGCATTGAGACAGAAATGTTCAATTTGTATGTTTTTCAAACCCTTACTGGAATTAAATTTGTCATCATTACTTCACCTTTGACTACAACTGGAATCTCCAAAGGTGAGCTGACAGCTCAACTAGAAGTAGTAAGCCAGATATTCAAAAAGATATATATGTTATATTCTGATTACGTGATGAAGGACCCCTTTTATTCTTTGGATATGCCGATTAAGAATGCATTGTTTGATAGTAAGTTAGTGCAGTTGTTGGCCTGAGTCGCTCAATTGAAATGTGCAACTGAAAGGATCTTGTAGATACAGTAGCATTATCTATTAAAATGAAAAACTGAGAGGTTCTTATCAATGCAATATCAAGGCTATTATATATTAAAATGCGTGTACATGCTTATTCTTCAATTGAAGACTTGATTCGTTTATTACATTAAGTCAAGGCTGGTTCTTTCCAATAATTTCAATTCATAACAAAGACACGTTATGTTTCACCAAAAGTTCCAACCCTTCCTCCAAACTCACTTTTGGTTCCCATCCCAAACCCATCAATTTATCATAGTTGATTGAATACCTGGAATCGTTATAGTTTCTATTTTTGACAAACTCGATTTCCATTGGCTTATTCATCACTCTGCTAATTAACTTGACCAACGCTATGTTGCTAATTTCGAAAGGACATCCCACATTTAATATTTGACCCACCAAACTTTCAAAATTATTCCAAACTACCATCACAGCGGCAATGAAATCAGTCACATACAAGTATTTACGCTTATTCAGTCCATCGCCATGTATAGGGACTTTTTCTCCTTGTGCTAACTTCGTTATAGTCACTGGTATTATCTTTTCTGGATATTGATTTGGTCCATAAATATTGTTGGCTCTGATGATAACAATAGGCATGTTGTATGAATATTGATATGACTTGATGATAAGATCAATGGCAGCTTTGGTAGCTGCATACGGATTTGAGGGATTAAGCACATCATCTTCTGTGACGTCTGCTTCATCTTGTTCTCCGTAAACCTCATCTGTAGATATATGAATAAAGTTAACCTTGCCATAGTTCCTAATACTTTCTAACAAGTTCTGCGTACTGAGTATATTGTTTGTGGTGAATTCTAATGGTGTGAGAAACGATTTGTCAACACATGACTCGGCTGCAAAATTTATGACGGTAGTGATATTATAATTCTCAAAGATCTTAGTCACAGCACAATAGTCTTTCGAGAGATCTAACTTGACGAATGTAATCTTTTCCATGGGTAAGTTCTGCAAGTTTGAGGCATAACCAAGTTTGTCCACGCACACTATTCTGTGTTTGGTCTGGTTCACAAGGTAGTTGATAAAGTTGGAGCCAATAAATCCGGCACCACCTGTTACTAGAATCAGCTCTGCGGTCATTACTTCTTGGTTTGTCTAACCACAATCACCTTAAATATTATTTCGCAACGTTTAAGTTCGTATCAGCTAATAGCAACTCTGATAAACTGACTAATGACGGAAATTAAATGCCAGTAGTTATATTAGGATATCAACACAGATTAAGTGTTTTTTTTAGACAGGTGCGAGTAAATGAGTAATGTCGTGCTGACCGAAATTAGAATATCCTGCAGGGCAACTTAACTGGATTGCTAAAAAAAAAACCTCCACCGCGACATTAGTAGAGGATACCAGGGTTCATGACCCGAAAGAATTAGTGTCCTGCTTTAGTAGAGGTCTATGGATGTCTTAAATGCAACGTTGCAGCGCGCTCTGCAAAACATTTCCAAAAGTCACTTCAGGTGAAAAATTATATAAACATCCTATATTTCGCCAGTTTTTAAGAATGAAAATAGAACTACAGAATCTTTTAACTAAAGAAGATTACAAGTATCCTCATAGAGCTATGACACAATTTGATTTCACTGATCATTCCCACCGTCGGTATAACCCGTTGACCAACACCTGGATTTTATGCTCACCTCACAGAGCGAAGAGACCATGGCAGGGTGCGAGAGAAGAGATCAAGAAGCCCAGTCTACTTGAGTATGACGAGAAATGTTATTTGTGTCCTGGAAATATTAGAGCTACTGGTGACTCTAATCCCAAGTACACTGAAACCTTCTACTTTTTGAACGACTATCCAGCGGTGAAGTTGGATCAGCCAGACTACGTTGAAGAAGAGAGCAATGATCTCAAGAAGAAGTTGATGAAGGTTCAAGGGGTGAAAGGTAAATGCTACGTTTTATGTTTTTCCCCTAACCACAGCTTGAGTTTACCTCTAATGGAGGTCTCAGGTATTGAAAAAGTGGTGTCGTTATGGCAGTCTTTGTATAATGAACTCAATGACGAGGTTAAAAAGGGTGCCAACCATAAATACGTACAGATTTTCGAAAACAAGGGAAGTGCCATGGGGTGCTCCAATCCGCATCCTCATGGTCAAGCATGGTGTCTTGATGTAATTCCTACAGAAGTTTCCGAAGAGTTGCAGAACATGAAGAAGTACCACACCGAAAACAACAGTCATTTGTTAGGAGACTACGTGAAATTGGAGTTGCAAGAAAAGGAAAGGTTGATCGCTGTTAATGATTCCTTCATAGTGGTTGTTCCACATTGGGCGTTATGGCCCTTTGAAACCTTGGTGATTGCTAGGGAGCATCTTAGATCCATTGCAGAATTCAACAACAAGCAAAAGAAAGACTTGGCTGCAATCTTAAAGGTTTTGACTATCAAGTATGATAACTTGTTCAACACTTCATTCCCATATTCAATGGGTATTCACCAGGCACCTCTTGAGAGTTGTTCTGACGCTGACAAGGAATCGGCGTGGTTCCACATGCATTTTTATCCGCCATTATTACGTTCTGCAACTGTGAAGAAGTTTTGCGTGGGTTTTGAAATGTTGGGAGAGGCTCAAAGAGACTTGACTTCGGAACAGGCAGCAAAGAGGTTACAAGATTTGGATGGAAACGTACATTATACAAGCTGAGATGTTTAACGATTAATGTATATTGCACTAGGTAATTCGCATGGAAACGTATTCTGATTTTTAAAGGTTTTAGTATATTCTGTTGTTCTTATTGTACCGACCATTGCTTCACTGTTACACTCTTTTCTCTTTGACATTGTGTAACGTAACAACGCTAGTCAAATCCCAACTGTACGTTTTCGCAGCCAAAAATTTCATCTCATCGCATGCAGAAACCACCGTTAGATACTAGAATTGGTAAGGACGATCCGTTCGTGTTTGGTCAAAGGTACTTGGACAATGAAGACGACGTATTCAACCACAACGCGTGGGACAATGTTGAAATGGACCCCGAACAAATAGAAATGGCTAAGGAAATGATCTCAAAACAAGGTGAGAATCCCGTCAAAGATTTTGAAAAAAAACTCTACAACGCTAACCCAGCCAAATACTGGGATATATTCTACAAAAACAACCGAGAAAACTTTTTCAAGGACAGAAAATGGCTTCAGATCGAATTTCCATCGTTGTATGAGGTTACCAAAGAAGACTACAACGAGAAAACTACTATTTTGGAAATAGGATGTGGTGCTGGAAACACTTTCTTTCCTGTTTTGGAGCAAAACAATAACCCTAACTTGCGTATGTTTGCTTGTGACTACCTGAAAGTTGCAGTTGACTTGATCCACAACAACGATACCTTCAAGCTGAACCTGGAAAAAGGAATTGCCTATTCATCGGTTTGGGACTTGGCTAATGAACAACACCAGTTGCCAGAAAACTTGGAACCAAACCTGTGTGATATAATCATTATGGTTTTCGTGTTTCTGGCCTTGCATCCTGACCAATGGACTCATGCTGTGAATAACCTCAAGAAAGCCTTGAAGCCCGGTGGACAAATATTATTCAGAGATTACGGAAGATACGACTTAGCACAGATCAGATTCAAAAAAGGAAGACTCTTGGAAGATAACTTTTATGTGAGAGGTGACGGTACCAGAGTTTACTTCTTCACTGAAGAGGAATTAAGACAGATTTTCTGTGAAGAAGGGCCATTCCAAGAAAAGAAAATCGGAACCGATAGACGTTTGTTGGTGAACAGAAAGAAGCAATTGAAGATGTACAGAATATGGTTGCAGGCGGTTTTTGCTTTGGAGTAGAAAAGAAACTTTGTAGGGTTAAGGAGGATTAGATATGCTATATAAATTCGAATTTATAAATATTCAACACAACACATGAAGACAAACGCAACTAGCAAACTATGATATACAAATTACCTAACTATGATATACAAAAAGTCGTCTAGATACTTCAACACACTCCATGCCTTGTACATGTCAACATCACCGTTCATTTTGATTCCATGAACGTAAGCTTCACCAGGAAACTTTTCTAGCAAACTCTTCATGTCATCACCAGATTCCAAAGAGTGGATTATTACTTTTCCCTTACTTAGAACCTTCACTGGTATCTTAGCCACCTTCTTTACGATTTTCTTAGACACTCTGGAATATTCCTGTAAGTCGTGGTTCTTGATAGCATTCCACAACTCTTCCGAATCACTTTTGCTCAAATTCATAACATTCTTAGCATTCCCATTCATTATGAAGCTGCTCTGCTTTAACTGGTTGAAGAAGTTTTCAGTTATCGACTTCTCGTAGTTGACTGAATCATCAGGAAATTTATACAAGAACGGAATTATGTCTTTTGGGTAATGTCCATATCTGACACTTATTCTCCACGGAACCTCTGGCTCAATTGCATCATACAATAGTCCCACTGGATAATTCCATTTAAGTGGGGTTCCACACTCGAGCCAGATGGGTTCCTTGATGGACTTGAAGTTTTTAAAATAGTCAGTTATTGCCTCAAAGTAAATTGGAAAATATGTGTTTCGGTGGACCGTGACAAGGTATTCATAGGCTGTTTCTTCTGTATGTAGCACAAAAGTCACATTAAGGGACCCGTCCCATACTTTGTGTTTGATTTCGTACTCCATATTTCCGATGCGGTAATTTCTGAGATTAAATCCTACTTAATAATTTCAACTGAAGTAGCCAATTTCAACACACTGAAGTGGGTGGCCAATAATTTCAATTGAAGTGGGTGGCCAATTTCAATCACTGAAGAGGGTAGCCAATTTGAATAAAGAGAGAGAGCCCACGAAACGAAAGAGCCAAATCGTTTAAATCTATATTCATGACTTCGTTAAATTCTTCAATTCTATGTCCTCAACAGGAAGCAAGTCGCTGTTCACTTCATGGTCATTTCTCTTTCCATGAAACCCGTCAAATGTATCCACTCTGTAGTGATGCGGCAACGGTGAGCTTTCCTCGTGCACGAGCTCTAGTGCCTGTTGTTCTGTGAGCTCGTTCACTCTCATCAATCCCAAGGAAGTGGTACTCTTCTTAGTTAATTTCTGGTTCAAGTGTCTTACCGAAGACTTTCTTGAAAGACTCTCACCCAACTTCCTCAACTTGTTTTCTTCTTTATTATCAAACCTGAATATCTTAGTTTTATCGTTTGAACAAGAGCTTAGTGATTCGGTGTCTGAAGCGTCATCTTCTGAGGTTTCGTATAACAACTTTTCTCCTGGTCTTTGCTCGTCTGCACTGAATGTACTACTGCTTTCAAGATCAATATTTCCCACTTCTCTGGTCTCAAGTCGAGACTTCTTCCTCGATAAGTTTCTCGATAAATTTCTGTTGCTAGGTCTGAAATCCCCAGCTCTTTGATAGTTTCCCTCGAAATACTCCACGTCTTCGGGAGGATTAGCACACCAAGCAGGAATCATCCACAATAACATCAACATGGCTGAACAACCAAAAGAAAACCACACAAACGCAAACCAAACTTTTCCAAATTGCAACCCGATACCAAAAGAACCCAAGCTCTGCTTCAACTCCAGTTTTGTTCTTATCAATAAAGATGTAATGGTACCGCAGCAAACAGAAATGGAGATAAAGTCAAGAACTGATACAATAGTCACTGCATGTATCAAAAACGATGGCAATTCGCTCAAGTCCTGTGACTGCCCTTTGTTGCTATACAAAATGTACTGTAATAAAAGTAGCACAGCTGTGAGAACCAAATGGCAAACACAAGTAATAGGAACCGCCAAATAGCTTTTGTTTTTCTCTTCAACTTCTTTCTGATATGACTCTGGATCGTAGTTGCCCTTAAATGCATATGCTAGCACCCCTTCCATATCATTATTCTGAAGAATATCTCTATAGTTGAAGATTTTCCCGAGGTTTGTAGACCTTTTACAGGCAATTTTCATATTGTTTTTCTTATAGTAGTAATTACCTTTACCATTCTTTGCAAGGGTTGTGTTATAGTTACCCACACAAGCCTCCCACAATGACATCAAGTAATACTGTGGAGCTGCTGCTACCTGATCCTGTGCATACTGGGAAAGAATTTGAATCTCGCTGTTGGTCAAAGAAGAATCAATAGGAAGTTGTCCGTTTGCTTTTACAGCCACTGAGTTTTGTGAAACAGAACTTCTAAGCGATTCGTAGATCCCTTTGGAAACATCAAGATGGGAACAGTTGATTCTGACAATAGCAAATGTGATGGAAAAAATGGGTCCTACAACGGCAACCAAGATGGATATGAAACCTGCTGCGGTGATTACGAACCGGCAAAGTTGTAAAGCCCTTGCTTGAGGCGTAAGATTGAAAAATGGCGTGGCAAAAGCCTTCAGGAGCCTCATTGATGGTATTCGCGATTGGAATTTTTGGTAGGAGGTTTCTTCTGAAAAACCATTCAACCCTACATTTTAAATGTTTAAAACCCTACGTTTTGTCTACTATGAAACCCTAGAGCATACCTACGAGAAGTTTCAAAATACCTAATACATTCACTATACCCATTAAAAATCGTCGTTAAACTTCAAAGAAGCATAATTATGTCCCGTTATGTCACCACACAAGTCCTCGATGCCCACATCGACATCCTCGTCGTTATGCTTTCTCTTGTTATTGTTCACGGGCAAAGTTGTTGGTGCAGACAAGTTTTTTTCCCACTCGCTGATACTCGACGTAGATTCAAAGGTGGAAAACCGGTTGGTCAACGAAGGTGGCTGTTCGATATGATTTGGTAAAGGCATCCTTCTGGTTTGTGGGTTCGTCACAGGATTGGGATCTTGGTAGTTAATATTGCTGTTGTAGGTGACATTGGTTGCCTGGTTGAACTGGTACTGGTTGCCAGGTACATTGTAACCTTCGGCTACTGCTTTTCTGATTCTCATTCCTATGGTTGAAAGATGCTGATGTTGTTCGTTTCTGGTGTCAGGCTGGATGGCCAGCTGCATAGGTCTCTTGTATTCAACCATGATTAGGGGTTTTTTGACGCACTTTTTCCATAAATGCGATTTTGGAAATTTAATGCGATTTGGGAAATTTAAATTTTATGCGATTTGGGAAATTCAATGCCAAATTCTGGAATCTTGAACAATTATTAAAGATACCGTTGGTTGCAAATGAACAGGAGAGGTGTAGTTGGAGTTTAAGTAATGGTAGAATTTTCTCTTGTGTATTTATCTGCAAAAATCAACTCGAAACACGGATTTACTTGGAGAAAGAGTGCATTGCCCAACGAACCAGTGTAACTGAAAGGTTTTCAAGGTTTCAATCCCTTGATTCTTCAAATTCTGGTGTTTTGTTGAATGTAGTTCTAAATGTACAATCAGTCAACCATGCAAAGTTAGGCGCACTTAATACGAGTTGCCTATTACGTCCTGATATGTGGTATTGATGAGATTCTTATGGAGTTGGAAAGAGGGATTCTGAGGACATTCTGTCAAAACCACACTCTGCACTATTCAAATTTTTGTTCATCGATGAACCAGAATCTAAGCGAATGAACGGTCGAGCAAAATGTTCCAGTTTTTAGCCCTAATTACCCAAGTACATGCGATTCTAATCCCACTTTCTGCTTAACTGGTCATGCGATTCTAATCCCACTTTCTGCTCAACTGGTCATGCGATTCTAATCCACCGCTTGGTATCCTCGCTTCTGCTTTACCTATGGTCACCTTCAAATCACTTCCACAAATGACCGCTAAAGGAAACCAACACCAATCTCGTGGTCACTTTCCGCACCGCCAAAAGTGCTGCAAATTCCTAACAGAAACTCACCGCGACCGATTGCGAAAAATTGTCATATAAATTAACCTGATTTCCACTCCCTTTCGTCAACAATGTCTATTAACTTCAACATCTCCTCCAAAGAGGCCCAAGACTACGAGTCACTCTACTCCGCCCACAACTACCACCCTCTCCCAGTGGTCTTCTCCCATGCTAAAGGCGCTAAGGTTTGGGACTGTGAAGGTAAAGAATACTTGGATTTCTTATCAGCTTATTCCGCTGTTAACCAAGGTCACTGTCACCCTAAGATCATCGAGGCTTTGGTGGATCAGGCTTCCAAGTTGACTTTGTGCTCCAGAGCCTTTTCCTCTGATGTGTTTGGTGTTTATGCCAAGTACATTACTGAGTACTTCAACTACGAAATGGTCTTGCCTATGAACACTGGTGCTGAAGCTGTTGAAACAGGTTTGAAGTTGGCCAGAAGATGGGGTTACGTCAAAAAGGGTATTCCAGAAAACGAAGCCATAATTTTGGCTGCCAAAGACAACTTCCACGGTAGAACCTTGGGTGTTATTTCCATGTCTACCGACCCAGATGCCACCACCAACTTTGGTCCATACTTGAATGGTGTTGGTCCACAAATTCCAGGTGAAGCAAAGGGAACCGTTTTGAGGTACGGTGTCATCGAAGATGTAGAATTGGCTTTCAAAAATGCTGGTGATAAAATTGCTGCTATTTTGTTGGAACCAATTCAAGGTGAAGCGGGTATTGTCGTTCCCCCAGCTGATTACTTGCCTAGAGTCCAAAAATTGTGTAAAGTACACAATGTTCTTTTGATCTGTGACGAAATCCAAACTGGTATTGCCAGAACCGGTAAGATGTTGTGTTACGAACACTCTGAAGGTGTCAAGCCAGATATCGTATTGTTGGGTAAGGCTATCTCTGGTGGTGTCACTCCAGTTTCTGCTGTTTTATCTTCTAAGGACATCATGTTGTGTTTGGAACCAGGTTCCCACGGTTCCACCTATGGTGGTAACCCATTGTCTTGTAGAGTGGCTATTGCTGCTTTGCAGGTGGTCAAGGACGAAAACTTGGTTGAAAGATCCCAGAATTTGGGTAAGTTGTTGACTGAAAAGTTGACTGTTTTGAAGAATGAGTTTGGTGGTATCATATCTGAAGTCAGAGGTAGAGGTTTGCTTTCTGCCATTGTAATTGACGAATCTAAGACCAACGGTAGAACTGCTTGGGATCTTTGTATGTTGATGAAGGAACATGGTGTTTTAGCCAAGCCAACTCATGATAACATCATTAGATTGGCCCCACCTTTGGTTATTTCTGAAGAAGACTTGTTGAAGGGTGTTGCAGCTATGAAGGAATCTTTGACTGCTTTGCCAAATGCTCCTAAGACAGCTCATTAGTGTATATTACAACCTTATAAATAGTTTAAATAAACCGGTATTTTACAGATTTTATGCTTTATTTCGTATTAATTTATTAGTTGGGTATATATAAATACTTGCACAGAGTTCACATGAATTCATAATTGATTATACACCCATTCATCATTCAAATTCGTTTGACACTCTCTAAAATCATTTGGCATTCACATTATTTCGCTGTTTTAAGTATTCGATTCGCTTTCACTTACATCCACTTCACAATCTGTTAATCCTCCTCGTCATCATCATATCTCAGATTAGCAGCTCTACCTATTGCTGCCAATCTTCTTGCTCTCTCCACCTCAGTCTCTCCATTATCAGAATCAGAATCAGAATCTGAATCTTCTGAATCTTCACTTTCCTCAGAATCATATTCACTATCAGAATCATCTTCCTCTTCGGCGTGATGTTCCACTATAGTAGGAATAGGCACAGCCACTGTGTCTGGTTTCTTATCCACTAACACATTGTTGAGATGGCCCTCAAGCTTCTTCTCGATACGGCTGTCGTTCAATGTCGGAGAACCGCTATCATATTCTGGTGATAATGCAGGCTCTTTCTTCTCCAAATCTGATGGTGCATCCTTACTTTTGAAGCCGAAGAAACTCATGGCCTTACGAACCGTGTCAGATCTATTCCTATTGTGACGGTTGACTCTGTATCTCCTGATGATATCTCCATCTTCATTTTCAATCAAAATAATGTCATCAATCTGGTGGACATAAACTTTGGTGTGTTTGGAATCCTTTTTGTGGAGCACCTTCCTGCTACCAGAAGTCATGATTCTGTCTAATCTATTTCCTGTTCTGTCTTCGGTGCTATCAACTGAACCCGAAGAATACTGCGTGAGCCTACGCTGCAAGGATTCCATGGAGTGAATACTCATAGAATCGCCAGATTTGACTTTCTTCTTTCCCGTTATACTATCGAGACTGTAGTTATCAGACTCTGGGTTTTGATCAACATTGAGTGGTAATGTTTCGATTACTTCGCCAGTATGGTCTTCAATGACCATCTTATTACCCTCTTGGTAAGCGGTGCCAACAGCAGTATGAGGATATGAATTTGAGTCATCTTTTTCTTCAGGTGTGCCGTCAACTGCGTTACCATCTCTGTTACCCAACTGCAAGAATTGAGAAGCGGGCCTTTGCCTTTCTTCCTTTTCATCATCGTGTGTACGACTCTTCGAAAGTGTATGCATCAACTTTGGTCTTCTTTTCGTTTTCTTCTTACGTTTAGCACCTCCGGCTGGACGGTACTTCACGCCACTGGTTTCTACAGTATCGTTTCTCTCTAAGTGAACCCCATTTTCGTCACCTCTAAGGGTAACTTCGTCAGTATCAACACGGTGTAATGAAAATGAAGTGGTAGTTCTTTCGAGTTTCTGAAGTCTTTGTAACCAATGGGCGGACTGCTCATTCTGACTGGTGAATGTCATAGTAATGGCCATACGGTTTAAACGCTTACCCAAAGTTAAGACGGCTACTGAAGAACCGTGCACAACAATCGAAGTTATAACCACAAAATTGACAATAGGCCATAAGGCATTTAACAACCGATAATGTGGGTATGCTTCCGGTGCTTCATTGTGTAAGCCCTCTGAAGCAAGATGGTAGTGCTCTTCCAAATCCCTACGTGCAAGAATAACTGCAAAAATTGCACCAACTCCAATAGGACCAAAATGACCACAGAACAAGGCCTCACGCCAGGACTTCAAGTCAGGTGTAAACGGCTTAAAGGCCACTACCGCAGGAAGTCTACGGAGAAAAATCACCACTAACGCAAGTACGACCAATCTCCACACATCCAAACCAAATGCTGAGTTGTTGAAGTCTTCCCATGGCACTATGGCACCGAAATACACGAAAAATGCCAAGTTGATAATCAAGTCAATCACAGTGGAAACATGGGATTCCTCAGTTTTCCTAGCAAAGTCACCGTTCCAGCCAAATGCCGTACCGGCTGCAAATGACACCAACAAGTCATCTACCCCCAAAACAGAACCAAAGCCCGCAGAATTGAATGCTAAGAACACAAAAAATGCTAAAAACGACTCACGGTCAATCAAGTTCTTTTTTTCAGCAAAATTGATCAACTTACGTAGCACATAGCCTATTGTAGTCCCGAGGACGATTCCAAAAATGCACTGGTATAAAATGGTAACTAAAAACCAGTCTTTGGCGATTTCTTTGGCGTCTCCAGGATGAATAAGTAAGTTTAACGATAAAAAGATAAATGGAAATGCCATACCATCGTTACAGCCAGATTCGGCAGAAAGTAAATTTCTTAAATGGCCAGGAACTCTTTCTGCAAACTTTCCTTTTCCTACCACAGCAGCTGCCAAGACGGGATCAGTTGCGGTCACACAGGCAGACACCAAAAGCGCCTCGGAGAAGCTAAAATGAGGGATCAATATCCATATAAATAAACCAACTACCAACCACCCTGCAGTCATCACAGGCAACAAAAAGATGGCCACCGAGAGCCAATGTTTCTTCATATACTTCTTAGGCAATTCCACAGCCACTGCAACAATCTGAACACACAACACGATTCTACTGATCTCCAAGGTGATGATTTCAGAGTTCCCCCACGATAAAGGGTCGAACCAGTTCAAACAATGTGGACCTAGAATTAACCCTGCAATGGTAGCGACAGTAGCTTCTCCGATATAAAGCTTCTCCTTAACAAAAAGAGACACTAGCGAGAATACAGTGCTGAAGACACCAACACAGGCATATGCAACATGTGCGTCCGTTAACTGGAGGTTAGTATGTTATTGGAATGACAAGGTTTGTTTCACAGGAAACGGGTTTGTTCACAGGAAACGGGTTTGTGGACTGAAAAAACTTAAGCCACAGAAACCGGTTGCAGGGCATCATAGCAGTTGTGCTAGATTGTACACTTCCATGCTTTTCAGCCCCTCTAAACAGCGGTACGTACCTCTAACTGAGACCACACCATGACGATGATTTATTGATGACAAGAAAATTTACTGAGACATCGCTGTAACATTCCGAAAACCTTCGCAAATAAGCCCAAGTAAACTTGAACAGAGTTGAGATGTGAGGAATATAGGTATTTAGACGAGCTTAAAGCGGTTGGTTGGGTAGATTAAGTGTTGTTTGTGTTAAGTAGCGGTGTGTATGATAGACACTCGCATATTCGTAGCAAAGATAAGACATTTTGTTGTGAAATGAGTGTCGCGTCTGATATTTGCATTTGGTGGATTAGATAATCACGGTGATTCGATACCACAGTTTGTAACACAGTAATTGTGTAAGTCCTTTGATTATAAATTTATACTCATTCATACTCACACAATTCATACACACATTGACAGATTCGACTGACTCCCACAACTCATACTCATTGACAGATTCGACTGACTCCCACAACTCATAGTCAAGTCACAAAGTCTCATACAAATACGTCCATAACTCAAGAACATTAAGCATGCTGGGAATGTGGGTCATAGGCTACGGGTCTCTTATATTCAAACCTCCGCCGTTATATTCCTTCAAAGTCACAGGATACTTAGAAGGCTACATCCGAAGATTCTGGCAGTCATCTTCTGATCATAGAGGTACTCCTGAAAGTCCTGGAAGAGTTGTAACTCTTATCAGTCTTCAAGATCTTCTTGAAAATCCAAAGTTCCATAACGACTTGCATACCTACGAATTGAACCATAATAAAATAAACCAACAATCGTGTGCCATCGATGAACTCGCTCCAAAAGATTTGAAGGTATGGGGTTGTGCTTACTACATAGACGCAAAAGATGCAGAAGAAATGAAAGCTTATTTGAACGTCAGAGAACAAGACGGCTATACTACACATACCGTGCCTTTCAAGATCACAGGCACTCCCTCCGATGATTATGCACTGTCCATTTTGAAAACCGTTCCTCACCAAGATCAAATTTACTATATAAAGTCAAACATATACATTGGAACTATTGATAATACTTCCTTTGTAGGTCCGGAGGCTATAGAAAAAACCGCGGCTGTTATAGCTACTAGTGTCGGTCCAAGTGGAGAGAACATCGAATACCTTACAAACCTTTGTAATAGTGTGAGTGCGCTTTCTGACCAATCTATAGACTTGTACTTAGAGGATTTGCTTATGTTGGCAAACAATGCACGTGCATAACCTGCTTGCTTTAATCACTGTAGGTATCTAATATGAACTAAAAACTTGGTATCTTATATGTACACAAGATAAAAAACAAAAAAAGAATATCTCCCGGGCGTGAGTCGAACACGCGATCTCAAGATAACTGAGAAACTCAACATTACAGTCTTGCGCTTTAAACCAGCTAAGCTACCAGGAGGATTATTGGTAGATAAACATTTTTGCAAAATATGAAGCACTGCTTTCATTTCTTGAAAATTTGTGTGGTGCAAAGTATCTTTTCTTCTGCTTTTCTCGAAGTAGGCTAGTTCAAAACTTTTAACATTGTTTTTTGTTGACTTCGTTTCTTGCTATTGTCACATTGATTATATTACTGTATGATATACTATTCAAACTCCGATAACACCGTCATACTGTATACTCAGCCTTTTCCTTTAGTCCGTCGTATTGAAAGCTTGATCTAATCTACAATCTGTGAAAATCACATCAAAGGTGAAAAATTATGAAATAAATCAGATCCACCTCATTGCAAAAATTTTCAAATGCTTCTAATCAACATCAACAATAACCTGGTTCTATTCAATAATTTTCTATTAAAACTAAGAACTCACTCAAAAAATAGCAAACACATAAACCCAAATAACTCAAATAACCCAAATAACCCAAATAACCCAAATAACCCAAATAACCCATACTACCGATACCATTTATCAACGTCTTCATGCTCTTTCATCATCGGTATAAACTCCTATCGTATATATACATTCCCCACAATTTCGATTTCCTGCTTTCTCCGAGTGCTATATTTCTTGATCTCAGTTGCACTTTTCTTATATAAACAAAACCACCGTACCCACCACTCTGAACACCCAAACGGTGCATTGTACCACAACAATAAGCAAATCTGTTTTCAAACCAGACATCAGCGTCAACTCAAACGCATAAATACTTTCACCCACGTAAGGACTCAGAGTCAAAACAAACGTGAAATCTGGGGATTTCCCTTCACCCGGCGGTTCTGAAACAAGTCATTTTCTCACGAAAGGAAGTTTTTATATCAACTACTTTGCCAACTTTAGGACTGATTTAAAGACTATAGCTTGTCATCAAGATTTCAGCTTACGTTTACTCCTCCAAACAGCTCCCTTTAGTATTTTTAACCCTGCTATTGTTGAATTGTCTGTATTTAAGTTGAATTGCTTTAACTATGGCTAAAGATGACGATAAAAAGAAGGACAAGGGCAAGTCAAATTTGAAGCTTATCAGCACCACCAATGGTGTAAGAGTCAGTCAAGCCTGTGATAGATGCAGAATTAAAAAGATCAAGTGTGATGGCTTAACTCCTTGCCACAACTGTTCCAAAATTGGATTTGACTGCAAAACCAGTGACAAACTCACCAGAAGAGCCTTTCCAAAGGGATACACAGAGAACCTAGAGAACAGAGTCAAGTTCCTTGAAGACGAGTACAAGAGATTGAAAGAAAAGGCTGGAGAACCCATCGACAACGAAGATGGAGCCGCAGTATCCATCCTGACCCAAAATAGTACTCCAGTTCTACTTCCTCAGAACCAACCCACGCAACCAGTTCTGTTGCTGTTACAGTCTCCACAGTCAAAAGGTCACAATACTCTTATAAATAATCCTATAGATCAGATTTTCAATCTTAACAGAAAAGGTCTCATTATTGGAAATGATAACCTCAATTTCGAATCCCAATTCAACCACTTGTTGATAAACTTGAACTTGCCATTTTTGAAGATATCAAACAGTCATAACTATTTGTTAGATGACCCAGATGCTTATTTGTACCATCCTTCGTCTAGCTTGTACAACCGATTGCATAATAAGGACTTGGATATCATGTACAATCCATTGACTTCTAACAATTCTAGGCATGACGACTACTTGCACGAGGTAACTCACTTGACCAATAATGACCTACCTATGGATATTTATGACCTATTCATCAAATTGATAAACAATTTCAAGAAAATCTTCAACAATAAAAAGGAATTGGATAACCAGATAGTGCAGTTCTTTTTGAACTACAACGTGTTTATCCCAATATTTGACTATAAAAAGTTCATGGAGAGCTATGATAGCTTTCACACAATGTACCCCTTCATGTTCACATATGACGATGCCACCATCAATGGATTCAATATCCTGAATAACGACTATCATGTAGTCAACGAATACTTAATAGTAGTAATTCAGATATATGCCATGATTATGATCAATGATCCAACAGCAAACTTGAACTTGCTCCTCAATCATTTGAATCCACAGTACTCAAGTTCATTTCTTAAAACAGATTTTAAAAATAAGAATATCATAAGGTCTTTATATGACTTTTTACCGTACTTCAACGTGTTTCACGTATCCATATACCAACTTCAGACATACTTATTGTTCTTATATTTCTCGTTGTTGACTAATAATAAAGAAAAGTCCTTGATTTTGTTGTCCTTGATCAATTCCTTTATAGGTATCTTGGGTATCAATTTAAATTCAAAAAATTTGTTCTTCAATGACTTGTCATTGAGTTTACAACAGAAAAGAGACAGAGTCAAGATTTTCTGGGTTTTCAAGGTATTATTGAAATGCTTCAACTTGAAGTTTGGATTCAAACCAAGTTTAAACACCACCGTGATCAACCCAGTGACAATTGAAAGATACTTTCAATTGACTCCCGAAAAACTCAGCTCATTGTTGGAAACTAGTCAAGTGAAAGAAGAAGAAAGAAGCGTAGATGATTTATTCAAAACATTATTAAAACCAAGTGTGGAATTTTTAAATTTGATCAATGTGATTATTCCATCGTCTTTTTCTCCAAATTATTACCAGTATTTGAAAAATGGCACCAACCAACAACAACAGCAGAAGAAACACCCCAAGAACCTAGACTGGATATTAAATGATGACGATGGCGACGGAAGTGATGGTAATTTGAACTACAACTTTACTCAATTTGTAGTCATTGACAAGAACCTAAGCAGCTGGAGAGATTCGTTGAAAACCAAAAACTTGGATTTGTTACCTCTTGAACTGCAAATGGGATTAGCTAAATCAGGTAGTAGCTTTCAAGATGGAGCGAGTAAGATCAACATGCAACCCAATTTATATCATTCAATTGATTTGAAAAATATAAAAGAGTTGGTTAATTTTGATATCCCGCCTGAAAGCTTAGCACATTACTACTCTAGTGGTGTGCCTGATGTAGAAACTGCCTTACTGTTGATAAAAATACAATTAAATTTCCACTATTTGTTAATAAGGTCAGTAAACTATTTGAATTTTGTGGTGGACAAGGATTTAAACAACAACTACTATGAAGAATTGTTAAAGATATCTCAGGAGTTCTTGCAATACTTTATCATCATATTTCGACACGTCAGCAAGTCAGTTGAAATCAATGAACAGGGAAACAGCTATGGCCCCCAGAATAACCCTAACGTACAAACCACAGACACCAATGGAAACCAAACCATGAGCATGAGTAATGGCTCTATACATTCAGGAGTAAAGACTCATAGGCATCACAATCCACACAGCACAGGTACAAACCCAGCAATTTTGGATAACCTTGGATTAGATGTGGACGAGGACGGATTTGTCATTAACGATTTCCTGGCTAAAAGAAAGAGCACCAGTCAAACACTCAACAACACAGCATTGAAAACCAAACAGATTCCTCGTTCACCATTCAATACCATGTTGAACGGTTTATCCATAACCAACATAAACTTGAAGAAGACTATTATTTTACAGATGTTGTATTTATTGATTTACTTATTGAAGGCAATCAAAAAGAACAGGCCCATCGATAACACTGTTTGTGACACCATTATCACCAGTGGTGACTTATTTATTAAGATATTCATAAACTACGAGACCAATGCAAAGACAAAGCTCATTCATGGTACCAATAAGTATCAAAACGACTATAAGGAAGACGAATTATTCAGAAAGTTGATGAACGACGAGTTGAAAGAACAGATCTTGCAAGAGCCAAGAAACAACGACGAAGAACCCGATGACTTGAATCACAAGTACAATGGAAATGCAAATAGCAGTTATGGTTTCAACGAGTACAATCTTGAGTTCAATAATTTCAGAGATTTCAGCCTGGTTGCAGATATCGACTGGGACGATGAGGAATTGGACGAAGACTTGAAGTACCTCAAAACATTGAAGTTCATTAAGTACAAGGTGAATCAGATCAGAGAAATCAGCAAAAGAAGAAAGAGAAAAATCACTGAAGTAAAGGAAGTGAAAGAACCAGAAAAAAAGGAATCGATTTCCCCTATTAATGCAACAAAGAAGTCACAATTTTATAACGCAACCCCTAAATTCAACCCTTCGATGCCAAAGATGCCCTCAATAACCAAACTCGATTACCTTTTGCCCGAAGAAAACTTTCCAACCCACACTTTGGCCACCAACACCAACTTCGATAAGGAAGAGGAGATGATGAAGCGTGAAAAATTGGCGATAAACGATTTGATGAGCTTGAAGCACGGGCGCAGTAATGCCACCAGCCCCAATGTCTAGAACTTCATTTTCACATGGTAATATAGTCACGTCATTTTCACATCATACAGTCACGTCATTTGTATTGTAAGCACCTCCTAAAAACACAACGACATCTAATCTGCTCCTATCTTATTGGTGGGGCTGATGCCATAGCTTATCTCCTGCACAAGACATTCCCCACAAAACTCATATAAAATGTCTGCGATCTCCAAAAAAATGTTATCATGTACAACTTCTTCAAACAATTCAAAACAAACGAAAAGCCTTCAGTATCCAGTCCAGTGCCAGAGTTGGCCCCAATTGCAATCAATAAGAACTTAGTAGTGGTTCAAGAACACGATTTGAAGAACAACAAGCATAAACTCCATGGTTCTTCTGACAACTTGATTGTGGGATTATAGATTAGTCCTGAAATCTGTGTAATATACGGTGTTTGGTATCTTGTTTGATGTCCTCTATATCCAACATTTCTAGTTCGGCGATTATTTCCGGGTCTTTGTCGAGGAAGAGCTCGTAAATAACCTCTAACGTAAAGTATCTAACAGTAACAGATTTGTGATTTAGGTTGGTGACAAGACGTTTAATACTGGTTGTGGACGCTTGCCTGTCTGCCAGTAATGCCAAATGCTGCATCACTACAGTTGTCAATTTGATTCTAGGAATATTACTGGTGTTGACTTGGAGGTTGTAGCATTTTACGTATAATGGCATCAAGTACTCTGGGGGAAACTCAACCCCACTTTCAAACATCTTAATAATCAAGTCTAGTCCCAGAAGATACTCTTTAAGATTTCTACTCAGCTCCAGTGGCTTTTTGGTAATAAGTCTGAATATTTCTCTGAATATCTGCCTTTTATCCTGGGTTTCTAGAAACCGGAGGAATTCTCTAAAAGATGTTGCTATGTTGGAACTGTCACCAGTGAGACCTCCTATACTCAAAACCAACCCACACCAAAACTCGCTTCTTTCTTCCTCAGTGAAATGCAGGTACAAAGAAAAGAGGTTCCTGTAATGCTCCAGGTAGTGAATGTCCCATCCTTTGAATCTAACCAATAGTTCGAATGAATTGACTCTTAGTCTGTGAATAGGTTCTCCCGACATCCTTATCAACGATGAGCTCAAGCATGATTCTAACGAAAAGTCCTGTAGATTCTGGCTGATATACTCGAGCATAGATCCTCTGATCTTACTGCCAACGTCTCCCTGTTCTGTCGTGGTATAATCGTTGAGTAACCCAACCATGTCACGCAATATTGACTGATCTAACTTCAATCTCTGATGGTTTACATGTAAGCAATCGATCAAGTTGTAACGGATTTCGTAGTTGATGTGCCTTGAATGAATTACTTCGACTAAAGCCAAAATTTGCATATCTGTGAGTTGCAGATAGAATATGCTTTTCGAAATTGCAACTGGGAAGTGATAACTTAGGCTTTTGAATGCTTCCTTTGGAAATCCAAACCCATAGTTTGCCATATTTGTGAATAATTCTATCATTTCATTTGCAATGCCTTTTCTACTTTGTACAATCTGCGTGAACACATCATGGAACTGGTCAAATGTCCTATCACGACATGCAACTATCAAATACATAATGTGGTCTTCGATATATTCCTCGTTGAATGGTCTGTTTTCGACAGCAATACTGAAATTATACCCCAACTCACTTTCAAAGTATAGTGAGTGTTCTAAATTGCCGAAGTTGATTTCCGAGATGTCAGGAACCAGCCTAGATATCCCAATTTGTAAGTCGTTTTTAGCCTGTACTTTCAAGAGTTGGTTCAATTTCTTTGAAACCAACTTCTGGTAGTCAAAGTCTTTGTTTGCCATGTTATTGAGCAACATTTCGATTAACAAGCCTTTTTCGTACCCAGCATCTAGAAGCATATCCAAGATCTCAAAAGAAGAGTTGATGGTACCAACAGAAATAGAGGTGAACATTTCAATGAACTGGATAGACTTCTTTCCTTTGAATGTAGAGTCACCACGAATAATTTGTTGACCAAACCTGCCAATGAATTCTTGTATCACAGAAACTGCACATCGTCTGATTATTAAGTCTTTATCAAATATGGCCACCTCTACCAAATCATTCAACACAGTGTTGAACATCAACAGATTCAGGATATTTAGGTGCTCAAACGACCCACCAATCAACCTTAATACCGACCACACTGTGAAGCAAGAGGAGTCTTTCAACTGGTTGCCAATGTTTGCTGTCAACCGGTGCTGATTAGCAAAAAGGGTTCTATGAGCTACCGCAAGGATCATAGGAACAAGGTCTAGCGGTAAGGTCTTATTCAAGGCCACATAACCAAGATATAGCAAAATTGTATGATATTTTGGAATGGGAATGATGTTGAAGTTGATATCAACTTCTTTAAATTGCTTTGCAAGATCTAATTCCAATTCGCCAATCAAATACAAGATAACCTGCTCTTGATAGTTACGAATGGTAGAAAGCTTACTAGTTAATCGACTCAACGACTTCGCCAATGCGTATCTTAAGGGAATTTCAAAAGAATCGTTGAAAAATAGCATGATATCATGAATCAAACTATTCAAGATGTTCTCAAGCATGATAAAGTTATCTTGGGCCGCATAAGCTTCTCCCAACTTGCAAAGGATTTTGACGATATAAAGCACTTCCAAGGTGTTTTTCTTTCTGATTTGCAAGTTCAATAATTCGTATTGCATGATTTGGTAAACATTTTCTGTGAAAGCATCCATGGGTGCACTCTTGAGTAATTTGTTTAGCACCATTAGATGGCTCAACTTTTCAGAGTCCTCAATATTGTACCAATCCAACAGGACCACATAGGCTTCAAGAAGACTCTTAGAGTCTGGACGGCTCAATAAACGAGACACCATAATCAGCGACACCTGCTGGTTTTTAGAACCATTGGCGAATCTTTTCAAGCTTGAAGTTCCGATCCTGAAGAGTTCATCTTGCATTGAATGTTCAAAATTGAATGGAATGAGTACCAAGTTGCTGAGCCATAGCAAGTTCACGAAAATCTGGTTCTCTGACGAATTTTGTGTTCTTATGATGGTTAAAATGGAAAATATGGATTCGATACTGCTATCAAAAAAAATGGTAATAACTTTGAACCCTCGAACCTTTGCCAATTGATATAATATCGTGGCAGTAGCCTCAGAAACCTCACGGGATGTCTCGAAGTTCAGAACGTATTTTGAACCAAGTGTTTTAATCCATTCTGTAAGCAGGTTATCAAGTAAATTTGGAATGGTCTCAAATTCGTTAATGAGTAGACACACTTTGTCTATTATTTTCAGCAGATGTTCAACATCAATAGCTTCTATATGCTTTCCTATATTTTCTAGCAACAATTGCGATCTCTTTACTAGCCCAGACTCTATCAGATCATAGTCTTGTTCTAACATCATAAGAAATGTCTCTGTGAAGTTCGCGCGACGCGACATCTAATTGAAAATTTTCATCTCATTTCCAATCCTACAAAACATGTCAGCTAAGGGGTTGTACTACAAGATCCAGCAGGTAAGATCGACTATTGGGCTTCCTCCGATTGTGCGTAAGAACATAGAAGCATTAGGCTTGAAAAGAAGAAACCACATCATATACCAAAAGGTCTCACCATCCACAGCACACAGATTGATCAAAGTCAAAGAAATAGTCAAGGTTGACTTGGTTGACACCCCAAAAACTCCAGAAGAGTTAGCAAAGGAAAGAAAATTCGAACCAGGGTTTGAAGTGAACAAGAAGCAGGCATTTGCCAAGTATGAAAACTGAGCAAGAAGTGATTAACCATAGATGAGACTTCTTCCCAGGTCTATTTGTATATAACAGGGTCAATATTACGTTTAACGCCATAAAGTGTATTCTTGTAGTAACTAGGATGTTTTTAATGCTTTTGAAGGGATAGAAATACAAAAGAGATAGTAAATTCGCCAAATTGCGATAGTTTGGGATAATACTACGACCCTAGCTGGTATTATACCTAGTATTGAAACAGAGAAACGAGGTTTATCCAGATGTCACGTGACGAAAATATCGTCCTGGGTTTAACTTGCTAGCCATTTCGTCAAATTTCTTCCAAACAATACAATTATCCGTGTATTTCCTGGAATACTTCATCTTGTAAGTTAATACTCTAAACCAATCTTTCCCATTTTACAAATTGGCATCTTCTCAACTACAAAAACCTCATTTCTGATTGGCCCATCTCAAACTCACCACGAAAAAAAAGTAGCTGAGAAAACATTAGATTTTTCATTGGTTGAAGTAGAATTCAAAACAGATTCTAGTTGAAAGACTTGAGCAGCCTGCCATCGTTTGAAAGTACAACTACTCCACTTAAAACAAGTGCACTGTGGCCTCAAGAATCACAATGACCTTTATCATTAGAGGTGTACCTAAATCGTTGTTCAATACCACCTTTGCGGTATGTTTTGCATTGGTTGGAGCCAACTCCCTTGTTCCATGTCCGGTAAACAATGGCTACGGCAACGAATCTGTGATCGATGAGAAGTTGAAGAAAGCACAGGAAAAGTTGCAGGAAAGAGAGCAGCTCCAGGAGAGAGAATAAATTAATGATTACGACCGCATAAGGATAGTGTTGCATGTATAGTAGTATCCTGTAAATATCTTGCATAATATATAAAGTAGACCTTTACACTTTTGTAGTAGCTTGGGTTGTTTTAGGGTTGTTTTAGGGTTGTTTTAGGGTTGTTTTAGGGTCTTTTATGGTCTTTTATGGTCTTTTTGGGGGTTTATTAGGAGCTTTTTAGGATACTTCAGCCAATAACTATATGCATTCCAAATACTGGATTAAGATACATTAAGGTAACAATTAGCCAAAAGAAGTTGCAATAACAAAATTACTTACAAGAGTATGATCTATTTGGTAGAAATAGAATAATCTATGCACAATTGTTTTGTTGAATGCACAAAACATTTCCAAAATATATACAAATTTGCCCATGGAAATACGCTACCTTCATCGACGAAGAAAAGTCAATAATTGATTCAGGCACTGGATGGAGATTAATTGAGTCATCACGATGCTTCTTCTGGATAGCACCAACTCACAACACATAACTAGCCGCATGCCATTCTTGATAATCTAGAATGGATTTCTTGATAGCCTTGCATAAATTTGCTGATAGCCTTGCATGAATTTCTTAATAACCTGCATGGATTCCCTTAAAAACAGTGTAATTACGGCACAACTACTCAGCAAATACACATTACGGCACAGCTACTCAGCAAATACACATTACGGCCAAAAAACACGTAATCTAATAGCACTGCTACCATTTTTGTTCCTCGAACTATCAGATAAAACACCAAAAGTAAACACAAACATCCTCAGAAAATAATAGGTTATGTCCAGTCTCGTCTTCTGCCATATTCCTAATTACATTTGTAGTTGTGATGTTGGGAAAGGATCTTGTAAGAAGATACCGGATTTGGATGCGAAATAAACACAAACAATTAATATACCCAATTAGGAAGCGGTGCCAAACTAGGAAGGCAGATTAATTCCATATATAAGACGTGCCCAAGTCTTCTGCCACGTAAAGGGTTTATTAGTTTCAACCAGATGTCAGCAGAGACAATTGCATATCACACTTCTTTGGAGTATACCTTTCCAATATATGATTCAACGGTTGAAGTCAATGCCAATATTCCTAGGGATGTTCTTCTCAACCAAACCTTGAAGCTTCCTAGGCTTCCTCCCATTAAAGCTGCATCTAAATCATCATATCCTATTCGCCATACATTCAACACCAAACAAAAGCAGGTGGATCCATTGGATGATTTGTTACAACAAAGCAGAGCTCGTGTTGCACAGTTCTTGAGCCAAGCGTCTGAAGAGCCCACATCTAAAATGGAAATCTGCGAGAACGTCATTAATGATTCAACCATGAATAAATCCACTCCAATCACCAAGAAAACCATATACTTTTCTCCTTCTGGCAAGGGAAAGCGTATTGCCACCCCAGTGAAATCTACTTCCATTGGAAAGGACTTGAACCAGCTTTTGAGAAGAAAAAGTTCCAAGAGCTTGAAGCAAAAGTTCTTGAAAATGGAGCTGGCGTCCTTGGTTACAACTTTAGGTAGACAGCAACAGCCATTGAACATATTTCATGACGAAGATGCAGATGAATCTGACTATGATCTCTTAGCGTGTCATGCAGACAACATCATGCGTATGGCTGTAGATACTACCATGTTAGGGTCTACATTCAATTCCAGTTTTTCTTCTAGTTTTTCGAATTCGTTTTCTCTTGATAACGGAAAAGACTTCTTTGATAAGGAAGCTAGAAAAACTATTTTGGAAGGAATCAACTTCTGATACTTATTTGAGGTTTTCATGCTAAATAAGGAATAAGATTGAAGCAAGGATTAAAGATTGAATATATGCATGATTCGGGAAGTTAATTTCACGTCTCTTTCGTAGTCATAGCTTCTAAAGTCTTCAAGTTGTGAATTGGTGATAGCTGGTTCTGCGATTTCTTTGGGTAAGTGACCAATGGTTGGCCTGTGCTCCTCAGGTAAACTTAGCAAAATCTCACGGACTCTGTATGAAACCTTATTGAAGTCTTTGCGATAGTGAACTAGATAGAAGTTCAATTGCTCTGTAAAGTCTCCTGTTAAACAACTAGACATTAGCGCTATGTAATTCTGCTCCGATAACTTGAACTCCGATTGTGATTTGATATACTTGAAAAGCACCATCGACCAAAGCTTTGCGTTGGAATTGCCAACGCAGCTTAGAATTATATCCATCAGCTCCTGACTCATCCATTCACTCATCATGTTTTCATTTAAAGAGTATAGCTCGTTCAAAAACTCCGCTAATCCAGTAGCGTTCTGGTGGATGTTGATGTGGTTCAAAACACAGTTGATGAATAATGTCATACACTGGTAATTCTGTGACATTATATACTCCACATGTTGTTTTGTGAACAAGCGAAGAATCAGCAAATTGGAAATGATATTTCCAAACCGAGACTCCTCTAAGTTTGCGTTTCCTAGTTTCAAGTCAGGAACTTCTTGCAGTTCCATTTTTCTAGCAAGAACAAGGTTCCAACGCTCTATGTGTCTGTCATAAGCTTTATAGTTCAAGATTCTATGAGAGAAACACATTCCAATATCTTTATAGGAGAGTTTCTCTTCAGTTCTCATGTCCATTCTTGCCACAACATCCAAGACTTGTTGCAAACTCGTATCCGTGACACCTTTCAAATCCTCAGGAATAGCAGCATCCAAGTAATTCTGATCTGCAAAACAGTATGCTTCAATCACACAAACTGCCAAATCCTTGCTCATTTTGTCACCAGTAATTAGAGCTTTGTGAAAATAAAAAGTCTCTATTAAAGATAGCGACCTAGCAACATCACCACTGGTAACCAACACTCTGAGCATTCGGTAGGTTAAATCGTCAGTTAAACCTTTGGAATCAAAAAAGTCAGTCATGTTGGTGGTATGCAACGAAGGCTTGGAGTAGTCTTTGAACACATAGTTATCATACACAACCTTTACCAAGTCATAACGATTATATTGGATTGCTGTGGATAATAAAGTAGTCCAGGTGAAATTTTCTATTGAAACCTCCGGTTCTAGCCTTACGAGCTCTAGAATGTCACAAATGCCGTCAAAGTCTTTCATTTCCAAAAGAAGTGATAGTAGTCGAAGTGTAGGGAGCTTTTCTACCAGCTTGACAACGTTGTATGAAAGAAAATACAACTTTTTTGCAATTGCATGCTGTTGCATGTTAGTATATATGCAGATGAAAGTGGAATAGTAGGCATTTAAAAGGCTTGTGTTGGTTGTTTTTTGGAATGATTTTTCCCATATTCTTTTTATAGGTGGTAATACGGTTAGGGTTCTATATTCTTGTAGTCTGGTGAAAATTTTGATTAGTTGTGATTCTTTGGATCTGGAGTCTATGTGGTTTACCTTGAGTAGTTTTAGTAGTGGAGCCGGGTCCTGGTCTTTGGGTATAGCTGTAAGCCACAGTAGGGTTGCAAATGGCTTTCGTTTTAGCATTTTATACAATGCAACCAGTTCACGTCTTATTAGATCAATTGTTATTGGTTCTATGTTCTGAATGAAATAAGAGCTATGAATCGATTTTCAATGACGAAGCTCTTTTCAATGACGAATCTCTTTTCAATGACGAATCTCTTTTCAATGGCTTTTTGTGTTTTTTGAAGGTTCTTTGCGGTTTTTGTTCCGTTGTTGTTTCGACATGTACTTATTCTCTGCTCGATCCCTCAGCATGTGCCTGTCCTGGATATGCAATTGTGCGATTGTGATATATCTCGTAGCAGAAAACACAAATGCAGAAAACACAAATGCAAAAATCACTGCTCATTTCGCGGCGTCAAGATGGATGGATCCAAGTCTCCAAGACAGCTTCTGCAAGCATGTGACTCATGTCGTCTAAGGAAGATGAAGTGCCTGAAAGACTTCCCCAGCTGCGTCAAGTGCAGTGAACATGGATGGAAATGTGTGTATTCACCCAAAGTAATACGGTCTCCTCTCACTAGAGCTTACATGACCCAGGTAGAGAAGAAAGCTGAAAACTTGGAAAAGATCCTAACAAGAATGCTTCCGTCGGATGTAGAGATCTCAGACTTGCTTAGGATGGTTGAAAACGAAGATAAGTCCGATAAAGAAGTCGAGGGCATCAACCAGTCGTTCTATAAGCAAATTAATTTGACTGCCAAAGATCTCAGCAAACAACCAGTTACCCTAAAAAACATCAATGAGATTTCCCAGAAAAAGTTCAACGAAGATGAAACAGAGTTCAAGGGCAAAAAGTCCGATAAGAAGTTGGAGTTCCAGCCCGAAGATTACTTGATTAACATCAAACAGAGCGACTTGAACTACTTTGATGAGAGGGATGACAATAACGAGAACAATAACATCTACGATTCAAGTATAGATGGAATGGCGGCTTTATCCAACGACACAGGGTTGTTCGATGTGAATAATTCCAATGGTTACTTCGGGATCAACTCCAGTAACGGATTGTTGAAGTTTCTACAGTTGAAACTGGAGAAAAACGGCAACAGCTTTTTGGAGTTGAACTTGAATGAGAATGGTGCCAGCGACTTTGAACAGCTAGAAGAAGATCTCCAGTACGAAATAGGGTTCTTGTTGGACGAGGACATCAACAATATATGGAAAGAACTTAATTCAGGAAAGTTGGAGGACTTGCTTAACAACTCGCAATTCCAGTCCATAATCATAGATTCTTTCTTCGAGTTATATTACCAGGTTTATCCCATCATCAACAAAAAGCGCTTCTTGAAGTACTACCATAAATACAAAAACTTATCTGAGATTAACTTTACTGAAAACAAAATGTTCAGTTTTATGATATTGCTCAATACATTGTTGGCAATAGGAATTTGGTGCAAGTTTGGAGAAAATTCGAATCTACATACCTACTACTACCAGAAAGTGAAGTATTATACACTGCAGATTAATATATTCGAATACAGTGATACCCACTTGCTAGACAGCTTTGTGCTATTGAGCAATTACGTTCAAAAAACCAACAAACCCAACACTGGCTGGAGCTACTTGGGGTTGGCTACACGAATAGCTACTAGTTTGGGCTTGCACAAAGAGGTCAAGATCGATAAGAATTGTTTAAATAATCTAGAGTTGTTTGAAGATATTGAAATCAGGAAGAGACAGTGGTGGGGAATGTATTTTTTCGATGTGGGTACCACCTTGACTTTTGGAAGACCATTAACTATACCTCCTTTAAGTACAATTGACTTGGAACCAGTGTCCAATATCGATGATAACTTGTTGAAGCAGGGGTTACCTATTGATCAGATTAAGGTAGATTATCCAACAATCTATACCACCTTAATCTATGAATCGGAGCTAACCAAGATTTCCACCAGAATTTATAACTACAACTCCACTGTTTTGAAGTTGAAGAATGATAAATCTAAAATGATTGGGTTATTGGATATGAATGACTTATTGGAATCGTTCATAGCCACCTTACCCGTGTACTACGACGAAGATGAATCTAAAAGTATTCAAGAAGTTTTGAACACTGGATATGAGGTGGTCCCAAAGTGGTTCTCGTTATCCAGGCTCAGATTAATTGCAAGATATAAGAACCTACAGATTTTAATCTTCAGGTATATATTGTGGGAGACCATTGAAAGCGGAAAGGATATCACATATTTGGGATTGGTGAAAAAGTGTAAAAAGATTTGTTTTGAGGCCTCATTCAAAACCATTATGATTGTTGATGATTTTGTCAAGAATAACAAACTTGACTTTTTGTCTTCATGGTATGCTACTTATTTTTTGTTCCAAGCAATCTTGATCCCATTGTTGAAGATGATAATCGATAACGAAGCAAACTCAACCGGCTCACTTGGTGTAGCTGGCTCGAGATATGCGGTTAAAATGGATGATATCAAAAAAGCCGACTTGTACTCTTATATTGAGACGTCAAAACGAGTTTTCTTGGAGTTAAGGAAGTTTAATAAGTTGGCAGGGAAGTTTATAAAGTTGATTGATTTGCTTTTGTACGGTAAAAAGGACACCATCGATACCACCAAGAGTGAGCTAGAGTTGTTTAACAATTTTGATGAATTGTTTGACTTCAATTTGAATTCAGAAAACCAGTTTTGACTACGAGACAAATACACTAATGAATATATACATAATTATATGTTGAGCCTTTGTTGCATCAAAGCACATCCTTGAGACTCACTTGGCCAGACCCTCTTGCCAATGGCTGTGGTTGGTTGTCTGATTTCTTCCAACCAATCATGAAAATTACGTGGAAAGTCATGGGCAACGTCACATTTCCCTCTGAATCTGTCTCCCCATGCAACGTACGGTAGATTTCATTTGCTGCCAACAACATATCTCTATCCATGTAGTTCAGTCTAGACAACACGACATTCTGTTCACCCATAAGCTGAAGATCATTCATCACCGCCATTATGTCAGGAAACCCACCCACCACGATGTCCTCCACATCTATGGTCAAAAGATTGAATCCTGCTTTATTGAGTAGCGAGCCCACATCATTTACTTGCACTAGAGGAGAAACTCTTGGTGATAACCCTCCTTTTCTTTCTAACTCTGCAAGCTGTAATGCGGTTCTTAATTCGTAGATGGAATCAGAACCCAATAATGTTCCTAGAAAGAGCCCGTCAGGTTTAAGCACTTTATTAATGTTGGCCAATGTCTCTGGAAGGTCATTGATCCAATGAAGCGACATATTGGAAACAACAGCATCAAAAGACTCTGGCTGCAAGCTAGGATGTGAAAAAGTCTCCTCGTCGGTCTGGATCCTGTTCACTTTGCCTTTAAAGTTATCCCAGTACGGCTCGTTCTGATCTCTAAAGAGCATCGCCGATGACGAGTCTACCATGGTGTAGTTTTTGATTCGGTTGATGATGGATGTTTTGTCTTTCTGGAGCTGCATTTCAGCCTCTGAAGTTCCACTAGGTGTACAGAGCTGCTTCATAAGGTTCCCAGAGTTGGATCCAAAGTCTAGGAAGTTATCGAGATCTCTGGTGATGAATGCTAGTCTTTCAATGGTTTTTCTTGCCACTTCATCTCTGATATATTCGGCTTTTCTTGTTTCTATGGGATGTTTGGCAAATCTATTACGTTGTGTAAGCTTTGCAGCTCTATCAAATACGTTGAATTGTGTCTTTGCTTTTGTGGCCAAAGTTCTTCTCATTGCAAAGTCGCATTTTTCAATGAGGTCTGATTCTTCAATGAGGTCTGATTCTATCTCTTTAGTCTCTGGTGTGACATATTTGGTATTTTAAAGAAAGCAACTGGTGTGGTGGCGTAGTATTTGTGGTATTTAGCATGGAATTATGTGGGAATGTAGCCTTTAAACAGTAAAAGAAGCACTGCTTTGTGTCAATTGGCTGCAAAATGCAATCGGAAAAACTTGCTTTTCAAATATAGAGTTATAAATGTTGATTTGGGATTTTTCGAACAAAGGGAAAGATCAGGAGAATACTGCACAGCTTAGGTTTTAAAAGTTATAGATACTGAAGAAAGCACTTGGAATCTTAGGCGATACCATCAAATGTATTATCAGAGTTTGTTTTTAATACCTCCGTTTGCAGAGAAGCTTAAGCAAAAGTCTTGAGGTTGTGATTTCTAAACAGTCCTGTTGTAAGAAGAGGGTTTTAAAAAGTAGTCAAGTCGAAAAATCCCGCAAAAATAACCTCTCTACAAACAATACCTATAAAAACAACCATTTGTTGATATGTTTTCATATGTATGAATATTTGAGATTTATTTGCTCGCATCACCGTTTTATGTCTCTAAATCGCCCATAGAGTTATAACAAGCCACTTAAGACCCTTACTTTGCTAACTAAAAACACTCCCTTAATACTAGTTTACACAACCACGTTGTTTTCTGAACACTCCAGGCCAAAATAAAAATAGAGGTTTTGCAAAAAATCATGGGTCCCGCAATGATTTGAAACGCACGTGATGGTTCATCAAATCACACTTCCGTCGCATATCATTGCCTAATTTGCCAAAACAAAGCGAGGTCAACGAATAAAGTACTTCCAAACCGCCTCTGAAGTTGCAAAAAAATGTGCCATATTCTTCGCTCCAACCTCTACAACCTTCACTTGTCTATCCGGTTATTTTTGTCTTGACTTCCTTCTAATTCCTCTCACAAGCTTATCAGGTGCTGCAAACTTTCATGCGCTTTTTCGCAACTCCACAAAATCTCAATCACACTATGACCGAAGTGTTATTGCCAACGTATGAGTTGGACTCCAACTTGGTGTTGCTTCCAGGAATTATCTACAACGTTTCTTTTACCAGATTCAGAGCGTCTGCTCTTTTATCCAGGTTCAAATCCAAAATTACACTTCCTATGATCAAAGATGTTATTGACGAGTATGAATTCGATAAGGATGACTATTTATCGCCACAGGCATTGAAAGGAATTAAGTCGTACAACGGTGCGAATAAATCCAAGTTTGTGGAAGAGGAAAGTGACTTTGATTGGTTGGTTTTGGGAATTAAGCCCAACTTTGATAAGATCCGGGACTCGGTAAAGTCCACCGTAGTGACTGTGGCAAAGATCATTGGTATTTCAGATGACAACAGTAATATCAAGTTGACATTCCAGGCTCTTTCTAGAGGTATTTCTATTAAAGAACTGAAAAACGAGAGCTTGATCAGGCTTGATGCCAACAAGTTTACCGATAGGCATGTTGCGTCGTTCCAAAAACTCAGCAGTTCTTTGACTGTCTTTTTCGATAATGTCGACAGCTTTTTGCAATCATATAAACTTTCTTTGAACGATAAGGGTCTGAAGAAGAGTTTGTTGACATTAAACCCCTTGGCCAACTCGTTGTATTTACAGTTATCGGCTTCGAATGACTTCAATAAAGCATATAAGAGCTTGAAGAAATTGAATAGTTCAATCAACTTGAAGGATTATGAGAACTTGAATAAAATCATCGACTTGACGGTTGCTATTTTGCCTTTTCCGTTGTTGCAGAAGTTGCATATGTTGAATACCTGGTCTGTGAGAGAAAGAATCAGCAGTCTCTCCGAAATGGTGTGCAAATTCTCTGATCTTTTGAACAAACTCGAGGAAAACAACTCTTTTGTTTCAAATTGGTTCAACAATGAAGCAAGCAATCTCCAAAAAGCATCGGTGGTCGCTAACCAGTTGAAGTCCATCAGGTTGGTTTTGGATAGTATGAATGAGAAAGACAAGAAGAATCAATTGGTACGTAAAAAGGGTTCTGCCTTTTCAGGTCCAAAGTCTGGATCCTCTAGTCCACCTCCTGGTAGTGGTGACGATGACGATGATGATGACTTGCAGACCATCAACAACTTCATCAAGAATGTGCTTCCAAAAATAAGTCTCGCAGAAGACTCCAAAAGGTTGATTTTGAAGGACTTTAAGAGAATCAAATCTTCTTCGCCAGGAAACAGCGACTTCCATGTCATAAGAAACTATCTTGATATTGTAAGTGATTTGCCTTGGGACAGGTATATTTCGAAGTTCAAGAAGAATAGTGATATCAATATTGAAGAAGCTAAGAAGCAGTTGGACTTGGATCATTATGGATTGGAGAACGTCAAAAAGAGGTTGATTCAATACTTGGTGGTATTGAAGTTGTTAGGAGTCAATAGCGAAGAATTGTTAAATGCTAAGAGTAAGGATATCAATTTAGGACTAGAAGAAACCACGGCTCAGCAACTGGACAAAATAGTTGCAAGCAACAACAGGTCCCCTATTATCATGTTAGCTGGACCTCCAGGAATTGGTAAGACATCTTTAGCTAAATCCATTGCTAAAAGTTTAGGGAGAAATTTCCAAAGAATCTCTTTAGGAGGAATCAAAGATGAATCTGAAATTAGAGGTCACAGAAGGACATATGTTGGAGCCATGCCCGGTGTAATTGTGCAAAGTTTAAGAAAAGCAAAGTCCATGAATCCTGTGATTTTGTTGGATGAGATCGATAAAGTTGTTGGTGGTAATAATTCTGCTAACAAATTTAACGGTGATCCGTCAGCTGCTTTATTGGAAGTTTTAGACCCTGAGCAGAATTCTTCTTTCACAGACCACTATTTAGGTTTCCCAATTGATTTATCGCAGGTAATTTTCATCTGTACTGCCAACGAACCACATAACTTGTCGAGACCGTTATTGGATAGGTTGGAAATGATTGACTTGAGTGCCTACGATTACCACGAGAAATTGATTATTGGTAGAAAGTATCTTTTACCAAGACAGATCAAAAGAAATGGGTTTCCTCGTGATGATCTCATTTCTATTTCAGATGATATTTTGGAGAAAGTAATTAACAATTACACAAGAGAAGCAGGGGTCAGAGGGTTAGAAAGACAGTTGGGCAGTATCTGTAGATTCAAAGCAGTTGAGTATTCCGAAGCATTGACTAACAAAACTGACTATAAGGCGGTTGTGGAGGAATTTGACTTGCCTAAATACCTTGGAGTTCCATTCCCTAACTCGTCTTTAGAAATTTTTGATACTCCTACCCAATATGGAGTGGTTAATGGGTTATCCTACAATAGTGAGGGCAGTGGATCTGTTCTCACGTTTGAAACAGTTGGTTTTGTCAATAAAGACGGCAGTAGTTCGCTCAATATGACTGGAAGGTTGGGAGAAGTTCTTATGGAAAGTGGAGAAATTGGATTACTCTTTATCAAGCAGATTATTTACAATAACATGTTGAATCTCAGCTCCCAAGAACAAGCCAATTTGATTGAAAGATTCAAAACTTTAGAAATTCACTTGCATGTTCCAATGGGTTCCATTCAGAAGGATGGTCCATCCGCAGGTATAACCATGGCATTGGCATTTTTGTCGTTGATTATGGAGAAACCAGTTGCAAAGGATATTGCTATGACAGGAGAAATCACCTTGAGAGGAATAGTTTTACCCATTGGAGGATTAAAGGAAAAGATGTTGGGAGCCAATCTTCTGGGAATCAAGAGAATGATCGTTCCTAGAGAAAACCGTATTGATTTGATCGAAGAGTATGTGAAGGCCATTAACGATGATTCCAAGCTCAATGACTTGTTGAAGGATAACGAAACTAAGATTGGGTTTGAAAATAGTGAACCGGAGGACTACTTTGCTGCCAAGTATGGAATTCGTATCAACTATGCAAGTGAATTCTGGGATGTAGTTCGTTTTGTATGGGGCAACGAGATTGTGAAGGATTATAGGGTGGAATATCATTTATAGGTATAGCCAAAAACGACAGATTATAAATATATCAATACACTCTTCAAGTAATTGTTGAAAGATTAAATCTTGTGAGTATTATAGCCAAGCCATTGAAAAGGCTGGAATATGAAATACAGTGGTGCTCTCTACAAGGTCTTATTGAAGGTTTTCCTAGAAACCTGATCCCGTTTGATTTCATCTTTCTAGGAAGATAGAATGGTTTAAAGCAAGGTTTAGAAGTCTGGAAAGATAAGTTATAGAGCAAAGACATGTTATAGAAGTCTGGAAAGCTAAGTTATAAAGCAAAGACAAGTTATAAAGCAAACACAAGTTATAAAGACAAGTTATAAAGCAAAGACAAGTTATAAAGACAAGTTATAAAGCAAGATCACAGAACTCTGCCAAGATAAAGCAAAACCCAACAAGTCATCATTAAAGTCATGAAAGTGGCTATGGTTCCGTAACAAATTCGTAAGATTCCGAAGACGCATTACAAAATCAACACCCATATTCTCCCCAAACAAGAATCAACTGCCAATCCACAACTTACCCCGATTTAACGCAAATACATGCAAACATCAACAAACAATCCGTATTTACGTGATCATTTCATAACCGAGACAAAGTCTCACTTAACCCGATGCGCAGCAGCCAGGTTTTACACTAAATGTCAGACAAATCACCGGTGAAAGCGTGTACATCTCTGCTGTTGCCTTTAAACAGCATTTCCTACCTACTACTCTCTAACTCCTCCACATTCACTGAATATTGTATCACCTACAAAACACGAATCAGTAAAAGAGCGTGTCGCGAAAATTTTTCTCAGCACAAAAAACATTTCTATTTTTACAGCGGTTAACTACAACAACTTTCAGTATTTGGATCCAGTAACGACACATTCTGTCGCTTGTGTATACATCAAAACTCGTTTTCGTTCTTTTCGAGTGGTTTAAATTACTACTCAGTTTGTTTTCATCTCCTGCAGTGTGTTATTCACCAGTGATCCCTAATCAAATCAAATCAATCTGAAATTGGATCATGAATTTGTTGCTAGTGTTTTTGCTTTTGCTCACAAAGGGTATGGCCACAAGATCGCTTGCTGCCTCTTCTTTAGTCACATGCTCCGACGATAACTTGATCACACCAACTTACTTCAACGTCACCTTCAATCCTGACGACTTGTCGTTGAGATATAATGTGGATTTAACTACTGAGATCAGTGGTTATGTGATTGGTCATGTACAGGTGTTTGCTTATGGTTTCAAAATTATTGATAGAAAAATAGATTTGTGTCAAATGGGCTGGAAACAGTTCTGTCCCCTTTATCCTGGTGCTTTACAAATTGATTCCATTCAATATATTTCAAATACCACAGCCGGCATGATTCCTGGAATTGCTTACCAGGTCCCAGATATCGATGCTGTGGTAAGAATTCTTGTCTTAGACAGAGATTCTGGTAATACCGTTACTTGTTTGCAGGCATCGTTTTCAAACGGTAAATCGGTGGCCCAGACTGGTGCTAAATGGGCAACGGCTGTGATTGCAGGTTTGGGTTTGTTGATCGCAGCAATTTTATCTACCTTTGGTAACTCCAATGCTGCCTCCCATATTTCTGCAAATGCGGTGTCATTGTTCTTATATTTCCAGTCTGTTGTGGTTGTTTCCATGCAAAGTGTTGATAGGTTACCACCTATTGCTTCGGGGTGGGCTGAAAACTTAGCCTGGTCTATGGGTTTGATCAGAGTGCAGTTCATGCAGGATATCTTTAGATGGTATGTACAGAGTACCGGTGGCACTCCAACAGTATTTTTCAAGGGAACTACCAAGCAAATTTTGGTTCAGAGAGCTTATGAGTACTTGTATGCATTGCACGATTATGTTAAAAAGAGAGACAATATTGTGACAAGAACCTTAGATTACAGTTTGTCTTCGAATAAGAACTTGATTATCTTGAGAGGTATCAAGAGAATTGGTTACAATTCCAATATTGAACCCACTGCTATTGTAATTACTGGTTTCACCTTTTTTGTAATTATTGGATACTTGTTGGTATTCCTTTTGGTTGCTTTTAAGCAGATTGTCGATTTGTTGGTTTACTTGAAGAAGATCAATCCAAACTCTTTCAGCTACTTCAGAAGATCCTTCAGCAATATTCTCAAAGGTACGCTTTTGAGATACATCTACATAGGCTTCACCCAGTTGGTGATCTTGTCGATTTACGAATTCACTCAGAATGATTCTCCGGCTGTGATTGTGTTGGCAGTTTTGCTTTTGATTTTGGCCCTTGGTGTTATTAGTTGGTCTTGTTACAGAACCATCATTATCGGTAGAAAATCCATTCAAGAGTATCAAAATCCGGCTGCTTTGTTATACGGAGACTCACAAATTTTGAACAAGTATGGTTTTGTTTACACGATGTTTAATGCCAAGACTTACTGGTTTGGTACTGTTATTTTGGGTTATAATTTTATTAAAGGTATCATTATTGCTTTATGCCAACCAGCTCCAAAAGTATCTGTTGTGATTGTCTTTGTCATTGACTTGGCCTTCACCATTTACTTGTTCATCCTGAGACCTTACTTGAATAAGCCAACTAACATTATCAACTATGCAATGGCAATTGTCATCACCATCAATTCCTTTTTGTTCTTGTTCTTTTCAGACTTGTTTGGACAACCAGCACCAGTAGCTTCAATTATGGCTTGGGTTTTCTTCATCTTGAATGCTGCTTTCGCATTGATTTTATTGGTGTACGTTGTTGTTTTCAGTTTGTTGAGTGTCATCTCGAAAAACCCTGATGCCAGATTTGCCCCTGCAAAGGACGACAGAACTTCCTTCCAAAGAACATCCTCTGTTAAGCATAAATCTCAATACACTGACGAGAAGGCTGGTCCAGGAAATGAATTGTTGGCTTTGGGAGCAGCTGCACAAGACCACAACAACAACTGGACAGATCAAATTTTCCAGCTTAACCAATCAGGTGAAAATTCTCAAGACAACTCATTCAGTAACGATATCTTCACTCCTGATTTGCGTGAGGACAAGTCTACTGATTTAGAAGTGCGTGACAATATCGACACCAATTCTATCGAGGAGGAGGAACCTAGTAGCTTTGGATCCAGATTAAGAAGTATTAAAAAAGGATTCTCCAGAAAAAATACCCCTAAGGATCCTGAAGAAGAAGAGGATTTGACTAGATTATCTGGAAACCCCCCAATGGAACGTTCTTACGACAGTACCACTAAATTTAGCTCATACGAAGAAGAAGAAGATATTCCTGAGCCAAACTTGTTACATTCAAGAAATGAATCCAACTATTCTGGATTCATACACGCTCCAACGGGTAGAAAAGATATTATATAATTGGTTTGTAAATTAGGATTAAGATTAAAATAGAAATTGGTGTTGAAATATGAATATTTAGGATTAGGTTAGTATCGTTTCATATATATTATGTATTTGTATGGAAATATGGTGAATATGAAAGGTTTTCCAGTTTATGACAGCTTTTCTTGTATTTTCAAACTTTATGCAACACTTGGTCCCATAGTTCTTGCAATTTGTACAACTGTTTGAAATATCTTGACGGATCTAAGCTCAAAAGAATGCCTAGCTTTTGATCATTAGAAAACCTTTGAACGGTATTCACTATTAAATCATTACCAACAATAGGCTTGCCATATATTTGGAACTTGGAAACATCGGGATTATTGTTGAATAGTTTTCCAAAGTCTATGGGCTCGAATAACTTGAATAGATAATCAGATGTCACAGCGAGGGCTTTACTTACAAGGTGCAAGTCCATTTCATTGTAGTCATAATTTTCATTGACCTTTAACTTCGAAGCCCATGTATCCCCTGACATATCTGGGGTTTGGCTTAAGGAGAATCTAATATTCAAAGGACTCGGAGTGGTAAGAAAAGGAATGGTTTGTTTGACAGATGGACTAAAGATGTTTTTGCTAACATGCCACCACTGCTTACCACTATAGTCTGCGATTAATGGTAGGACGGGTTTGGATAACGATTCGTCACAGTCGAACTTCATGTCCGATAAACTTGCCTCTAAGGAATAGTTTTGGAAAACCGTAGCCTTAGTTTGCGATGACACTAAGCATTCAAATAATCCTCCTACAAATGTATGGGGAGTGTAGAAGGAAATATCACGTTTAGCGTACTTCTTTCTTCTAGCTATCTTGTAGCATACTAAGTTCCGTGATTCCCATTGCATGGATGCTTGTAGGGTTGAGGTTTCGATATCGTCAACATGTGAGCTGGTTCTTGAACTAGTAAATTGGATTGGGCTTTTGATGGGAATAGTTTGTTCTAGCAACACTTCTGCTTTCTTTTTAAGGTGGCTTTTAAGCTTCAGGAGCTTGGATAGGATGGGATTTTGCCGGTGCGTTTGCTGGTTCTGTACGTGGTTATCAATCAACAGTGGCCCCCCGTCTTTTCTGCCAACGCTTTTGAATTCCTTCTGCTGATGTATATTGTCATTTTTGGTTTCAATTCCTTGTGTGTCGTGTATTGGTTCCGGGTGTGGTGCCTGTTCTCCATGTTCAGCTACCAATCCCTTGACTGTATCACCTAGATCCTCATGCAAAACGTCACCTATCCGTGGTTTGAACATGCATATTGGAGAATTCCAGTTGACATTGTTTATTGACTGCACTTTCATCACCTTCTGGTAGTCAACCTTGCCATGGTCACAATGGCTGAGAACTAGGAACTGCTGTGTAATTGGCTTGAACCCAGAAACTTTGTATTCCCGATGAACCTTGAACCCACTGAATGGCAAATATGTATCAGTATCACAGTATTTTGACTCTGCATCTGCAATTAACAGAAGAATTGCTAGTATTGAATAAAGCTCCATTTGTGTTTTGCAGCCATTTGAGGTTTCGGCACGTGATAGGCATCTCAAAATGCGAAATGAGATTGTGAATTTTTTTATATACTTCATATGGACACTCAGCAGGCCAATAAGGCACATCGTGGTGGTTCCAAAAGGACCACTGCTAAGAAGAAATTGCACATGAATGGACTGAATGCCAAGGCGTTTGCCGTCAATGCTCCCGGCAAATTGCAGAGAATGGCTATGAGATCCCTGGATGTGAATGAGAAGAGGTTACATGTACCTATGGTGAATAGAACTCCAGACGACGACCCGCCGCCTGTAATTGTAGCTGTTGTCGGACCTCCAGGGACAGGAAAAACCACCTTGATCAAGTCTTTGGTGAAAAGATTAACCAAAACTACTCTTTCAGAAGTAAAGGGCCCTATAACAGTTGTTAGTGGTAAAAGGAGAAGACTTACGTTTATCGAAGTGAATAACGACTTGAACTCGATGATTGATGCTGCAAAGATCGCAGACTTGGTTTTGATGCTTGTGGATGGAAATTTTGGTTTGGAAATGGAAACCATGGAATTTTTGAACATCGCTCAGCATCATGGTATGCCTAGAGTGTTGGGTGTTGCCACTCATTTGGACTTGTTCAAGTCACAAGCCACATTAAGAGCTTCTAAAAAGAGATTGAAACACAGATTCTGGACTGAAGTTTACCAGGGTGCTAAATTGTTCTATTTATCTGGTGTTTTGAATGGTCGTTACCCTGACAGAGAAATCTTGAATTTGACCAGATTCATTTCGGTGATGAAATTCAGACCTTTGAAGTGGAGAAATGAACATCCTTACATGTTGGCTGACAGAGTGACCGATTTGACACACCCACAAACCATTGCAGAACATCCCAAGTGTGATAGAAAAGTGGCTATTTATGGCTATTTGCATGGAACACCGTTGCCTTCTTCGGGTGCTCAAGTGCATATCACTGGAATGGGTGATTACAATGTTCATTCGGTAGAAAAATTACCTGATCCATGTCCCACGCCATATTTTGAACAGAAATTGGAAGACATCGAAAGAGAAAAGGCCAAAATAGCTGCAGAGAATGGTGAGCCTATGGCCAAAACTGTCAGAAGACGTAAGAGATTGGAAGACAAACAAAAGATAATATATGCACCAATGTCTGACGTTGGGGGTGTTTTGGTTGATAAGGATGCGGTTTACATTGATGTGGGTGACAAAGAGGCATTTGTTAAGGGTGAAGACATGGGTGAAGGTGAAAGATTGGTGACCGACTTGCAAGAGGTTCAAAAGACTATGGCAGAAAGATTTGAAGATGGTCCTGGGTTGAAGTTGTTTTCTACCTCTGAAGAAATCAATAGAGAGGAAGAAGAGGAAGAAGAAGAAGAAGAAGAAGAAGATGAACCAGAAGACTCAGGAAGAAGTGCATTAAGAAATCCAAGAATTTACGGTAAATCAATACAAGAAGCTGACGAAAATGAAAACTTTGATGACGACCAAGATGAAGAAGATGATTACGAAGATGCTAAGGATTATAATCCTAAAATGGTTGAAATTGATTTCAACGATAAGTACAATGAAGACGAGGTTGAAATTGCTGAAGATTCTGAATTATCCTCAGATGAAGACGACGAATATTACAGACGTACTGCTAAAAAATTGCAAGGATCTGTGCAGAGAAAGTGGAATATCAATAAGTTGCTTTTCCTTGAAAACATTGAACCAAGTGAAGTTATCAAAAGATGGACTCAACAATTTAAGAATGATGAAGAAGAAGAGAAAATTGAAGATGAAGACGATGATTTCTTTACCAAAAAGGATGTAAAAATAGTTAAAGAGCAAGACGATGCTATTACTTTCCCTGAATTGGACAGTTTGAAAGAAAAATTTGATGCCTCTAGAGTAGATGACAGTGATGAGGAATACGAAAACGGTTACCAAGTTTTGAAATCGAGATTTTTGACTGCTCCAAAGGTTAGCGATGACAAGAAAGAAGGTGATGACGATGAAGAATTATATGGTGATTTCGAAGACTTGGAAGGAGATGCAGAAAATGCTGATAATCAAGACGAAGAAGAAGAAGAAAACGAGGATGAAGAAGACAAAGACGATTTTGCAAAGTTTGAAGAAGAACCTATCGAAGAACTTTCCATCGAAGAACAACGTAAGATTAATGCCGAAAAGAAGGCTAAATTGAAGTTACAGTTTGAAGAAGAAGAAGATAGGGAATTCGGTGCCAATGACCCAGAAGGCATGACAGAAGAAGATACCTGGTATGAAATGCAAAAGAATAAAATGGCTAAGCAATTGGAAATAAATAAAGCCGAATTTGAAAAAATGGATGAAGCCACCAGAATAAGAGTCGAAGGTTACAAATCAGGATCATACGTCAAGATTGTGTTTGAGAATATTCCATGTGAGTTTGTTAACAACTTGAACCCCGAATATCCAATTGTTTTGGGTGGATTGTTAGCTACCGAGTCGAGATTTGGAATCATGAACGTCAGAATCAGAAAGCATCGTTGGCACAAGAAGATCTTGAAGTCGCAAGATCCTTTAATCCTATCATTGGGTTGGAGAAGGTTCCAAACCATTCCAGTTTATACCACATCTGACTCCAGAACTCGTAACAGAATGTTGAAATATACCCCAGACCATGCATACTGTTTTGCATCTTTCTACGGTCCGTTGGTTGCACCAAACACTACATTTGTAGGATTCAACATTATCGACAACGCATCTACCACAGGATCATTCAGAATTGCGGCAACTGGTGTGGTTGAAGAATTGAACTCGACAGTTGAAGTCGTCAAAAAATTGAAGTTGATTGGTCACCCATCTCAGATATTCCGTAATACAGCTTTTGTCAAAGATATGTTTTCCAACTCATTGGAAGTGGCTAAATTCGAAGGGGCTTCCATTAGAACAGTTTCTGGTATCAGGGGTGAAATCAAGAGAGCATTATCCAAACCTGAAGGGCACTACAGGGCGACTTTTGAAGATAAAATCTTAATGTCTGATACCATTTTCTTAAAGACATGGTATCCTGTGAAGGTTAAGCAATTCTACAACCCAGTTACTTCATTGTTATTGAAAAACCATGATGAATGGAAGGGAATGAAATTGACGGGACAAGTCAGAGCTGAAAGAGAAATTGCTACCCCAATGAATGCTGACAGTGCATACAAGAAGATTGAGAGACAGGAGAGAAAGTTCAACCCATTGAGAGTACCTAAACTGATCAAGGGAACATTGCCATTCAAGTCTCAAATCCACGAGATGAAGCCTCAGAAGAAGAAGACATACATGGCCAAGAGAGCTGTTGTTTTGGGCGGAGAAGAGAAGAAAGCCAGAGACTTGATGCAGAATATCAATACAGTAAAGAATGAGAAGGAAGCTAAGAGAAAGGCTAAGAAACAAGAGAAATTCCAAGATAAATTAAAGAGATTGGCCAAAGAAGAAGAAGCCAAGAAGGAGAAGCAAAAGGAACGCAAGAAGGAGTATTTCTCCAAAAACGGTAACAAGAGACAGTTGGCCTCCAGTGAAGGGAACCAGGATGCTTTTGGAAAGAGGCGTCGTAGGTGATGAGCAGTAGGGTGTATTTGAATACATGTATTTACTTGCAGTCTGTGAAACTAGAAGGGAAAAACAATTTATCGGTTGACTTCGGATCTTAACTTTACATACACTGGTATTTCAGATGATTATTCTAACCTAAGTATTTTTTTTCTAAATAATCATAGAATGTGAACAAACATTCAAAACCATTACTCTTCATTCATAATTATCTTGTAATGACAGTAAATACCCATGAACTGAACCAGCAGCTCCAGTAACAAGTACAATTTTTCACATATTTTTAGGCTGCAAACGCCAAATCGCACAAAAAAAATCAGCTATTCATCATCACAAGAACAATTACACGCATTACAACACACAACAGATGTCAGATATACTGGAATTGCCGTTAAGAAAACCGTTAGAGACGTTTACTGATGAGCCAACCGAGATAAACGACGTGAATATACATGACTTGGTATTGGATATCGAAAGTGGAGGTAAAGACGTTAACAAGCTCCATCTTTTACAGGCGGTAGCTGTGTTATTGTACACATTGGAAGATATAATAAAGCTTCAAAAGAAGCCAGAATTGTTTGAGCAGCTCAGAGAGGAAATTCTACTGAAGAGAAATATAAGTGTTGCCTCCAAACCCGAGAAGCCAAACACGGCTCCTGAAGCGATAGCCATTAAAAAGGAAGCTGGTGGAGAAAAACGCAAAGACACCCCCCCAAACTCACCACCATCGAAGTTATTCAAGTCTGACACTGAAAGAGACTTTAACATTCTAAAGGAAACTACCCCAGACTCCTTGATAGAGGAGTGTCAAGTGATTGCTATAGAAGACCTTGTTGCTAGCACTAACGTAAATGAACAGAAGTTAATAAACTTGGACGACATCACAGAAGAAATCCGCTATTTCCAAGACCCCAAGATTATTAACCAGAATCAGCATGTCGTGAAGGTGTTCAACTTGCTTAATCCGCCCAATTTGACGATCGAGAGCTTTTTGACTCGTATTAGAACCTACTCACCTGCTACCTCGGTTTCGTGCTATATCCATGCATCGTTATTGATTTTCAAGTTGGCAGTATTGCATGATGTGTTGCCATTAAATATGTGCAATGTGCACCGGATAATTTTGGCACTGATCAGATGCCTGACCAAGAAATTAGAGGATATCTACCAGAAACAACAGGCATTTGCAACTGTGGGTGGTGTCAGCGTCAAAGAGTTATACAGAATTGAAGTTGGTCTCTTATTCCTTAGTAATTTCAGGCTAGTGGTCAATGAGAACAGTTTAAATAATTACTTGAAGGACTTTGTTGATTTAAGATCCTTTGTGAAGCAAAATATTGACGACATTCATGAATAATTTAATACACAAAAAGTATAACTGGTTCCTTTTAAACTTTCTACTTACCAAGCAATTTTCATATTGACAAGCCAAAAAAATCTAAAAAAGTATGCGAGTTCTGTGGATCGAACACAGGACCTTCAGATTAACTGGCCGAAGTATACTTCAGTCTGACGCTCTCCCAACTGAGCTAAACCCGCACAAGAAAGAACCCATGCCGGGACTCGAACCCGGAATCTTTTGATTAGAAGTCAAATGCGCTAACCATTACGCCACACAGGCTGTTCTTGGAAGAGAATTCTTGTCGAGAACCAAAACCCACTTTTTGAGAATTCTTGGTTTTGGTTTTTGATTTCATCCAATTTAACTGACTTCATTCCAGCAGGAATCAGTGTTATAAATACTAAAAGTGGCTAGCAAGGTCTAGCAAAACTAATAAAGACAGCAACGATGCCTACAGAAAAAACTCAGAAAAGAAATATTATGTACATTCATTAATTATCGTCATCCTCCACTTCAAGCTCATCGTTTGGTTCCTTTGGCTCTTGACTTTCAGACCATTGGGTAACGTCGTCTATATAACTCAAAATAGTAGCTACAGAATCGGAATCCTTGTTACAGTCCAAAGGCAAAAACTGCACCATTCCAAAGTCATCGACCAATTGTGCAATTGCCTTGTTTAGTTTTGCAAACTTTGGGTTGAAGGATTCATCTTCTTTAGCCAACAATAAAGGATCTGGATTCAAGAAATGCTTGAGTTTCTTTTTGCTGAAATCGTTCTTGATCAAATCAATCTTAGATAAGATATTAATGTGAGGTAACTCCAATAAGATCATGGCTGACATTGCACTCAAGGCTCCGGAGAAGAACTTGGAGTTATCAATTATAAAAGGAGCCTCCAATAAATATGTAGCACATAAGTTGAAGTTCAAGTGGTTTTTCAAGTGTTTGACAATATTAGGCAACACAGGAATATGAGTATACAATTCAATCTGACCAGGGCAGTCAAATATCAAATACTCGTCATTGTATTCACCAATTTCTTCATCCAACCAATCCAAATTATTCATCAAGTACTCAAAACAGTAGATCAAAGCCCCGTTGGGGCCATAATCCATTTCTTCCATGACATCTTCCACCGAAATCAAGTCTTTAATATCAATGGTGAATTCGTAATCAGTTGCTTCGGCAGCAGGATCCAAATTCACAATATGTGCCCTTCTTCCTATTGTTTGCATGTGTGATATGATAGCATTACAGAACGTAGACTTGCCTACACCAGCTGGGCCTAAAGCCAATACACCTACTCTGGACATCTGCTTACAAAAAAATTTGAGATGAGAAAATATTTACTGCAAATGAGACAAACGCTACTAAAAAGCACAAGAAGCGAAAGAGTGCAAGAAGCTTGAAAGAAGAGAAGCCTGAAAGAAAAGAAGCTTGAAAGAAAAGAAGCTTGAAAGAGTAGTGTAAAGATTCGTAAGGAACACCTAAATAGATATGCATTAAAGATACTAGGTGGTGTAGTTGCTCAAACTGTTTGGATTCGTTCTGCACCAACAAGAATCATAGTCGTATTCCATTTGAACAAAAGGATTTATTTTGTGGGATTCAAACAACTTGAGAACCTGTTTCTTAATGGCAATAGAGTTCTCTCCCCTGTAGATTTGAATATGTATATAGCCAGTGATTCCTGATTCTATGGTCCAGAACCTTGGGGCTGTAAACGATTTGACTCCCTTGGTAGCTTGTATTTCATGTAAAACAGTTTGTAGGTTTGCTTCATTTTCATCACTTAAAGATAGAAGCAATGACGAACCTGTTGATTTGATCAAAGGCATAGCTGATAAAAAGATGAGAACTGCAATAATCATGGACGCTAAAGGATCAAACCCTTCCCAACTGAATATTTTAGTAAGTACAGTAGATAAAACCACCCCTACTGAGCCTAAAGTATCAGCAAGAATGTGGAGAAAGATCCCTTTCATGTTATCGTTCATTTTTTTGGTGGTTTCTTTCGTAGCATCGTTGATTTCTTTGGTTTCGTGAGAGCTATGTGCATGGCTATGTGAGTGCTGTTCATTTTTTTCATCCACATGAGAGTGACTGTGCCCGTGGCTGTGCCCGTGACTATGCCCGTGACTATGCCCGTGACTATGTCCGTGGCCATCGTGACCATGGTTGAAAGCAAAAATTCCCACCAAGTTAACAATCAAACCCAATATAGAAACTACGATCAACTCATTGGTAGCTTTAAGTTCGACCGGATTGTATAATCTGGTAATTGCTTCAAACACAATCCCAGCGGAAATTCCTATTAACAAAGTACCATTAGTAAAACCAGCCAAAGTTTCGAATCTGGAGAAGCCAAATGGATACTTTCCGTTTTTGTCAATTGGATACTTCGATAAAACCCCAGCTACCAAACCGAGAAACAACGAAGCACAGTCCAAGGCCATATGAAGGGAGTCCAGAAACAATCCCAAGGATCCAGATTTGAACGAGTATATCAACTGAATAAACATAAACGTGGTATTCAAAAGCAAAAAGTAGAATATGGCTTTTGTGTCGGAATGGTGTAATAATTCGTTGAAGATTTTACCATTGGAAATATTTGCATTGGTGATATTGAGGGCTCTTGGACGAACCAACAACGGCAAAAGCAAATTTACTAGCCTTTTGCTATGGACAATTGGCAATGGATATATAAGTTCTATCAAATTGGATGTTACAGATAAAACAGCCGGTACATACTTGAAATCTTGATCCAACGAAGCCATAAACGCATTGCATGATACCAAAAATATAACAGACATGCACACATTGATAGCCATAATCGGTAGGTTGATGTTAAGCAAGTCAATCAGGAACGCAGACACCGCCATACCTGCTAAGAACACCAAAACCGAACCTTTCACGTTAACAGCAAACTTGAATCTCTTGTAAGACATCATCAAAAACCCATAACCCAAAACGACCCTGAGAATTGACAGTGGTTCTGAGATGTTACAATAGATATCAAACATAAACGCCGTTATCAAATAGGAAACTGACGAGTTTGTCACCAAAGCAAAAAACACCATTGTAATGCGTGAAATATTCAAAAAGTTGGTGGAAAATAGCACCAATGCCACCGTAAGCATCATATCCAAGCCTTCAAGCATGTTTCCAGTCACATCCTGCTTAAACTTGAAGGGCTGGAACTTGTCAACACCCGCTACTGCCAACGACACCATAGCCGCGAGTACAACATACAAAGGAAATACCCGATATATAATTGCAGGGTCGCTTTCAACATACACCAAGTTTCCTGATAGAACAAACACAGGTGCAGCCACAAGAGCAGGAATTGTCCACGCCACCTCTGCTATCATGTGCGAATAAATAGTTTGTGCGAACTGAAAAATCATGAATCATCACCAGATCCTGGTCTAATGTGTTGCATGAACCGATGCCAGCAGGTGGAAGGAGCACCGCTCCTGCCCAGTAGATTCTACCGCCACCTCTATTCTAAGTAAGCAATTTTTGGTCTCGTGGAGGTGCTGAATGTCGCAGATTTTCACATTCACCCGGCACTACCATCGCGACACTCGAAAGTTTTGAATCCTTCAACCACACCATGTCGGAGTTGTACTTTCTTCGGCACGGACACAGGATAGACCATGTTGCAGAAGGCGAGCCGGGGGCCATCCCGCTATACCCAGAGTATAATGAATACGATCCTTCTTTGGCGGTATCTGCAGTTCCACAGGTGGATGCGTGTTGTGACGATATCTTGAACAGCTCCAGTGGGTTTAGTTCCAAGGAACCCACCAAGAAAAATGTGTTTGTGCACTTTTCTCCATACTTGAGGTGCTGTCAGACTGCCGATTTGATTGTTTCCAGTTTGAAGCTGAAGATAGAACGGCTGTATCCGAGCTACAAGGTAAGATTCCAGTTATTAGGTGACTTTGCATTAAGTGAGTGGATTCACGATAAAATGAAAAACAAACCTCCCATATACGATTCCAACGATGCTTACCAGATGTATACGCCAAATATCAAGTTGTTGAAAAACCGGTCTTCGTGTTCCAATTTCAGACCTTGTATTACCTTGGGTCATTATAATGGCTATGATTTGAGCTATAAAGACTACCAAAACAACTGCAAAGAATACTTTAAGAAGTTGCTAGCCACTTATGACAAGCCATCCTATATAAACAACCAGGATATCATCATAGTTGTGAGTCACGGCTACTTTATCAATAACCTTTTGTCGTTCTTTGTGAACCATCCGATATTTGATGAGATTCCTGAGGCCAAAATCAACTTGGCAAAACGAAACCACGGAAACTGGAAGTTGATAAAGGATGCGTTGGGACTTTTCGATCCCAACCACATCGAAACCACCCTCAATCTAGAAACTGACATAGTCTACTATAAGACCAACTTCATCAAGCGAGACGAGTTTCAGGACTCCGGTGTGCAGAAAAAAGAAGACAAACCCCGGCCATCATTCAAGTTGCCCCAGACATCTCAGAGCTATGTCATGGCCAACTCAGAGTCCCTAAACTTGGATCTAGACTCGTCCAAAGAAACGTCCACAAAAGACAACTACAAGAACTCAAATATCATTAATAATCCAATTTGTCCCGCTGCCAAAAACTGGACGCCACAGCAGATCAACACGTTTGCTATCAAAAACCAGTTCAAGTTGAAAACAATGAATAGTGAAGTATTTAATCCTGGTTTCAATCTAACCAATGCTCCTCTGAGACCAGTGACCCCAGAAGTATCGCCCTGTTCAGAGCCCACCAGAAACAATTCTGTTATTGACTTGAGCAAGCTATCTGAAAACAAAGACTACAAACCTATGAAGTTGAAATACTCAAACACCGACGAAATTCCTTCCCATCAGTTGAATCAGAAAGTAAACTCCCAGGTGAATTTGGCCCAATTCCAGAGATCGAATCCTTCGTCTAATAATTCGTCTATAACCGATTTTCCCAAGTTCATGACAAAAAGATCCACTTCTAATACGGTTCTCAAGGATAGCTATTTTCCTTCGACCACATCACCTAAGATTCTTAGTACCACCTTAAGTAACGATTCGTACGACGACATGGAATTGGATGAAAGCAGTGAGTTGCAAAGCATCACAGAAGCCAGTGGCTACAGAAAAGCATCACCAACCCAACCTAATCCTTTATTGATGAGATCCAAGTCTGCAAAGTATAAGCAAGAGCTTGCACTACAAAACGGAAAGAGTCTATTAGCATTGTATCAGAAGCATCGTCCTAATAATAATAGTAGCAGCGATAACGAGGAAGAAAAGATGACGTTATCGTTCAGCAATGGTTCAGGTAAACCGGCAGAGGCCCCAGCTACTCGCAAGTCTAGAAAGAACTCAATTATGTTTATACCATCGGTAATAAGTCCAGAACAAGCGGTAAGGGACAGAGAAAAGGGTGCTAGTACTCCGGTGGGTTTCTACACCAAAAAGGAACCCCAAGTCGGTACCAGGCCACCGCTACCATTGACGAAATCCAAGTCGATGTTTTATAATTTGGATTCGGAAAGTGAAGAATCCAACTCAGATCTGGAGCCTGTGGAAAACTACGACCCCAGTAAGTATTCATGGTTTGGGCAAAATAGGATCTAATGTATATAGGTGTAATAATAGTTAAATTTGGTGTTTATAGGTTTCTCTTTTATTACTTTCTTCTCTTTTATTACAAGATTTCTGTATCTTCTTTTATTACGAGGTTTCTTCTTTTATCTTCTTTTATTAAAAGGTTTCTTAGTCTTTTCTTACGAGGTTTCTTCTCTTTTATTACGATTTCTTCTCTTTAACCAGTCCATTTTCTGAGGCTGCAAAAATCGCACTATCAATGGCATCCAAGGGGCCCAACGCTGGAAACGTGGCGGCTTTTGGACTATCCAAAGACCTCAGGACACCTGTGCAGGTCAAGTTGTGCTATTTAAACCCTACAAATACTGGCGCTTTGAACAAGTTACTAGCAACCCCTTCGGAAAAGTACACCAACCCCCATGTTTTCAAAAAGCTTTCTGATATCCTGGCCACTTCAGATTTGTTTGTCAAGATCGAAGTGATATCAGGCGTGAGTAACAACCCAATTACTGTTCCCACTCAATCCATGTACCATAGTTTTTCCAATAAAAGAGTGTGGAATAGTGTGTTGAGGTTGTCTGTGGATTATAATCAATTGGGCATCGACTCATACTTGAAAATATCCATATATGAGATTATAGAAACGAAACCGGCGGTATTCGGGGTCGGGTATTTATCCTTGTTTAACAAAAAAGACTCTACTTTGAGAAAAGGATTGCAGAAGATCCCAATTTCAACTGCTGGTCCCTCACATGAAATCATCAATTATTCCCATAACCACGATTTGACGGCAATAGAACAGAAGCTTATGACTTACGAGAATGGTGGGTTCCCAAAGGTGCAATGGCTTGATTCTTTAAGCCTTCCGTTGGTTGAAAAGAACAGAAACGAAGAACTAAAACTCAATACCGCAAGCGAATACCCTTACTATTTTTACATGGAATTGCCCCATTTCGACTTGCCGATTGTCTACTCGGATATATCTTACAACTTGCCCAATACAAAGAAAATCATCACCGATTTTGCTGCCAACAAGAATACCAAGAATACCGACCTCAACAACACCAGTGTCGTCATCAATAAGATAGATTTAAACTTGGGCAAAAAAGAAAACATTAACAAGGTTTTTGATCCTGATTATGACTTCAGCAACTTGCTTTTGTTGACCAATTCACAGTTATCTAACAATAATACCAATGCTAACTACCTCCCGTTCATCAAAACCTTGGACCCTATTGAATCCAAGTACCAGAAGCTTGAAAGAAATATGAATAATAGTATCTTATTGGACAAAGAATTGAAACCAACCCCCCAATTAAGAGATGAGTTGATGAAGATTTTGAACAAATCGTCAAATATAGAGTTGACAGATAATGAAAAGAATTTGATCTGGAAGTTCCGTTACTACTTTTCCAAAAATATCGGCAACCCTGTTTCTTTTTTGGATACAAAAGAACCACTTAAAACTGATGTAACAATGACAAATCAGAAGTTCTTGACCAAATTTTTGAAGTCCATCAACTGGGATAATGATTATGAGTTAGACCATGCTTTCAACGAAATCTTACCCTTCTACTGGACAGTTGATAAGATTCAGATTGGTGATGCCTTAGAACTTTTGAGTAGCTACTTTAACCCATTTACTTTGGCTAGAAGAGTTTCTGTTCAGGAAGAGAATAAGAACCGTGATAACGAGTCTAGCATAGACAAGATCTTCAAGTACGTCAGACAATTAAGAAACTTTGCTGTGAATAGACTAAGGTTAGCCAGTGGGGACGAGTTGTTATTGTATTTGTTGCAGTTGGTGCAAGCAATGAAGTATGAGTCCATTATTGTCGACAAGGAATTCAATGAAGTGAAATCTAAAAATTTGGATGGAATTGATCATACAGAAGAAGATGAAGATTTACAGGTTGAAACAAATGCTTCGTCTAAAAGTAAGCATGGTAAAGTCAAAGACGATAAGATATTGGAAAAATCACCTTTAGCGTCATTTTTGATTGAAAAATCTATTGAAAACAAAAAACTAGGAAACTTTTTCTATTGGTACGTCAAGGTTGAAAACGAAGACCAGCTCAACTCGGGTTCCAACTCAACACCAGTGCAGATTTACACAATTGTGTTGAATAAGTATATCGAACGTTTGAAGAGTCACTCACTAGCTAACAAGTTGCCGAATTACAATTACTTGAAGCGTCAAGTGTGGTTCATTAAAAAGTTGACACAACTAGTTGAATTGCTAAGATCGACGTTTAAAAAGAATGAAGCTACTTCTAAGAAGGTCCAATTTTTGAAAGATTATTTAGCAGACTCGTCAAATGAACTATTAAAGTTCCCCCATCACTTTCCTTTACCACTTGATCCTTCGGTTATAATATGTGGGTGCTATCCTGAAGAATCAGCAGTGTTTAAGAGTTCATTGGCGCCTTTGAAACTCACGTTCAAGACAGTTATCAAAGATCCAAATCAGCCTTCAAACCTTTTTGGCAAATCTAAGAAGTACGGAAAGTATACCCTTATGTTCAAAATTGGTGACGACTTGAGACAGGATCAATTGGTGATACAAATCATCGACTTGATGGACCAGTTATTGAAAAATGAAAATTTGGATTTGAAACTCACTCCTTACAGAATTTTGGCAACCAGTCCGGTTGCTGGTCTCATTCAATTCGTTCCAAATGAAACATTAGACAGTGTTCTTGTCAAGACATACGACAATGAAGACATCAACCAAGAGATTAATGGTGCTGCGAAGGGAAACAACATTTCCAATAACAATGGAATCCTAAACTATTTGCGTTTTCATAGTAAAGATTTTCTTCCTGCAGAGCCCACTGCTACCAGTGTTTTAAACTATTCCGATGGTACCAATGCTGTGCAAAAAATAGTTCAGAAGCATGCAGTGAACTCGGATCTTGGAGTATCGTCAACGGTCTTGGATAATTATGTCAAATCTTGCGCTGGTTATTGTGTGATTACCTATTTATTGGGTGTGGGTGATAGGCATCTTGATAATCTTTTGTTGTCACCAAATGGTAAGTTCTGGCATGCAGATTTTGGATATATATTGGGAAGAGATCCTAAACCCTTCCCACCTTTGATGAAGCTTCCTATCCAGGTTATTAATGGTATGGGAGGAATGGATCATGAGAACTTCAATGTCTTCACCAACTACTGTTTTGTAACATACACCACCTTGAGAAAGAACAGCAACTTGATACTTAGTTTGTTTCAGTTGATGTTAGATGCCAACATCCCAGATATTAAGGTTGATCCTAATAGGGCTGTTGAAAAGGTGCAAGAAAAGTTTTGCTTGGATATGTCAGAAGAAGAAGCTATTCTTCATTTCCAAAACTTGATCAATGACAGTGTGAATGCATTTTTACCTGTTGTTATTGATAGGCTTCATAGTTTAGCACAGTATTGGAGAGCTTAAAAATGTATTTATCTTATCTTTTCATTTGCAAATTGTAAACCTGAATTTATAACACAAAAGTCTTGTGCACTGAGGACTTCAGTTTAAATCCTATCTTTCTGCCCTGATACCTAATACATTTCGAGTAAAGTAAATGATCTTGCAACCAATTATTTGAGCTTTCAGCTCCGAGTAAATTAGTAAACCATGTTTCTCTGGGTAAATGTACCATAAAAGCGTTTAATTGTCATTCACAGTATTATTTAGTAGTGCTCTCACTCTACCAAGTACAATACTTTCTGAATCAAGTGTTTCCAATTTGAACAAAGACAACCTTTCATGACAAAGAAAAAAGTACGGTTGATACTCGAACAAAATCTGAAGGAATTTAAGCCAGGATTCAAAATTGGTACAAACGACTGTGGTTTGGATGCCCTATCCTTCGTCTAATCTCTCTTTGGTGGCTTGGTCCCCTATCCTTCGTCTAATCTCTCTTTGGTGGCTTGGTCCCTTTAAACTTTTCAGCCAAAAGCCTTGTGGCCATGGTTAATACTGCTGACAACACCCCAAAAGGCGGAAACCAGTCTAATACTGTGAAAATGACATTCGGCGAAACTTCCGACACTATTGAATCAATGCTTTTTTCCAATTCTTTCAAGCCATTGTTGTTGTCTATGACCAAATCAGCTCGGTAACATCTTTCTTCATTGCTCATCTGACTACCAATTCGCTTCTCTGCATCTTCAATGCTAAGCTCTGAGTTTCTTGCCAACAACCTTTTGACTTGTAGTTCTTTATCGCAACTCACAGTTATGATTTTACCACAAACCACATTCAATCCCGATTCAAAAAGTAAAGGCACATCCAATATAACCATATGTTTGAATGTCAAGTACGCTTTCACTACTTGCCATGCTATTTCGTGCTTCACTGCTGGATGGACTGCTCTGTTCAACTTTGTCAATCTTTCTTTATTTCCAAACACATGTTGCCCCAACGCTTCTCTGTTCAACTGGTTATCGTCATTGATGAGATTGGGAATATCAGCCCCAAAAATATCAATTACCTGCTTGTATGCTTTCTTTCCAGGGTTGAGCACTTCCTTAGCAATTAAATCGGCATCCACCACCACTAGTTTGTACTTCCTATCGAGGACTTTCGATACTGTCGACTTTCCTGTGGCAATGCCGCCGGTCAATCCTACTACTAACATTTTTTTTATCCTTCAACTGTTTGTGTAAACGTCCTCAGCAATTACAAGTTTGTGGAGGCAAGTTCGCGAAACAAGTTTGTGGAGGCAACATCGCGAAACTTTCCACAAACATGTCTAAAGCTCCATCAGTTCTTGTGGTGGGAGGCGGTGCCATAGGCGGACTACTTGCCCACGAGTTGGTTTTGGCTAATAATGTAAACTTGCAACTCATGTTCAAAAACTCCCAGTCTCTCGGGTTGTACGAAAGACAGGGATCACAGTTGACGTTGGACAGAATAGAACCAGGAGGGATGCGTAAAAGAACGGTGTCCCATATCCCAGCAACTACAGCCAAGGGTCACAGTGGCTATAATATAGAGAGATCCACATCATTTGCTGATATCACCAAAAATACCAGAATAGAAAACATGATATTGGCTACCAAGTGCCATAAATCGTTGAGTGCATTGGCTCCATATCTTGAGTTTTTGGATGAAAACTCCAACATTCTTTTCATACAGAACGGAATGGGCCTAATGGAACAGATCCAGAAGGAATTTTGGCCCTCGGAGGAGTCTAGGCCCAACTTTTTCAAGGCTGTTGTGACCCATGGAGCTTTCAAAAGAACCCCCACTACCATAAACCATGTTGGTCTAGGAGATATTTCCATGGCAAGATTTCCTAAGAGGGCTGACAAGGAAGACAATTCGAAGGTTCCTGATATGATGCAAATGCTTGTAAATACACCGAACTTAAAAGCCAAATACATTTACGATTACAACTGGCTAAAAATGAAGGAAATAGAAAAGTTAGCAGTCAATGCAGTCATCAACCCTTTGACTGCGGTATTCGACTGTTTGAACGGAGATTTGCTTGATGGTGATAGAGTAGAAAACCTTGCAAGAGGGATAATAGGAGAACTTTTGGCAGTGGTGAAAAGAGACTGCCCTGAGTTGTTCTCGAACTTGCCGAAGGCTGTCAACTACCTAAGCTTAGACCGTCTCATAAACGTCACATATAACGTGGCCCGTAACACAGCCAAGAACAGTTCATCCATGAGAGAAGATGTCAAGGCTTTCAATGCCACCGAAATAGACTTTATCAATGGCTACATCAGCTACCTTGGAAAAATCCACAGCATAAGAACCCCAACCAATAATACGATGATATGGATGCTCAAGTCCAAGCTTGCGGTGGAAAGAGCTATAGACAGCAACGCAGCTAAGTTGCTCTTGTAAATATATTTATGCATTAATAAATGACGACATGGTATCATCTATAATATGTTTTACGTCTGTGTGTAGCTGCTTGATGGTTTCAAGCTGGCTTGAATCTATGGTTGACGATGCCAATTTGGAACTAGGTGTCATTTGATGCAATATGTGTTTTAGAAGACCTTTACTTCTGTAAGAGTATGACTCTCCAGCTGTTAGACCCTTGATATAGGCTACAAGCTTCCTGGAGCTGTAAGGAGATGCCTCCTGTAGAACAGCAAGGGCTATTTCTGTTCTATAAGACACGCCGGAGGATGCACTGATGGTATAGTCATCATAGTAACCGTGTTCTTTTAAAAACTTGGTTTGTGCTGGGTTCAAAGCTTCCATAATGTAACTTGAAACATCAATGTCGTTCCACTTATTCTTACTCATACAAAATCCGTATTCACATAGAAGAAACCCATTCGAGTGCAGTCCATAGCTCAAAAAGATCTGGTCATTAATGTTGTACTTGCTTGTAGTAATTACATGGAATCCTTTAGTATCAATTTTGAGTCTGCAGTGGTCTTCATCGGAATGATTGACAAAATCAACGTATGGAGCCATGGTAAAGTTATCAGCGGAGTCATTGCTGTCACGAAGTTGCATATAAAGACAACGTGAGTTGATACACATCCAAGCCCAAAGAAAGGTTTCGGTTTTTAGCATCGAGGCTTGACGTCTTCTCAAGCACTCTGAATCTTCGTTACAGTACAAAATTTGAAGCTTTTTCCACAAAAACTCACTTACAAATACATAGTCCCTATCGAATCTAGCCTTGACCCTGTATGCGTGTTCACGTACTTGAGGTGGTAACAACTCGAGGTATGTTTCAAAGTGTTCTATTTCAAGCACTTCCCATACCAAAGGAGTCAACATGAACGAGTCCATTGCAGGCAACAGATCGATAAATGGGGTCCAGAACGATTGTTGTCTTTGTTTTTCAACACAAATGTATAAACACATGAGCTGAAACGATGTCATGGACATCATCTCGTTTAGTTCCATGACACTATAAATCTCAGTGCAACTATCGGGTTTTCTGCCAGTATCGTAGGGAATGTCGATATTCAAATAGTAATCCGGCAATCGAACCAGATTGAACTGGCAAACATGCCGTATGATGGTGTGTGGATTAAGAAGGAATGAATGGGGAATCTTTATGATCTCTTCTTGATCCAATATCTTGGAGACTGCACCCAACCCTCTTCCTTCTTGGCCAAAGTCCTTGACGAGTATCTTTTCTGAAACATATGACTGTTTGCTCGAGGGGTCTTTATTCCGTTTCATCCACTGAAACATCGTCACAATCTCATCACTCATGTTTTCGCGTCTTTGATAAGAATTTGTAGTAGAATTTATTCAGAATTGGAGTTAATATTCAGTTACTATTAACATTCAGAAATTGATTCAGAAATTACTATTAATATTCAGTTACTATTAATATTAGAGTTACAATTAATATTCAGAATTGGAATTAATATTCAGTTACTATTAATATTCAGAGTTACTATTAACATTCAGAGTTACAATTAACATTCAGAAATTAACATTCAGTTACAATAATATTCAGTGACAATTAATATTCAGTAATTAATATTAGAGTTACAATTAATATTCAGAATTGGAATCAATATTCAGAGTTACAATTAACATTCAGCAATTAATATTCAGTTACAATTCATATTCAGAGTTACAATTAATATTAGAGTTACAATTAACATTCAGAAATTGGAATTAACATTCAGTTACTATTAATATTCAGAGTTACTATTAACATTCAGAATTGGAATTAATATTCAGAAATTACTATTAATATTCAGTTACAATTAACATTCAGTTACAATTAACATTCAGAAATTAACATTCAGTTACAATTAATATTCAGTAATTAATATTAGAGTTACAATAATATTCAGCAATCAACATTCGTACTTCAGCTAATACATTAATAAAACTCAATTGAAAAGAATGAAAGTGCTCTGCGTTGCAGAAAAACCGTCAATTGCCAAAGAGGTTGCTTCGATACTCAGTGGAGGTCGTCTGTCCCGAAGGAATTCACCCAGTAAGTATAATGCCAACTTCGACTTCAAGTTTGACTTTCCAGGCTTTGGTGTTTGTGACGTGACTATGACTTCAGTCACAGGTCATATCACCCACATGGATTTCCCACCACAGTTCTCGTGGGGTAAAATACCTCCTGGAAGGCTTTTCGAGGTTCCAGTAGAGATAAAAATCGATAAAACCAAAACTGACATCCACAAGAATATCTCAAACGAAGCCCGGAATTCTAACTACCTAATGATCTGGACTGACTGTGATCGTGAAGGAGAGGCCATTGGCTATGAGATCTTCGAGGCTGCTGTAAAAGGAAACAGAACAATCCTTTTTGAACAGGTATGGAGACCACACTTTTCTCATTTGGAAAGGAACCATATTCTCCAGGCTGCAAAGTACCCCAAAAAGTTAGAAATGAACACTATAGAAGCAGTTCATTTCAGACAGGAGTTGGATCTACGTGTAGGGGCTAGCTTCACCCGGCTTTTGACCGAAGCTTTAAGAGGCCAGAAAAACATTCCCAGTCCGGTTTCATACGGTACATGCCAGTTTCCAGCACTAGGTTTCGTGGTGGATAGATATAAACGGGTGAAAACCTTCAAGGAAGAGAAGTTCTGGTACATAAATGTGGCAGTGGAAAAAGATGGTGTTTCTACCAGCTTCAACTGGAACAAAGGTCATTTCTTTGACAGATTATTTGTGGTTTCACTTTACCAGGATTGCATGAAAAATCCACACGGAAAAATCACAAGCGTCACCAAAAAACCCACCAGCAACTATAAACCGTTTCCTTTGACGACAGTGCAGCTCCAGAAAGACTGTGCTACTTTTTTTAAGATGAGTGCTAAAGATACGTTGGATGCGGCTGAAAAGTTATACACTGGAGGTTGGATTTCGTATCCCAGAACAGAGACCGACAAGTTTCCTAAAGCTATGAACTTGCAGAATCTCATTAAACCGCACACACAAGACTCAAATTGGGGTGACTTTGCCCAGGAGTTGGTAAATGGAAGCTTCAGTCAGCCTAGAGAAGGTAAAAACGATGATAAATCCCATCCTCCCATCCATCCAGTTAAATATGCTAAACTTGACGTGATTTCAGACCCTAAACAGAAAAAAGTGTATGAGTATGTAGTCAGAAGGTTCCTAGCATGTTGTTCTACCGATGCCAAAGGATTTCTTACGGTAGCGTCATTGCAATGGGGAAATGAAGCTTTTGCTGCAACAGGACTTGAGGTTTCAGAATTGAACTATTTAAAAGTTTACACCTACAAAAAGTGGAAGTCTTCGAAAGAACTCCCTCCGTTTATTCAGGGTGAAACTGTTGCTATAAAAGTGGGAGAAGTCAAGGATGGCAAGACATGTCCGCCGGCTCATATGACAGAAACAGAGCTAATTGCATTGATGGATGCAAATGGAATTGGTACAGATGCAACCATTGCTGAACATATACACAAAATAGAGCTACGGCTGTACATTCTGAAAATGAAACAAGGTGGAAAGGACATTCTCGTACCTACCGAACTAGGAATAGGGTTGATAGAAGGGTTCAGTAGCATCAGCTTCGAAAACAACATTTCATTGTCAAAACCGTTTCTCCGTAAGAGACTAGAGATTCTATTGAAGGAGGTGGAACAAGGCAGAGTAGACAAGAACTCTGCTTTGAGAGAGAATATTGACTTGTACACTAAGGCATTTGCTGCCACGGCAGAAAACCAGGCGATTTTGGTGAACGAATATAGAAAGTACCAGAGTTGATTTAGTATCAAACGAATATTAGTGAATTAGTTTGTTTGTGAATTAGAGTTTGATTATGAATTAGAGTTTGATTATGAATTCACAGTTTGATTATGAATTCACAGTTGAATGATTATTTTCACAGTTAATGATTATTTTCACAGTTAAATTGATGAATTCACAGTTAATGATTATTTTCACATGTTTCCTGGTTTTCTTCTTCTCCTATTCTTTCTCTGTTTTATCATCTTTCTTGTAACAACTACAATCAACTCTTTCTTAACTAATCAAATGTTCGCACAAATTTTTCATGTTTCGTGCCAATAATAACAAAAAGAACGAGCCATGCCGGTTCTACCCTAATTGTAGGAAAGGTAACAGCTGTCCTTTCTCACACGAAACCGCTAATAATTTCTCGTCGGTGGAAACTGTGAGCTCATTCACTAGTCAGGCCACCCTAGATACGAAAGCTAGCCATATTAAAGATGATATGAAAGAAATGTCCACCTTTTCTTGCGAGCCGTTGTTTTCTAGTTACGGGCTTGGATTTCCAGCTGTAAACAATTTGATTGAAGGCAGAGACCTACTGTATGAAGAAATCAGATGGAAATACACGGAAGCTGTGAGGCAAAATCAAATGATGGAGTACGAGAAGGAGATGAATGCCAGAGAAAAAGACATGCAGTATTGTGTCAAGACAATACAGGGTGCAGAAAGAAATGCTGCTCGGTATCTACAGATGAGTGTGAATCAAAATGTGGTGAAGAAATTTATTCCAAAGACACTTGAAGAAAGCATGAACGAGTTTATTCAGGGTTTGCAAAGTTCTGGTTTTGGAAGCAGTGCCTTTCTGAACCCCACGGGAAACACCGGTTTTGGCAATGCCAGTGCTTTTGGTAATACCAGTGCTTTTGGTAACTCTGGAAACAGTGCTTTTGGTAGTTCTGGAAACAGCGCTTTTGGTAACTCTGGAAACAGTGCTTTTGGTAACTCTGGAAACAGTGCTTTTGGTAACTCTGGAAATAGTGCTTTTGGTAACTCTGGAAACAGTGCTTTCGGTTCGTCGGGATTCAATTCAAAACCTACTTCCTTTGGTTCTGCGACCACTGGGTCTGCTTTTGGTGCAACTAGTGCAAACACAGGAGCTTTTGGCACATCTGGTTTTGGTTCAGGAACAGCTAACACCGGTTCTGGTTTTGGTTCAGGAACAGCTAGCACCGGTTCTGCTTCTGGTTTTGGAAGCTCTGGTCTTGGAAGCTCGGGTTTTGGAAGCTCAGGTTTTGGTTCCAGTAATACATCTGGCACTGGATTTGGTTCCAAACCTAGCGCTTTTGGAAGTACTGGGTTCTCATCCAACCCAACATCATTTGGAGCAAGTTCTAATACTGGATTTGGTGGATCTGGGTTCGGGTCAACTAATAACACTGCTACTGCCAATAGCAATAACACTGCTAATAATTCCTCTGGTTTTGGGTCTAGTGGTTTTGGTTCCTCAAACTTTGGCTCCAGTGGTTTTGGTACTACGAATACAAGCAATGCTAATAATACCGCCAGCACAAATACTACCGCAACAGGAGGGTTTGGGTCCTCGGGTTTTGGGTCTTCAGGCTTCGGGTCTTCAGGTTTTGGGTCTTCAGGTTTTGGAGCTAAACCTGCCTCAGATCCAGGGTTTGGGGGTTCTGCTGGAAACACTGCTTTTGGCAGCACTGGTTTTGCAAACAATCAAACCACTAATACTTCAAATAACGCTTCGCCGTTTGCAACTTCTGGGTTTGGTGCAGTGGCTTCTCCTTTTGCAGCCAACTCCACACCTAGTGCAAATGCAAGTCCATTTGGAACCCAGCCACAACTACAATCTGCATCCCATTCAACTCCGGACTCGATTCAAGCTGCGAATACAGACATTGATCCAGCATTCACACAAGCTACTTTCGAACTAGGGAAGGTGCCTGAAAAAGCACCTCCTTTGTCTGTATGCTAGCATTGTAATATATTGTATAATAGACTTGTAGAAATTTATATTGTAGATGAAGCACCTCGCTTGTTTTTCTAGAACATTTCATAGGATGCACTGAACTTGTTTTTTCATTCCTTAACATCAATATGTCAATTATTGTAAACTAGAACCAACTCAAGTTTTCGGTTCATAAACACAACCAAAGGCTTAATTCTCCCATCAATTAAGTGCAAAAGGCTTAAACTCTCCAATCAACTAAATCCAAAAATGTGAAAATTACTAAACTACTGAAAAATGTGAAAATTAAACTACTGAAAGAAAATTAAACTACTAAAAGAAAATTAAACTACTATAAATATCAAAATTAAACTACTATAAATTACTAAACCACTAAAAAATCAATTAAAGACGTCACACACCAAGAATAGTAAGAAACCTACCACATTTCATTTCATATTAAATATACCCTTAAAATTTCATCAAACCCTCGCAAATTATGATTTGTGTGGAGTGCAAAAACAACGTCGAATGCTTGTACTACAAATACAAAGGTGACTACATAACACTAGCAGTGTGCCAGAGTTGCTCAAACGTTGTTGATCAATACATAGAATATGACAATGTGTTGTTGTTTCTAGATATAGTACTCATGAAGCCACAGGCTTACAGACACCTCTGCTTCAATGTGGTTGAAATGCAAATGGTTGGTAATGATGCCGTGACCTTAAAACAGAAAATATCAATGTTCAGACACATAATACGATTTATCGTAGTGATGATTCTTTTCGAAGTATATTTGAGTTGGGCCTACGAGGAGAAGAGCCAGAACAATTCCTTGATTGTCAGATATATACTAGATCAACCCACCCATGTAAGCTACTTCTGGTTCATAGTACGACTGGTGATAAATAATTTCGTGTTCAATATAGCCATGCAAACGTTGTTCTTTAAGGTTTTGGGCTGGAACAAATTGGTCAATAATAACATCAATCCTCATTTCAATACCACCTACCACCAAGCAGTGCTTTTGGTATGTGTGCTAGTATCTACATCCATTAAGTTGCTTCCTATCTTAATGTTGATTTGGCCCTATGACAAGACCCTACAGTCTCGGAAAATAGTGGCCACCATATCCACGTTCAATATTATTGAAGCTTTGAAAAACATATCCAACCACGGTTACATGAGAATTGTTTTAGCATTCACGGTTTGCATTTTTATCCAAGAAATAGCGTCAACTAGTTTCTTGGCATATGTGGTAAGCCGCCATTCAAGTCACCAGTTCAAGCAGTTATTCGTGAATAACTACCAAGAGCTAGTGGCGGAAATATTAACCTATATTAATTAATCTATAAACCATAATAGAATTACCGTAGCCTTAAGCTTCCTCTTAATAGAATTACCGTAGCCTTAAGCTTTTAATAGAATCCCACCGCAGCCTTAAGCTTCCTCACTGTCATACCGTCATTATTCACCAACAAAACGTCGTCCCTACCCACTGCTATCAATGGGCCATCTAAGCTCTCAATTAAACATGGATAGTCATAAGTCTGGTTAACTTCTCTCCTCTCATCCAAAGTTTTCATCCCTTCATCATCATCTTCTGGTTGAATCAGAGGGCTTTCGAACAAATTCTCCTCGTCATGATAACCATTGTGAACATGTATTTCATTATTCTCGATTGCCTTCAATGCAATAAAATACGATAGTGGCTTGTAGCTTTTTTCAAACACATACAAGCAATACAACACAAAACACGGTAAAGGGGCCAACAAAATCACCGAATAGAATGCTTTCTGTAACGACATCGTAGCAGCCATCATAATATGAAGTATAAACACCCCTAAAATCACTCTGTGCACAATCAATGGCCAAACTTTACCTGTGGAGTGTGGGGGGTGAACACAAGCGTATAACAATTGGTATTTGAAAACAAAGTAGCCAATGACAAAATATGCAAGCCCAGCTGTTAAAATCTTGTTCGAAATCACAGAGTAAATCACCACTATTATAAAGATTAGCATTGGTTGTGGCAACTGTAAACCAAAATTGAATACAGGTGGCTTGTACAACTTGATATAATCTCTGGGAGTCTTGCACCACAATAAAGAGCCAAACATAAACTTCAAAAGGTTACCTAGAAGTAATAACTTGTATGGAAAAATACCTAGTCCTTGCAAAATGATCAAGTCCACGTAGAATAATGATAAGTCCCTTAGAGACTGTGCCAACTGGTGAGCAATTTTGATGGTATCTGTTAATGAAGCTGTACCAACAAGGGTAAAAACCAAAAACAAGTTCACAAAAGTATAGAAAAAGTTCTTCGATACTGAAGAAAGCTCTTCGTCACTATTTGAAGTGTAGCCCTGTTTGGAGGTAATCCAAATGTAAAAGTATGGCATGATGATATTCATCAACGTGAAAATATACGGAGGTAAAACTCCAGTAACCAAGGTTTCTGCCCACTCATTGTTCTTCAAGAATTCTCCTAAGCTAGGAGATATCTGACTAATAGTCTTTGTGTTTAAAAATCTGGCTAAATAACTGACTGGAATAACCAATAAAATACTAACAAGCCCTATTAAAAAGGTAACCGTTCCTATTCTTGCGTTTCGTTCCTTTCTAGTCATACATAGGTTATCCCATCTGACGTCGTGAGGAGCTGATGCCAAAGTAGTGGTCAAGTGGTTGATTTTGGGGTCCAAGACTGCTTGAGCTATTAACTGAGCCTCTGCCACTGATTTCATGGTAATAAATGCCAGTGATGATGCTGGATACTCTCTTGTTCTTGCTTTTATAATCTCCTTATCAATGATGTCCAATTTTTCCGTGTAGTAGCTTATAGCATCCACTTTAGGAGAAAACACGTTGTACCAATGCTTTCTGATTTTGGGTCTTCTGAAGCTTTCGTCGTTCAACAATGGCAAGCTGCTCATCGAGTCATCCATAGCGTTGTCTAAATGGTCAGCAATCTGGTCAATGATACTAGAGTGTCTCAAAATGGGCGCAGGGCTTGAGTTTGAAGTTTCAGGTTCAACATCCTGTGGTGCTTCGCTATCATTACTGTCGTAATCTTCTTCGTCGGCAACATTATCATTCATATTCACCAGGTCTCTTAAACTGGGGTACAAGTACGTGGAGAGCATGTCATTTTTATTTTTAATGCCATTGATCTTAAAATACTCCACCCAATACCTTTCAAGTCTTGCTAGAATCTTTTTGCGGAGCTTGAACAACTTATTCAAACCGTTCCATTCTCTCACTATAGTGATGGAGTGGATTTCTCCAAGGCCTAATCTCTGGATGTGACGTTTCAAATCGTTTTCTTCCCGTAAATATGGAGGAATTCCTGATAGCTTGATGGTTCTGTCGGTGATACTATTCTGCTTTCCTAGGTAGTTTTGCCTCATGTCAATAATTTTATTGGTTTGCATGAACAAAAAGTGCATTATGACAAAAGTAAAAACATAGGTGAAGCCCACATACAATAACCGTAAGTACTGGTTATGTTTGTATCTGACTTTATCTTCGTGTTTATCAGGGGGATGGTCCTGGTCTAATCCACCAGTTAGCTTGTAACGGATAGGTGAAAGTACTGTCAATGCCAAAACAACACATACCGCTAGGACTTTGATACACATTTTGAAAAACCCCAAAAAAACCACAGCATCCAACCCTGCGTGCTCTAGTACCTGGTGTTCGCTTATTCCAAAAACCACTGGAATCCAACCAAACAACGTGGTAGGCAACTTCGGAAGGTTCTGTCTGGAGCTGCTATGAAGATAGTTCTGGTTGACCTGGTTGAAATTGGCTACATAGATTTTGGGATACCGTTTTCTTAGAAATGTAAATAGCAAGAACGCCGATAACCCTAGCACTAACGCCATGATTAGCTGGACCCTTGCTGTTTGGGCAACTCCCCGGTAGAGCAGCGGATCTCGCACGGGGTTCGTGGAGTTCGAACTGTCACTGAAAACTTCCATGGCTCTACTCCGTAGCCTTCACTATTTTGTAGCAATATACAAGTTCACAAAGATAGTGATAATTGAAAGCGCGATAAGATTACATTTATTCTACGTATGAAATATTTATTATTATTATAATATAATATAAATATTAACATAGTTATCTATAAACATATCTATATTTATTAACATTATAAATATATTATTATTATAATATAATATAAACATAGTTATATATAAACATAGTTATGTTATTAAGATAATTATCAATTAAGATATGTTACTAATATAATTATCATATTCTTTAAGATGTATCTTTAATATTTTATTTACGTTCTTCTTAAATGTTATATTAGATAAATTTAATTTATTATTAATATTTATTTCTTTATTTTTATTGGCCGTCGTTTTTTGTCTGAAAGGCCGTCATTTTGTCTGAAAGGCCATCATTTTGTCTGAAAGGCCATCATTTCTTGTCTATTAACTTCATTATCTGGTCAAGACGATTACCTATTTCATACTTGAAATCGAAAAACTCCTTTCTGAACGCATTGAACTCCTCGACTTGCCATATTTGGTTTTGCACATGAATATCTTCCTGTCTCTGATTGAGTTGAGCTCCTGGCTGTTGCATTGCATATGTGTTCTTGTGCTGCCATGTGTCGATGTTTGGCAATATTGGTTTGGGTTCTTGGCTGCTTGGTATGGGTAAGCTCTCTCGTAGTTTTCGCCTCTTAGGTTCTGGTCCTGTTTTCGAACCCTGGAAAACATTGTTGTCTGGTTTATAATTATTGGATTTTAGTAGTTTATTGGCCCGGGTATTTCCTTCGCTGCTGACGCTGGTGTTTCTTGTATCACATCCGTTACTTGCCTTTGAAACTTCATAGCTATTTAGTTCATGAAAAGTGCCTTGGTTGTTAGCAGCATTCAAGTTTAAAAGTAGGTTGCTACGGTTTACGACTGTTGAAGTGCTAGCAAAATTGCCCGTGTTACTCCCACTCAAGTTTTTCTTTGCAGTCAAGTCCTTTTCTTTACCACCATTTTCTTTCCTATTGCTTCCTTCCTTGTCCAAGTCAACGTTTCCAAGATATCCCGGGTTCACTTGCTCATTCATTAAATGGTTCGGCTGTACTAATAGATTTGGTGATGCCAAGTTTCCTGGGTAAACCTGATAGAGGTTGCCTAGCGAATGGTGATTTAGTGAAGAATTGTGAGCTGGATTTGGCATCATGGTCTGCATTGGAGATTGCGCAACGGGAAGTTCTGGCTCTACAAACATATCCAATTCATTGAATCGAGGTGAGGTATTTTTGGTTGAAATCTCTTGCCCTTTATCTGATATGCTATTTTTGGCGATATTTTCACTTTGGGTACCGATAACACCTCTAGTATTTACATCATGACCTAAAAAATCGGCCATATCTAGCTTCAATAACAGGTCTAAACTTATATCTGCACCAAAATCAACCATTTTATCTGCAACCAACAAGCCATGACTTTTTTCTTTTTCAACAAACTTACCTTTTTTAGAACTCAAATAATTGCTCAAGAACACCAAAATCTTGTCATTTTCATTCAAGCCATTCTCTCCAAGTAAATCGTTTGCCAACCTCAAGTTAAGATCCTTTCGAAGGGTTCGAAATCGGTTGGTCAATGTTCTGCTCTGAACAATAGAAGTGCTTAGTCCCGCATTGAACTCATTTAATATCAAGTTCCAGCTTTTGCAGGTGGATCCTCTCTGATACAATGCCTGGCGGTGCTTGAAAATCAATCGTAGCAACAATCCATCAATAACATATGAAAACACAAACTTACTTTTCTTCGGAGCCATTTTGAAATATCGAAACTGGATTGTGCCCAAAACCAAACTCCTTATGATAGACCCCCAAACGAACTGCCACAAATAATGGTAGCAGCTGTATGCCTTGGATAAACAGAGATATCGTCTCTTCAGTTACAGATATAAAAGATATCAAACCCAGGCTTATCGATGTTGCAACTTTTGGCGCGATGATTTGTTTTTGAGATTTCCTGGAGATGAATCGAAGCTTTAATTACTGCAAACGGTTTATTGACACCGAAGTTAAACGATTGAATAGTCCGATAGAGATCGACGAGTCGCTTCAGGACGTTGCAGATGACGAGGGCATTTCTATTGCAGATTTGAAGCTCATAGTAAACAAGATCAACGTGCTAATCAAAAGGCACAACAACAACGAGTTCCAACCTCGAATATCAAACCAGATAATAAACCAAATCTTGAAATATGAAAGGGATAAGTTGACAATGGTGCATGAAAACTTGAAAAATGTGGAGACCCTTATAAAACCCTTGATGTTACCTGATTTGGACTACTTGAATTACGAGACATTGAAAGAATTTAATGAGTTGATTGAAGAACTACCAGAAGCAAAATACTTATTTGTGACAAATGATATCAAGATGAATGACAATAACGACAATAACGAACCCAACGAAATACATGATAGCATACTAGTACTGGATGATGAGCAGATGGTAATAGACGAAACACTCGAGGTTAATGCCCATCAGTATAAACAACTGCTATATAGAGATATCAAAGACAATTTCAAAGTCAACGAAGTCATGTTAGAGCAATATGAAAGTCTCAGGATCAGTTTGGTCGGCTTGAACAAACAAGTGAATTACAAGTACCACAAGTATTTATACTTGAAGAGTCTCAGGAATAAATTGGAGTGTTTGGTTGGCAATGAGGTTACAGAGATGGGCAAGTTCAAGATCTTGGTTGATTCCATAAGTTATAAAATGAACCAAACAAACGTACAAGATATTAGCAACATTATTAAGGAAAGTCTTTAAGGAGTTACAAACAGGGCAGTTTTGACCATTTACTGGCACATAGGACTTTCATAACGAGCAACATGAGATGCCATATCCCGCACTACAATTAAATAGTAGAAAGTAGAATTTTTATATTAAGACTATAATACAGATTTAATCTAATCGAATAAACCGAAACCCATATCGTCATCGGATTCTTCCTTTTCTTCTTCCTTGGCTTCTTCAGCAGCTTCTTCAGCGGCGGCACCAGCAGAGGCACCAGCAGCTGGAGCAGCAGCACCACCGGATGGGACAGAGGCCAACTTAGTGTTACCTTCAGCAATCAATTCAGCGACGTCCTTACCTTCTAATTCCTTCAACAAGGCTTCGATTCTGGATTCATCGACTTCAGAGTTGACAGAAGCCAACAAAGAACTGATATCTTTGGTAGATGGGGCAGCGTTACCACCTTGGACCAACAACAAGTAAGCAGCTAAGTATTTCATTATATATGTATAAGTAGAATAATCACGTTTAAGCTAAAGGAAAGCAGAAAATTCTTTGAATAAACTGAAAAATTTTTCTCTCAAAGGTTTGATGTATTGGTACGACATTTCTGTAGATAAATGGGAAATCCACAGCACATGAGCTCTAATGTCGCGCGTGCGGCGAAAGCTACCTGGTAAAACAGCAGTCACAAACAGTTTTTCTCGTGCAAGGGCTACAGCCCTGGTAAATTTTTGGGGCATTTTGGGTCTCGGCACGACGTTTACAAAAAATTTTCAAAATCAAATAGTGAGAGTACTGGAAAAAGAATTTTAATAGAAATTGTAAAAGTTTTCAAACAATTAGCAAGACTTAAAAATGGCTGAAACTAGTATGTAACGATTAATCAAGACCAATATCCTTCCTGTGAACCAGATCAAGTGATTACACCAGTGGTTGCTTTGAGAATCATTTTGTGGATGAAGTTGAAGAAGTCGAAGATGAAAGCTATGAGGTGAAAAACTGTTGTCAAAAGTTGTGGAATGAATTTGAAAATCAATATTTGAAGAATGTGGTGATATCCTTTGCATGCTTGAAGCTTCCACATGAAGGAGTATAGTAAAATAGTTATACTAACATATTTTTAGCTGACAGAAAGAAGAGAGTTTTCAAAACCTTCTCCTACAAGGGTGTTGACTTGAAAGACTTGTTGGAAATGCAAACTGAAGAATTCACAAAATTATGCCCAGCTAGAGTCAGAAGAAGATTCTCCAGAGGTTTGGGTTCCAAGCCAATGGGTTTGATCAACAAATTGAGAGCTGCTAAGTTGGCCACTGAACCAAATGAAAAGCCAGCCCCAGTCAAGACCCACTTAAGAAACATGATTGTTGTTCCAGAAATGATCGGTTCTGTTGTCGGTATCTACAACGGTAAGGTCTTCAACAACGTTGAAATCAAGCCAGAAATGGTTGGTAAGTACTTGGGTGAATTCTCCATTTCTTACACCCCAGTTAGACACGGTAAATCAGGTAATGCTTCTTCCAGATTCATTCCATTGAGATAAGTTTTGTAAATTATCAAATCATATAAATAATACATTAGTAAATCTATATTGTCTCGTAGCTTCCCTTTTTCTGATGAAATGCATGTTATTGATACTGTATTGGATGGTTCACAAAACTACATAGAGAATGAGATGAGAAATTTTCAATATGAACGAAGTCAATCCACTCAAAGAATTAACATATGGTGCTATGTCTGGCATAATAGGAAAAGTGATAGAGTATCCGTTTGATACGGTTAAGGTAAGGCTCCAGTCTCAAACGAATGTACACTCCACGACAATCCAGATGATAAAAGCCACCTACCAGAAAGAAGGCATAATTCATGGATTCTACCAAGGCTTAAAGGCTCCTTTGTTAGGTGCATGTATGGAGAATGCTATGTTGTTCTCTACTTACAACAGCGCTTTGAAGTTGTTGCATGATAACTTCAGTGGAAAAGACGACCAAGTCAAATTGAGCCACAAGGCATTGAGTGGAGGATTCTCTGGGTTTGTTGTGTCGTTTGTGTTGACCCCTATTGAGTTGGTTAAATGCCAGTTGCAGGTAAAGAATATGATGGCAACGGAGAAAGGATACAGTAAGAACATTTATGGTGAAACCATCAAAGCTATTGTGAAGAAAGATGGTATCAAAGGACTCTGGAAGGGCCTAGGATCTACTTTAGTGCGTGAAATAGCAGGAACTATGATTTGGTTTACTACTTATGAAGTTATGAGCGAACGTTTGACGAAAATACAACCTGAGGGACATTTTAATTCACTTATCAGTGGAGCCATGGCAGGAGTCACCTTCAATTTCTGTATGTTCCCTGTAGATACCATAAAGTCAAATATTCAGACAAACGACATATTGCATAAAAATATGAACACGGGAGTAGTGCAGATAGTGAGGCAGCTAGGGTTCAGAAACTTGTATAACGGGTTATCCATCACATTGATTAGAAGCTTACCTGCAAATGCCATGATTTTTTATAGTTACGAGATGATGAAAAAGCACTTGTAGACTGTACACGTGACCGGCTCGTACACGTGACCTCGTATGGTACTGTATACAGGGTAGTGGGGTAATTCCTTGCAGTGGTCTGGCATGACAGTGGGGTACCATCACATCCTAGTTTTGAGCCAAGGTTATGGAACAACAAGCACCGAAATGGTCTAATACAGAACCAAGTAGTTGATTGGAAGGAGTTAAGATGTTGTTCATTAGTTCCATAACACTCTTTTCTTGGTGCTATTCAGTGTGGCATCACTAGCTTTTTCTACCCTTCAACAAGGTTATTTATTCCTAACTTTACATATATAGTTGCAAACAATAGATTTATAGATACACCTTAGATATAGAAAGGTAGCAAACAACCCTAAAACGTCCCGAATAAATTCCCCCACCTCTCCCCCCACTAAATTTAAACGCATAACCGTTCCTCCACTCTGAAAATTATTGAGGAGTTTTCAACCCCAAGTTTTGTTGTCCTTGAATTAACAATAACAAAGCAACTTGAGGCTGTCGTACGTTTAATAACATTTAGTCACCCTTGAACGTTGACTAGCCATTTCCATAGTTCCTAAAATCAAATTGGATATGACCGAAGACAAAAAGAAGAAAAGATCTGTAAGAGCCAAATATTCAAGGCCATGTGACGGCTGTGCCCTTAGAAAGGTCAGATGTGATCAAAAGAAGCCATGCGCCAGGTGCGTTGAACATAATGTTGTTTGTACTGATAACAGACTCAGGAAGAAGTGTGGCCCCAAACACATCCATAAGAAAACCAGAGAATCCATCAATAATCTCTCCATGGGTAACAGAAAGCTTCAAACCTTGGGTGACCACAACGAGATCCTCACCATAGATAAACTCTTACCGTGTCTTCAGATATACCAGACCTGGTATTATGGAATCTGGCCTGTATTATCAGTAGCACATTTGGTGGGCAGAATCATTCTGTTGAATCCTTCAGGGGAATCCACCCTAAATCCCGAAAATGCTACCAGTTATGCGTTGTGTTGCGCTGTGTGTGCAGCCATCTCCAAACAGTTGACATTTTTGACCCGAGGTTCTAATCCCATCATAGATATTCCCCATAATCTTGATTCTAGTGAATATGCAAAAGAGGCCATCAGATCAAGAAACCTCTTTGACTATCGCTTGAATCCGCTGTATGACCAATTGTTGATCAGCTTCTTCTTGTATGTGTACTATGTGAATATCAAGGGTGGCGTAGATGCTGCAGTGTTGTATATGAAAGAAGCCATTTCCATTGCACAGTTGTTGGAGTTGCATGATCCAAGAACTTATAACATGAAACCAACAGCAGAAGTCCATAGATTACGGAAAATCTACTACATGTTATTTGTGACAGAAAGATTCACTTGCATCGAAGATAATATTCCTGTTTGTTTGGAATCACATATTCCATTGCCATCTTTGGAAGATGAGGAATATAGTGGTTTGTTGACAGGTTTCATCGAATTGGTTAAAGTGTTTTCCATTCCTGACAAAAAGTTCTTCGATAATTTAATTAACTACAGTCAGAAGAACCCATCCAATTTGCATAACTTCAAAAATTTGTTTATGAGCAGTGGCAGTCCCACCAGAAAGTGGATCATTGACGTCCAAAACCAATTGAACAAAATACATGTAACCACTTCATGTTCTGATACTCAGAGGTTGAACATCATCTTGACAAAGTACTGGATGAAATCTCTTGCATGGCACATTTCCAGTCAGAATGGGTTGTTGACCAAAAAACCAAAAACCCTGGAGGAAACTTGTCTTGTATACCAATACCCAATTCAAATAGCTAAGGACTTCTTGCTTGAAACTCAGGATTTGCCATTATTTGCTTTTGAATCAAATGGCCCTGGTGTTTGTGTAAAGTTATTGGAGATATCGTTAGCCGTGGCTGATTCTGTGAATGAGTGCATAATCAATAAACTGGAGACCTTCACAGCATATAACATTTTGACATCAGTTTTTTCGTTGGTTTCCAAATTCAAAAGCGACCTTAGTATCAGCCAGGAGTTGTATGTTAAGGTGGAAAATATTATCAACAGAAAGTCCATGACTTCTCCAATATATCCAAAATCGTATATCCGTGAGATTGATGATGACGGAGTTTCAATCGTGAACGACACCGACTCAAAAGATGAAAATTATAACAAGCACGTCTCATTTTATGATGAGAAGAAGCAGAATAAGGACTTCAATATTGACCTCTTCCAGTTCCCATCTGCCCTCCAATCAGTAGTTGACAGTCCAGAAACAAAAGAACAATCTCCTAGCGAAAGGTTCGAAACTCAAAATAAGTCACAACATTTTCCCTTTAACCAAATTGGTGTACAGTTTTCGTTGTCGCCCTTTGAAGACACTAACCTTGATTTATTCAGGATTCCATCTTTGACAAATATCAGCCAGTCTCCCGAAACCTTCAAAAAATCAATTGAAGATAAAAAGACCAGTGCAGATAACAACATCACTCCAAAAGGTTTGATTACCTCTAACAACGATTTATCCAATCTAAATATTGGCTTCCAGACATTTAACCACACAATGTCGCCATCCAACCATCAGTTGCAACAATTAGAGTTGCAGTTGCAACAACAAATAAGTCAATTTCACCAGAACCAACACGAGTATTCCGATAATATTAAAGACTCTGATTCTGAAAAGAGTTCCATCAGCCACAATTTTGGTGACGAAGTTCAGGAGATTTCTGAAATCATTGAAAAAGCAAAGCCGGAGTCTGGTGACGAAAAGCCGCCTGTGGCTAAGGTTCTTGGAGATAATCCTGAGTTCGACTTGCATAGCACCAACATCATTGACCAGCATGAAAGAAAGTTTCCCGAGCTATTAAGCCAATTGGATAAGAATTTGAACTCGCTACATTCAGATGGGTCTTATGCCTCCAGCTATAGTGGGGTGGAATCTGTTGCTTCTGCGGAGCACTTGGACGCTGTTTGCGATTTCCAACCAGTGCAGCCTTCACCTTCATCTTGATTAAACCGTTATCAACAATATAAAAATTATTGCCTTGAGCGACTATAGATAAATATTTTTATCTTTGTACAATTTTCTTCCCCGGATTTTCTTATCTCAAATACCCATAAGTATTTACCCACAAATCGTACACAGTGAAGAATCTCGGAATTTCACCTGTATGTGGTGTGCAAAACCTTTGCATTTCGTGCGTCGTTTCTCTTGTTAAGGTCTACACATAAGCAAAGTCTCTCGGATAGTTGATATTTTAATTTGCGAAGGTACCAGAAATAGGGTTTATAGTGGAACTTGCGCTAAAACTTGCTGGAAACTCCTTAATTTTGGGTGGGTTTGCGGCGTTCTGGAAAAGAAGTTGCAAATTATTATTGCGCTGATAACATTTGAGAGTGCCTGTGAAACTGTTAGAAGTTATCCATGGCATTGGCCGTATTTATGGAATTGGGTTTCTTTTAAATGCTGAATGTAGAAATTGGTTAGTTTATTTGTTCTAATAATTCTATTTGAAGCATTAATTGAATGAAACCACTCTTCGAAAACTTTCCGGAACATCATTCTACCTGAGTGTGTTGCTTTTTGAGTGTATTATTTTTTGAGTGCTATTGCTTTTGAGTGCTATTGCTTTTGAGTGCTATTGCTTTTGAGTGCTACTGCTTTCTTGAGTATTATTGTTCTTGAGTGTTAATAATCCATTGCATTTTCATCCAAAAACTAAAGGATACTTAAAACTCCATGGAACTGTAATATTTTCAATGCATTTCTCCAGTACTTGGTGTACCGGTTTCGCTGTCGCGATTATTTAATGTCTGATGATACAACCACTGCTGTGGAATATCTCCGCCAGCAAGATGAATTGGAAAGACAAGCAAGAGAATTGATGCCTTTCGACCCCAACGAATGCACTTATCAACAGGGTGAAATTCGTCAAAACGTTTTTGCCTGTATGACATGCTCTAGACAAAACAAAACACCAATTGGGGTTTGCTATTCTTGTTCCATCCAATGCCATTCTTCTCATGAATTGGTTGAATTGTTTGCTAAACGAAACTTTGTTTGTGACTGTGGAACCACCAAAATGTCAAAAACGACTTTGGGTGCTTGCAAATTAAGAACAAGATCCCAAGCGTCCTCAGGTCCTCTGATACCAAGGCCGAGAACTGGGTCTGTTTCACATCAAAGATCATGGTCTATTCAGAGTATAGAGCTTCCTGCAGAGGATATTCCGGGTTCGAACTCCTATAACCACAATTTTGAAGGTAAGTTTTGTTCGTGTGCAGAAATCTACAATCCTTTGAAAGAAGAGGGAACCATGTTTCAGTGTTACTTTGGTTTTGAGTGTGGTGAAGATTGGTTCCATGATGACTGTATTTTAGGATATAAACATGGAGTCCTTGCAAAACTGGTCAAGACAGAAACTGGTAATGTTCTCCATCAACTTCCTGAAGCTGGTGACGAAGCTGTGACCAATGTATCTTTTAGTGCTGATGATGAAGCACAAGATGCTGTTGCACATTTCCCAACTCTTGAAGATTTTGACGTGTTTGTTTGCTGGAAATGTGCCCTGGAATTCCCTGCTGTTTTTGAAGCACTTGAATCTGATCCTAGCATAGTGTTTTCCTTGCCCCATTTCAATAACGTTGCATCCACTGAGGATTGGGAGAGGCTTTACAACAGATATATTTCTAAAAATGACTTAAAGATGAAACATGAAGAGCAAGAACCCAAAACTAAAAAGATAAAATTTGAACAAACTCCAAAATCATATTTCTTCAAATATGATTTCAAACCTCACTTGATGAAACTCAAATCCTCCTCCAACAGCGGAGCCTTGAAAAGTTTCTTAGTCAATAATGAATTCTTGTACACAGATGATCCTATTTATGAACCTCCAAAGGATGACGATGATTGCTCCTCCAATACTGGTTCCTTGTTAGACTTGGGTGCCGAAGCATTACTGACTTTACCTAGAGAACAAGCCGTAGAAGGCTTACAAGCTTATGATAAAATACGGGACAAATTGAGAGACTTTTTCAAGCCATTTGCAGAACAGGGAAAGGTTGTCACTGAAGAGGAAGTACGGCTGTTTTTTGGAAACATGAAGGATAAAAAGGATAAATAGGTATATGAATATTATAATATTTACAATATGGTGATTATATTTACAGTGTCTCAAGCAGTTGATGATTTTGATTTTCTAGTTTTCTTCTTTTCGTCCAACTTATTGAAATCATCTTTCCAAACTTCGTTGATTTCTTTGGCAGAAACATCGGGGAATATTGTATCAAACACTTGTTGGTACCATTCGACAGGGATAAACTTGATTCCTTCCTTGATTTCGTCTGGGATCTCTTCCAATTCGTTTTCAATATCCTTAGGGAAAATTATAGTATCACATCCGTATCTTTTAGCACCCAAGGTTTTCTCTCTCAATCCACCAACTGGTAATACCCTCCCAGTAACAGTGATCTCACCCGTCATAGCAATATTAGATGGTATAGACTTGTTAATGGCCAAAGATACTAACGAGGAAGTAAATGAAATACCAGCAGATGGGCCGTCCTTTGGAACAGCCCCGTCTGGGCAATGAACGTGGATGTCTGCAGCCTCAAAGAATCTGTTTTCTGGATACTTCTTGCTCATATAGCTCTTGGAGAATGAATAAGCAATAGAGGCAGATTCTTTCATAACATCCTTCAAGCTACCAGTTACGTGGATACCTGCATGACCTGAACCAGTAGAAATAGCTTGTGTCAAGATGGATTCGATATACAAGGCATCTCCATTTCCTGAAGAGCTGTACGACAAACCGGTGGCAACCCCGGGTGGTAAAATATCATAAACACGGTCTCTGATGTAGATTTCAGGACCAACGTAGTCCTTCAAGTTTGAGGTAGTGATTTCTAGTTTCACATCATCTGGGATAACAAGCTTCTCTACCTTTTCTGTTTCTTCTTCAATTTCATCGGTAGATACCTTAGACTCAGAAATATTAGGATTTGGAATTTTAGCTTCATCCGCAACTTCGGCAGCGCTGGCTTTTGCTTCTTCTATGATTTCTCTATCCTTAGAACTTATTTCTTCAACACCAGAAGCTTCACCAGTAGGATTAACAGTAACAGGTTCGGCTACCGTAGGACTAGAGATTGACACTTCAGCTTCAGAAGCAGTGTTTTCCTTTGGTTTGGCTTCTTCTGCTTCCTCAATCTTTTCGACAATCTTTAAAGATGCTTTACTGAAAATTCTGGTGATCAACTTCTTGATGTTTCTCAAACCACTTTCTCTACAATATTTATCAATCAACCTTCTGATAGAATCGTCTTCAATAATAACTTGGTTTCCTTCTAAACCAGCCTTCTTGGCGGCATCAGGAATAAGATGTCTTTTAGCGATCTCAAACTTTTCGTTGTTGGTGTATCCTGACACATCAATGATTTCCATACGATCTCTCAAAGGAGCAGGAATGTTACCCAAGTAATTAGCAGTGCACACAAACAAAACCTTGGATAAGTCAACTTTAACATCGATGTAATTATCCACAAATGCATTGTTTTGTTCAGGATCCAAGATTTCCAAAAATGCAGAAGCAGCACCACCCCCACGACTCAAATCTAATTTATCAATTTCATCAATCAACATCAAGGGATTGGATGTCTTTGCTTGCTTCAAGGCAAATATAATTCTACCAGGAATAGAACCAACATAAGTTCTTCTGTGTCCTTTGACTTCATGTACATCTTGAATACCACCCATGGCTATTCTCACATACTTACGGTTCAAGGATTCAGCGATAGATTTAGCAATTGATGTCTTACCAGTACCTGGAGGTCCAGCCAAGCAAAGAATTTTACCATCAACCTTTCCTGACACTTTACCAATGGAGATAAATTCCAAGATTCTTTCCTTGACATCTTTTAAACCGTAATGATCACGCTCCAAGATCTTTCTTGCCTGCTTGACGTTAAAGGTATCTTTTGAGAAAACACCCCATGGAATAGAAGTCAACCAATCCAAGTATCTTTCACTGACACCTAATTCACTTGAGTGTTCGTTTTGGCTTTCCATCTTGGTCTTTTCAGCAGTGTAAGCTTCCATGGCTTCTTCAGTCAACTTTAAGTGTTTCAATCTTTCGTCAAATTTATGAGTCTTTTTGTCTTCGCCCTCTGTTATTCCTGCTCTCTTTTGCAATTCTTTGATGAACTCTTTGATAAACAACTTAGTTTGGTACTCGTCGGCTTTAGTATTCAAGTTATGAATGGTTGTTTCTTTGATCAAGCTGGCTTTCATTTCAACCTTTAACAATTCCAACGCCTTTTCTAATCTTTTCTGCACATCTAAGCATTCCAAAACTTCCTGAATCTTCTTGGGGTCACCATAGATAGTAGAACCTACATAGTCAGCAAAATTAGCAGGATCATTGAGCAATTTAGCAACTTCTTTGATTTGGAGCTTTTCCAAGGGATTCTTCGCACCCATTTTACCCAATAAAGTCTTCAAGCTTTCGACCAAAGATCTAATATCTGGTGATTGCTTGTCATAAGGCTCATCTTCCACTTTTTTAACTGAAGCATATGAAACCTTAAAATTCTTCAAGTATGACGTAGGAAATTCTTCATTTTCTAATTCAGTAGTTCCGTCCTTTTTGTCTTTGGCCTTCAAAACAGATGGTGTGCTGAGGGTTTCCATCTTACATCTTTCCAATGGATAACCAATAACATTAAATACACCTGGTCTAGGAGTAGTGTGTCTGCGGATTTCACAAAGAATACCAATATCGTAAACCGAATCTCGGGACTTAATTACGTCAGTATCAGGTTCGTTTTGGTCCTTCACATGAAATAAAACAAAGAAATGTTGTTTGTTGTCGATGATAGCATATATGGATCTGACAACCTCTGGATCAGTAATGTTGATGGCAAATGCACGACCTGGTAAAGGAGGACGGTCTTTCATAGGAATGGCCAATAATGGAGGATATTCCCCTGTTTCTGGGTTAGTTTCCAATACTTTGTCACCGTCATCATTACCATTATTTCCACTAGGCGGAGAACTAGGTGGAGCACCAGCTCCCGATGCACCAATTGCTCCCTCAGGAGGACTATTTGAATTTTCCGTTACTGTATCATCTTTGACATCATTTTTCTCTATTTCATCCTCGTTCTTTTCCTTCTTCTCTTCTTTTTTCTCTTTTTCGCCTTCTTCTTTCACTTCCTTTCCAACATCACTCTCATTGTCCTTGATATCCGACTTTTCTTGATCCTTCAATAAGTAGCTTATGGTGTCGTAGGGCTTGTAGCTACTAGGAGCATAAGGAACTGTAGCGAAATCATCAATAGCACGACCGACTATGGACGTAGCAAACCTTACAGATAGCCTTTGTTTGGCTGTTCTGCTGGCAGCACGAATCAATCCTGAACATGGTTTCATCATGGTGTATTGATTACTCAAAATGTGGCGACTGATAGGAATTAGTAATTTTGAGATTCGATTTCGGAAATAGCTGGTCGCGTGACAGGTTAAGAGACAGAGAATAGATTAAAGAGAGTGAATGGGATGTTTAATACACAGAAAATTACTGATATGGTACTTAAAAAGCAGATATTTATGAAATTCCATCTAATCTGAAAACGTCTGTCATGAATAGTCTTTAAGTGATTTTGAACACCTTTCTCTTCTTCTTCTCAAAGGTTGAGTTCATCTTCTTTACTTTTGGAGACTCTCCTCCTGATTCGTCAAAATTGAAGTCCTTGTAAACATCTCCAGAGTCCACACCATCTTGCTCCAAGTTCAAACTCCGGCTTATCTTTCTGGAAGACTCTACCGAGCTTCGACCCAAATTAAGCCTTTTCTTCTTTCTTACATTCTGTTGGTTTATTATCACGGTGGAGTTATTTAAGCTGGAATTGGCACTGGCAAAAACGTCGCTATCTTGTGATTTCTCTGACTGTCTGTCCTGATCAAGAGACTTTTGTTCACTGGCTTTGTTGCTACTTGCACTGACTGTCCGCGTAGCTTCTGGGAACCCGTCATCTTCGTAATCGTCATCTTCGTCGTCATCACCACCCATAATAGTTGTGGAGTTAGCATCAGGGCCTTCTTTCTCAAGCTCTCCTACAAGAATATCCACTTGCTTTTTGCTGGGAGTAAATGAAGGAGAAGGCGATTTCATCGACTCATTGGATTCTTCATTGTCAAAGTCTGCCACAAAAGATAATCGTGAAGGAGTCTTTCCTGGAGACCTTAGAGGTGATTTTTGTGGGGTCACATTCTTATTCACAGATGCCTTTTCGACCATCAACTTGGAATTGAGAGTCAGTCTTGGTGTTTTGGTTATATTGTTAGCTTGGTTGTTGAATCTATTGTAACCAACATGCGGTCTGGCTTCTCTTCGTTGAATCGGAGAAAGGATACTTCTTCCTGTACCAAAAGGCCTCTGATTTTGTGGGGAACTATTGGAAGTACTGGACATGGCTCTGGTCAAATAAGGAGATGTGGAAAACGACAAGTTGGGTCTAACCTTCACGTCCGACCGTTTTATTCCCTTGTTGTTATTAAAACTGATGGAATTCTCCAATTGTGTTTTTGCTTTTCTGGCTTTCATTAAGTCATCTTTCAATTTTTCGATTCTTGACTCGTTCAATCTTTCCTTGGTGCTGTATTCTTGTTTGAGCTTGTTGATGCTGATTTCATAGTTATGACACTTCTTCATGAGTTCCTCTGACGATGCTGTTAGTTTGGTGTTTCCTCTATTATTACCACCCAGACTTCGAACCTTCAACACTGCTAGTCTTATGAGGCTCTTTCTAGCCTCGTCATTTCTTTCCGACTCGTCTATGGCTCGTATAACCTGGTATTCTCTGTCTGTAATTATCATGACACAAATGTAAATAATGCGGTTTCCAAAATTGGAATGAAATGAGATTTCTTTAAAGGTTCAAATCGAATTATATACTCATTATGGCAATAGAAATCGAAGTACCCAGTAAGGATGAAATACAGGCAAACAAACAACCTAAAGCTAAAAAAAAGCATGAAAACATGGGAAAAAAAGAAAGAAGTAAAAATATCTACACTGTATGTGATGATGGCTATAAGAAAGGCATGAATGTTAATTTAAAAAAAATAAGAAGAGGACTACTTCCAGGAGTTTCAGTAGAAGGAGAAGAGGTTATAATAGATAGCAGCGTGTATAAAGGACCCCTCAACGACATTTTTATGTTTCCTCCTAGACTGATCTCAGCTGATGAGGTATTGGGTTCACTGAGAAGTACAATAATGCAAGTACCCATTAAGTATAGAGACCAGTTTAAGCATACTCCCTTACCTGATTCGGATCTTTTAAAAACCTTACACTACTTTGCCAGTGAAAAACTGAAGAACCACAATTTGAATTTGGAGTCAAAGTTGGATGACACTGCATTGCTTCAGTTTGGAGTTTTGGTAGAAAAGTGGGTTGACAGTGCAATAGACTCCTATACTTCCACCATGTTTATAGACAGATATAACGAGGATGCTCCTCCAGAAGAAAGCTTTTACTTCGATAGAGATTCCAACGAGGATGATGATGATGAAAACAGTGATGACGACAAGTGACCAATTTTATGTAATATACAATCTACTCTTCTACCTCCTCGGTTCCCTCGGTTTCTTCAGCGTCCTCGCCTTCTTCGGTATGTGGTTGCTCAGAAGCTCCACGAGCAATCTTAGCTTCGTGGGCCTTTTGTTGGTAAATAGCTTCTTTACCTTGGTCCTTGGCACTAGTGTGGATGTCAAAAACTCTGTAAAGCAATTCCTGGGTATCCTTCTTATTGACCATAAGATTGATATTGGCTTTACCTTTCCACAATGGCAAGAACAAGTCTTCTAAGTCTTCACCTTCTCTCTTGACGTTTAAGAACATACATCCTTCACCAAAGGACTCTAGTCTATCAGAAAATTCACCATCAATGCCACTTTCTTTGATAGCGTTGATTTTTGGAAACGCTTCTTGGAACAAAGTTTCCAACAACTTCAAGTTACCGGTCAACATTCTGCTGTTGTCTAAGTAGTTTCTCAAGGTGTGCAAAGACTCATTTTGCACTCTCCATGGACATGAACCAGCATCGTTTCTTTGGGCAATAAATAATCTAATACCTCCATGAATGAGTTTCAATTTTTGTTCTGGAGTGGTCAAAAGCTTCTTAACCACTGGGGAAACGTAGTAGATAGTTCTCAATGGTTCTCCAGTAGCATTTCTAACCAAGGTACAGTCTCTTGGGAAATGGTCTTTGAAACCATAGAATGGGAAGCATTTCTTCAATTCTTCGTGCTCTGGATCCAAAAAGATGAATGGTTCTTCTTTGGCATCTCTTGGTAACTTTTCCTTCTTCAATGGAACGTGAGGAGCGGTTTGAACTGATTTGGTTTCAGTTTCGGTTTTTTGTTTTTTGTTTTCCTCGTCTTGTTCCTCTTCGTTAGCTCTCTTGTTATTCTCTGGATCAACCTTCTCAAAAACAGTGATAAAAAAGCCACCAGTATTCTGCAAATGTGGGTAGACCCTGATACAGTTTTCCAAGTTGAATTGCTTGACTTCTTCTTCAGATGGAGGGAAGGCAGTTTCTGGAATATCTTCGGCACCTCTTTCTCTTTGTTCCATGTTCTTGTTGAAAACCTTCCAGGTATTGATACCTTTACGTCTGATAAGACCAGGCAATTCATTTTCACAATTGACAACTCTGATTTGAGATCCCCATCTTCTTAAAGCAGCAGCAACAACCGCTTCATTTTCAACTGGAGACAATGAACAAGTTGAGTATACTAATCTACCACCCTTCTTCAACAATTGCAAACCCCTGTTCAAGATGTTTATTTGCAAAGCATGCAAACCAAGGGCATTTCCAACGGTAAAGTCCTTCCAAACAGTGACATTCTTTCTCATGGTACCATCACCTGAACATGGAACATCACACAAGATTCTGTCGAACTTGAGGAATTCCAGCTCACCTTCGAACTTGATTCTTGGGAACAACTGAGCATCGTGGTTGACGACAACGAAGTTAGGAGAGTTCAACCTCTTAACCTGATGAACCAACATATGAGATCTTTTGTAGTCAGAATCGTTGGCTAAAACAAAACCAGTTGGCATTTCCTCTTCATCATTAGCATGCAAGGCTTCAACTAATTGAGCAGTCTTGGAACCAGGTGCAGCACACATATCTAAAACGGCGTGATGTGGTTGCACGTCCATCAACAATGGGGGGATCATGGAAACAGCTTCCTGTCTGGAAACATTTCCAACATCAGTTTCCAAAACAAGGAATCTTTGAGTCTTAGCGAATTGTTCGTTTTTTCTAATCACTGACTTTGGAACATCAATCTGCCAACCCAAGTTGTTTGGGTAGTAAGTCAAGTTTCTTGGTGCCAACTTCACACCTTCATACTCAACTTCCTGCAATTTGGAAACATGGTTTTCCATAAAGTTCTTGCTAATTTCCTTAGCATGAGATCTGGATCCGGTGATTCTAAAGGTTAAAGGCAAATCCATCTGACAGTGCTTCTTGAAGTCTGCCCATTCGCTTTCAGGTAAAATGTTCATTGCCTTGTAGTAAGTTTCCCATTTTTCGTTCTCTCTAGGACTATCCATCCAGTTGCTCTTCCTGTTGTTGGAGGCTCTGCTGCCGAATTTCTTTTCGCCACCCTTGTTTTTTCTAAAGTTTCTCTTTCCCATGGTTAAGATGAGGTTACATCTCATCGAAATTTTTCACTTTTCTGAGAGAGCAGGGCGACTTTTTTTTTGTATTAGAGAAATTGGGGTCAATTTTTAGCACATAATAGAGGCGAACCACGGTTATATGAGACTTTTCTTCTGAATGAGCTGGTAAGAAAGGCAATTGAACGTTTATACATGTCATAAAAGTGAATTTTGGCTGGAAATATCACAAAAGTCGCAACTCCATACCATATCTGGTTGGTAACAATATTTTCACTTTTATTAGATAGCAAGCATTTCCTACCACTAACCGATTTTTATTGCAAGATAACTGTCTTAATTGAAGACCCGTGTATTTATTTGGTGGCGAAATTTGTACATGTTAAACTCTACGAACTTAAAACCCCCCACCAAAATTAAGCGAAGGCCTTGTCGAAGTCTGTCAAAACAAATCTGAACCTGACGTCAGACTTTCCGACTCTATCCAATACCTGTACAACATTTTCTTTGGTGATTGGCAATTTTTCGACAATTGGATAGATGTTCTTGTCAGCACACAACTGCAACATTTTAATAGCATTCTTCTTGCTACCAACTGCAGAACCAAGAAGGACAACACCACTTGCAATAAGTGAGTAAACTGGCAAGTCAACCTGTTCACTTGCGGCTGGAGCACCAACGGTAATGAATTGACCACCGACCTTAGCGACAGTAAAGAATTGCTCATACCTGATGGCTTTGAAACTAGAAGCGCAGTTTAGTAACACATCAAACTTTCTGCTATACTTCGAGTGCCACTCTTCATCTTCACCAGTAGCCACATACTCGTCAGCTCCCAAAGCAATTGCATCTTCTTTCTTGGAAGAACTTCTTGAGAATGCAACAACATGAGCACCCAAAGCCTTAGCAAATTGAATAGCCAAGTGGCCCAAACCACCAATTCCAATGATACCAACAGTTTTGCCAGTAGCGTCGTCACCTAAGCACTTGTGCAAAGGAGAGAATACAGTCAAACCAGCACACATCAAAGGACCAGCAAGATCCTTCTTCAAGTTTGCTGGAAGTGGGAAGACGTGAGATTATTGAACAACTATGTGAGAAGCATAACCACCTTGTGTGATCCAGTTATCAGCTTTATGGCTAACTGCGTTGTATGTTAACACCATTTTTGCACAGTACTGTTCGTTGTCAGAAAGGCACAATTCACACTCACCACAAGAACCAACTAAAGCTCCTACACCAACTGAGTCTCCAACTTTGATTGACTTGACGTCCTCACCAACTTTGATTACAGTACCAACAACCTCATGACCAACAGCTAAAGGAGTGGTACCGTTTTGATAAGGACCCCAACCACCACAAGCGCAATGGTGATCACTACCACATACTCCACAGTACTCTATCTTGATAAACACATCTTCAGCATTAAACTTTCTAGCAGCGAATTCAAATAATTCAACCTTGTTCCATTCTTCAGGCGATTTACAGCCAAAAGCTTTGATCTTATCTGGGACACTCATGATGTATTGTGAAGTGAAGAATGGCGACTTCAACACATATTTATATTTTTCTTTTATATCTAGGAATTAGGCTGCCTTCCCTTTTAGGCTTAGTGCGTTGATTTGTTCGCATCGGGTTTGCTCCCTTGACATCGGGTGGATACTAATGGGGATAAAGCCATTGTGGAACTATTTCATCTTGTGCCTGAATATGGATCTTATTCATCTATGCAAGATACACTGGAATCTTAATGAAAGAAAATAAATATTCTTGGGTGTTTTGCAGATGTAGAATTATACTTAATAATTTCGTTATGCTTGGTGAACACTTATTTACATAAGTCCGAGGAAAACCGGATCTAATTGTTAATTGTGTTTTCTTGCGGTTGTATTAGTAAGAAAAAGACTCCTTGTGTAGGATACCTCAGCAAGGTTAGAAAGAGTACCTATCTTGTACCTAAGGGAAATGCCAATGCCGCAAGCAAGAATAACTAAACCTTAGGAATATCTTTCATTGGCATCAGTAACACTAGGTAATTTTGTTCATAGTGCTAAAACCAACTTGAATACTCTTTTTATGCAATTGGTTTTCACTTCCTTTATTCACCTTGTGTTTTGTTTCTATTGCTCGTAATGAATTTACACACCTCGGTACAACATGTTGTACAATTGCAACGCTTTCAAAGCACTGAATAGCATCAATAAGGCTCGTATTCGCCTTTTATGTTCGAATTTGTACTGTCAAGTTGCTACAATACTATCAACTATTCTTTCATTAGCGCGTTCCTACTATTTACCGTCTCCAGTTTTCATGCAACTTTAAGTTTAGTCGCACGATCGCAAAATTATGGAGAGGCTCAAATTCCATCTTCATTGCTTCAACGCTGTCACTATGACAAGAAACAAGTGGAAGCTACGTTGTGGTATAGTATGTAACTTCGATGGCTCATAAGATATAGGATGATTTGAATCATAGCTATACTGTTCTTTCTGAGACCGATATGCTATCTTGTGTCATTTCTTTTGTGATGAGGCTATTTTTGGCTCTTTACTAACATTCACAGCTTGGGATCTTTTTGACGTTATCTGCCTATTCCAGACCTGAATCCAAGAACTTTCAGACGAAGTCGATTGCAGAGAATCCTTTTTTGACCCTATATCAGTATTGTGTGAACACGTCACTGAACTTGTCTACGTTTTCTAACTATACCTTACTAAACTGCTTTGTTATATCAGCCGTATTAGTTGCTAATGTTGCGAAGTGGGTTATTTTCGGTCGTTTGACACAAAATGAGGTTAACCACTTGAAGGATAAGATCAGCTATACCATCTGGGAGTTTTGGTTTGGGTTCTTTGTATTTTTGAAAGAGATCAACGCAAACAGAAACAATCTAATCAATGACAAGGTAACCTCGTTGAGCCAAATAGCTCATGAAGAGTTCTTGAAGTACTCTGGGTTGTTCTTCTGCCTCCTCTTGCTCAAGGCCTTTCACTTTTTGAGCAGCGAGAGGGCTTACACGTTGTCGAGTGATTTAAAATCTAAGGACGACACTAAAATAAAGCAAGTCAGATATTTAGGTTATGGAATACTACTAGTTAACATTATTGATATCATCTTGATGGTATCATTCGTATACCAGTTGTTTTATATTTATAACAACGTTTCCGTGTTGGGAGTTGAACATAATATTCTCATAGCTATCTTTGGGTTTGAAGTGTTTCACATATACCCAGTATTATTTTTTACTGGTGTGAAATTCATGACGACGTATTACAAGTTGAAGTATCCAGAATCGAAAGTAAACTTTACTAAGATCACGAATGTTTTTGAAATTTTTGTCAACTTGATACGGTTCTGTATGATGGGAATGTTTGCAGTGTTATTCTTGTATTTCTACACGTTCCCCATCCACATTTTACCGTCGTCTTACTTGAGTTTAAGGGTGTTGATAATTAAAATCAGATGCTTGATAAGCTTTGAGAAAAAGCATTTACAACAGAAACTGTTGTTAGTTGATTCTGAATCGAAGTGCACTATCTGTCTCGAATATTTGAATGACTGCAACTTGGATGGGATCAAATATTTAGATACATGCGATCATGCGTTCCACTACACATGCTTGAAAGGTTGGTTGGAGTATTCCAAGAGCTGTCCAGTGTGCAGAAATAGCGTCGAAATAGGAAAGTCTACAAGCTTTGTTTCAGTTCAACATTAGCAATTATTTATATAGGGTAAGGGAAGGTTAAGGTAATATATATTTTATTTGAAGTTTGGTTACTAAAACATTTACAAGAAGTGAAAAATCCTAAAAAGTACAATAAAAATACAGCAAATCCAAGCTGGTACTAGAAATATCCGTCATTACCGGTACCATTGGTGATTCCAGCTGCCAAAGTGTCAATATCGTGTTCATCGTTGGTTAGCTGTTTAGCAAGGTCATCTATGTTTTGGTGATCGTTAGGATCACTTATAAAATCGTCATATTCGTACGTACCCTTGTTCAAGCTCTTTCCCTTTCTGTTATGTTGATCTTCAAGGTTATTACTTTCGTATTGGTCGAAGAAAGATTCAGAAGAACCGTTCTCCAATTTTCTAGGATCTTCGTCATCGTTTTCTTCTTCTCCAGATCTATTGTCCTCGTTGTTATCCATTTGCAAAGCTGCCTCTTCAGCTTCCTGTGCCTGCCTTTGTGTTTCAACCTGTGCAGCTTGAGCTTTGATCTGTCTTTTAGTCATTTTCACTTCACCTCTTTCCTGTCTGATCGCCTGCTGTTCACGGTACTTGGCCAAAAAGATCTTCAATACTTCAGCATAGTTCTCAAACCCCAAATCATGCATGGAGTACAAGATATCTTCACCGTTGATAGTCTTACGTTTTTCTCGGAGACATCTGTCACTGGCTTCACTGGTAACAAATGAGATAAACTCACTTACACATTCTTGCATACACTCTTTAGCATCCTTAGAAACCTTAGCCGTAGGTGGTAGCGTGTTTTTCATCAAACGAGCAACATTAGCGATAGGAAGCCATCTGTCCTGTTCTCTTAACTCCACTTCATGTGGATTAATTGAATTTGGGTCCATAGTAAAATGTCCAATGAGGTGTTTCTGAAATGGGTTTGGAGGTTAAAAATTGTAATGCCCAGATTGTTTTCTGTATCAATGTCGCCTTGTTATGAAGTTGTAGGCCCAAATTCACTTTCTCTCTGCAAACTATATTACTTTTACCAAGTCTATCAATGGCTATATAAATGAGAAAATGGAAAAACAGAAACTGGGCGATTATGAGGATAACGCATGCACGCGTATTTTTGGGTCCTGTCGCAAAATTTAGACATTGTCTATTTGCTTAAGTTGGAACTTTGTAGGGTTGACAATATGGACCAGACAGAAGACATCAATCCAGGTATGGGTGCTTCGTTATTGATTCTCACCCAAATACTATCCAAACTTCTTTCATTTGGCCTTAACCAGTTGCTAATCAGGTACGTTTCTCCTTCGATTTTTGGTATATCTAGTTACCTTGAGTTCTTATATTCTACAATATTGTTGTTCAGCAGAGAAGCTGAAAGACTATCTATTCAAAGGACCAGGTCTTTCGGTAATGAGCTGCAAATGTACCAATCTGTTTTGAATTTTGGTTTTGTAGCTCCTGTAATTGGAGTGCCAATTTCAATGTTGATAATAGGTTGGCAGTTTGGTAGTGAGACCTTCATGGAGGTCAATAGTCTTTGTAATTACTTTAATTACACCGTGGGACTATTCTGGCTCCTGACTATACTAGAATTGTTAATTGAACCTATTTATTCATTGAATCAGTTTACTTTGAACTTCAAAAAGAGAAGCAAATATGAAGGAATAGCAGTAATTTCACGTTGCGTTACAACTGTTGTTGTAATTTTGAGTGTTGATGATGATAATATCTATAATAAGAATGGTTTGGTCTTGTTAGGATTTGGAATCGGACAGTTTATATATTCCTTAATGTTGTTTGTGTTGTACATGAAGGACTTGAGTACTTATTCGATCGGGAAATTACCTACAAAACTCAAGGATGGGTCTTATTTTGACACACAAGTATTAAGCTTTTGGAAAATATCATTTATTCAAATGATATTTAAACAAATCTTAACCGAAGGAGATAAGCTTGTGGTCAACAGTTTTTTCTCTGTTGAAGAAAGAGGTGTATATTCGGTGATGAATAACTATGGTTCCATTATTGTCCGATTATTATTTCAGCCTATTGAAGAGTCTGTCAGATTGTCCTTTGCAAAAAGCTTATCACAAAGTAAGGATGGTTATGACAATATCAAGATTAATAGTGCGTTGACTACAGTGAAGCGGTTACTAATTTTCTACTTACAGTTTTCAATCCTAATCATACTAGCTGGGTATCTGAACGCTTCCTTCTTATTAAGACTTTTGTTAGGAGGTAAAACTTCTAAATGGATAGAAACTGATTTGTTTACTTTGTTCCCATTATACATTTGTTACATTCCTTTTTTGGCTTTCAATGGTATTTTAGAGGGATTTCTAATGGCAATTTCAGACACAAAACAAACTAAGACATATTCTTACTTTATGTCGATTCTGAGTGGCTTCATATTAGCATTACTGTACGTTTTAATCGAACATTTCAAACTCGGTATTGAGGGTTTGATTTTAACAAACGTCATCAACATGTGTCTTAGAATCACATACTGCTCCGTATTCATTTTTAGGTTCTTTCTCAAGAACCATGCACCGATCAAGTCTTCAAAGATAATACAATTTATAGCAAGTAACTTAGTTATTGCTTTAATTGGTTTTTACTGCAACTCGTCTTTGGTGCATCCAACCAATTCATTTAAAGACTTGTTTATAAGCGCAGGAATCTGTTTAGGTTGTTTAATACCAATGCTATTGTTGGTAAGAAATGAGTTAGCACCTTTGGTTAAGCATTTGTATAAAAAACAGGCATAATACATAGCATTTATAGCACATACAGAGAATAAAAACTAATCTTCTCAGGTTGCAAAAAGAATTCAGAAGTCGCAACATTAGTCACTACTCATCTACTACATAACCAAGGAAATGCCATCCGTTTCGCCTCCACCGCGGGTAACTTACTGTGCTGAATTGCTTCCCTCCAGTGGTACTGTCACTCATTGCTGAAGTTAGAAACGTTGATTACTCTTACGCGCTAATCTTCGACCGCGGGGATCGAACCGGACACTTCGCTTGTAATAGTAAACAAGTGGTACGCAGTTAATGCGCTCCTTCCACAAGCCATCACAGCAAGGAAAGTGAAAATTTTTTGCAATATAGTCTAGCAGGTCTCTCTTAGACTTTCTTAGATTTTAGTTAATTTGTAATTAATCGTGGTTCTAATAGCTGAAGCGACACCCTTATGTACTTTTCTTCGATATTGCAGTGACCTAGAAAGAAACTTGTCAATTAAGTCTCTCAAGCACCCTCGATTCTTCAAAACACCAACTAATTTGAGTAAAAATTCTTCAATTCTGCTCAAAACTTTAGGGGCAACAGTTCTTTGCTATGTCTTCTAATAAGATAAATTTTCAGGATTTTTCGGTTTTTATTGATTGAAATATTGTCTTTTCTCAGTTTCAAGTATACTTGAATGCAAATTTCACTCATCTCAGAATTTTGAATATCAAATGTCAATTGTTGATGTACTGAAGAGTGTTGGGGATCTTGCTATTGCCATTAACCAGAGATTAAAGGAATTGGACGAACTAAAGGAAAAATATAACCACAAGTTATCAATTGTAAACAAATATATTGAAAACTTACCAACTACAACGAACGAACATATAACAGATGAGGAGTTGATTCAAATAATAGAAAGCAGTAAAGCAGAAGAAGGCTTTGTCATGTTACCTAAGAAGCTTGTCCGGATTCCTGAACTCTCTAAACTTAGTGCTGACGGAGTGGAGCTGAACATACGGCAGTTGACACTTGAATCAAATAAACCAGGAGAGAAAGAGCACAGGTACCAAAATAAATCCAAGAGGATGTGCTCATATTGCAAAAAGACTGGGCATTCGAGAGCCAGATGTTATTCTAGATTGAATAATCAAAATCTACCAGAATTAAGAGGAGAACCAATAGCCAAAAACGATTGAGTCGAGATTTTGTATATATTAAAGTAGTCTATAGTACATTGATAATCATTGTTTATCTGGTTGCTTGCATAGCTTCTAAAATATAGTTAGTAAAAATTGTGAAAATGAAGTCAGAACGGTCTTGACTTTGTCTTGTCCAAAAGCAGGAACTTCAAGACACCTAAAAATATAAAAAAACATACCTCTTCTGGATGCGTCTTGTAATAATGTACAGTCTACTGCATTTGAGTTAATATGGACATAACGAACTGTGGAACCTCTGATGAATAAGTTCTTGACAGAGGTCAAGTGTGGATACTTGTCGCCGTTGCTACACGATATGTTATCCAATTTCAAATTCAAATATTGATCAACCGATTTTAAAGTACCTTTTATTTCGATATCGTTCTTTAATTCAACCACAACCTCTTGATCCACAAGGGTTTTGAAAAAGCTGAAGAATAACATCTTTTATTCTGAATTCAACGAAAGAAAAAAAATTGCGAAACCTTGAGAGACTTTCTTGTGGAATTGACTTGTATTATGGCTATACTTCTTGCTCAAGATTTTTCATCTCTTCTTTGAATCTGTTAAAGCTGGAGTCAATTTCGTCTTCAACAGGACTAGAAGGTCTAGCTACTGCTTGGAAGTTCGTTGAATCTTGCCCTACACTACTATCGTTTCTGCTTTCTTTATGCTTTCTTGATCTGTGCTTACGTTTGTGCTTTCCGTGTCTGCGCTTACGAGCCTGGTCATGGCGACGTGAATGGTTATCTTTTGGGATTATTTGCGTCGATATTGTGTTCGAATTGGCGGGGCTGAACATATTGTAATGGTGACTGAAGTTGCTTTCTGATGTTCCATGAGTAACATCTATCAACGGTTCCTTGGTGTAATTTCTCAAGTATTCACTATGCATTGGAGAAGAATGGAGATTGTTATTTGAATCTTTGTAGATGGAGACATCAGAAAACCTATCCTCTAGATTCAAAGACCTGTTGACATTTTCAAGCATTGAGTAGCGATTTGCTTTTGGTGCTCTTATGTTCAAAATCTGCTTTTCAAAGCTAATCGTTCCATCCTTTTTTGCAATTGAAGAATCTTCGGTTTGTTTTATTTTAAAGCTTACACTGTCGTTCAAGTCTTCAGCGAACTTATGTTTTAATAGTTTCATGCTCTGTTTGAAATTAGCCCTTGCAATCTGATAATTGGAAGGAGACCTTCCTCTCACAATTAAAGGGGGACTTTCTAAGGTAGCTAATATAGAATATCTTCCATCATCTAAAACCCCCAAAAACTCTACCCTTAGTACAAAATGTCTATTGGCTAATGCTGGTTTCCTATAATTGATCGAATTAGAAAACTGCATTCTTTCATACCTAGCAACGGTGGTATACTTTTCAGTGGGATATGTGTTGATAATTGAGTTGGTTAGGATGTTGTCTTCGATATCATCCCTGTCGATAAAGAACAATTTATTGAACAGGTTAATTTTTGAATTATTTCTAATGTTGGCAGATTGTTTAATCACTTCGTGTGCAGGTAAAACACCAGGAATAGCAGGATGAACAGATGGCTGATATTGTGGCCCCCTGTCTCTTTTTGCTGTGTGTTGCACTAAGTTGACTTTTACTTCTTGTTCTTCACAGCATTCCGAAACCAACCGCAAGGCGAAACACTTGATGTTCAAGTGATTTTCGTTGTCATCCAACATATGGAACTTCTCTTTGAAGCAAATATCAGGGTCTTGATTCAAGAATTGGAATGCCGATACCAAAGTGAAGTAATTGCGCTTATACCCAATCCATTCGTTATCGACGAAATCAAAACCTCGGTCGACTCTAGCATCTAAGATAGGGATGACCTGCTTTTTAGTGGAAGTAACAAACACTTTTCTGTTGACTATTGTGTCCAAAAAACAAGGGCCCACCTTGAATTGTTGGCTGGATCTGGGAGCTACTTTCTTCTTCTCACTCGGTGTATCATCCTTTTCCATATCAGGAATTGGATTGTAGTAATTCAGATCATCTATTGGAATCTTGAAGTCTTCAAAAGAACTTTCAAATAAAAAATTGTGGTCTTCGTAATCGTTGATTTCAGCTCCAATATCGTTTGCCGCTTCCAAGTAATCGTCAACATTTGGGTTTTGCAATTGCTTGCAAGCCTTCAATTTCTTAGAAACAGACCTCTTTCTACTTGTCCTATTCTTTCCTATTGTATAACTCTCAAAGTAGACAAGATTAGTTTGTGCAGTTGGTTTTGTGGATTTTGTAGTTGCAATTTGCAGCGGCAATTAGGCTGCAAAAACTATTTTGCAAGTGATGAAGTTTTGGAGCTAAATTTTCGAAATCAGAGTGTATATGTATATATTGATAATCAAATATCTTAGGTTGAGGGAATTTGTTACAATTACTAGCTATATGGTGCATTAACATCTTATGAACTGCACTACTAAACCTATATATATTGTGTTTCGCACTACTCATCGAGAATAAGTCTCAGAAAAAATATTTGGATACAGTAGAGATGGGTAAGAAGGCTATCGATTCCAGGATCCCTGCATTGATCCGTAATGGTGTCCAGGAGAAGCAAAGAAGCTTCTTTTTTATTGTTGGTGACAAGGCAAAGAACCAATTGCCAAATCTTCATTATTTGATGATGTCTGCAGACTTGAAAATGAACAAGTCTGTATTGTGGGCTTACAAGAAGAAGTTGTTGGGATTTACTTCCCACAGACAAAAGAGAGAAAACAAGATAAAGAAAGATATAAAGAGAGGTATCAGAGAAGTTAATGAGCAAGATCCATTTGAAGCTTTCATTTCAAACCAAAATATCAGATATGTATACTATAAAGAAACTGAAAAAATTTTAGGTAACACCTATGGTATGTGTATCTTACAGGACTTCGAAGCTATCACTCCAAACTTATTAGCTAGAACCATTGAAACTGTTGAAGGTGGTGGATTGGTTGTTATTTTATTGAAATCAATGACATCCTTGAAACAACTTTACACTATGACCATGGATATCCACAGCCGTTACAGAACTGAAGCTCACAATGATGTGGTTGCTAGATTTAACGAAAGATTTTTGTTATCTTTAGGATCTTGTGAGAACTGCTTGGTTGTGGACGATGAATTAAATGTATTGCCAATATCTGGAGGCAAGCATGTCAAACCATTACCTCCAAAAGACGATGACGATATTTCACCAAAAGCTCAAGAATTGAAAGACTTAAAAGAAAACTTGGCAGATGTTGAACCAGCAGGAAACTTGGTTGCCTTGGCTAAAACTGTGAACCAAGCTCAAGCCATCTTGACCTTTATTGATGTCATTACTGAAAAGACTTTGAAAACCACCGTTACTTTAACTGCAGGAAGAGGTAGAGGTAAATCTGCTGCCTTGGGTATTTCGATCGCTGCTGCCATTTCACAAGGCTATTCTAATATTTATGTAACCTCACCATCCCCTGAAAACTTGAAGACCTTGTTTGAATTCATTTTCAAAGGTTTTGATGCATTAGGCTACACCGAACATTTGGATTATGATATCATTCAATCAACCAGTTCTTCTTTTAACAATGCTATTGTTAGGGTTGATGTCAAGCGTGATCACCGTCAGGTGATTCAGTACATCCAGCCAAATGATTACCATTTATTGTCTCAAGCAGAATTAGTTATTATCGATGAAGCAGCTGCAATTCCATTACCTGTAGTTAAGAAATTAATGGGTCCCTACTTAATTTTCATGGCTTCTACTATCAATGGTTATGAAGGTACTGGTAGATCCTTGTCATTGAAATTGATTCAACAACTCCGTGATCAATCATTGACCCAAAACAGCAATAAGGACACAATCGTTGTATCAAGAGATGAAAAATCAAAGAATGACAACATCGCTGCTAATAGTGCAAGAACATTAAGAGAAGTGGTCTTGGATGAGCCAATAAGATATGCGCCAGGTGATCCAATTGAAAAATGGTTAAATAAATTGTTGTGTCTTGATGTCAAGATAAATAAGAACTCCAAATTCGTTGCCAGGGGTACTCCTCACCCATCAGAGTGCCAGTTGTTTTATGTGAATAGGGATACTTTGTTTTCATATCACCCGGTTTCTGAAGCATTCTTGGAAAAGATGATGGCTCTTTATGTGTCGTCACATTATAAGAACTCCCCTAACGATTTGCAATTAATGAGTGATGCTCCAGCTCATCAGTTGTTTGTTTTGTTACCTCCTAGCGAAAACAACAAGGTTCCAGATCCATTGGTCGTCATTCAAATAGCATTGGAAGGTGAAATTTCCAAAGATAGTGTTAGAAAATCTTTGTCCAGGGGCCAAAGGGCAGGAGGAGATTTGATTCCTTGGTTAATTTCACAGCAATTTCAAGACGAGGACTTCGCTTCATTGTCAGGAGCAAGAGTCGTCAGAATTGCAACCAACCCAGAATATGCTAGCATGGGTTACGGTTCAAGAGCCTTGGAGTTATTGAAAGACTACTTTGAAGGTAAATTCACTGATATTGACGAAAATAACGAATTCAAAGAACAAACTATTACAAGGGTTACTGATCAGGAATTAGAAAAGGCATCTTTGAAGGATGAAATTAAGTTAAGAGATGCAAAGACTTTACCACCATTGTTATTGAAATTATCTGAAAAACCACCTTACTATTTGCATTATATGGGTGTTTCTTATGGTTTAACTCCACAGTTGTATAAGTTCTGGAAGAGATCAGGCTTTTCACCAGTCTACTTGAGACAGACTGCTAATGAATTGACTGGTGAGCACACAGCTGTTATGTTGAATGTGTTAGAAAACCGTGACAACAAGTGGTTGATGGAATACACTAAGGATTTCCATAAGAGATTCTTGCAGTTGTTATCGTATGAATTCAGAAAGTTCTCAGCTGTCCAAAGTTTAAGTATCATTGAGTCAACTGAACTTGAGACAAACTTTAAGGATGTTCAACAGTTGTCAAAACAAGAATTAGATGATATCTTGTCTCCTTTTGACTTGAAGAGATTGGACTCCTATGCCAACAACTTGTTGGACTATCATGTGATTGTTGATATGTTACCATTGATTTCACAATTGTACTTTAAGCACAAAGCTGAGGAGATCAGTTTGTCATCAGTGCAAAGTGCTATCTTGTTATCCATTGGTTTACAACATAAAAACATCGATGATATTGCAAAGGAATTGAACTTACCAAACAATCAAGCAATGGCCATGTTTGCAAAAATCGTCAGGAAATTCTCTAACCACTTCAGAACAATCTTGAACAAATCCATCGAAGATTCCATGCCTAAATTAGAAGATGAATCAGTTGCTAAGCTTGAAGGTACCACTGAAACATTTGAAACTGTGAATAACGACGACATTGAAGAAGAAGGTGAGGAAGTTATGAGCGAATTGAAGTTGAAGCAAAGAGAATTGATTAATGCCATTAACTTGGATAAGTACGCTATTGCAGATGACGAAAACTGGTCTACCTCGAACAATAAGTTAAACAAGGCAATCCAAAACAATGGAACTGTTAGTATAAAGAATGACAAAATTAAAAGAAAGAAGGAAAGCGCTAGTGACGTCTATGAAGAAGAAATGAAGGGAGCAAAGAAAGCTAAAAAGTCCAAGAAATCAAAAAAGTAAATATGAGTTCAATGCAATAATGTAATAACTATTTTTTGTGCAATATCTAATGTTTCTATCAAGTTTGTGGATTAAAAAAATTACTTAACTGGCGTAACGACCATTCTATCATGTCCTTCAAACTTGAGGAGTCGTCATTTTTGTAATCACGAATGCCTAATTCTAATGCATACAGATTAAGTTCACCCCTTACGTTGTTACTAATAAATAAATGTTTATGGAAACTCTCATAAGCAGGCCATACAAAATCATCAAAATAATTGGGCGGATCTACCCATACCCCTACGTCAGTAGTATACTCACGATGACTTCTCCTTGATTTCAAAACTTCATATGAAGAGTGATAGAAGAGTTTTATATCAAATAAGCTTAGCAACTCTTCGTCATGGTATAGCATAAAACCGTCTACCAATACAACGTTACAGTTTTTAAAGCCCTCGACATCTCTTTTCAATTCTTCAATTTCTTCCTCAGTCAACTCGATGTCTGTATCTGAGGATAAGGATTCAGAATTCTCTTTGATGCCATCAAGAGATTCCCTTTCCTTGATTGCCCTAATGTATTCCTTGAAGGCCACAAAGTCTATTGCGTCTGGGTGATCCCAATTCTGAATTCCTGTTTTGGGATCGATGGGGATTTGGTCATCGGGCTTATAAAAATCATCCTCATGTATAATTCTGCAATTCTTCAAAAGCTTTAGTAAGTTGTTGGATATTGTGGTCTTTCCTGAAGAAGAAGGGCCCCCAACACCAATTACAATTAAGTCATTCATGGGTGAAATAGTTTCGCACACTTCATCTTTATTGATAATACTCAACTCCTACTTAGAGATTTCCTGTTGAGGTAAGAGACACTGTAGTTGAGACTGAACAATAAGCTCCCCATATTCTAACTCCAACTCCGAATTGTTTTCGGTATAAGACCCCACTAGTATTGTAGGAGATGGGGAAGTATTTAATAATAACTCCTAAATCGGGGTTTGAGATTAGCAGTAGGTAGATAACTTCGGTTGTTTATGTATGATTAGATCAAGGTGACTATAGGGGCTATAAGTTTTGAAACTGATCTTGTCACTAGAGTACAGAGTCACTTACGTAAAGTATATGCTTATCTTGGGTGTAATCAACCTTGATTTATCCGCAAGGGTTGTACCTTACATCAACATTTCCTATTTACCCCTTTTAAGGTGGGACTTTATCATTTTGCAGAAGTTGAGGGTGGAGTTACAGCGAGATTCCAAATCCCTTCAATTTAACCAACGTTTAATGCTCTTATAAGTTCTTTTATGAGTGACATTGCCTTTTCTCGCATCATTAGCATGTGAAAGAATACTGATACTGTACATTTTGCACCTTCTATTTAACTTAAAAGATGTCAACACGATTTTGTGTATTGCAGTTTCGCAGTTAAAATTTCTTATTTGGGAAATGTAATCACCGTAAATAAATCCTGCGGTCTACTTAGGATAATTACCAGCTTATCTAACTCTGGCATTGTGACGAACTAGGACTTGCGTCGTCTAGGAGTGTTGCTTTTTTTGAGCTATGAATGTAGAATCCTCCTTTCAGGTACAAACAAACAAAGCCTCCCAGTAAGTTCATAAACTCTACCTAGGTAGTCGAATCTCTCTTAACTCAGCAAGATCACTAGAAGTTAGGAATTATACGTTCTTTAACTGTAGGCCGTTCAAAATATATAATTGCTACTATTTAAGTACAATCCATTTTTTACCAGTATAATACAGCAAGGGGTTATTCTGAAGCAATATTGTCAAACAATGCTTCACACTAATAGATATTTCCTGTATTGGGCAAAGTACTAACCACCACCAAATCTTGATGCAAGCTAATTGGAGCTTTTGTTGCAACCTGCATGAATCCATCTCAAGAGTTTCCTAAAACGGAAAAGAGATTGGAATATAGTCGCAGTTGCAAAAGAACAAAAATATCGACCTTATAAATGAATGCAAGCCCCTCCAAATTTCCTTTAAACCATTTCTGTTGAATTTTACTTCTCGTTGGACATAGTTTTGTTTTACAGGCTTTCATCCTACGTTAAGTTTGCAATTAACATTCACTTGACTACCATCCATCCTAACCAGGACCATAAGAAATAACTTCTTTTATTCCTTTTGTTTAGTATCATTCGTTGTATGTTGGTATTATTAAAGTCAAGATAAAAAGCAGCGTCCAAGTTGATATCCCTAATTAAGCTAATGAATGATCATCACCAAAGTGATCAGAGAAACAAGAAAGATTTTCAGCTTGCTGGTGAACATCATGATATCACTGATAAATCTATAGATTCCAGCCGCTTGGATAGGAATAAGAAAGATTCTCCAAGCAACTTGTTGTCAAACATTAAACAATTTAATATTGAAAAGTCAAAGTACAGGCATTATGGACAACATTCATCCATGAATTCACAGACTTTGCGTAAGATAATCAACCAAGACGAATCGCCTGCTAGCTCAAACTTGAATACAAGCGAAAGTAGAGATTCTGTCAAGGAAGATAGTTCACCAACTCCAAGAGAATCTCCAAAGGGCTCTCCTAAAGAATCGCCAAGGGAAACTTTCAAGGAAAAGGAAGAAGAACTTCGGAGTTCCAAAGGTAACAGTACTTCTGATGATGCTATCAGCAGTATATTTGCATTTCTGAAGAACGAAGCATTGTGGCCATATAGCAGTGATACATTATCAGAGTTGTTGCAACTCAAAATCGTACAGGAGAAAACTAAGCAGGAGGAAAGAAAAATCGAGTATGCATCTACGACTTTGCAGCTATTGAACCTTGCAAAAACCATGAATATCGGTAATGATATACTACCTTTTTTGTTTAACAACTCTTTGGGTGATTTAGAAAAGAACATCGAACTTTTAGATTCCCTGCCAACTGAATTGATTAACAGCCTTGAATCAAGGAAAAGAAGATATTCTGAGACTTTGAAAACTGAATCTAGTGCTAATGGAAGTGGACAAACCAGCGGTAGCATCTCACAACTTCAAGCACATGAGCAGTCTACTAGTTCACTGGTTTCGCCAAATAGATCCCCATTGAGACTGCCATCACTTCCAATCCACAGAAGGAAAAAGTCTGATGAGAGTGAAAACATCAATAACGAACAAAATAATAGCAGCATTCATTCTCCTATTAGTGGAATCATGTACCCAGGATTTGATACCTATTCACAACAACACTCCCCTAACCAATTACCCCAGAATTTTCCACCTGGTGTTTATCCAGTTTACTACCACCCTGGGCCACCTCCACAAGGTGTTCCTCAAACAATGCATACATTCCCATCACAAAGTAATTCAAATACACTAAACGAATCGAACCAAACTGGATCTACTATCGCTCAAGGTCTGAGTCAAGGACAAGTTGCAGGTCAATCAAAAACTCCTTCATTGGGTTCACCTTACGAACAGAAATATCAGATCATGTATGCCCCAGTGCAACCAACTAGAGGCCAGTCTTATGCTGCGCCATTGCCTCCTGGATACCTCCCGCAGCAATATCATTACTATATTGCTACCAACCCACCTTCTGGTCAGGGCCAGGGTCAAGGTCAAAATCAATATTCATCCTCGATGATTCCTCCATACCCGCAACACTACGTTACTACCGATCCAAAAGAGCCAAAAGATGCAATCAGCGTCAAAGAGCTGAACAAAGATGGTATCGATGAGCCTCACAATGCTCCAAGTCACAAGAGGCAAAAACAAGTAGCTGCTACTGGTAAGAACAACATCAACTTTATGATAAGTACACCCAAGAATCCGCCAGCTAGAAAGTATAACCACCCTAAGGAGAAGTAACTTATCTAACCACTTTTATACATCTGCATATACTTTAATAATACCCAAGAGATTATATTCTTAGAAAAAAAACCTTCTGTAACCTTCTATCTCTACGAATTTACCCCGAATGTAATAATAGACTTTGTAGTTGGTCTAGACCATCCCTATGGATCCGCTCATCCACACATGTAACCTCATATTTTTGTTTGAGTGCAATTATTATGGACTGATTGAGATTTTCTAAGAAATATTATTCCGTTACACAATCTCGGATAAACTTTCAAACCGCTTTGCATCATTCTTTCCTCTTTAATACTAATTAATCTATAAGCAATTGTATTGCAGCACCTGATCTGACACTGATGTTTGAGATTAACCCTTAGTCATATTCTTTCATGCATATACTGATTAAAAAAATCTTATATATAAGGATGCTATTTTTACGCTACTAGTTTCAATATTACGAATCATTGCTACAAATGAAACAGATTTCTACTAAAATGAAAGATTCACTCGAGTCTACCGAATCAACAATAGTCGGTAGCGAGTCTATTAAACTGCTTGATCCACCCTTCACAATTTTCTCCAAAGCAGAAAGGTTCGTCTTGATGGCATTGTTATCTTTGATAGGCTGCTGGAGTACCATTTCAAGTCCTATATACTTCCCTAGTTTGCCAACTATTTCCAAGGAATTTAACTTGAGTAGCTCAATTGTTAACTTGTCGGTTGTAGCTTATCTATTTTTCCAGGGAGCTGCACCTTCGTTTTTGTGCAGCTTAGCTGACACTATTGGTAGAAGACCAATGATCATGATCTCGATGTTGGTTTACGTTATCGCATGCATTGCACTATCACAAACAAATGTATTTTGGCTATTGACCGTATTAAGGTGTTTTCAAGCAGCAGGAATTGCGCCCGTTATGGCAATTTCCTCGGGTGTAAGTGGTGACATATGCACTGCTTCTGATAGAGGTGGATTTGTTGGTACTGTTGTTGGCTTGCAGTTGACAGGAAATGCTTTTGGTGGACTAATCGGAGCTTTAATTCTAAATAGGTTTGGATGGAAAGGGATTTTTGCATTCTTAGCTATAGGAAGTGGTACAACTTTGTTGTTGGTTTTGATTCTTTTACCAGAAACAAGCAGATCAATTGTAGGTAATGGCTCCATACATCCAAAGTCAATATTTAATAGACTGCCTATTTTCGTTCTAAGACATTATCGTGATAGGTTGACCAACGATACCGCCACTTTGGCAGAAAGAAAGAAACTAGACTTATTTTCAGCATTCAAAATCTTATTTCATTTGGAGTCGTTATGTGTGCTATTACCTTCAGGAATCAGTTTTGCATGTTGGACAATGGTATTAACATCGCTTACATTATTAGAAGGAGATGGCTACAATTACACGATCGTGCAGGTTGGTCTCATTTACTTGCCTCAGGGTGTTTTCTGCTTCTTAGGTTCAATATTGAGTGGTAGATTGTTGAATTGGTACTATAGATACCGTAAGGCTAATTGGGATAAAAAGTATATGGATGTCAAGGAGAAACCAAATTTTGATGTTTTGTCTGCAAGAATTCATTGTTGTATTATCCCTGTAGCTTTGGGCTTTATTGGAATGATTATTTTTGGTTGGTGTTTGCAGTACACACAAAATGTTTCTTCCATTATCATTTCCAGTTGCTTGGTCTCTTTTAGTGCTACTGCAATGCTTTCTATCTGCACAACAATAATGGTAGATTTGCATCCTAGTAAAGCATCAGCATCCGCTTCATTGATGAATTTTGTCAGATGCTTAATGGCTGCTTTGTGTGCTGGAGTTCTTTCACAAATGAGTACAAAATTTGGACTTGGTGGTTGTTATACCTTTTGGGCATTTATTGGGTTGTTGCTTGATTGTTTATTAATCGTGGTATTAAAATTATAGACGTTTAGCATATCGGGTTATTTGGGGGAGGTTTCTTATATATAGAATTAATGATTTAATAGATAAAATAACAGCACAATTCTTACTCCCTTAAATTATATAAAGTATGGCTTACACTGAACCAACAAGAGTGATCAGAGCAAGATTACTTGATTTTTATATTTAAACCAATTAATAAGACAAAAAGTTGATATGAAATTAAATAAATATATAATCTATTGGGATTGACATTGGACACCGCCACCTGCAGCACCCTCTTCATCATCAGAATCATGTGCATCTCTTCTACCTTGAGATTGGTGTTTGTATGGGTCTATGTCAACTAAATCACATTCATCAACTTCAACACCCTTTGGAACAACTAATTTGGTTCTTGGTGGCAAGATAGTTTCCAATTCCTTCAATTTTTCTTCATCAGCAAAGTTATTGGCTGGGAACTTGACATTGAATTTAACAAACAAGTTTCCTCTACCACCATGTCTGTAAACTGGCATACCTTGGTTTTCAATAACCTTTGTAGTACCTTGGGAGATAACCTCACCAGGTAAGATGTGGAACTTAACAAAATCTCCAGAAACAGAGGTAAATCCGACGTCACCACCTGCCAAAGCAGTCAATAATTCAATGTCAGCTTCATAGTACAAGTCGTTACCCTTTCTGTTGAACTTGTCGTGAGGCTTTTCATCTATAACAAATATAACATCACCTGGGGTAACATCTGGTTCTTGATCACCTTCACCACTGAAAACAATTCTTTGACCATCCTTCATACCTGGATCAATGTTAACTTGCAAAATCTTTCTTTCAGTTTGAGTCTTCTTACCCTTACAGACGGTACATCTATCCTTTGGATCAACAATATCACCACTTCCTTGACATTGGTCACAAACGGTTTGGAATCTTTGGATCATTGGACCCATTTGTCTGGTAACAAATTTCATACCTTGACCATGACAACCACTACATTTCTTGATCTTTCCTTCTTTACCACCTCTACCATCACAAGATTTACATAATATAGTTTTGTTCAAAGCTAACTTGGCAGTTCTACCCTTGTACAATTCTTCCAAGGTACAGCTGATGGAGTGTTTAATATCTTTACCCTTGGTTGGACCTCTTTGAGCGCCACCCATACCACCAAAACCACCTCCAAAGAACTGGCTGAAGATATCATCAGCACCCATACCACCCATACCACCTGGACCAGCGCCACTCAAACCTTCTTCACCATATTGATCGTAGACTTCTCTTTTTTGGTCATCGGACAAGACTTCGTATGCTCTAGAGATATCCTTAAACTTTTCAGCTGCTTCAGGAGATGAATTCTTATCTGGATGATACTTCAAAGCTGCCTTTCTGTATGCTTTTTTCAACTCATTATCGGCGGCGCTAGGAGAAACACCTAATAAATCATAAAACTTGGTATCCTTGACCATATTACCTTGAATCTAATTGTATTCAACTTTTAAGAACTTCAATAACTAAATAGATTCTCACCTTCAAGAATATATGCTATGAAATGTATAATAACGTATTGTGAAGTCTCAAACTCTCTTATCTAGATTACAAATCTCTTCACTTTAATATCCTCAAAAAATTTTCCATAGAATTTCTACAAGCTTCTCTGAATTTTTCTCAACAGATTATGTAACTATTAGGTAATTGGAAGGTCTAGCTATTTTTGCAGCATCCAGAAATGGTTCTTCATCGCTGGTATTGAACTCGTTTAACTTGTTTAAGAGTCATGATGTAAGCTATTTTGTTCTTAGGTGAAAGAAAACTAAACTTTTCCATCTTCTTCATCTGTCCGACCAATAATAACAACCGTAATAGTTACAACAATTGGTACGTCATTAAATTGAATGCATCTAATTTATCCCAATTCTTTTATGTCAAATGCAGTTATTCATTAGAGGTTTCTAAAATACTGCTGTTCATCTACTTTTTTTTTATTGGTTTTATTTCAACATTATTTTGTAAATTTCACAAATGCTTCTCGGTCTTAAAAAGTTTAGATTTGGTTATTAAAAATAGTAGTTAAATAAATCAAAATTCTGAAAATTTCCGAAGTACACCACTAGTTGAATAAACACTATGGCTCTCATCTCTCCGTAGTCATTATGTGGTTTTGTTTATGTGAAGGGCTAAATAAAAACCAAGGACACATAAAGGGTCTGATCCATATGTAGAAGTACATCGCGAAAACAGGAGAAGAAGTTGAGCCAACCCGCGTGTATTCATCAATTGAAATATAACAAAATCATTGAAAGCTCGTATTACAACAACCTCAATGCAAAATAGCATATGAAGATTAAGAGATATTGGAGGCGCAAACATTAAGACTTTGAAAAGCTTACTATAAACAATAGGAAAGCTCAAAGCTTGTAAACCATACACGCCAAGTACTGATGTACTCAGCATCCAGATCAGGAAAATATCAATTGGTTATGTTACTTTGCTTCATACGAGGACTCGTCTCTAATTTCACAATGGCGCGATGAATACAAAATTATCACATCGTCAACTAAAATCAACATTTTCGCCTATTGTAGTGAGTGAGCAGCTCGATTACGGTATGAATTACGTAATAAGGGGAGGTGGTGCAAGGGCATCGAGATTCTACTCAAAGTTAGTTAATCTTTTAGACGATTTCATCTCTGGAGCCGAAAAGTTAAACCAGAATGTGAACGATTGCAACACCTTAAATCTTCTAATAGTGTTGCTGCCATTTCATCTATTATATCAATCTTGTCATCGGATTTCTAACAAAAGCTCAATTCAAGCCGCAATGTAGACAACAAGCTAATTAGCCATTGATAAGTTACGAATCAAATAAAACAACTAGTCTTACGACTGAATTGACTTTCTCGTTTTCATGTAGTTCTGAAACACCATAGTCAATGCCAACTCTAATTTTCGATGCGCATTTTTGCAACCGCAATGTATTTATTAACAATTGGTATTGTTTGAACAACACTGGAATTGGAAAAAGTAAACACTTTTTGAAGGAAGACTCTATTGTTATGGTAAGTTATGTGTAAGTTTAACCTAAAAAAGAGTCGTGTAGTAGCAGTTTAATTAGAATAAACTGATTGTTCTCGAGTGATGGGCAGTTGATAATAGGATACAAACCAAATAGGAGAGATGGGATACGCATGAATGATTGTATCGTATCATTATTTTAAGAGACATAGTAGTAATTAGAACAGCCACTTCCTATTTTCTATTTAGGGGTTTATAGGCTAGTCGTTTTGGATGTTGAAATTATAAATTGATGCCAATTCCCGTTTTCATCATTAATATCAATAACGAAGTTTGAACCACATTCTTTAATATCCAACTTAAGAAGTTTCGTTATGTTGTTTTCAAACATTATTGCTACAGCATCAGTAGCTTCAATGATTTCAATCACAGAAGCTTCTCTTTTAGGCTTCCAATTTGATGATTGCTTTGACTTTACTCTTAACTTAGGCAAAGCCTTCAAGAGTTCTTGTGCTCCATCAGAATTGCTTTCTTTCGGTATTCAACAAGACTTGAACCTTTCTCTGAACCTATTGAAAAGAAAAAAGGAAAAAGCTCAATCGAAAACTGATTTGACCAGGAAAACTAACTTGGTGCCAAAAGCTGATTTCTCCGTTTCTGCTGTTGAAAGAGTGGCCGATAACTTGTTCAAAGTTTCTATTAATTTCAATACCATTGCTTCTTTGGATTTATTAGATGTGTTCGGTGTGAACGCTGGAACTGCTGTCGTCAGTGGTTTGGGAGTTGAGGGAAAGGATGTCCAATTGATCGCTGGTGCAGGATCTGAAGGTAAAATTAGCAACATATTTCAGTGGTCTGCTGCTATATTGGTAGACGCTTCAATTCATGGTGACATTTTCTGTTTACCTGATGATTTCAACATTGAATTAAACATTGACGCTGAAGCTAGTGTTTACAAGCCATTGCTGAGTTATATCAAGAATTTATTCAAACCTAAAATTCAGTATTACTTAGACAAAGACTTGCAATCTCCCTTTTCAAAGAAAAGGGAGATAATGCCAATTCAAGAAGCTATTTCTGAATACGAGAAGAGGTCCTTGTTAGACCTTGGTTCGGATTTCAAGTTGGGCATCGACTTGAGTTTCTTGGGTGCTGATTCCAATATTTTACCAAACTTCTGTTGGAAAGGATGTGAAATTGTTACATCATCTGAATCTACAAGCTCCACCCCAAGTGTTAGTTCAATCTCTACCCCAAGTGTTAGTTCGAGTTCCTCGACAAGTGCTAGTTCAAGCTCTACCCCAAGAGTTAGTTCAAGTTTCTCCACAAGTGTTAGCTCAAGCTCTACCCCAAGTGTTAGTTCAAGTTCCTCCACAAGTGTTAGCTCAAGTTCCTCCACAAGTGTTGTTTCAAGCTCCTCCACAAGTGTTAGCTCAAGTTCCTCCACAAGTGTTAGCTCAAGCTCCTCCACAAGTGTTAGCTCAAGTTCCTCCACAAGTGTTAGCTCAAGTTCCTCCACAAGTGTTAGTTCAAGCTCCAGTTCAAGTGGTACTCCAAGTGCAAGTTCAAGTGGTAGTCCAAGTGTAAGTTCAAGTGGTACTCCAAGTGGTACTCCAAGTGGTACTCCAAGCGCTAATACAGGTACAACAGCAAGTGCTTCTACTAGAACAGGTGGAAATGCTTCTACTGGAAGTCTTGTCACTACAGCTGAAAGTATCTCTAGTAGCGCTGCAGATTCTGCTAATACATATGAAAGTGCTACAAGAAGTTCTTTAGCAACTACAGTTGTTGTTACTGCTTGCAGCAATCATTCGCCACTTGGAGCAGAAGGAAGCCCCGTTCACAAAATCAAGACCACAGTCGTTACTGTTACTGAGTGCGTTCATGATGTCTGTTCTGAGGTCACAATTACTAAGGGTTTGACTACAATTAATAATGAATCGACCTCTTATACCACTTTTTACACAACTATTGAAGAAGAAATCACTTCCACAACCTTACCATCCAGTAGCTTACCTAACACGGCCTTGAGCACCACTAAATTGCCTTCAAATGCTCCTGTCGCTTCCTTACCTGTCACAAACTCACCAGTCACTACCTTGCTCAGCACAGCTAATGCATCTAATGCGAACGATACCAGTTCTGCATCAGCTTCCAAAGCTATTCAAGCTGAAGTTTCAACATTTGAAGGTTCAGGTAATGCCTTCTCAGTTTCTGTTGGTGCATTGGTTGCAGGAGTCTTTGTGATTTTCAACCTTTAATCATAAAACGAGAGGTGAGTGAGTATTGTAGGCTTATTCTTTTTTTATTTTTCGAAAGCTCTAGTTCCTTGTTGTGCTGATGGATAATCTTAACTAAAGCTTCAATATTATGATAATAATTTTCTTCAGGCTAGTAAAAATATTTTACATACCCCAAAATTTACAATTTCGTTTCGTAATGCTCGTAAACACAGAACATCTCCAACAGCACATATGAGTTCATACTTAGCTACATAATTCATCCAGTTATTTTAACTATTTAGTGTCACATTATTCATATTTATATCCTATTTACAAGTTTTTTCTCATACTATTTAGAATCATTTTGATCAGTGGAGGATGACCAAATGGATGGAAGTTTGATGATCCTATAATGTGGCTCAACACACCTCTCAACGAAGTACTGTCTTAACCTTCCTTCAATTAGAGCTAATATCTTTGGGACGTCTTCAAGCTTGGCTCTTGAGCCAATTAGTGACTTTATGGTGAATTCCATTCTATAGTCAGGGGAAAACGACAACATCAATGCAATATTAGAATTGGAGCTTGACTTTGTATCTGGTTTTGAATTAGGCCTTGCAGGCTTGGAATCCATTTTTCTAGGTGAGTCAGGTGCTGATCTAGCTTTTTGCTGTTCTGACTTTGAGATATCTTCCTCGTTGTTTTCACTAATAGAGTTACTCACACTTAAGTTAGTAGGGACACTTGTTTCTTTCACTTTGACATTCTCATGAGACAAGGACTCAAATTCAGGGTCGTTAGGGTTAACTAATGAAATGGAAAGACACCCCGAAAACCTAACTAATGTTACTGATAACTTGATTGGTAAGGCCGCAGATACAGGCTTAGGATAGTTAATTAACAATCTGGTTTCAATTCCTAACGTAATAGTATCTGAAAGATCAACATCGATCTTAGCCTGTAATCTACCAGGATTATCAGCAGTTTGAACTATTCTACAGTTGGAAAAGATAGGAAAGTCATCTCCGATATCAATCTCGGTGATTTTAATTGAGTCCAAGTAGTTAGGAAAGTTCAGTGTAAGCAAATAGTCGTTCAAAGAATGGAATATATTATCACCATTCAAAGCCTCAGACCTAATTTGATTAATGAATTGAGCAACAAGAACATTAAACCAATCTAAACTCTCGTTGGAGTGATCCTTTACGTCATAATATGTCTTCTCCAAAATTGTTACTATCTTTGCTTGCTTCATTTCTTCGTCGAGCCTGTCACCGTCCATATTACTGGAGCTCCCGTTAGCACTACTCTTATTAGAATTACTACCACTTTTCTCTCTCTTGGTGATAACTCCTGTACTATCTTTGCTTGTAGATATTGGAGTCACATTTGAAGCATCTTGAAATACAAAGAATTTGACGAATATCCCAATAACAAGAATGACACTTAGCTGGCCAATTATTATGCCTTGGGTAAAGCTCAATGTATTGTTGGTATTAGTTAAAGTAGATAATATCTTCTCTTTAGACAATAAATCTCGCTGTTGCTGTAAGAATATTTCTTGCTGAAGCTTCAATTGTTCTTGGAGGTAGTGCATTGAATCGTACTCATGATTTTGAGTTTCAACTATCTCATGTTCCATTGCAAATGATAGTATTCACTTCTAGCGCGCATATTATTTCAAAGAGAAGAGCTTGTCTATTGACCTTAAATGATTATACTAAAGACCTGAGAATGTATAAACCTAAGCTTTCTTTCTACTAACAGGTTTCTTTATTTTCCTTGATTTCAAAGATTCCGGATCTTTTAAGTTATTTCCAGCTTTTCTGGGAGATTTGTTGGAGATTGGGGTGGTATCACTTTCGTTCGCGCTTGAATCTTGGGCTTCATCTCGTTTCATCCAATTGGTCATGTTTGCAAAGATAGACTTTCCATTCAATTCTTTATTGGCATTTCCAATGTACTTGGAAGCAAATTCAGCCATAGGAGAAATCCCTTTCTGAAACCTACGCGAGTTTCTAGAGAATCTTGACGATCTAGTGGAACCGGTCTTGATTGATGGATTATCTTCAAGATCAGTAACGTGATCATCAGAATCGCTGACAGATAAGAAATCACTTAAATGGAAGTCTTTCTTACCTCTTAAAAACTCACGAACCTCGATGTATAAATCCTTAGAAACGTTGTTAAAGTTAGTTGTATTCTTTATCCAATAGGATCTAAAATCATTGATATGCTTTTTCAAATCTAATTCGTTTTTCTTCAACCAACTAACGTTCAAGTCCTTTCTTGTGGCACCTCTGGCAAAGTTTCTCATTAAGTACTTATCGTAATCTCTAATGATTTTAGTGATGATATCAGAAGTTGAAATACCTTCAGTTCTCTGAGTAGTCAAAAACATTCCCTTTTCTTTGATAGGTTTATAGATGTCGTCACTGTCACTGGAAGCGTAAGGCAAGTCGTCATGAGCCACGTAGTCAATTTTGTGTATCGCTAAGAATTCTGGAGTAACACACCAAGGAGCATTTGGAATAACCTCGTCAACCCATTTACAATGTTTCAAAGTTTCACATCTTTGTTCGTCCGTTAAAACGGTCAATCCTTTACGTTTATGAGTTTCAACGTCTGATGGAACACCACATACCAACTCAGTGTTTGGAAATGCCTTCTTTGCTTGTTCAAGTTGTCGCATGTGGCCCAAGTGGAATAAATCAAAGACACCATCAGCATAGATTCTGATGGGTCTATCATCAGGAGGCAAATTGAACTTAAACCCTCTAGGTCTATATTTTCTTATATCTTCAGGTAATTCAGCGTCCAACTTTTTTTCATTTTCCAAAAACTCTTCATCTTTCTTCGTCAACACTTTTCTCTTCTTTGGTTCTTTGATCATCGAATCATTATCGCTGGTTTCTTCATTATCGTCATCATTGTTGTCATTCTCATTGGAATCAGAATTTTCAGTACTTGCAGGGTGTCTTGTTCTTTTCCTGTTACTGAAGAAGGATGAGATCTTGGGTGCTATAGAATCGACTGAGATACTTCTGGTTAAACGATTCTGAGACTTGGGTTTTTTCTTCTGTGCATCTGCCATTATGACAATTGATCAACCTGCTTCTAAATTGAGCTCGAATTCTAACCTAGGATCCCTGGTACACGTGAATTCTTTACCTCAACAAGTGGTTGTTATTTGCTTTTTGTGAATGGGTTGTCTCACAAAAATTTTCATAGTCGCAGTTTAAAACCTGAGTAAGATATTTGATAAGAAATAAGGAATTTCACTACCAAGTAATTAGCAATACAAGCAATTCAACAAGCAAAGAATCAAATTACACTAATCCAATATATAAAGGAACCCAATAAATCACGTGACGTTTATCTAATTGGCGATTGAACTGCTCGTGTGAACTTTATCAATTGTGAGGTTAAAGGGTGCAGTTTTAAGAAAAAGACGCAGTTGTTGTAGTGGATTTGGTATCAGATCTATAGTAGCGTGTTTTTATTCATATTCCTAGAGCTGCGGTTGAGTTGAAGTAAACTCGAAATTGGGATTGTTATTTATGCAACAAGGTTTCACCTTGGGAACTTGAGATTGCTAGAATTGATTGTCTGGTGTTGAAATAAACCACAGATAACAACATCCAACCAAAGAAACAGGACTTTCATACTGCCGTCATGGTAAGATCGTATTCAGTTTCCGATTTGCAATTTATTAAGCCATCTACGCTTTATTCTTGGTTTAAAGGAGGAAGCCCAGGGAAATTTGTGGTTGTTGACGTAAGGGACTCAGACTATGTGGGAGGACACATCAAGGGATGCTATCATTATCCTGCTGGAAACTTTGAAGAAACATTGCCACAATTGAGAAAAAGATTAGTCGAGTCTAAGGCGCAAGACGTTATCTTCCATTGTGCTTTGTCTCAGGTGAGAGGACCGTCTTCCACATTAAGATTCTTAAGATCGTTGCAGAATGTGGATGATCCCAAGCAGATAGAATATTTCAACCAGTTGAGTGTTTGGGTATTGACCGGCGGGTTCACCTCGTGGCAACAGCAGTATGGCGACGATAAGACAGTTACCGAGGGTTACGATAAGGAGATATGGCAGCTTTAATCGGATGTGGCAATCGTTGCTGTTTGATAGACAATGAGTTGCAAGTTCAGCATTGGTTTTTGCATCCGTTGCAGGATCAGCGCACCAAAATAGGCAAGTGTTCTAATATTTTTTACGTTTTTGTATACATCTAAAACTTATCTCCAGGGACAACGAAGTAATAGATAGTAATTGTGAAGGTCAAGAGGCCTCCAGTAATGCTGGATAATTACTTCTGACAAGTTTGCAACTACGGTACAGAACACTAGACCCTATTGTTAGACTCTTTTGTTGAATTAGTATTCCCCGGAATGTACATTTAAGCTCAAAAACTAACTTCGCATATCGAATGATTCATGCTGGTTCTCCAGTCTGATCTGTCAGTTTGGGGGCGCCGGTATCATATTTTATTGAGTATTTTCTAAATTTGCTTGATTTGAACCACAGCCAGCCATAAATTCTCGAGGTCGCATCAAACGTTAACAAATCCGTGCCTCAGCAGATTTATTTTTAGCCGCGAAGACACCAAATTCCTCACACTCCTGTAGAAATGGTGTTTTGTAAACATGCATGCAATCAGCCAAGCAGACTTAAGGTTTGGCAAGCACGTATTATTTTGTAGGGAATGCGCCCGCGTGGAGGAATTAACGTGATTCTTGGAGATTTGACCTATTAATAACGTATATATAAAAGAGGCACAATCCTTACTGTGACCTTAACACAAAAATGAAATTCTTATTTGCACTCTCAAGTTACGTGATATTGGCTACTGCTGCTTCTGCTTCTGCATGTAATCCACTTAAAACCTCAGGCTGTTCACCTAATACAGCATTGGCTACTGACATTAGTTTGGATTTCAAGAGTGAATCTGACCACTTTGCAGTTGCTGCCACTCCTTCTGGAGTTAGTTATGGTAGTGAAGGATTAAGTTTGAAATTGACTAATAGATTTGATAATCCTTCTTTGAAATCGAATTTTTACATCATGTTTGGAAGAGTTGAGGTGTCGTTAAAAGCAGGAAATGGTAAAGGTATTATTTCTTCGTTCTACTTGCAAAGTGACGATTTGGATGAAGTTGATATTGAGCTCATTGGAGGTGATGCCACTCAATGGCAATCCAACTACTTTGTGAAGGGTAATACTGCTACTTACGATAGAGGAGAATTCCATAACACTGGAACTTCTGCTCAAGACGATTTCCACAACTACACTATCGACTGGACGAACGAAAAGATTGTTTGGTACTATGATGGTGCACCAGTTAGAACTTTGCTTAACACCTCTTCTCAAGGCTTTCCACAAACTCCAATGTACTTAATGACTGGTATTTGGGCCGGTGGTGACGCTTCTAATCCACCAGGTACTATTGAATGGGCTGGTGGTGCAACCGATTACTCAAAAGGTCCATTTGCTATGCACATCAATAGTTTAAAGATTAGTGATTATTCATCTGGTGAATCTTATTCATATGGTGACCAATCTGGTGCTTGGACTTCCATTCAAGCAAAGAATGGAAAGATTTTGGGTAGATTATCAGGTGCTCATGTTAATTCTGTCGATGTTGCTACTAGTTCTTCCAGTTCCAGTTCTTCCAGTTCCAGTTCTTCCAGTTCCAGTTCTTCCAGTTCCAGTTCTTCAAGTTCCAGTTCTTCAAGTTCCAGTTCTTCAAGTTCCAGTACTTCAAGTTCCAGTTCCAGTTCTTCCAGCACTTCAACTAAGTCCGCTACCTCAAGTTCTGTTTCAACAACTTCAGCCACCTCATCAAGTTCTGTAAGAACTTCATCTGTCACTACAACCCCAGCTAGCTTTTCCAGATCAACCCCAGCATCCAGCCCAGCATCCGTTCCAGCAACTACACCAGCATCCAGCCCAGTGGTATCAACCCCAGCTGCTTCCCCTACCAGTACGTTGATAACCAGATCTTCTTCCGCAGCTGTGTCTACAACAAGCTCAACTTCTGCTCCTTCAGTATCAACCAATCAAAACTCTGGTGCTTCAAAAAGCCTCGTGTCTATTATTTCCATCGTCATGATGTTAATTTCAGTTATGTAGAGGCAACAAAAGGATGGGTTTTAGGTTTAGATAAAAATAGGATAGATTATAAGTATTAATAAATGTTTATACTGAAACTCTAATGCATATCTAGGAAACTTTTATATTATATTAGGCTGGGACCGTTATAAGTATTATTGGCATACAACGGCTGTTGTTGTGGGAACAGTTGTGTAGGTTGCTGAAATATTTGTTGTGCAGGTTGTTGAAATATTTGTTGCGTAGGTTGTTGAAATATGTGCTGCTGTGGGAACGGCTGAGTGAATTGCGCTTGAAACTGTTGATGCTGCTGCTGTTGCTGCTGTTGATTAAATCCAGTTTGTTGCATTTCTATTCTGGCGTTGTTCATCAATTGCTGCTTTTGCTGTTCACGCTGCGTTTCTGGAAAGACTGCAACAGTTGGTAAGTTCTCCAACCCACCAGCTGTAGGCTGAGAGCGTAAAGGTTTAGCCTGAGAAGCATTGGCAGCAGAATTGAACAAACTTGTAGTTGTTTCTGATACTTTGAATGGATTGGAACCAGTTGCGGACGCCTTAATCGGCTGTGGTTTAGGCTCAGCTGCTTTACTACTGAATGTAAATGGTGTAGTAGCACTTCCTGAAGCAAATCTGGTATCACCAAACGGATTACTTGAGTAAGCTGCAGCATTGCCAGTCATAGAACTAAACGGATTAGTGTCTTGTCTTGTTAAAACCGGCTGGGTGTTTTGTGGTGCGATATGTTGTTGTGTCTGTTGTTGGTTCATAAAGCCTTGGACTTGGCCATTTGAAAATGATCCAGTTGGATTAGCTTGCAAAAATGGATTCGATCCGGTATTCTGTTGTTGTTGAGGGCTGAAACCTCCAAACCCAGAACCAGTAAAAGCCTGTGTCAATTGAGGTTGCTGAGTAGGTTGTTGCTGTACTGCTTGGTTTGAAAACGGCGAATTCAGCTGCATTAAGTTGTTGTAGGCCTGCCCTTGTGCTATGGGTTGTATTCTAAACGCTTCTCCAGTATGAGAAACAATTGGAACATTGTTTGTGAATGGCTGCTGCATCACTTGCTCCCAAGGATTATAGGTACTTTGTTGAACAATCAAAGTATTTGATCTTTGCAAGTCGTTCAGTGCTTGTGCAACAAATACTGGTTGTTGCTGCTGTAATTGCTGTTGCTGAATTTGTTGTTGGATATTTTGGGGCTGAATTGCTACTGAGGGTTTTTTGGGACTTGAGGTGGCACTGACCTTCATATTCTTTTCAAGCAAATACTGTCTTCTATTAGCTTCAAAGTTTGGATCATCTAAATACTCTTCCAAAGAAGATGTCAAAGCAGTAGGAGCATGCTTGATGGTGGGAACGTGCAACTTAGTGGAATGTTCCAAGTGTTTGGCAACTCTAAGGTAATCAACTACGTATTTGGTCTGGTCGACAAACTTTTTGTAGATCTTAAGGGCTCTTTCTGCGTCAACCTGAGACATTTCAAAGTAATGTTCTAATATGTTTATTACTCCCTCGTTCAATTCCTGAAACAAAGCCAATAAGTCGTTGACCAACAATCGGAAAGAAGTCAAAAGAACATCGTTGTTAATATCATTTTCCATAAAATTGTTCTTCAATAAAGTATCAATCTGTTTTTGAACACTATCACACTCCCTTAAAAGCCCCTTTTCCACTGTCAAAGTTCTTAATCTGCCACCTGCCTGGTCTGTGCTATTATTAGATCTTTCGTCTCTGACATAATCAATTTTTGTGGCCTGGTACTGCTTAACTCTAGTTTGCAAGTATTTAGCATATTTCAAAGTGAATTTGATGTCATTGTTATATCCAGTGCCTCTGGATATGCTAGCCTGGTCCAAACTCAATAAGTTCGGCATTTTCTCACCTATGTAGTTCAAAGTGAAATCTCGATCACCTTCTCTAATCATAATATGAATTACAATCAAAGATTTATATACCACAGACCATGCACTGTCGTGAAGTCTATTCTGCAATGTTTTCATTATGGTATTGAAGTTCTCAACCTCTGTCTGATGGTGTACCAGAGTTGCCAATAAGATAGGTTCAATATACTTCAGCTTAGGAGCTGCAACCTTAATCTTAGTAGCACCCTTTACTATTTTCTCGTAGGTTGTCATTGGTATTACCTGGATATATGCACTGTGTCAATTCAATTGGCAATGTTTGGTTTTAGGTCTCTGTCCAGTTTCGGTGGTTGAGGATCTGGAAAATGCGAAATAGTTTAATAGGGGAATCAGTCTGGATGTTTAGGGTGAGAATGGAAGGTTGATTGGGGCCTTTAGTCTGAGCCTGTGTTAATAGTGAGTAAGCAATAATAATATAACAGAAGAGGGTTTTATGAATGTTTAATACTGTTACTGAGTTGGAGTAAATTTATAAGAGTTTGTGACAATGAACCAAGTCCGACGTCAAGACCGGCCTGAAGAGTGAAAAGTGGTTACTACAACCTAGCGAACTCCTATTTACATATATTACAACTACTTTTTCTTCATACCACCTCTCTTTTCCAAGAAATCTTTAGCTTCGTTCACCTTAGTTGCCAAAAATGGCGAGCCTCCTTTATCTGGATGATTAGACAACATCAACTTTCTATGCTGTTCTTTCAACTTTGCTTGTGACAAGTTGGACTCCTTCAAGTTCAAAATTTGCAATGCTTCTCTGGCGTTCATTTTACTTTCGAAACTTCCCTTGATAAATGTCTTACCGTTAAAGCCCGGTTGCTTGGACTTGAATAATCCAGAAGCAACATATACTACTCCAAGGGCTCCGAAGCCTGTGATAAAAGGATGGTCACCCATCCAGTTGGTTGCTTGATCAAAGTACCATTCAGCACTTCCTTCTGGTGCTTGCTTACGTTGTAAGTGCCCTGTATAATACTGTTGTTGAGCTTGCTCGACGTCAACATTTTGTTGTTCACCAGGTATAGCTAAAACTGGAGGTTGCATATTTACAGGTGCCATTATAATTACAGTTGTAGCTGAAAATTTTTTGAGATTGAAAAACCACTGAGATCCAATCACGTGACATTGCCATTATTCTTAGTATGAAGAATTGGTTTTAATCAAACAATGCTACTTCAAGCAGAAAAGGACTTGCATTAAACCAGAAGCCATAATTTGACACGCTTTGAACCGTGTATTTCTGGCCCTACTGTATCTATTCTCAATCCCACAAAATACCCAAAACAAATTTAATATCAATAGCAACTTCTGTTTATCGCTAAAATACCAGCCCAGGTCCACGTTTTATACTTCTCTGCTCTTGAATGACTTTACTTCAGTCTCCAATGCAACCAATGCCTCTTGTCTCGTTGTACAACATAACAGAAAAATACGCATTGTTTACAAAAAACTGATCTATAGTCTCACTAACTGCTATGGAGCTTGTGCATGTAGAAGAGCTTATCGCTCTTATACGCAATGCACTAGAAGCACAGGAATTAGACCTAGAGTATGAGCAAAACACTTTGAATCAGTTTATCCAGAGTTATATGACTGAATCCTTAGCCGCTGTGGTAAGCGATAATAGTATTTTCATTAGTCGGGATATTGATTCAGCTACACAGAGTAGAAGCTATACCAAACTAGCTATCATAATCAAAGAGAAAGGCCAAATTACAGACTTGATGCTGATAGAGTCCTTAATAATCCCCATTGGTGGCTCAGATGAAGGTAATATCTATGAAAAGTTGAGATCGATAGTTAATTTTGGATTGTTACCTATATTTGAATTGTCTAACTTGAAAGGTTATGACTCTGACTCATTCACAAACACTACCAGAAAGAAGTTCAATGAATTAGCAATGTCTTTACAAAACTTGCAAGAGAAGATCCAAGTACCAGACCTTTTACTTTCTGTGCATCCTAAGCTTGGGCAATTCGATTCGGAACAAAAATCGTTCTCCGAAGAACTATTGGAAGATTCAAATCTTCTCAACGAAGTCACTAGCGCGGTGAATGGTTGGATCAGGCAAATACAGGCAATTACCAGTCTTACTAGCGATTTGAATAGCCAGGTATCAATTGTGGATGTGCTACAGTTTTGGAACTCAATGGCTATATCATTAGATTCCATTGATAATCAGTTGAATTCAGTCCAAGTGAAAAACTCTATTCAATTGTTGAACATGGCAAAGAGATTTCATGTTGTTTTAAGTTTTAACAATGACACAAATTTGGCTGAAAAAATTGCAGAAACAAAGCTCAACCTTTCAGTATTGAAGGATTTACCTATTAACGAATTAACAAGCATAAATTCGAAAGACAGAGATTGCTTTCAGTTTTTAGATAATCTGATATCTGATATCTTCAATCACATGAAGAAAATCAGGACAATTAGCAACTTTCCACTTGATAGGGCATTATTAGTACTTGAATTGATACTAAAGGACATCGAGAAAAAGTTCATTGAAATTCTTACGGAACATGAACTATTGGCCTTGAACTTGGATGACTTTGTGCAGTTGTATGAAGTACAGGTGCTAAACATTTTCAGCACAATTGATGTTAACATCAAATACATGATAAACCTTGTAAGGGAGCTATTAAGAAAGAGACACGAAAAATTTATAATCGTCAGAATAAATCAAGATGGTATTGACTTACTAAGAGAAAAAATAGAGTTTTTGAAGGATTTCAGGTTGAAGCATGCAAACTTATTGTTTGTGATAAGACATTTCCTCAAGGAAACGGAGCAAGAGGCCAGAATTGCGGAAGAATACAACAGATTGTCATTGGTAAACCCTTTTGATTTCTCCAAACATGGTCAGTTAATATGGTCCAACAACGAAAACAATTATAATACAATCCACACAATAATCCAAGCAACCATTACCTTAAAGTTGAACAATTTATTCCTTGATTGCAGGAAAGTTAGGGATTATGTTGATATTGCTGAAAAATACAAATATCTTACAGTAGAGAATACATTTGATATCCTGTTTTTGATGAAGGAAGATCTAAGACTAAAAGTTTTAGAGGCTGCTAAGAACGAGGTCAACTCAATCTCAAAGTTTGATTTAACTAATGGTCACTTAATTATTTCTGATTTGACGAACTTTATAGATGGTTATAACGAAAGCAACTTATCAAACATTAAAGCACAGGTATCAAGAGCACTAAGTATGAGAACTAAACTCAGTTTCTACGATGTCAACCTTTCACTCTTAGTTGGTAATGAGTGGCACAAATATTCTGTTGGAGGTAAATTGAAAGAGCAAATGACAGGTTTATTTAACAAGTGGGACCCAGAAAAAGTATTCAACGAATTCTTGAATTTCTTGGACGAGTTTATGTCGACCAACAAAGTAGAAGTTAGAGGGAACGTCATTAGAACTGTGATCATGAATCAAACTGCAGATTTGGTTTTGAACTTTGATATTAAACTTATCAAAATAATGGAAGACTTGCTCTTTTTCAGCAAATTGTTCAAGGTACCACCAAACCTACTTCTTGAATTCCAGAAAATCCAAAAACTACTTCCAATTATAAATGATTTAGATGAAAGCATTTCCATTTTGAAACAGATTTTTAGTTACAGGTTAAGCAAAAATTTCAATAAAACCTACGAAGTCCTCCTTGATAATGACAAGAAATTAGTTAGAGTGCATTTACAGCTGTTAAGTAATATTCATTGGGAGTACTTGTCCCAAGCACTTGAATTACACAACTTAAATCAAGACAGTGAATTGATTGAAGTTAAATCTTACCAGGAAGTTCTAGCATTTCAAAATTCAGTTGCAAACTTCAGTGTTAAATTGAATATTATTTCAAAATTGAATTCATTTTTAGACAGTCAGGTATACCAGCCACTCAAGATATGCGATTTCAGCTTTGAGGTTATTGAATCTCTTATCTTAAAGGTCAAATCGAAGGTACTAGATGTCTACACATTTGATAACATGAATATTTTATGCAATATCATCGATGAAGAAATTACATCAATTTTACTTCAAAGACTAGAAAGAGAACTCCTTGACTTCAATGAAGGATTACTAGGGTCTAATGATAATGATGACATTGCAAAGGGAATAAATATTTCAATCATAGCAGCAGATCAAACCATATCGATGACACCTTCTGTTGATGAATTAAGAGTTGAATTGTTTAGCATTTTAAACAATTTGCTAGCTGTTGTCGGACATCAGTTGTTGAATCTGCAGAGCAATATTTCAGTAGATGCTGAGGTATTTCCAGTATTACTTGCAAAATCTTTTACGCAGGTGAACCTTCTTTCAAGCAATGTATCGAATTATTTCCAGAAGTGGAAGACCATTGAATTTCTTATAAAGTTAAACCTCGATTCCGATGATGAAATCAAAAGCTTTTCATCCGAAAATTCCTTGACTAGCTGGCACCAGGAAATGAGCCAAGTACTTTCGCTTAGAACTTTGTTTTACAACCCAAAAATCACTATTGGAAGGTGTAATATTAATTTGGAAGAAGTGCAGACTAGATTGATGCTCAAGTTTGATAGCTTTCAAAGAAGAATTATTAAATTGTTTGCTGAATGTTTTCAAACAGACATCCAGAGTTTTGACAAAACAATAAAGGAATCAATAAACAGTTTAAGTTTCAACATTATGGATTCTTTGAATTTCGTTAATAACACCACTTATTATATTAACATCAAACAGGATTTGAATAATGAGTGGATGACCCATCGTACTTTGTTATCAGATAGCACAAGAATTTTCCAAAAATTCGGCTTCAACTTTCCGAAGAATTGGATTTCAGTCGAACAAGTAGACAAGAGCCTTGCAAGTGTAGAAGCTATTTTAAACAAGAAAGAGCAAGTTCTAGAAGAAAACTCAGAATTTGTTAATTCCATAATTAGTAGCCAATCGGTCGAGTTACAAGAAGCAATAGTGAATTTCAAGGACGAATGGTACATTAAGAGACCAGTTTCCGGAGATAACAATCCATCAATGGTGATGAACTTGTTAAACAAGTTTTCTAATACTTACTCAGCATTAATGAAGGTTAAACTGGATTTAATGACAATTTCTAAATTTTTCAATGTTGAAATACCAAAAATTGATATTACAATTTTGCAAGACGTCGATAGTGAAATCAATGATTTCAGGCAGGTCTGGTCTTCAATTAATTCTTTGCATAATCAGATTGAACAACTCAAGACCTTGAAATGGCTCGATGTTAAGCCCAGGGAAGTAAGACTGAAGTTGGATAACATTCTAGAAGAGTGTAGAGCTCTTCCAATAAAAGTGAGGCAATATTCAGCTTTTGATGATATTCATCAAAGGGCCAAAGATTTAATGAAACAACAAAAACACTTGGTTGAATTGAAAAATGAGAACTTAAAAGAACGGCACTGGAAGAAGTTTTTAGGGCTTATTGGCCAGTCAGGAAAGGGTTACCAGTTATTTTCACTTGGAGACGTTTGGAATCTTCAACTACCAGTGCACGAAACAGCAATTAAAGCAATGATAACTCAAGCTAACGCGGAGCAAACACTCGAAGAAAACATCAAAAAGATCAATGAAAAGTGGAATGGAGTTAGTTTTGAATTCTTCAACTTTAATGGCCATTTAAAGCTTATTAAGTCTTGGGACTTTTTGTTCGAAAATTGTAACATTGATCTTAATGAATTATCAAGCATGAGGAACTCAACATCATTTCATGCTTTTGATAAAGACGTTACACAGCTTGAAAACAAGTTGAATTCTTTCTATATACTCTTGGATGTCTGGATTGAAGTTCAGAGACAATGGGTATACCTTGAAGGGATTTTTGATGCTAACAATAACATTTCTAATATTTTACCAATAGAATCCTCCAGATTCAATAACTTGACTTATGAATTTATGGATTTGATGAAAAAGGTTAGCAAGGTAGAAATAGCCATTGACTCCCTTTTGATTACTGACATTCATGTTCTGATGGAGAAGTTGATGGATAGTTTTTCAAAACTTCGAAAATCCTTATCGGAATTTCTAGAGAAGCAAAAGGAGAAGTTCCCCAGATTTTATTTCATTGGTAATGAAGATTTATTGGAGCTACTTGGAAGTAGTAACGACTTCTCCAAAATCAATAAACACATGAATAAGTTATTTTCAGGTGTGAATGAAGTTGAGTTTGACAAGGATAGGTCGAGCGTTGTGTCCATTTCAAGTAATGAAGGAGAAAAAGTCATTCTTCAGGAAGAAGTATCCTTAATCAAACACCAAAGCCTTGTTGAATGGCTTCCTAAACTAGAAACAGAAATAAAGTTGACAATATCTCTAATGATAAAGGATAACATCGCTAATATTCAGAATGTATTTTTTGAACCTAATGTCAATAATGTTGGCAGTTTAATAGAGCTGTTACCCTCACAAGTCCTCAATGTGTGTACCCAAATCTTTTTCACTGATCAGGTAACAGTAAAGAAGAACTATAACGCTCAACAGGCTCAAGATTTAATTAACATATTGGGTGAGATTCCAAAGGCTAACATACTTCAAAGGAAGAAAGTAGAAAACTTACTTGTGGAATTGATACATCAGAAAGGAATCCTACAGATAATTGAAGAGAATGGTAGCCGTGATTCTGAAGTTTTAGCTACAGAACTCTTATTCTATTATGACATGACATCCCCTGATTTGCTATGTGCGTTGAAAGTGCACCAATTAGGGTATGTATTTAATTACGGGTTTGAGTATTTGGGTGTTCCAACCAAATTGGTTTACACTCCTTTGATCTCAAACTGCTTTTCTGCAATGTCACAGGCATTGGGCCAGAAGTTAGGTGGATCTCCCTTTGGACCAGCAGGTACCGGAAAAACAGAATCTGTAAAAGCATTAGGTGAAAGCTTAGGAAAAATGGTAACAGTATTTTGCTGTGATGATACTTTTGATTTCCAGTCAATGAGTCGTATATTTCTTGGTCTTTGTAAGGTTGGTTGTTGGGGTTGTTTTGACGAGTTCAACAGATTGGATGAGCAATTGTTGTCTGCGGTATCTTCACAAATTGAAAGCATCGAAATAGGGTTGAAGCACATAGATTCCGAGATTGAACTCTCTGGTAAAAGTATCAGAGTCCACCCAGAAACAGGGATATTTGTTACAATGAATCCTGGATATGTAGGCAGGAATGAACTTCCTGAGAACTTGAAGAAGCAATTCAGAAGCTTTTCAATGGAGAAACCAGATAAGGAAATGATTGTTGAAGTATTGCTTTCTTCACTAGGATTCAAGAATTCCAAGCCGTTATCAGAAGCAGTGGTTCCCTTCTTTAATGAGTTGGATGCTTCAAGTTCTCAACAAACTCATTATGATTTTGGACTTAGAAGTTTGAAGGCCATGCTCAATAACTGTGGTAAACTTAAAAGAGTTTATGATTCAGAAGTATCAGAATTGCAAATCGTGCTAAAGAGCATAGATGAGAGCATCTTGCCAAAACTTACAAAGGAAGACGAGTTGATTTTTGCTGATTTGAAATCAAAATACTTTGCTAATGTAGTGACCAACGATCTAGTAGATGATGAACTATTAAAGGTGATCAAAGATGTCACAGATATGAAAGGATTTGTGTTTAATGATATTTGGAAAAAGAAAATATTGCAATTAAATCAATTGCAGGAGAGCCATCATGGTATTATGATTGTTGGTGAGTCTGGATCAGGTAAATCATCGTGTTGGAGCGTTTTAATGGAAGCACTTGAACAACACACAGGGATTGAACATATATGCCAAGTTATTGATGCAAAAGTATTGACTAAAGGGGCTCTTTATGGTACTTTGGATACAGTAACAAGGGAATGGAAAGATGGATTATTAACATCATCTCTAAGAAGAATTAAAGCCAATTTAAGGGGGGAAATGAATAAAGTTACTTGGTTTATTTTTGATGGTGATATTGATCCAGAATGGGCCGAAAATTTGAACAGCGTATTAGATGACAATAAGCTTCTAACTCTTCCAAATGGTGAAAGGCTTGAACTACCAGAAAATATTAGAATAATATTTGAGACCGACAACCTAAAAACTACAACTTTGGCTACAATCAGTAGATGTGGTATGATTTGGTTTGAAGGAGATGCATTGAAACCATATGATATTTTAATTTGCTTCTTGAATTCATTTGCAAGAGTTACTTTAGAGGATGATATAGACATTGAGCAGGATGCTATACTAGATATTCAAAGGTCGTTTGTTGATCGTGCAGTTACTCTCATAACAAAAGAGTGTCTCGATTTACTTATTGAACAATCAAGAAGGATAGAACACATAATGGAGTTTAGTATTCATAGGTTTTTGAATTCTTTCACTGATTTCTTGAAGTCATACTGCAGAAAGTATTTGAGATATCTGATACTGAAAGGAATGATACCTACAGCGAGTAATCAACTTATTGATAAGGCTATATTGATATCTTTGATATGGTCTTTTGCAGGAGACAGTCCGGTTGAACATAGGGAGTCTTTTGCAAACGTTATTTCCAAATATAACTGTTTTGAGAATCTTGATATACCAACTTCTAACGCCACCTGTTTTGATGTGGATGTTAAAGATACCCATTGGGTTGATTGGTCTTCAAGGGTCAAGTTCAGCGATTTAGAGCCTCACCAAATAGCCGAGGCAAACATGGTAGTTGCTACCAGTGACACAGTAAGAAATGAAAGTTTGATATATTCAATTTTGAATGAGAATAAGACTTTGTTACTTTGTGGACCACCGGGATCAGGGAAAACTATGTCGTTTCTTGAAGTATTGAAGAATACCCCTAGTTTTGATGTTTTGCTGTTGAATTTTTCTAAAGATTCCTCACCTGAATCCTTGATGCTGTCCTTGAAGCAGCACTGTGTCTACCAAAAAACTGCCAGTGGCATTATCTTCACACCCAGAATTTCAGGAAAAAGAGTAATTGTCTTTTGTGATGAAATTAATTTACCTGATACCGACAAATATGGCTGTCAAACCATTATCTCGCTTATAAGGCAGATGGTAGAACAAGGCGGTTTTTGGGACCCAAAACAGTTGCAATGGGTGTCTATTAACAGAATCCAGTTTGTTGGGGCATGTAATTCTCCTAAAGATCCAGGACGTCATGAATTGTCTCATAGATTCTTGAGGCATACTACTTTGTTGATGGTAGATTATCCTGGAAAAGTTTCCTTAGAACAAATTTACGGCTGTTACAATTCTGCAGTAATGAAATGTGTACCAGAATTGAAGGGTTATAGTAAAGCAGTCACAAACGCCATGATCGAAGTATATTTGGAAAGTAAGAATAAGTTTAAACCCTCCACCCAAGGGCATTATATTTATTCTCCGAGAGAGCTCACAAGGTGGTCAAGAGGGTTATTAGAAGCCCTCAAGAACACTAGGTATTCAGACCTTGGCAAGTTCACTCGCTTGTGGTATCACGAAGGTTTGAGACTTTTTTATGACAGATTAGTTTCTGAAGAAGAAAGAAAATGGACCACAGGACTTTTTGCCCGAGTAATCAAGGAAAACTTTCCATTTTCAAATGTGGAAGATATAATGAAAGAGCCTATCTTTTTTTCAGATTGGCTTTCTCTGAGTTACGAAGCCGTAAATATTGAAGAGTTGAGGAAATTTGTTACTTACCGACTTTCAACCTTCAGCGAAGAGGAAATTGATACTGATCTTGTGTTGCATGAAGATTTATTAGATCATGTTTTAAAAATTGACAGGGTACTCAGACAACCTCAGGGTCATATGATATTAGTGGGAGCAGCAACTTCAGGAAAGACTACTTTAACAAAGTTTGTAGCGTGGATAAATGGATTGAAAACTATACAACTAGAAGTTCATAGTGGCTACAATATTTTTGAATTTGACAAGACTTTAAGAGAAATTTTGATCAGATGCGTCAAAGGGGAGCTTATTTGTTTTATCATTGACGAGTCAAGTATTATCGAAACTTCTTTCATTGAGAGAATGAATACGTTACTTGCAAATTCCGAAATTCCAGGATTATTCAACGGAGATGATTACAGAGCATTGATGGATCTTTGCTTAGTAGAATCTCAAGCACAAGGACTCTTGCTAGATTCCGATGACGAACTATACAAGTGGTTTACAACCCAAATCACCTTGAACTTACATGTAGTCTTTAATTTAACCGAACTGAGCAACTCAAACAGAATGCAAGTCATATCATCACCAGCACTTTTTAATAGATGTGTTCTTGTTTATTTGGGTGATTGGTCTACTGAAACTTTATTCGAGGTTGGACTCAAAAAGCTTGATAATTTGTCAGTGGATGTTACTAATTATGTCGTTCCAGAGGGATTCAATCCTGCTCTTCCGAAGAACTTGATAGGTTTCAGAGAAGTGTTGGTCGACTGTCTTATTTTCATTTACAAATCAGTTTCTGATTTTTCATCAGTATACCCTGTTAACTTTTTAGCATTCGTTGATGAATTCAAGAATACTTTCACTCAAAAACAATATCAAATGGAAGAAACTCAACGCCATACCACAAATGGTGTAAACAAATTACAGGAAACCGTTTTGCAAGTAACAAGATTAAAAGAAGAGCTCATTGATAAACAGCAAAGGTTATCGAAGAAGGACGAAGAAGCCAAGGCAATGTTAAACACAATGCTTTCTGAGCAGAACGAAGCAGAAAGGAAACAGGAATTCTCAATTACTGCTCAAGAAGAGTTGAATAAACAAGAAATCGAAATATCACGAAGACGAGAGGCAGTAATAAAAGATCTTGAACAAGCCGAACCAGCAATGTTAGAAGCTCGCAAAGGGGTACAAAATATCAAAAAGCAACATCTTACCGAAATTAGAAGTATGTCTAATCCACCTAACCCTGTAAAGATGACTATGGAATCAGTTTGCATCTTAATTGGCTACGAAGTTTCAAGCTGGAGAGACGTTCAACTTGCAATTAGGAAAGATGATTTCATACCTAAGATAGTGAACTACGACAATGAAGAACAATTAACTCCAGAAATGAGAAAGTACATGGAAGAAGTATACCTTTCAAGACCTGAATACACTTTTGAGGTTGTTAATAGGGCAAGTAAGTCATGTGGTCCTTTATTGGATTGGGTAAAAGCCCAACTATTGTATTCTTCTGTTTTAGAGAGTATAGCACCTTTACAAGAAGAAGTTATCATTCTCGAAAACGGTGCTAGAAAGACGAAAGCCCAACTATCTGCTTTGAAACAGATGGTTAAGGACTTGGAGTACAGTATTGAGAAGTACAAAAATGCTTATAGTTCTTTGATCAGAGAAACAGAAAACATCAAAATGGAGATGGAATCAGTTGAATCCAAGGTCGAAAAGAGCATGAAATTAATGGAAAGCTTAGCAGCAGAAAAGGTCAGATGGAGAGATAGTATTCTGAAATTTGCGGAAAGTAATAAGAAGGTGGTTGGTACTTCTATATTAGCTTCTGCGTTTTTGATATATTGCGGCAAGTTTGATCAAAGAGTTAGGCAATTGTTGTTACATCAGTGGAAAGAAAGACTTGAATATGCCAGCATTGACTTTGAACACACAATATCTAACATCAACTTGTTTGAAAATGCTGGTTCTAAGGTTCCAGATGAGTTGATAAGTGAGAACGAGGTTATTATAAAAGCTTCAAAAGTTCCCTTTGTCATTGATCCAATATCACAAATGATTAATGATAAGGAGCAGTATATATCTCCAGAAAAGTTGTGTATTTCAAGCTTTTTGAGCGGCTCGTTCACAAAAGATTTGGAGAATGCAATAAGGTTTGGAGGTTCGATATTGATCAAAGATGCTGAACATTACAATCCAGTAATTAATCCAATTCTAAGACATGAAACACAAAGAAATGGAGGAAGGTTGATGATAAATATTGGTGGTAATTTGATTGATTATGATCCCCGGTTTAAGTTGATTTTACATACTTCTGATCCCTCGCTTGAGTTGACCCCATTTGTAAATTCCAGAGTTTCCTTGGTCAATTTCACAGTATCAAGTAAGAATTTAGAAACACAAATCTTGAATTTGGCTTTGAGGATCTCCAAACCAGAGGTCGAAAGCAAGCGTGTCCAATTGGTGGAGCAACACGACGAGAACAAGAGTAAATTGAGAGACTTAGAGGTAAAACTTTTAGACTCAATCAGTGAGGTCTCTGGAAGTATATTGGACGATGTAAACGTTCTTGAATTTTTGGAGAAATTGAAACAGGATTCAAAAACTATTGATGAGCAGATGAGAGAGTCAGCATCTGTATTGGAAACAATGGAAGATATCAGAAATAGCTTTCATGAAGTTGCTGTTCATTCATCACTGATTTTCGAAATAATGAAGAGGTTAAATGAGTTGAATAGGTTCTACATGTTCTCGCTTTCAGACTATACCCTGGTATTTGTCAGAGTTTTCCAAATGTTGAATCAGAACCCAGAAAATTTCAGTATCCAAGAATTGTTGCCTAGGTTATATATTGAAGTGTTTGCAGTGATTTCACCGTCATTAATGAATGTTCACAAGGTTGGACTTGCGATTGCTTTAGGATGTCTGTTTTATTCACACGAGATTGGCACCCACTTGCGCCATTTCTTGCGAGACTTGTTTGAATTGGTTATGGCTGAAAACTACATCCAGGTTCCAAAGTTGCTAGAAAAGATGCTCATCAAAGATGTAACTCTAGAGAATCTTGAAGAGAAACTACATGAACAAAAAGACAACTTGGTTTTAGCCAAATTGAGTAACCTCATATTAGCAGTTCCATTATTCAACAACAGTCCCAAAGACTTTTCTAATTCATTAGCAGAGTTTTGTTCATTTTTGTTTCCAGCTTCTCCAAATTATAGTACTCCGCTAACTATTGCAGATTTTATATCCAAAGAAAATATATCAGGATTTAAGGGTTGCAAGCCATTTCTTCTTGCTTCAATAAAGGGATATGATGCAACCTTCAAAATAGAACACTTAGCTCGTTTACAGAATAAGGACTTGAAAGTAGTTTCTTTGGGTTCAAAAGAAGGTATTGAGCAAACTAGCAAAGCCCTTCAAGCTTGTGCAAGTAGAGGAGACTGGTTAATAATCCAAAATATTCAGATGTCAAAGAATTGGTTAATAAAACTTGAAAAGGTAATCGAGGAATTGAAGTTTGATCCAAATTTTAGGTTGTTCTTAACCACAGAACTCAATTGTTCAATTCCAGCTACCTTGATCGAAAAATCAAAGGTGCTAGTATTTGAAGATCAACCAAGTTTAAAGAACTTAATGATTGAGACTTTTGGAACAATACAGCAAACAATTCTTGATTCCAAGGTACCAGAATATCGTTACGTATACTTTCTCCTTTGCTGGTATCACTGTTTGGTTTTCATGAGGTTGAAGTATGTCCCGATTTCGTTCACAAAACGTTATGACATCAATGAAACAGATATTCAGGCAGCATTAGCTTCGATAGATAGGCTATTCGATACCATTCAGAACGGGAAAACTAACATTGCACCAACCTCAATTCCCTGGAGTAGAATCAATTTGATAGTTGGTGAATTGAACTACGGAGGTAAGATAGACAACTATGATGATTGTCTCTACTTTACTAGGTTGAGCAAATACTTGTTCAGAAGCGAAAGCTTTGGAGAGAGATTCAACTTGATTAGTAGTGAAGGCGAAGTATTGCACAAGCCGGATGGAATAAGTACGGATGCTTACATGAAGTGGATAGACAACTTACCAGATAACATCCCGTTATCCTGGATTAGTTTAAGTGAGGATGCAAACGCAGCGTTATTGTTGAATGAGAATAAGCAAGTATGTGAAGAGATTTTGCATTTGATGTAATATAGAATAGACTTATTAATAGAGATAATGTGTAGTGCAACTTCTAATTTCAATTGACTGTAAAATTATGTATTAGCTACATACATTGAACATTATAATTTACAATGCTTTTTTATATAAATTTGAATTATTGGAGTTCCCATTGATTATAAAAAGGTGATTTTAAATTAACAGATGTGAATAATTTACTCGTCATCTTCTTCTAAGGTTTGAGCAGCAATACGGTCCAAATCTCTTTGACCGTTTTCTGAGATTCTTCTACCACCCTTTGGAGAGATTTCCAAAACACCGATCTTTTCCAAGGATTGCAAAACTCTTCTGTTAACGGAACCAGAAGCGTCAGCGTGTCTGTGTGGTCTGAAACCTCTGTTGATAGCACCACCGTATAATTTGTTCAACTTACCAACACCAACTTGCTTTCTCAAGTAGATGTGTCTGGCAACAGAAGCAGCTCTCTTGTAGAACCAAGTTTCAGCTTCTTGTGGTGGCAATTCGTTACCGGCAGAGGTCTTGACAATGTCGACGTAACCTGGAACTTCCAATTTACCTTGTCTTTGCAAAAACTGAGCGTAAGCGTTAATAAATTCCTGAGCTGGAACGTCTCTAAAAGTTTAGTTAGTATTTGAAAAGTTTTTCATAATCGTTAAAAAAGAAAATCGAACAATAGGTCATGGTTCACTGGTGGTTGGTAATAGGACCATGGAATTTAAAGGGATATTCACTTCGTAGGTAAACTGACTACTTTTGTTTGCTAATGTATTCTTGATGGATTCTTCATGGAAAAGCTCTTGTATAACACATAATCATTCAACACATAAAATTTCTTTATTCCACTTCGGCTATATAACACAGCTGTGAAGGACTACAGCATTTGTAACTCAATCATTCGGTCTTGATCCTTTATTATTAACTGTATTAAGTTACTTACCTGACTGATACACCGGCCATTTTTAATTTGTATGTAAATTATTTGAATTTTTTTTTTCCTTCAAATGAGAACTATGAAAAATGTCTGAAAAAAAGTTGTTCAAGAATCTGAAAAAAAGAGCGAAAAGCAGTCACACAAATCATGTGACAAACCACGGTTTTGCAGCCATAGTCAACTTGGTTATATACACAACTATGTAGGATGGTATATACTTGTATGCTTAGTAGTCCCATATGCTACTGACCTTCCTCTGTTTACGAGAATATTGCTCAAGTTCAATCAAAGCAGATTCAGACCTCCAAAACTCAAGCGATGGGTTCTCAATGAATGGGTCCACATGAGATAGTTCCACTGTATCTGAGTACTTCACCTCAAAGAAGGCTGGCCTTTTGAACTTCGGAGAATTGAATAGCAGAACATCCCATGGCTTCATACAGTTCAAATTCAATTTTTTTGCAGAGGTTGGATTTTCCTTGTAACTAAATACCACATCTCTAATGGTGTCTCTGAGTATGGTTTCATCTGAAGTGGACCAGCACTGTTCTATCGAAACCTTATCTATTTCATATCCCTGTTTCTTTTTCAAACTGATTAGTAAGTCAATCATAATAGCTAGAGCTGACAAGTCTGACTGCGCCATTGGATCACCATATTGTAGGCTCAAGTTTCTTATACCAACACTCCTTACAATCAACATTAGCTTGAGTTGAAACTCAATTGCAAATACCGGTAACACCAAAGATGGCTCAATAATAATAAACGTAGTATTCCCAAGTACTTTGTCTAGGTGGGCGGGATCTTCTTCTTCAAAATTCAAGTAATGCAAGAAATGTAAATCAAGGGTCAAGAACCTCAAGTTGCTGCATCTTTTTAAGCATTCTATGAACAAATCACCACTTAAGGTAAATACATCCCATGCACTTGTTTCATAACTCTGTGAAGTTCTTCTCGAAACCCTTATGTTTAAACATTCAAGGGACGGGCCACAAATACTTTGGATAAAGTCCAAAAAATGAATGTAAGAAATATTGACAAAGTCACTTAAAAATAGGTTACACTCCTTTAATTCACACTTCGACTAAAAAATATCAATCAAGGTGACAAGGGGCTGCTCATCAATTTCACTGAAATCCATAAACAAATCTAGTCTAGCAACCTTCGAAACCAAACTTCTTACCAGATCAATATTGATAACATTAAACGATATGTAATCCAATTCACAATCGAGATTATCGTATTCCACGGTTTCAAAGGCAGCCTCCAATATCTTAAGCACCTTTAAATTTGGAAACATACCCAACTTGTGAGAACTCAATATCTCTTTCCCACATTCAAGATATTCTACGTAGTTGTTCAAACTTAATTTCTGATAATTACTTTCATGAGTTTCATAATCCTTCTGATTGCTACCTGCAGACTTGGCCAATTTTGAAATCCGACATTCACTAAAGCCCATGTACAACACTTCCCTTATCAACTCTCTATAGTACTTGTCTCTCACACTAAACACTTCATAATTCTTCGGCACAGCAAGAATAGCATCTATTTGATTCCTCCTGATTAAACTTACTTTGTTGAATATAGCTCTACCCAAATATCTCCTGAAAAAACTGCATGTGGAGGATAATGATATCAAATCCTTATATCTCGGAATGCAACTATTTACCCCAAATGTTGTAGGAAAATCATGAGTATTTATGCGTTTAGAATTGAATTGAATACTGCCAGCAGATAGTTGGAATATTATCTCGTTCAATACATCCTCAGGAAGCTCAACTAAACTGCTCTCCGTAAACTTTGCATCCGTTTTGGCACAATTCATTGATCCTAGAACTTTTAGTGATGCGCATTACTGATAAGGAATGGTATGTGAAAAGAAACAAAGAGTTATATAGTAAAAATAACCGAAAGTGAAAATATTATTGTGACAGTAGTTTACAAGCGTAAATGATTAACTATAAAATATAAAAGTCTAACTAGTTTAGACCTTGAAACCTCTTGATCTTCTTCTACCTCTAGCTCTTTCGAACTTTCTACCCTTAGACATGACCTTTGGAGCCTTGTTCTTGTGTGGACCCATACCGAAGTGTCTGACAGCTTCTCTGGAGTTTCTTGGACCTCTCAAGATCAAAGTGTTTTGACCCTTTGGAGCTCTCAAAGCCAATTGATCCAAAGTGATGGCTTCACCACCATTCTTCAAAATGGTAGCCTTAGCACCGGCAGTGAATCTCAAAGCAGCGACGGTAGTCTTTGGGAATTCCAACAATCTGGAGTCATCAGTAACGGTACCGACAACGACAATGGTCTTGTCAGCAGCACCCTTTTGCTTCAAAGCTCTGGAAATTCTGGAAACAGAAACTGGTGGTCTGTTAATCTTGGACAAGAACAATTGTCTCAAGATGACTTTGTTGAAAGCAGCATCAGTACGACCTAGTAAAAGTTAGTAAATTATTCATTTCTGCTCAGAAGACGCACAATAAGCTGCTAATAGGAGGAAGCAAGAGCTCCATCCTACTAAACTTGCACTCGCAGAACAGGTGAAAAATTTTCACTGCAGACCAGCTGAGTTAAAAATCGATTCGCCTATTAAAATGGTACTCTAGGATATGGAAGCAGCTCTCTAATAGACTGTACTTGTAGTGATTACTACTCGAAATCCAGACTGATTATGACTTTGTCAATATCTTCATTGACTGATAATTTCTTCACCTGGCTAATTTCCAATCTATTAGAATGGTGCCACATCCATGTAATCGACTAAAAAGTACTCATTATATGCAGTTATAATATCCCTAGAATGGTTATTAACAACTAATTGATGCATCTTCTAATTTCAATTTGATGGTATTTGACATTGATCAATATCCAACCCACTATATATACATACGAGCTAAGAAAGCGTATAACTTGACCAATAACTTCAAGTAGACGTTATCAGACTTTGGAGCTTCTCTGTGACCGTGTCTTTCGTGTTGTTTAGTAAAGTGATCTCTACCCATCTTGAATTAAGTTAGCTATGAAAAAAAAATTTCTCAAAAACTTTTCAGTAATAAGTATCGAGACCGGCAGCCTGGAAATTGTAAAAGTGTGCGCGACACAGGTTTTCTCAGGAAAAGAGCAGTCACTGGCCCAGGGCAAAGCCCTCTCTGGCGGGTGACATCAAGTGTGACAAGAAGCGTGACTTTAGTAGATTAATGATTCACGCACCGGGATTAGATAGTAATTAGATACACTCAAGTAGTTCGTTGAGGATCATTGTGTAGCATAAAAGTGGCATCCAGCATAACGAAATATGCCTCAATTAACACCCATCAGAGGGTTTGTGAATACACCGGTGACGAAGAAAATATGTATCTTCAGTACTGTAATTGCAATAGTGATATCCATATTCCAGTTCAAGTACTTATTTGCGCTTGCAATAGATCCTTATATTTTGGAGTATAAGCAGTTCTGGAGAATATTGACGTTCCAGATGTCTGTTGTAAACGAGTCAGACTACCTTTTAACTATTTTGTTATGGTTCCACTTCAAGAACTTAGAGAGGTTTTATGGCTCCAAGAAGTATTTGTCATTGATTGTGATCTTGTCTTTCTATAATGCCATATTTTCGTTTCTGATTATGAGTTTAGGGCAATTGTTGATAAATTTCGTGGATTACTTTGTGTTGTCGTTCTTGAAGTTGAATGGCTACACCTATTTCACAACCATTTTGAATGCGGTAGTTCCAGGTCCACTTGGGGTGTTATCTTCTTTGTATATCTGCTATGGTACTAATATACCGATTTCGTATCAGTTCAAGATATTTTTGTCGAGTCCCAAACTTGCCAATTCTGACTCCCAGGCTGAAGCAGAACCAATACATAGCAAAAACAAAGAGTTATTGCTTACAGACCACTTCCAAATCCACATAATATACACTTTGTTGATCTTCAACAACGGATTCCAGTCATTGATTCCTTCGATAATAGGTTTATTTATTGGGAAATTATATACTGGTGATTTGTTACCAGGTTCTAAGTCATGGCTTTTGCCAACTACAATCTATAGAATATTTGTCAGCCCTATTAGGATCATCAAGAACTTGCTAGACTTGACTAGAAGAAGATTCAGCGGATATCTGTCAATTAACCAGATCATTGAAGACGACGAACAAAACGATGCCAATGAAGAGCGTGAAGAGATAATTGATGACATGAGAAACAACAACAATAATGAAATACGGGCAGAAACACCTGTCAGACCTTTGGCCAGTCAATTTTTGGATACCTTTAGATCCAGAGCAGATTAAACATATATGATATGTGTATATACTTAATGAACTAGATTTTGAGGTTTTTTGTACCTTCTTCAACCTTGGTTCTTCTTCTCTCAACATCCCAATTATATAGTCTAGCGGTATTGACCTCCATGGTGGTTATATTTTCCTTCAAGAACACCAAGTCCTCCTTGATGATAACAACGTTCTCCAAATTCTTGTGCAATCTATCGTCCAACAATTCAATGGCTTCATCCAAAGGATATTCTAACATCACATCCGCTCCCAACCACAAATATACCGAATTCAAGTTCTCAGCGTTTATGGTAGCCTTGGTATATAAAGAGTCGTTCAACTCATAGTTAGTTTCAATGATTTTTCCGCTTTCTTCGTCATCATCTTCCTCGTCCTGCTTTTCCTTCAAGTGTTTAATAATCTCTAAATTCTTCTCGATATCTGGTCTTTTGATATCCAAATCAGCCAATTGATTCTTCTTGGATAATTCCATATACTTGTATTGTTGTAATCTATCTTGGAAAGCTTTCATCACAGCGTCGAAATCAGTATCAGCATTCTTGATGTACTTCTCTACTTTGTCTATAAATGGTGCCTCTGGGATGCCACGAGCATTGGCTTTGTCTGTCTTTAGTATATCCATGTTGGAGATTTTTCACCGCACTTTTTTTATCAGTTTGTACTTCATAGTTAAGAGTAAAATAGTCTAGGATTGTGATAAAAAAGGTTATAAATTCAATAAAACAATATTAAATGGAAACTAGTAAGGAGGTTTGTGGTTCAAACTTCTAATGTCTTCTTCGTTTTCAGCTTTCCTCTGGTCATAAACCTCCAAAACTGACTCAGCAGCTTTGACTCCAGATAAAAGCATTGCACCAAAAGTTGGTCCCATTCTGTTGGAGCCATCGACTTCTGCCAATTCCATACCGGTAACAACCAAACCGGGAGTGATTTCTCTAGTTCCCTTAACGATTGCGTCTTCTGCACTGTTCATGTCAAGACCTCTCATGTGGCCCAATTCAATCTGGGATAACTCCGCCATTCTCTTTGCAGTTCCTGCTCCAAAAGGACCGTCGTGACCAGAAGCCGACAAAACAACATTGCAGTTGATGGTATTAGGATCCATACAAGATTGAGTTCCATGGTTCAAGGAAACCAAGGTCCAATTAGTCACAACTCCACTCAATCTGAGTTTACCACTAGAGTCACGCCTGGTAATCACATCTTCCACCGCAGTAGCATTGAACAATTTGACGTTAGGAAACGCCAACACTTTAGATAACAAAGTAGACATGAAATAAGCTGCGTGTTTCACAACCACATAGTCCCCTTCATCGTCATATTCAAGTCCTAATTCATCCAAAAACACTTGTCCTGGCTTACGAACAATCATTGCACTGAATAATTGACCACCTAACCAGCATCCACCTCCAGGGCTGACACTGGCTTCAATAATTGCAATTTTCAACTCGGGTCTGTTTTTAGCCAAAGTGTAGGCTGCAGACAAACCAGCTGAGCCACCTCCAATGATGACAACATCTGATTCGGCGTATTTGTCTAAATCAGCGAAATATCTTCTGGTCATAGCTCTGGACACTGTTGACTCTCTTATTGGTGCAAACTTGAAATTCTCCCAGTCTGCAAATTTAGGGATCTGTTCAGATTTACTGGTGAATTGAAGATCCAGGGTGTTTAATTCCCCTGGAAGTTGTTGAATCATAGTAGGAGGAGCCATTTTGTATATTTGAAACTCAAATTGGTGTTCAATTCTGTGGAATTATAAGACCAATTTATAGTTATTTGGATTCAACCCAGACGGACCTTTAAGCGAATATAAGGAGGAACAACTGTCAGCAATCCCCCGGGACTCCTTGTGTAAGCATAAAACTATATTGGGGAATTTGCTTCTAATCCATTCAATTAAGCTCTGGCTGCAAAAAAAAAATCCCTCTAAACGCATAATTTAAATACCCAATTTATTTCACCACAGAGATCAAAGTATCTTTGAACAGGAAGTGTTGCTGAATTCTGGCCACTTTACAACTTCTGTTTACTTTAGCTGAACAAACTTTCAAATGGTGGAATTCTAAGGAATTGCAAAAATTGCAAAAACTGCAATAAAATAATGTACATTAATTTCTACAAGTTTCAATATTCTACTAAATTTACAGTCTTTTTTTCAAGCTCAATTTGAGTTTTATTTTTGGTCTTGGTTTGGGAGCTTCCTCTTCGGTTTTCATGTCCAAGTCCATTGGTTCTGCTTTATCACTTTCTTCAATATCATTTGCAGATTGTGTCAGCAATTCCTTTTTATGTTCTTCAATCTCAGGTTCTTTAACAATCAGGACAGTTTCTTCAACACCAGGGTCGATATTTTCGATGAGCTCAACAGTTTCTTTGTTTTCAATGACTCCTGTGCCATTTTTTTCGTTTTCTTTTACAACTTCTTGATTCGAATCACTTGCTACCTCGTCAGTGGTATGATTAGCAGCAGAGCCTGTTTCTTCAATCTTTTGTTTCTTCTCTTCACTCAAATCGTCTTCAGGTTCTAATCTACGCTTAGCTGATTGTTTGGTAGCCGATTCAATAGAATTATCAGTTACGGTCTCTAAGTTCACATTATCACTCAAGTCAGCTTCCGCTTGCGGTTTATCCTCCCTGTCAGTTTGGGGGACGTGGTTCTTTTCGGTGAATGGAACCTTGGATAATACGATTTTCTTCTCGTTTAATAAAATCTTAACATATCTTGAAGGCTCTTCAGCTCTCCTCAATGGAATAGTCACTATACCACCATTTACGCTTACACCGTTGGATCCTAAAAGAACATCGTTATCCTCAGAAACAAACTTCTGAAGTTTGGACCCTGATAGCTTAAACACAACAGTATTGACACCTACTCGGGAAACGAGGGAAACTTTCTTTGGTTCAACAACTTTAAGACCAGTAGCATTAGATGAAGGTGCACGCATCACTGGAGCCTCTGGCATAGATGGGGCACGCATTGGACGCACTTCTGCGTCTTTAGTTTTAGTGTTCAGTTTCAATTTTGACTTATCACTCTTTTTCTTCAACATAATCTTAGAGTGTAGTTGGATCTTGAATCTTCCTTCTCTATGAATCATAACTTTACCTTCACCTAAATCCTTAAGAACAATCTTTCTTGCCAACTCTTTCAGTTGCACACTTGGGATTGGAATATCAACAATGAAGGAGTCGATTTCTTTATAAATGATCTGTGAAATAGTAAATAGTAACCTTCTGTTGTATAAACCCAACAAAGATGTATGCAAAAGTTCCCACATTACCACTCTCAAACCTTTTCCAATGCCATACTGTCTTCTCAATAAATTAATAGTGCCCTTTGTAGAGGCTCTATCCAATAAATCACGTCTCTTATTGTTTCCCAAAACAACTGCTTCACCTTCTTCTTTTCCTTCATTAGACCTTGAAATATTCAAAGCCTTTTCCAAAGTATGGAATTCAGGATCATCTAGTAACGAAGAGGTACCCTTAATTGCAGCAATCTTGATGGACTCAACTAGTATTTCAATCAATCTGGATCTGAATTCATTGTCATTAAACTCAAATAAACAATTCTTCAAATAATAATTCATAATAGCTTTATTCTTTAAACCTCCAAGTATAAGTAAACCCTTGAATGCTTCTAATCTAATATTCTTGTTGTATTTTTCGGATGATAAAAACAATAATTCTTCAAATGATAACTTTGTTAAACCGTATGTAGCAAGTCTGATTCTCTGCCTGACACACGTTGAAGAAATGACATTTTGATACGAAGGAACAAACTCATCCAATTGTTGTTGCCTGATAATTTCTTCAACCACTACTTCAATAAATTCTTTGTCAACATCTTCTAGGAATGCTGTCTCGCCATTTCCAATAGGAAGGTTAGACGCAGGGCTTGAATTCATCTTGATGATTGAGTCAGTCAATCGCTCAATAAGATATCCTACATATAAAGCGTCTTGGAAGCTATTGTTGGAGTTTTCGTTATAAATCACCATGTTGAGTATGATGTCTTTAGCTTTAAAAGGAACATTGCCATCGTCATCCCTAATCGAAGCAAATATCTCAGCAAATGATCTTTGAAAGAAGAACGAAGCAACATCACTAAAATCGTTGCCTAATGGAACAGTGCTATTAGGAAAGCAAAATAACTTTTGGTACACTTTTACTAAGTACTTCAACCCAATAAAGTTATTCTCTTTTCTTGAAAATGATGCCAATGCTTGAGCGGCAGCAATTCTTATCCCGTAATAGTATCTGGAGTCCATAATAGTTCTTATTAATGTTGTACAGTATGGAACAATTGGTTTTGATTGCTTTCCAAAAAAGTTTACTGCCTCATATTGGGCCTCAACATCTCTGTCATACTGCAACTGTGAAGTGTACATATAGTCAGGTTGACCCACGTTGATTTTGGCAACCCACTCGAAGTCAGTGTCGACTCTTATCCATTCAAATGCATTGTTGTATAATTCGTCATCATCAATAGGATCCCATTCCACCAAACCCCACTGCTTTAATTCATCTTCCTTTTGAATGATATCTCCAAATCTAGTATAAGTACCCCCTTCAGCTGCTTCTTCTTTATGCTTTTTCATTCTTCTAAACTTTGAATTATAATTGATGTCAATTTTAACACAGCTTTCCTTCAAATCCACCACATGTTCGTACGGTGTACCATCTGCTTCATGGACACGAATTGTAAGCGGGCCTACAAATGCAGGCTGAACAGGGAAAACAGGCTCGTTGTCTAAGACTGCAACGGAGTTGTCCATGAAATTTTCCATGGTTGGACCCTTTTCTTTTGCAACTTGCACTTGAATCTGTCTTACGGCAACTTCTATCATTCCTCTTTTTCTATTGAATCTTTGTGAAACATTAAAGGTAGGACAACCTGCACCAAAGACCCATTGCTTGAAAAAGTATTCGAGCCTGTTACGATTCACTTTTTCACATACATATTGGAAATGCTGGGTGGACAATGTACTGTTAGTCAATTCTCCCGACATGGCCTGCAAAAATAGCTTTGGTAAAACTCTATGAAGACCAAAAGACTTATCAGATTTGGTCATGGTCTTATCAAGAACATTCAATATCAATGGAGCCTTTAATTTTATGAAACTCAAATCCTTTTCACTGATGGGAAACCTAAAGAAACATAATGCAAGAGGTTTCTTCCCAATATCAAGTTTAACAGCCTGATCAATGTCTTTCTTTATTCTGAATCTTGTTTCATTCATTCCCATTAATATTTTCAAAAATTCGTAAGCCATGAACCCAGCAATACCTATTGTACACCACATATCATTGAATTGCTGAGGAGTTATGTTGATCCCACTCCATTGCCCTGCAATAGTGTTCACTATCAATGGTGTGGTAGAGTAAGCAGGTTCAATTAGACTTGGTGGATATAACATTCCTGAGTCAAATATAGTAATACCAGCAAAATTTCCAATTGGGTAAACACTGTCTTTGACAAAGATAATAGTATATGAATTAAATGGATATGAACCAAACTCTTTCAGAAAGAATTTAAGTGCCATTTTCGTGAAAATGCAAGTGTTTTTGGCCATTTCAACTTGATCTGGAAAGCAATAAACCCTGACCGGACAAGAAACTTCACCAGTGGATTCTTCTGTTTCTTCTGCATCATCTTGCTCTGCAGAATACTCAGGCAATTCCACACTCTGGAAGCAACCTACTGTCCAACCAATATGATGGGCACAAACTGGGTTATATATGGACCATGAAACAGTCTTTTTAGACAAATCTGTTGGGTGAGGAGCTTCTTTAGTTTCTACGAAATCACCAGTTGCTACCATCAAGTCCTGAGATTCGTCATCCTCATCATAGTCATCATTGTCGTCACTTATCTCATCTTCTTCAGCAATTGGTTTTCCCTGAGCTTTTGCTTCATTTATTCTTTGTAGCTTTTCCTCTTTTCTTCGTCTTTTGTATTCGTTTTTTCTCGATTCTACAGCTTCCTTTGTACCAATGATAATAGGATGACCAATATCCTTAACTGTTCTAGGAATACTAACTTCCAAAGTCCACGAGCTTCTTTCCCATAAGTCATCAATGCAAGGAACCCAAGATGAAGTGGATATATTGTAATCTGCGTTGTTAGTGTATGCATGCCAAAGATTTTTGGAGGACAGATTCGTGACAAAGTTGACTCCATTCTTGGGGTTAATGATTTCATATTCAATTTTTATTTGAAGGGGAGTATAATAATCTGAATGGGTGCTTTTTGATTTCAAATGCATTGGTGTAACAGTATTGGGCTGACTTGTTGGTGTATATATGGAAGTTCTATCAGTCAAGTGAAGTTTCAAGTTTTCTGGGACTATGATAGTTAATTCTTCAGTATTTCCATGATTTATTTCGTGCTTTTCGTCTCTTGGATCCTCATTTATTTCTCCAAAGATATAATTCAACTTTTGTCTCAACAATTGGTGTTGGTTGATGCTCAAGTTATCATTATATAAATCAAAAATATTCACACTCTTGTTTTCTGTGCTCTCTTGAAAAATAGACTCGTCATTTATATACAAGAGGTCTCTGTGTATGAAACTTACTTTTCTGTTGTTTATAAGTATTTCCTTAATCAGCATTTCTCTGCAGTCTAGTTTAATGGATTTCAAATGACTCGACGTGGGAATGACCGTGATTTCCGTGAGACCTTCAATCTTATTTTTGGCAAGATCCACATCTATGTTTACTCTCTGGTGACCAATCCTCAAACTTTGTGTCAGCAAGTTCACATTACGATCCTTCGAAGCTTTGAAAGTTCTTGGAGTAAACGGTTGTGGAAGGTTATACGACAGGAGTGGATCCTGAATCGATGCTACCGGCGGCATTGTTGAGATGATTAAGCTGCTATCGATGCTTATTAGCTTCTATCCTAAACCTTTCTTGTTTGTGGTTTTAACGTTACTTGAGACTTCGAGAAATTTAAAGTGTCGCATTTTTTTCAACTATTTACAAGTCTATAAATGTTGTCCTTCAAGCACCATTCGATGGTAAGAAAGGAGGGCAGCAAGTCATGGGTAGGCAATGAGTAATGATTCTTATTTATAATTACGAGCGGCGTACCGGAAACGATTTTTTCTGGCACTTTACTCTCACCAAATTGAGCCACCAAGTATTTTCTATGAGTCCTTGGTTCATAGGCTATGACTTCTAGTTCCTTGACTTCATTAGATTCCTGTTTAAACAATAACCAGTATCGTCTGTCGAAAAGATGCCATTTGCCAAGGTCGTCATGGGTTAAATTTAGCTTGATTTCTGATAGGTTCAACCTGATGATGGGCTGTCTAGATAAGGTGAAGTAGACGTTTCCGTCCATCTTTTTGGCAGAAATAAGAACATTCAAGTAGGTAAACTTGGCCGTAGGCTTGTCACCTTCCATAAAAGTCATAAGCTTGGGAACAAAGTTGTTGAGCAATTTGGCATAGGACCAGTGGTAGTTCTTGGACGGTGATATTGGGTACATGATCTCATAGAAGAACCTACTTAAGACTAGCGGACCGTTGTTTTCAACTTCGGAGTTTCTCATATTAATAGTAATGGTTGAATCTTCAGGAGATAAGTTGATTCTGTCTTCAGTTTCCAATTGCTTGTGAAGAGCACCAACCTGTCTCTGGGCATATTGGCACAAGCCATAGGCTTGCTTTTGGGTTATCTCGAGATTAGCTTTATCAATGAGCTTCAAATTACTCTGGGGGTCATTTTGCAACTGCTTTGGAATGTAGTCATTTATCAAATAACGGTACAAATTCCTATCAGTCAAATATATGTCCTTGTTGGTGTAATCCTCAAACCACGGCACATAGCTATCAACGCAGGTATCAATAATTTCTTGTTTAGAGAAGTCTAATAGTGGCCTAAGCACCATTATGGGTTGGTTATTTTTAAACGGACTCTTTTCTTCAATGGGTATAAATGAACGATACTTCAACCCACTGAGTCCGAAAATAGTAGAATTTTGTTGCACTCTCTGCATATATGTTTCCAATTGGTCATCATAGTTGTGAGCAACCATTAAATCCGAGATCCCCAGTTCATTACAAATGGTCTGAAACCCCTGGTACCGTTTGAGCCTAGCAATCTCTTCGAAATTGGAAATATTAGCACTGGATGTATTTCCGTAGTTCAATGTATAAATATGATGATCCACACCCCATTTGCTTACCAAATTACCTATTTGCTTTGCTTCTTCACTGGAACCATCTCTATATTTATGGTCCACAGTGATTGCTGAAATTTGCAACTTGGGCTGGTAAACTTGTCGGTATCGGGTCAAAAGATACGTCAAGCAAATGGAGTCCACCCCACCTGAAAGAGCCACCATGACTTTCTGCGGTAGGTCTCCTTTGGGGAAGCACTTCGACAACAGCTTCTGGAATAACTCAACACCAATCATGAAAGTCTCATGCTCATTCAAACTTTAATATAGTGCTTATGTAAAGTTATGTAAGCATATTATTACACAATCACTTACATAAGCACCGACTAAGCACTGCCATTACATAATCACTGACATAAACACTTACCTAAACACTTACCTAAACACTTACATAATCAGGTGAAACAAATTTTCGCTGAAAATGAAAAATTTGTAAGAGATTAGTCACATTAGACACAGTTAAGTATGACGGAACAAACTGGATCTCAGTTCTTCAACTTCCCTAAAGAGGAAGTTGATGTCATTGGGAAATGGGATGAATTAGACGCTTTCAAAAGACAGTTGGAGTTGACAGAGGGAATGCCTCCATTTGCATTCTATGACGGTCCACCTTTTGCTACCGGTACTCCCCACTACGGCCACATCTTGGCGTCCACAGTCAAGGATATCATTCCACGTTATGCTTCCATGAACGGTCACTACGTGGAAAGAAGATTTGGATGGGATACTCACGGTTTGCCGGTTGAATATGAAATCGACAAGAAGTTGGGTATCACTGGTAAGCATGATGTCATGGCCATGGGTATCGACAAATACAACCAAGAATGCCGTTCTATTGTTATGAGATACGCCGACGACTGGAGAAAAACCATCAAGAGAATGGGAAGATGGATTGATATGGATAATGATTACAAGACCTTGTACCCTGAATTTATGGAATCTTGTTGGTGGGTTTTCAAGCAGTTGTTCGAAAAGAACTCTGTGTACAAGGGATTGAGAGTTATGCCTTACTCCACTGGTTTGACCACTCCTTTATCTAACTTTGAAGCTCAACAGAACTATAAGGATGTTAATGATCCTGCAGTCACAATTGGATTCCAAGTTTTGGGTTCCGATGACACCTACTTGGTTGCATGGACCACTACTCCATGGACTTTGCCATCTAACATTGCTCTTTGTGTTCATCCAGATTTTGAATATGTTAAAATCTACGACGAGGAAAAGAACAAATACTTCATTTTGTTGGAAGCTTTGTTGAAAACCTTGTACAAGAAGCCAGCTTCAGCCAAATTTAACATTGTTGAAAAGATAAAGGGTAAGGACTTAGAAGGTACTAAGTATGTGCCATTGTTTGACTACTTCTACGAGCAGTTTAAGGATCACGGTTTTAGAGTCATTACTGCTGATTTCGTTACTGCAGACTCTGGTACTGGTATTGTTCATCAAGCTCCAGCTTTTGGTGAAGTTGATTTTGAAGCTACCTCCAAAGCTGGTATTATTGATGAAAAAAGAACTCCTCCAAACCCAGTAGATGACAATGGTAAGTTCACCAAACAAGTCCCAGAATACGAAGGAATCTACGTTAAGGATGCCGATAAGCTCATCATCAAGAAATTGACTGAATCCGGTAATCTTTTGGTATCTTCTCAAATCATGCATAGTTATCCATTCTGTTGGAGATCAGATACTCCTTTGTTGTACAGAACTGTTCCAGCATGGTTTGTTCGTGTTGGTGAAATCATTCCTGATATGTTGGACAATGTTGACAAGACCAACTGGGTTCCTACCAACATTAAAGAAAAGAGATTCAGTAACTGGATTGCTAATGCAAGAGATTGGAATGTTTCCAGAAACCGTTACTGGGGTACTCCTATCCCATTGTGGGTCAGTGACGACTTTGAGGAAATTGTCTGTGTGGGTTCTATTGAAGAATTACAAGAATTGACCGGTGAGCAAAACATCACTGATCTCCATCGTGAATCAATTGACCATCTTGTTATTCCATCCAAGAAGGGTAAGGGTAATTTGAAGAGAATTGAAGAAGTTTTCGATTGTTGGTTTGAATCTGGTTCTATGCCTTATGCTTCCAAACACTACCCAATGGAGAAGAAAGATGACTTCATGGACTCTTTCCCAGCCAACTTTATCTCTGAAGGTTTGGATCAAACCAGAGGTTGGTTCTACACCTTGACTGTGTTGGGTACTCACTTATTCAACACTGCTCCATACCAAAACGTTATTGTTAGTGGTATTGTGTTGGCTTCAGATGGTAAGAAGATGTCTAAGCGTTTGAAAAACTACCCAGATCCAAACCTTATCTTGGATAGCTACGGTGCCGATGCTTTGAGATTGTACTTGATCAACTCTCCAGTTTTGAGAGCCGAGTCCTTGAAGTTTAAGGAAGAAGGTGTCAGGGAAGTTGTTTCTAGCGTTTTGTTACCTTGGTACAACTCCTTCAAGTTTTTCAAGGATTCTGCAGATATCTTCAAGAAAGATAACAACCAAGATTTTGTTTATGACCCTAAGATGGTTTCGACCAATGTCATGGACAAATGGTTGATGGCCTCAATTCAATCCTTGATTGAATTCATTCACAAAGAAATGCAATCTTACAGATTGTACACAGTTGTTCCAAGATTATTGTCTTTGGTGGATGACTTGACCAATTGGTACATTAGATTCAACCGTCGTCGTATCAAGGGTTACTCTTCTGAGGGTATCGAAGACACTAAGATGGGTCTTAACACATTGGTTGAAGCTTTGCTCACCTTATCTAGAGCTATGGCTCCTTTCACTCCATACCTTGCCGACGGTATCTACTTGAGAATCGTTCCATACTTTACCGAGGAATATTTGAGTGGTTTGTGTGTGAATCCAAAGCACACTGACTACAGATCTGTTCACTTTTTGTCTTATCCAAGTGTAAGAAAGGAATTCTTTAACCAAGAGATTGAAACTGCCGTTTCTAGAATGCAAAAGGTCATTGATTTGGGTAGAAACATCAGAGAAAAGAAGATGATCTCCTTAAAGACTCCTTTGAAGGAATTAGTTATCTTGCACTCCGATCCTGGCTATTTGAATGACATCAAGTCCTTGGAAGGTTACATCGTGGAAGAATTAAATGTCAGAAATATTGTCATTACCTCTGACGAAGCCAAATACGGTGTCAAGTACACCGCTGTGGCTGACTGGGCAGTTTTGGGTAAAAAGTTGAAGAAGGATGCTAAGAAAGTGAAGGCTGCGTTACCAGGTGTTTCCTCTGAAGATGTGCAGAAGTTTGCTGAAACTGGTAAGCTTACTGTAGATGGAATTGACTTGATCTCCGAAGACTTACAAGTTCTTCGTGGATTACCAGAAAGCGAAACAGCCGAAGGCTACGAAGCAAGATCCTTCCAAGACGTCTTGATCATTTTGGATACCAAATTGCATGCAGAATTGCAAAACGAAGGTTTGGCCAGAGAGTTGATCAACCGTATTCAAAGATTAAGAAAGAAGGCCGGTTTGAACACCACTGACGATGTCAAGGTGGAATATTCCTTAGTCAAAGACACTATTGGCTTGGAATCAATTATCAAGGAACAAGAAGAAATTTTGCTCAAGTCCACCAAAAGACCTATTACTGTTTTCACGCAAGTTGAAGCCTCTAAGGTCATTGCCGACGAAGAACAGACCATCAACGATACTGTGTTCAACTTGAGATTGTTGCACCTTTAGTATAGCTGTATTTAGAGAGGTTTAATGTAATTAATTAGAGTATATTCAGTACTTCCATACACTCAAGCCTGCCCCTCCTATAACCAAAAGATCACTATTGTTAATGGTGGTACTATCTGAGCATCCTGTGTCTGCTACAGTAGTGTATCTAGCAGACTTGCATTCCCAGGACTGGTTTGCAAAACACCAAGCTCTAACTATCTGGTCAACTGAGGTAACTAAGATTTCATTTTTTCTTCCTGGTGAAATAGATGTAATGGTTGCTGACGCAGCTTCTTCTTCGAAAGAGTCCAATTTCCAAGTAATCAAGTTTTGTTCAAAGCATAAACTGGAAAGAATTAAAGCGTTGTCATCACCACCAGTAACCATGTTTACTTGATTGGTTCCATTTTGAAAAAGATGCAAAGCCTTTATACCACTTTGATGCAACTGTTGTTTAATAATAGGATTTTCGAGCTGTTGGACCTTTCCATCCATGGCGTCGCTAATTTTCCATACTGCTATGTGACCATCAGTAGCTCCCACTAGAATGTATGTTGATTCAGCTGTTTTGACGAAATTGACATTCAAAATACAACATGTAGAGTAGAAGCCTTCTGCTAGCAATTGGAACTCCTTAGTGGTTATGTCGAAATGCCAAACTTTCACACGGGAATCAGAATAAACTGTCAGGAGCAAGAATCCAGAAGCGGTTTTTAAACATGCAAAATCCATCACACGCAAGTCTGGGGTTGGAGTGCTAGGCTTTAAGGCGGCATACTGGTATATAATTGGAATGTTATTGGCCAATTTGTCTACTTTCCAAATATAAAACTCCTCGTTGGCAGCTGAACTACCCAAGAACTCATTGTCAAAAAACTTGATATCTTGCATTCCTGAGTTATGGTCATTCATGCTCCAGTAATTCTTAATGCTTCCATGCTCATCCAATCTACCCAACTTGACAACCGTATCTTCACCAGCAGTCACAATTAACCTTGTGCCATCAACTTCTTCTGGCGATACCGATAATCCTCTTATTTCTCTTCCATGGGTTCCGTTGAAAACCAAACCATAATCTGGGAATCTTTCTTTAAATGTGTTTATGGTTAAAGTGGATTTGTTCAAATATACAAATTTGTAGTCACCGGCTTCATATTTGTACAAATCCCAGTATCTATGCGAGCCACCACACAAAACTTTGGTTATTTCCAACTGGAGAGTCTCATTCCAAATGTAGAAATAGCTTGATCTGAAACCATACAAGATCAATTCCTGGTTTTTGAAGAAACCTCCTTCGATAAAACCTCTGGAAAGTCTATTCTGGTGGTTTATGGTGATGGAGAATTCTGCTTGTTTCCTTATAGTAAGAATCAAGTATATACCATCTCTGATTGTAAGAACAAGTTGAACTGAACCAGGTTTACTTTCAATCATACTGGAAGAGGTTATTGTGTCACCAGCAGTAAGTTTTCTGTAAAGCTTGAAGTCATTTTGGTTCAAGTCGTATATCATGATGGAAACATGTCTAGCAAACACAAGCAACCAGTTGTTAACTGGATCATATGTAATCGAGGTCACAGTAAAAGATTGCACGTCAGGTTGGGCTAGCTCGAACGATTTTGTCAACACCAAGTTGTGATTTTCTATGTCAAACCTTTTGACTTGGAATGGAGCTTTGCTATTCGGAAGGTCACTTAAAACATAGTAGCAGTTATTTTTTTCATCAAACGACGTCAAAAGATTGGTTACCTTATTTCCATTGAAGGCTGCATTATCATACCAGGTTTTAATCGGTTGCATTGTATGAGAAAAAAACTTCAACAAAAGCAATTCGCCATTTTGGGTAGTAATAAACACAGTATCAACCTTATCAGCCACCTTTATTATGGGGGAATTCTTCAAGTTCGATATTTCGTCGTCGTGAAGCTCAACGCAACCCCAGGCATTGTTTTTCTGATCGAATACTAATAACTGCCCTAGACTTGTAACCATTACCAAGTATTGCAAACCCGGACACTCTGTGTAGCATTTAATGACTTCATTCTTGGTAAATTGGATTTTGCACTTGGATGCGATGTCACCAGTGGAATATGAATGGGAAAGGTTGGTTAAAATGTTCAAATCATGTACTCTGATTCTACCATCAGCACCTCCAGTAACAGCCACATCATTAACAGTATCATCTAAGTCTCCTGACCATACATGTTTCCCCAAATGGCAATCATCAATGACCTCGCTTTGTTGTAAGCACTTGGACTCCAGGTGGTATTTCCATATTCTGGTAGTACAGTCCTCACCCATGCTGATTATCTGCACCGTGCTCAGGCGGAAGAACTGCAAGTTCCAAATTCTTGAGCCGTGGCCCCAACCTTCAGCCATGAACTCTCCTGACTCGTAGTCATACAACTTTACAGATCTGTCATCTGAACAAGTAGCAATATGCTTGAAATGGTTGTCTATTTTGACCCCGAATATCGAGCCCTTGTGGTCAGTCAACCTATGAACAATTTTTTTGGTTACAGCATCCCAAATTATCACCCCATCCATAACTGTTCCACCAGCTACAATAACCCTACCATTTCCAACCCTGATGGATCCACTATACAAAATCGAAGTTTCATCACAATGAATCTTTTCCACAAGCTCATACTTGCAATCAGCAGGGGAAATATCCACTTTATAAACCACGTTGTGGGAAGTCAAAAGAAAAACAGTGTCTTCATTAAGAAATTCAGCAGTAATGATCCATTCATTGGTAGCTTTCTCTACAACTTTGCAGTCTTCAAGATTGACAATGGAAAAGGATCTTCCACCTACTACAACAATCGTTCCACCAGCACTTACACCTATACCATGGATCTTGTTTCTTCGGAAAATCTGTCTTGAGCTGATAAGCTTGAAAGAATCATCTTGGTACTGAAAAATTCTCAAAATGGGACCATATCCACAGAGTATCAAGTCTGAATGGAACTTTAAGGCGGTCACAGGTCCATAATGCGTCAAAGGAGTGAAAAAACCCTCGTTTTTGGAGGATATTTTGGAGTGGTCCATGGTGAAAAAACGCGATGCGATTTTGAATGTGATGGTGATGGTGTGAAAAATTCTAACACTACAGAAGGTTCAACAGAGTTGAAAGAAATAACAAAAGGTTCAACAGAGTTGAAAGAAATAACAAAAGAATTTATAACTTGCTGCTAATTTGAGTGACGGAATCAACCACAGACTTGTCAAGAGGAATGAAGTCTCCAAGGTATTGTTTAGTCTTAGAATTGTCGATGATTGCCAACTTTGCCATGATTGCTTGTCCAGAGCCAGGCTTACCAACAGCAATCTTACCCTTCAAAGCAGGTACGTTGTTAAGGGCATCTAAGACGGCTTGAGTACACCATCTACTAGTGGACATAAGGTATCTGAAGTTAGTGACATCGCTCTCAAAAGCATGGATATGGGATCTAGCAACATCTCTGACGTCAACATACCCGCCTAAAGACTGCGGAACAGCAGCCTCATCGGTACCAGCCTTGAAGATTTGGTTCAACATTTCAGACGAAGTGTTCAACACATCTTTGACTCCAGAGTCAAAGGCCTGAGGACCAAACACAAAAGCAGGATTAACAGCATTGATGGTGAAGTTTGGCTTTTCGTTGTGCAAGAAGTCCCATGCAGCTTTTTCAGCAAAAGTTTTTGATCCTCTGTAACCAAGAACCGGGTTTTGCAAACTTTGTTCCCAAGTAGTAGGGTTCCAGCTTTCTTCATTTAAAGTCGTGGTGTTGTCAAGGCTACCGTCTGGAGGAGACACAGCGGCAAAAGAAGAAGTAATCACTACCTTAGTGATCTGAGGCGCAACTTTCTTGATAGAAGTCAATGCGTTTTTAGTACCCTCTACAGCAGGAATTAACAAGTCTCTTTCGATGTTGTCAGTTTTGAAATGAAATGGAGAAGCAGTGTGCAAGAAGACAGTGGCTTCAGGGTGCTTCTTCAAAGGTTCATCAAAAGCGCCTGGGGTGACGATATCTTTCACGATCTCATATTCAAAGTTATCTGAGCCCAAGTTCTGTTTCAAACTCTCACCTTTTTCTGTGGATCTAACCGATCCAACTACCTTGTAGCCCTTTTCGATCAATTGCTTAACGATATGTTGTGCAATAAAACCAGAGGCACCAGAAACAAATACAGAAGTCATTGTTGAGTTGCAGTGGGATTGCAGTTGAATTTATAGTCGCACTTTATCGGCTTTTGCCTGATTAGGAACAGACCAAGTTCGACAAATATGAAGAATGACTGCAAATGGCGTAGAAGAGAAGATAAATGAGAAATCAGCATTAGTAAGAGGGAGGAATATTGTAGGAATCAGCATTGTAGAAATCAGCATTGTAGAAATCAGCATTGTAGAAATCTTTTTGTTTGCACGTATTAAAGACTATTATAGTGGTGTACGATTTGAAAAGTATTTGTTGGTACGATAGGAACATGATGTACTTGATCCAGGTACCTAGATCCCAGTATTCCAGACTGCAATTGACCTATTACGTAAACATTGCAAGCTATTGCTTAGATAATAATTACATAAGCTAGAGCTTGATTTGATCCCAAATGCCAACTTTTTGGTGTAACAGCAAATTCTACCATAAGCCAATATCTTCAACTACATGATGTCCTTTCTACACAACCACCCGACAGAATGTTTATTTTCAGTATACAATGGTTGCAAAGTAGCTGCGAAAACTACCTTAAACCTCTTCATCAAGTGCATTCAACAAATCACCTTTGTTGATAACAAACCCTTCAATTGCAGCCAAAGCAGCATATAATCTGTTTTCACCCTCCTCGAAAACCAACGAGTTCTCGCTGTAGAAAACCTCATCAGCAACTTCTTCTGGGTGTCTTGGTAAGCAGTGCATGAACTTCCAGTTATCACTGACCTGCCCCTTTTGCAACATTTCGTTAGTGATTTGGTAGTTTGCAAATTGCTTCAACTTGGAAACCTTTTCCGCCTCTTCACCCATGGAAATCCAGGTATCAGTGACGATAATGTTAGCACCCTTCAACGCAACAACAGGGTCATTAACAATTTCAAAAGCGACATTATTTTCTTTAGCCAAAGCTATGGCCTGTTGCTCAATGTCCTGGTCGTATTTGATCGATTCAGGAATGGCAATAGACACAGAAATCCCCGATTTGATGGCACCAATGCACAAATCGTTGATGACATTGTTTGCATCGCCAATCCACGTCAATTTTAACCCTTTGGATTCACCAAAAGTTTCCTTGATAGTCAACAAGTCAGCAATGATTTGTAAAGGATGGTATTTGTCACATAAAGAGTTTATGACTGGAACAGATGAAGACTTGCACAAGTCGTGAATCTGTTGGTGAGTATTTACTCTAGCAAAGATACATGAAGTCATAGAAGAAATGATTGTGGAAGTGTCGTGGATCGATTCATTAACACCCAACTGAATATCATCTTTGCCTAGAAACATTGGAGTGGCTCCAAAGTAGGAGGCTGCACCTTCAGTACTCACTCTGGTTCTGGTTGATCTCTTAGAAAACAACATGGTGACGGTCTTACCCAACAATCTTTGGAACTGCTTGAAAGGAGCTGGTTCTCCCGATCTGATTTGCTTCTTGAATGCACCTGCTCTGGAAACCAATGCTGACAACTCCTCGTTGGTCAACTGTCCTATGTTAACGAAATGCTTGGGTCCACTGGTCATTGACACGTATCTGATACTGTTACTGGCTTTGGTTAATACCTGAGTCCTATTCATTCTGGCAATTCTACTGTTTAAATGTCGGATATATATAAATTTTTTTATATGACTCACCCAATCCGGCAATTTTCATTGGGAACCGCGATGCAAGATCTTTGGTACAGAATTTACTCACTGAGCTGCACACCCATACTTAGCGCCGATTACACGCGTAATTTACGTACCAGACGTATATGGTAGTGTACATACAGCATGATGTCAACCTTTGTTACAAGTGTTGCATCAGCGCCACTAGATTGCTTTTCCTGTCTGCAAGAAGTACTAGCTGTTGTTTCTGGATATCTAGTTGAGTCATTTGGTCTTGTTTACCAAGGTTAAGACCGAGTAGAAGCTTGGAAAGTCTTTCCACTTCCTTTTCTTTGGATAACGGTTGGATAACTCTTATGATATCGGTGGCTTCATCGTCACTTTCACCTATTTGAAAGTCATATTTATCATCTAGATCCTTTGGCTCATCCACCATTTCGTCGTCGTGATTCAAATGCAAATCATTGGCTGTTTCTGGATCGATTGTGGCAAAGTGGTCTTCGTGGTCCATGTAATCGTCTTCTTTGTATTCATTAGTTACTTGATGCAAAAACGCCTTTCTGGTGAACTTTTGTTCTAGCTTCTGTTCTATGGAATTGTCTAGCTTAGGAACATAGCTTACGTCTTGTTTCAGAGGCTCAGGCTCAGATTCCATATCTATTCCACTGATAATGTCTCCTTCCTTATATGAATCAATCTCTTGTTGCAATTTCCACTTGCCTATGTTACTTTGTTTCACTTCGCTTTTCACGAATGCTGGCTTCTTGGCTTTCCATTTGATTTCCTTCACATCGTCTTCGTCATCGTCACCTATCCTCAGCTTCCGAGTCAGCCTTCCTTTCACTTGCTTCTTTTTAAAAACTGGTGTCTTCAAAGGAACATTCAACTCATCGACCTCATCCTCCATAGTTGATTAAATTTCTCATTTTTCACCTCATCATCATGGAGTTATCATCTACTGCAAAAGAGCTCCACACGAAAATGATGGTGGAGGCAGCTGGTACGGTGTTCAGCCAAGACCAGTTGCTAGCGATGATAAACATATCAACCCCCACCGAACTTTTGATATTTGCCCAGGAGTTGCTTAATAAAAAAATGATGAAGCTTCTAAAACAAGGTGACGAGTTGAGATTCCAAGCTCTAAGTGCCACCGAAGCCGACAAGATTACTTCGATGTCGGACGACGAAGCCATGATTTATTCGTACATCGAGGCTTCGGGAAGAGAAGGTATTTGGACCAAAACCATCAAAGCCAAAACCAACTTGCACCAGCACATAGTGATGAGATGCTTGAAGTCGCTTGAAGGACAGAGATACATCAAGTCCATAAAGTCAGTGAAGTATCCTACCAGAAAAATATACATGTTGTATAACTTGCAACCGTCAATAGATGTTACTGGAGGTCCGTGGTTTACTGACAGTGAGTTGGATAGTGAGTTCATTGACAGTTTGACCACTGTGATATGGAGATACATTGCAAACAAGACATTTCCTTCAGCATTCCAGAACCCTTCGCCGAACGTGAACATGTTCCAGGCGTCATATCCTTATAACTATACTGGATATGTGGATGTAAATAACATTATGGAGTTTATTATATCCAGTAAGATCACCAACATTGATTTGGCTACCAACGATGTAAGGGCTTTGTGTGATGTTTTGGTGTTTGAAGACAAACTAGAACACATGGAAAGTGCAGATCAATACAAGGCCACCTGGCAGAGTGTATTGGATGGAGGATTTGGCAAGAACTACGAGCAGGTAGAGAGTCTGAAGCAGATGTTGGAAACCCAGACATTTTCCATATTCAACAATAAGAGTGAAAATGTCATTGACGAGGAGGAGGAGGATTTGGTTTACTTTGACGCCTGGATACATAATTAGGGTCATAGGGTCATAGGGTCATAGGGTCGTTAGTAGTGTCATTAGTAGTGTCATTAGTAGCGCCATAATTAGTGCCATAATTAGTGCCATATTTCGTACCATATTAGCGCCATAATTCGTCCCATAATTAGTGCCATATAGCGCGATAATTCGTCCCATAATTCGTACCAGATTAGCGTCATAATTCGTCCCATAGTGGTGCGACAATTCGTCCCACAGTTCGTCCCATATTAGCGCGATAATTCGTCCCACAGTTCGTGCCATATAGCGCGATAATTAGTGCGATAATTCGTCCCATATTAGTGCCATAGTGGTGCGACAATTCGTCCCACAGTTCGTCCCATATTAGTGCCATAATTCTCCCACAGTTGGAGTGCCTGGATACATTTGGAGGGCTGAAAAAGACATAATAGAATATTAAACCTAGTTTTCATAACCCTTACTCTTATCTGCTATTTTTAAGCCTCTGATTCTGAATATTCTTCAAGTTTTCCAGTTTTCGCCTATTTCCGATCATGTTTGACAAAATTCAATATTCTCACAACTCTGAAATGACCACCCCAGTGTTATCGTACAAAAAACCAACTTCCCAAAGGAAAATAGACTCTGCTAGTAATGGAGATAATATATCAAGCCCCAAAGTGGACAATGGTACTTTCAACCACCCAGAATCACCCAATTCCCCAAATTTAAATGTCCCAAAAGAATCAACTCGAAAGGTGCTGTCAAGAAGAAAAGCGCTTCAGGAGTTTTATCATCTTCAAAACGTGAAGAGAGAGGCCGAAGAAGCGTCAAAAGCACATCAAGACCCAAATATACCCAGAAAGGAATCGATATCAGAAATAGATTTCGAGGACCCTAATGCATTCAAGACGTACGTCAAAAACACTCCCATAGAGGAGATTTTGAAGCTCAGGAACAAAATAAGCAATAATTTGAACTCCCGTGATCTGGAGAAGAAAGCAATTATTTACGACAACTACTACGAGTTGATCAAGTTGAACGAGACTTTGAAAAAGGTTTCCTGTCCTAAATCTTCCACCACCGACGACATCTTGAATAGTCTTAATGACAAGGATCCTATACTAGACGAAGGCTCCATGGTCTCTACTTTAAATGAGTTGAAAGGATTCTTGCAGAAAAATACCGATTTTGACCCCGATTTCGATGGTGTTTTGCTGAAATTACAAGGTGCTGATTTAGAGTCCAACTCTAAACGATTGGTTAACGAGAATGACACCATAGTGGATATTCCAGGTACGATAAACAAAGGTGGTCTAGCAAAAGAAGTGGAGTTATTGTTGACCCATCCCAGCAAGCTCAGCAAGACAGCCAAGGACAGGATATCGGAAAAGATCGGGAAAATAGTGGAAAAGTTGGACCAGAACGACGAGTTGTTGAGTGTTCAATTGAGCCATGTTAAGGATATGTATTAAGAGTATCATGTTTTCATTACGCTATAAAATATCCTCCACATTATGGTTCTTGAACTTCTTAGTGGCACGATCCACCGACCGGAACTCTATTCTAGAACCTAGCAACGTGAATGATACATACTCTTGCTCATAAGGTAAATGAACGTCAAATGAAAAGAGCGTATACTTCTTTGGAACTACTCGAAACCCTCCGATTTGTTTGGCAGGAGAAGATTCCCGATTCTCTCTGGGCAAACAAAGAATAAGCGAATATTGTGTATCATACACAACAATACCTTGAATGCCAACCACCATTTTGTTTCTGGAGTCCAACACTCTCATGTTGCATCCTATGTACTCGGCAGTAGCCAACTTTGCAAGCATTGATTGTTTGGAAGGGATTTTGTTCTCTGCGGTTTTCACATCAGGAAACACCAAACTCTGTATATACAGCGTCCACAACTTGTTCATGGGTTCAAATTCTTCATATGTGGGTATTTTGTAGGATTCAAGTAGTTTCATCATGGGAAACGGCTTTTTTGGTTTTTTTCGGTTGTACTCCTGTACTTTTCGTACAAGCTTCTTTTGGTTGCTTACAACTGTTTTTAAGTAGTTTCTTACTTCAACCCTGGTGTTTTTACGTTGTGTGTTGAATTTGTCTTGCTTGGGCTCGCTATGGAGAAGCGATGTGGTTTTGGTGGCATCCTCTCCAGTAGGTAAAAGCACCAACGACGGTTTCTGAGACCCTACTAGTGAATATCTTGTCTCGAGTAGTTCTTCAATTCGTTCATGATCCGAGTAACTTCTGGTTAATAAGCGTCTTTCAAGTTCGTTATGTTTCATCTCATCTGCGAATTTTACATTTTTCAACATTGAGTATCAAAGATGATATTAAACAACATCCACAAAAGCAAAGTACCGATAAAAATAGTAAACATACACAAACAATCGATAAAAACAGTGAAGAACGTGAAAAGACAATACAGTTTGAATGTACCGTTCCAAGAAGATTTGGAGGCTGCTGACGATGATGTGTTTGGATTAGCAGACTTTCAACACTATAAAGAATCGCCAGACGTGCAAAACAAAAGACTATTCTTGGAAGAAGCAGTGGTTAAAAACGAACCAATGGTATTTGTTTCAAAGGTCTCAGACCCATACTTGAACTTGGCACTAGAAGATTACATCTACAACAAGATGCCTATTACAGAAACAAAACAAAACTACAACAGATTAATGTTTTATGTGAACTCACCGTGCGTGGTAATAGGAAAGAACCAGAACCCATGGAAAGAGGTGAATTTATCCCTCTTGAATTCACTTCATATTCCGCTATTGAGAAGAAGATCTGGTGGAGGAACAGTGGTTCATGACTCGGGGAATGTGAATTTCTCGTTCATGACTACCAAAAACGAGTTTAGCAGAACAAAGTTTGTGGACTTGGTGGTAAAATCTGTGAACGAATCCCAGAAATCAGAGTTTGAATTGGAGGTAAACGAACGAGGCGACATTACCACCGTAAAGCAACAGGATGGGCTTAACTACAAGGTAAGTGGGTCAGCATATAAGCTATCTAGAGGCAAGTCGTACCATCATGGAACCATGCTTTTGAATCTGCGGTTGGATATTTTGGGGAAGCTATTGAAGGTATCACCAGAAGCTAACGGGGTGGTGAGTGAAACAGTTTCTATCAATTCTGTGCCATCAAAAGTGACAAATATAGGCATGCAAAGTGAAGAGTTCCAGAACATAGTAGCCAATGCATTCAAGCAAGAGTTCGGGGTCAATTCTATGGTTGGCGTAGATTCACACGTAAAAGAAGCTCACACGTTTGTGATAGAGAGAGATACTGACATCAATGAAGAAATTATGAAAACTGCAGCTGAATTGAGGGAATGGAACTGGAAATTTGGAAACAGCCCTGGATTCCACCACCAGTTCGTCAACAACAAGTACGGCTTCATGTTGAAATTCATGGTGGGAAGAAATGCTACAGTACAAGACTTCGAGATCTCTTATGTTGGTGGTGAAAAGTTACTCGACGAAGCAAAAATCGAATCCAGCTTTGAGTTTTTACGGTTTATAGTTGACCAAAACAAACTCAAGCCACCTGAGGAGAGATTAAAATACAAAGGAAGTGAGGTTGCTGGATTTATCACCAACAACAGTATCAGTGACTGGGTGGGAGAAAGAATCGACGGAACAATTTAACTACATAGTCTAATCATCAGTAGGACCACTCAAACCATGGTTTCCCTTGTATCCCGGCAACTCAGGCGATTTCCAATCCTTCAAAACCTCCTGTTCGTCGTCAAGGGTGTAGATTTCAACGCCCAATGGTCTGCAACAATCCAACATTTTACTGTCAGTGTCTTCTTTGTCTTCACCCCATCCCCATTGTGACAAATCTCCTCCAGGACATGCACTAATAGCAACCAACAAGTCCTGCTCTGCAAACACTTCAAAGTAATCGTCCTTGGTGGAAGGACACGCCTCCATAAAATACTGGTCCTGGTCAGTTAAACCAGTGATTTGAAACACATTCAAAACATCATGAACATCAAATTCAGTCAAACCGTAAGGCATAACCGCTCTGGTCAAGTTGGAATGACAGTGTAAGTCGTTATCCTCACCACTAATAAGCTTATCGACGTAAGGATCACATCTGGTGCCTAAAGTATCGTGAGCTCTTCCACCCCATTCGTCATGTCTGGCATTTAAGGTGTCGCCAGTGATGGTGACCAAAGGTCTCAAGTACGGCAAGTTTGACCACAATCTGTCGAAAGTAGACACATGGGCAGAGTGTAACTGTCTAGTTCTTGCAGCCCAAAATCTTTCTCTAGGATTATGCTGGTTCCAGATATTCAAGTCACAAACCTGAGGACCTTCTGGAGTAGTAAGTCTGAAAATAGACTTAGCAGGCACCGTGAACGAGATTCCACTTCTGGGTTCACATCTAAGCAGCTTCACTTTAGTCTTGGGAGCGTTTGCAATCTTGGTGTAAAGATGTTTATCAGCATAGAGCTTTGAGCCTGGGTGGGGGTAGTAAGCAGGAATAGGCCTTTTCAAGCCATAGGTGGTCTTTTCAGCCTTCTGCGACGATAATGCTACTGGTTCCGACATGGGTAAGCCCAAAAAAACTGCTAGAGGTGGTTTAAATGTGTTTCGGCACAATCACACAAACAGCCGATCGCGCCTTTTGCCAGAAGCATCTGCAAGCGACACGACACGCGATGCGACACGACACGCGACACCTCGAACTTGGTAATCCCGATAAAAAATCACACTGGCAGTTTGTGTGGGGGAATAGCCTTAACTAGGAGCAATGGTTCATACTCCAACTTTGGTATTATCCACGGAATCTTTTGCATATAAGGTGCCCCCCATCCATTTTTTTGCCACTCCAAATCATGTTGCAAGTACGTCACTTCTGCAGCACAAACATAGCCAGGGCAGGATATGGGTTTATCGGACTTGGTCAGATGGGTCAATACATGGCCAAACATATTTACAACAAGTTAGGAGCCGATGACCAGTTGTACGTTCACGATGTATCGTCAGCGGCTACCGACAAGTTTTACAGCGACGTGACAGCAGAAAACCCCGGATTGAAATCAAAGATTCACAGGCTTGGTTCTGTGGGGGAGTTTGTCACCAAGGTTGATACCCAATTGGACTTTATTGTTACCATGGTTCCAGTTGGAAAACACGTCCTGGGAGTTGTGCAAGAGTTGGCTAGGCATTATAAGGAAACCAATCCCAGTAAAACAACCACTTTTATCGACTCCTCCACCATTGATATCCCAACTTCTATTGAGGTCCACAACTACACCAAAAAGACATTGCCTGGATTTGATTTCATCGATGCACCTGTAAGTGGGGGCGTAGCAGGTGCCAGAAAGGCTTCTTTGAGTTTTATGTTATCCAGACCGGACCACGAATCGATTTCCCCACAATTGAAAACCCTTTTAGATAAGATGGGAAAGAATATATTTCCGTGCGGCTCAAACCACGGTGCTGGTTTGGCTGCAAAACTATCCAACAACTATTTATTGGCGGTTACAAACCTTGCGGTTGCAGATTCGTTTCAGTTGGCCAAATCGTTTGGCCTTAACTTGGAAAGCTATGCCAAACTCGTGGCTGTGTCGACAGGTAAAGCCTGGGCTTCTGTTGATAACTGTCCTATTCCTGGAGTGTACCCAGAAAGCAATTTACCTTCGGATGTGGACTATAATGGTGGGTTTGTCACCAAATTGACCAGAAAAGATCTTGTATTGGCCACTGAGTGTGCTAAATCCAACGGAAGATTTTTGTATTTGGGTGATATCAGCAAGTTCTGGTACGACAAGGCATGTGAAAACGAGGAATTGGCAAATAAGGACCTTGCGGTGTTGTACAAATGGTTGGGAGACATCAGCGAACAACAAGGAAACCAGCTTCTTAGTTCTAGAAAATAGAGAATACAACCACCAACTGTATATAAATTATCGTATGTAGTTTATGACACATCTATGCCTGATTCTAAACTACTCCTCTGAGATACTTTGTTGAAAATTGATTATTCCAACACTCTGGTGCCTGACGTTGCCAGTGTGGTCTTTACTGTGAAGGCTGATTTCATTCACACTGGTGAACAAATTCTCGTCGTCATTGGACATCGATGGTGCCTTTTTAAGGAAGGAACTTTGATTGTAGTCGGTTCCCAAGTCTCCACCGTCAAGAAAATCAACAATGCTGCTTCGTTTGTTTGAGCTTAATCTTCGGGTCGGTTGATCAAACAACATCGAGCTCACTGATGCAGTTCTGGTGTTTGGTGGCACCATGTTGCTTAATAATGACTGGGTTGACAGGTTCAACAATGGTACTCGTTGACTCATATTCAATTCATTTGAGACTGCTGAAGAAACTGAACCACTACGAGATGAACCTACACTTGATTGGTAGCCATCGGACGATGGCGACACATGGTTAGTTTTTGCAACTTCCAAGTCGTTATAAGGTTTAACCAATGAAGCACACGAATCACTACCAATAGGACTACCAATAGGACTACCCATAGGACTACCCATAGGACTACCAATAGCACTACCAATAGGACTCAATGGTCTTGGGGTTCCCAAGGGACTCAAAGAAATAAGTTTAGGCGACACTGCATGAGGTATAAGTTCCGGCAGGCCAATCATGTTGACGATGTCTTCACCATCTTCGTATTCCTCCTCTAATTTAGGACTCAAGGGGTCCGCTGGATCAAGACCATGAGGCATATTATTAATAGTCAACGACGGCACCACCAACGAGGAACTCGACCCATCCAAGAACATTGGATCTGAAGTACCAACTTCGTTGTTCTTTTTGGAATCACTCGATTTTCTTGGTTCTACTAAGCTTGTTTTACTTTCTTTCTTCAGGTCGGTAGAATTCACACTTCTCTTTGAGATAACCGAATTTCTCTTGCTAGAAGCACCAGTGCTAGTCCCGAAACTATTAGTTAGCATGTCTCTAATAGAGCCGCTTCCTTGAATACTACCCGGGGCAACAGGATTGGAGCTGTTTCTTGATCTAGTCCAGCTATTAGTTTCACTTCCACTATTGTCGACGGTTTTAGATTTATTAGAAACACTGTCCTCTTCCTCATATGCGGGAGGAAGTTCATCACCATTGTGAGAAATAGGTGGAGGAGTGGTATCTGCTTCAAATGGGGGTGGATTGAAAGACGGTCTTCTCAATAAATGAATGGGCCTCATCTGTGGAGAGCTCAAAGGAGAAAATGTGTCAGGATGTGGAACTGCCTGTGGTGAGTTCATCTGAGTCCTAGAATTATTAATCTCTGGTTTATATAAGTTAGCATCCAAATGCATGTCAGGATCTCTTTCGATTGCTTCATCGTTATTGCCAGCACTATTTATGTGATAAAACCGCTCATTTGATAAAATCTGTTGCAAGTCTTCATCTTTCTTACTTTTTAAAGAACTGAAACTGCTTGATCTAGTCAAAGCAGAAAAAAGCTTGCCTATAGTTTGAGTATTATCAACAGGAGTAACCCCTGGCGATAACGGAGGCGAGCTAGGAGTATACTCAGGCAAAAAGGTAGAGTTTGGTAAATGGTCGTCGTATGCCGGCAATAGCGTATTCCCATGGGCAGCCATAGGAGACAATAGGTGAATTGGGGAATCAATGGAAATCTCATAATGCTTACGCTTCTCGTTGTTTGCAGGATCAACTTTGGATATTCTCAAGCATAACTTGATCCAGTGATGTGATTGGATATTCTGGAAAGATGTATCAGGATGCAACACATGGTTTATCTTGCCATTTAAAGTCTTGGGCACAAACAACTGAAATTCCAACTCTCTGGGTAATAGTTCCTCGTCTTCATCGCCATACTCTCCGTTTTCCATCTTTGACAACAAGCTTTTACCCTTTTTGGCTTTATGTTCTAATAACAAATACTTTTTGGGTGGTTCCATTCGATGGACCTTTTTATCTTGACAGTAGTACTCTAAGTTTTCAGTCAAGTACACTCTTATTCTATGCAATGCAACTTTACCCCATAACGGCACAAATCTGAACGCCAAGGGTAAATAGGAATCCAATACAATAGACTTTCCACCAATAACGATATCGTATCTCAACTGATCTTCCCAGTCTCTAGTAATGACGATGGGTTCGTTTTCCTCCATGTTCAACTCCGAGGGAGTTCTGACCAAATTGATAGGAGTTTTACCGGTAAGGTTCGATTTGAATGCCCCTGATCTTACTATTGTCACCTCCAACTGGTACCGCACCTCACCAAAGGTTACGTTGGTTGTTTCTGGTAACGACGGGTGCAAAGGATGCTCGAAGTTGTAGATATAGTCCCCAGGAGGGAAGTGGCCAGCCTTACCCATGTCACTTTCACCAGTGATGACGTTTTGAAGATCAGTGAATGAATCCACAGGGTTCAAGGAGGGAGTTGTTGCTTTTCTGGAAGTGGGAGTACCCCCACCCAAACCTCTAAAAAGAAAATTCCCAGGGCCCGAGGCTTGATTCAGCTCCAAACCAGCATCTGCCTGTCCCAAGGAGGAAGACAGTCCTCTTTGAACTGCATCGTTCAAATTTAAATGAGATATGTCTCTGTCAACTTGTTTTGGAAGCTCTGAATAAAGGTCAGCTCCACCGTTAACGGCATTAAGAGGGTTGGACATAGAATAAAACGGCCACGTATGGTTAATTACGTCGTTTTCTTCGGCAAATAGGTTTCTTTTGGGAGGTATTCCTTCAGGCCAATCAGTTCTTTGAGTTCCCAAGAACGACAATGCTATGGACTTCAATTTAGTAGGCTTCAAGATTCTAACAAACAAGCATCCCCTCAACATCACAGGTTGTCTATCGGAATATTCGTTGGCGTCAAAGCCCTGGAAGTAAAGGGTTTTTTCCGTGGGAATAATGTACACTTGCACCGAAGCAGTTGCAACAGTAGCTCGTTCAGGCAACTGGGGTAAAAACGACCCCCCTGTTTCTGGGTTACTTGCAGCAGCCGGAACCAACTGCAGAGCTGTGAAAATAGGCGAGTTGGGTGGTAAAAAACTCATCCCTGGAAATTTCTACGGTTTTGCAGTTCTTATCTGAGTTCTTTGACCCTTTATCTATGACTCAAAAACTGGCTTGAAACGAGTAATTGTGTGACAACCAATCAAAAAAACTAGATCACCAGTGAGTACAGACCCGGAAGTGGATGGTCTTATGTTCTATGAACTGGGAAACCGCGGTTCTTGTTCTGGAAACCACCTGATAATTATTTCCTAGTGGTGGTCAAATCTGGTGAAGGGAAATTTCCGCGCGCGCTTTTTGACGTTTTCAGGCATCATCGGGTTTATCACAAATGTATTCCAGATCCATACAGGCTATAGGCATGAGAAGACTGATGAGTAGCTATAGCTCTCGTACGCATTGCGGATTGAACACGAAATATGGATGGTTTGTCATACCCCAAACCCGGTATGCTAGAGACTGGACAGAAAAGTTGGTGCAGGAAGCAGTAGTGAAAACCTTTCCTGACATAGACACCGAGCCTAGAAGGTGGCAGGAGATCCAGGATGTGATAGATAGGTGGAGCGAAAGTGCCGAAAAAAGACCAGGTGCAAAACCTTACGTGGATGCACCAAAAGAAGCAGCACTTCAGACCATTCAAGATGAGATCAAGGATACGATGCTAGCCAGAGCCAGAGAAAGAATGGCTAAGGTGGCACAGAGAAGGTCAAAGGTGACCAAGGAACAAAAGACTGCGGCTTTCACTTACATGAATGAAAATGGAGTGGTTCCTGAAGACTTTAAGCACGAGATGGTGAATTTGCATGTAACTAGAACCCATTATAAGAACAAGTTCCAAGACTCAGGTTGGGGTAAGTTGGAAAGCGAAATGAAGGAGAAGCACAGAAGTGAGTGTATTGAGTTGATGAAAAAGGGTCTAATGTATAAAAACGGGGAGCTAGTACCGTTGAAGGGGAACTTTTTCTCCTATTCCCAGTTGGTACGCAGGAAGAAGTAGGCAAGAAGTAGGCAAGAAGTACGCAAGAAGAACTATATAGGATAATGAATGGTATTGCAAACTTGTTTCTCTCAACGCAGCACATGGACTTGTTGATTCATTAGTCTATAATATATAATCTCATTCTATAAGATATTAACTCTATAATATATAATCTCATTCTATAGTAAGATGTCATTCTATAGTTGTCCTAACTATCGCCGGTGAATCCTCATCCTCCTCGTCATAATCCTTCATATCATAAACCTCAAAATCTTGATCGGTGCTTGTATTCAATTGGGTCAAATCAATGTTGAACTTGCTCTTGATAACACTTACTATTTGTTCCCAAGTTTGTGAAATCATCCCTCTCATCTTCATCTTTCCACAGCAATCGCCATTATATTGACTTGGATATATATCGGTGTAGAAATTCTCTAGGATTTGGAAAAACGTCGTGGTATTGACTGCACTGTTCAAGGAAATTGTATCCTGTACATACTCGTTGGGCAAATGTTCCAATTGACCTGAAAGCAACCCAAGAAATTCCAAGCTGAAGTTTCTGTGGCTATCAACAAACGTTTTGGACATGGACACAAGCTTCAATAGGTTCAACCATTGCAACCCAGAACAAAAGTTTCCCAACACCACAAACATAGTGTAGCTTAGTTCTAATTCAGCCAACAACAAGCTGCCGTCCCCATACAATTGTTCCACATACCACGACTTATCCAAATAGTTTTGGCTGGTTTGCTCACTGCTGGCCCCAGGTTTGTTTATTTTGAACTGGAGGATTTTATATGTGATTACATCGCTAACCTTGTCTTCATAGTACCTCAGATTGTCTTGCTTATGAAGCAGCAGCAACAATACCATCTTCTCTTCCATCGACGGTGTTATGGTGTTGATTTCATCGGTGAATGTAGGCCTGGTGTACGGTATAAACTGCTGGATTATCTGCATATTCAACCTATTTGTTAAGCAATTCCATTCACCGCTATCCTGAGGGTATTCTACAGTATACTTATAATCATCTCCCAACATATCAAGATACTTGGTGTAATTTAACTGTTCCAAGGGATTGGATTCGTCTATAATCAGAAACTTTTCTATCAGCTGGTCCCACACGAAGAATACTACGTCATTGCTGCATTCAATCCAGCATCCGTACCGTATACTTGTTTCACTGGCATTGGTTTCATTAGTTGTGGGCAAAGAATAATGAAGAAAATGTAAACCGTCAGGAATGTTTTTAATTCCTTTTAGAAGCTGATTAATTGTGAAGAACTTTGTATCAATTCCAACCAACCAGTTGGATGTATCTCGGGGAATGTCCTTGAAGATGACGGTGGTTGCAGGAGGTTTAGCCATGTTTGAGATGTTGTGCGAGATTACATAAGTTGTCAATATATTACATAACACATTGTCTCATGTAATGTTAATGTAATGTTAATGTAATGTTAATGCAATGGAGTATATAACGTACTAATTAATGTACTAAATAATATACTAATCAATGTACTAAATAATATACTAATCAATGTACTAATTAATATACTAATCAATGTACTAATTAATATACTAATCAATATACTAATTAATATAATAATATAACGTACTAATCAATGTTATATACGTACTAATTAATACACTAATAAATATTAATACCCTAATCAATATTAATTATACTAATCTATCTAAATGATAGAATATAGTCATGAAACTTTACTCAGGTAATAAGATCAAGGCTGTCTCTCTCTCTTTCCATCAACTCTCTAGTTTCTCCCCCTTCAATGTCAAACTCAGAATAGTTATCATCAAAAGCTAGCTCGTGACTCAAACACGAAAACCCATCTTCAACAAGCCTACCTAAAATAAACCGGTCAATAAACCCAGACATGACATTCGGGGTCTGACTGGTGGCCGAGTGGATAATGAGATGATTAATATGCATTTTTTCAAAAACATCAAGTAAGAGCCTCACGGGGGTTCTGTCGTTCAACTTTATAAACTGTTTCTCTGCAACCAAGTCAACTTTTATGATGCTTTCACAATTCTGTTCCATTCGAATTTGCTGGGCCAAAATATCGCTAGGAGTTTCTGGAACTTGCAAACTGATAATAGCGTCGGAAGCTGCATAGTCTAATTGATGCAATGCCCACTCCAACTTTTGTTTGTAAATGTACCCCAAGGTGATAGGCACTGCTTCATTTGCAACCAAAGGATATCCTTCATGGTTATCATCGTTGATGAAGTTGTATAATTGGTTCAAGGTGTATGGTTGTGAGTTTGGTGGTATCAAATAAAGGCACTTTGTGTTGGCAACCAGAACCATTACTTTGGCAGTGATAATATCGGGTAACTTGTTCTTGATAGCGGGAGTGGCTATCGAATAGTTACACAACCCTCCACCCTTGCCTTCGTTGTAGCCCATTGCCTTGGGGATCCCGTCTTTGGGGTTGGAATTGAAACTGTATTTCAAATATGCGTCGTAGATATTTTCATTGGTCAAATAGTCGCTAACAAACTTCAGGACCATCACTCCAATCATAATTGGAAGCACATACGACACAGCACCAGTTAATTCAAATAGAATAACCACCACACACATGGTTAACTTTGTAATACCGGTCATAAATGCACCTGCACCAATAACAGCATAGGACGAAGGAGAAACCAAACATGAGTTGGTGGTGCAGGTGTCTAGTTGTCCGAATAATGTAAACTGAATCCAACTGGAAACAAGTCCAAACATCCTTCCACATGTAGCACCAATCACCAAAGAAGGCATCAATATGCCCCCAGGTAAGATGGTTCCGAAAGTATACACACTTAACAAGAACGCCTGAACTGCGACGTAGCATAATTTGATGGAGGTAACCCAATCATCTGGCGAACAAATCACATTGATGGAGTTTCTGTAATTGCTGTTATCATGGTTGCTAGGTTCTGAATCTTTTGGGCAGCTGATGAATAATATCTGCAATAATGAACTCAAAGGTAACCTTGTGATTACAAAAGGATAGTTTAGTAAAGAAGTGACAATAAAGATCAAAATCACCTCAATATAGTTGCCAAACCGCTCATTCACATGAAAGAGCTGGCATAGTCTCGATTGCACACCCTTTCTGAAATTAGCTACTTGGAATTTGGAGTTCAAGCTTATAAAAAAGTAACCGTACAATGCACCCATAACGCCTATAATAAAAAATGGGAACAACTCCAATAAAAACCAACTGAAATTACCGAATTCAACCTCAAACAAATTCCTCTCATCAAAGCTGCTACCCTCAGTAAAGATTCTAGACCCCACCAATACAACCAAACTCACGGTGGCACTTATAAACGAGTTCCACATGATTTTGGTAGGCATGAAGTAACTAGGAATACACTCAATCACAAACAATACCCCACCAATGGGCGAATTGAAAGATAAAGAAATGCCGGTGGCAGTTGCGGCTGATAACAATTCTCTTCTTATAGCCTCATTGATTGCATCTCCAAACACAAAGTTATAGACCACATTCATGATACAACAACACACATGGATCAAAGGACCCTCTTTACCGAGCCAAACGCCACTGCCCACCACACAGGTCAAACCCAAAATCTTATAGCATAATGTTTTCAACCCCAAATACGAAGAGAGGTTGTAATTGAAACCCAGAACAATTTCCTTGACTTCAGGAATACCAGATTGCTGGATCTCAGGAGCGTTTTCGGCGATGAAAACCGTGAAAACTATCAAAAAAAGCCCGGATATCACATAAATGGGAAAATTCACAAACACATCAGTCACTGAATCAGAAACATTAACAAGCATCTCCGACCAGTCAGACCAATCGTCCACAGGGCACGACAGGTATGGGTTTAACAACGACCACCGGTCACGTTTACCCAAACATAATCCTTTTCTGAGATCATTCAACCATACCGAACAAAGATCAATCATCATCACAATATAACCACACACCACAGCACTGATAAATATGGTGATCCACTTTTTTGTGGTGAACAGCGAGTTGTTTTTGCCTATAGGCATGGTCATTGTTTCGGTGTACCAGTCGATAAACGTGTTATTAGGATACGACTTGGCACGAATGACCCCTTCTTCATGCACAAGTTGCGATATATCGTATTCGAGGGTGGGTATGTCATTGTTGTATTTAAGCTTCGATTGTTTGGAGAACATAGTTATACCAGATAACTTGAAGCAATGCAGTTAATATATAGTTGTGAAGAGTGAATTGTCGATAAATTGTATGCGTGACAGCACGGGACAGTGTATATCGGCAAATTATGAATGCAACAGAAGCAGTTGATAGAAATGAAAAGATCGCGCGCTAAATTTTTTTTATCAACAAGATGTCTTTTCTAAACAGAACTACAACCAGTGGTACCGCCGGAGCCTCGGCCACGAATGGACAGGAGCTTGTCAATGACATATCAATCAACAACCCGCCAGAAGACTCTGTAACCGATTTGGCATTTTCGACACAGCAAGATTTGTTAGCCGCTTCGAGTTGGGACAAGAAGGTCAGAATCTACGAAATCGACGCAAACAGTGGCCAGAACCAAGGAAGAGCATTATATGAACACGAAGGACCAGTATTTACCACGAGATTCTCAACGGACGGTACCAAAGTTATCAGTGGTGGTGCTGATAAGCAAGTGAAGATATTCGACATAGCGAGCCAGCAACAGCAGCAAATCGGAGCGCATGATGCGCCAGTTAGAAGTGTCAGATACGTGGAATGTGGACCTACAAACACCCCTGTAGTTGTTTCTGGATCGTGGGACAAGACTTTGAAGTATTGGGATACTAGAAGTCCTCAGCCAATTTCCACCATCAATTTACCAGAAAGAGTTTATTCCATGGACTCTTCGCAAAAGTTGCTTGTGGTGGGGTGTGCTGATAGACACTTGGTGGTGATTGACTTGAACAACCCACAACAGATATTTAAGACGTCTATTTCGCCATTGAAATGGCAAACCAGAGTGGTTTCGTGCTACCCGCAAGGAAATGGGTTTGCAGTTGGTTCGATCGAGGGAAGATGTGCATTCCAGTACATTGATGACACAGAACAGCTGAAATTCGGGTTTTCGTTCAGATGCCACCGTAAGCAGCCCAATAATACAAGCACGGCTTTAAGAACAACCGGAGATTCTCACATTTACGCTGTCAACGACATCTCGTTCCACCCTATATATGGTACCTTCAGCACTGCAGGTAGTGACGGGACCTTTTGTTTCTGGGACAAGGATGCCAGACAAAGATTGAAGAACTTCCCAGAGTTGAACTGTTCCATCACAAGCACCGCATTCAACAAGAACGGTAGCATCTTTGCATATGCTATGAGTTATGATTGGGCACAAGGACACCAGGGTAACCGTAGCGACTATCCTACGCTGATAAAGTTGCATCCCACGAACGATAATGAGATCAAGCAGAAGAAGAAGAGATAGTGGGGTTTTAACCACCCCAAAAGTAAGTAGAGTAGAATGCAAAGTAGTAATTTCAACTTTCCAAACAAACTTTCCAAACAAGCTATAACAAATATAACCCTGGATCATTCCAAAACCCCAACCATTCCAAACCCCAACCTTTCCAAACTATAACAAACAGAACCCTGAATCATTCCAAACTACAACTAAAAATACTCCAAACTATAACAAAAAAGAACCCCAACCATGTCTTCGGAGACAAAACACGAAATTGTTTGGAAGTCGCAACCAATTTTTTCAGATCTTCTCGAGACAAAATTTTCAAATCTAATTGGAAGACGGCTCACAAACACACACTTCAACGAATATGTACCCAAAGAGGGAAATGAACTGTGAACCATTCTTGGAACAACTAGAGGTTGTAAACAAGGGAATGGCGGAAATGCAGAGCCAGCCGCAAGGCTTTTATAAAAGAAAGCAGTATGGAAGCAAAAGAGTTCCTCAATACTACCACAATCAACAAGTTCCCAACCCGGCCCAGAACCAGACCCAGTCTAGCGGAGGGTTCCAAAATGAATACTCGCAGTTATCATTGGAAGAACAGTACTATAGCAAGACCAGCTTTAATCCGCCGGTAATTTTCGACCCCTTCAGCACCAGCTACAACAACAGCACCAGCTACAACAGCACCACCATTAGTTTGTCGAACAACTTGCACAACAACTTGTTGAACTATAAACAAACCAACAATATCTGGGGTAATAGCAACACCAACCAAGGAATTAGCGATGCGACAGTATGGGGCTAGGGCACGGGCGACTCGATGTGATTCACTTAAAAGGTAGAGGATAGGACAGTAGGTTTGCAGTAAGTTGTAATTTTATCAGGTAAGGTTTTTAGAATAGAAAAGTTGATTTTAAAATGTTGGATTTTGAAACGGGTTCAGTGGTATTCACATTGACGGTAATTAAAAGTAGGGAATCAGAATGTCACTGGTGTTGTATAATTTACATATTATTTTTTCGATGTACTCTTACTGGTGCGCCATCGCTCTGACTGCCCAAACAGGAAGTTAAGCTTTTGTGTCGCACGTCGAGACACAAAAAGGAATTTTCGTTTCTTTAGGGGTTTCAACACTGGGCATTAATTGCAGTGCATCATCCTACTAGTTCAGTAGTCATTTTGCCACTTACACCTTGTAATCCACATCGTGTTGGGACAATTCTCATCCTTAAACAGTGAAAACAATCTCAAGTCACCGGAAAACAGTGCACAAGTTCTCCCGAACCTACTCACATATCTTTTGTACGATATTTTGATCATTCGGTTTGGTCCCACTTGCAGTCATACTTGCTAGTACAGAGTAGTGTGGATTGCAACAGAGGAACCTTAAATACCTCAACAAAATTTACTACTTTGGCTGTTCAGTGAGATTCTATCAAAATATTTTCAGGGTCCTACCAGCCGGTGAAATTATTGACGTTCTGAAACACCACCCAGATTCCATTTTGTGTATTTTCGTGGTCACAAGATCCCATCAGTGCCCAAAGACATAGTTAGTAACCCTAATCAGGGAATTTTTTGACGCCTGCGGAGTTTTCCTGTTTGGCAAATATCCAGTTTACCAAGTTTCCTCGCATCATCTTCCAAATGAGTCAACACAGTACTCCTCACATAAGGTTGAACAATGACGGCAAGAAATATCTAGACAACACCTCAAAAATATCGGACGCTCAAGCAACCACGCAAAAACAATTGTTGAATGCTTATGTGTATGACTTTTTAATCAAAAGCAGATTACCTCACACCGCTAAGACCTTTGTCAACGAAGCAGAGGTTCCTGATAGCGCAGACGATCAGAACTCGCCGGGTACGAAAGGCGGTACAAATTCTAACGACAAAAAGCTATCCCCCTCACAAAGTCCTGAAATTTTGCAGTTCCACAAAGAAAATAACTTGCCTGTTCTGAAAGTAATGATGGACTCGCCTCAAAGTTTTCTTTTTGAATGGTGGCAGGTGTTTTGGGATGTTTTCCAAGCCAAAAATAATAATAAACAGTCATCTCAAGTTGCCATGCAGTATTACCAACTACAATTGATGAAGCAAAGACAACAACTTGATTTGTCCTCTATCAATAACAGTATGATGGGCCAGAGTTTCAGCAATCCTATGCCCCAGAATATGGCTCAGAATGTTCCTCCAGGAAATATTTCTCAAGGAGGCATACCCCAAAGCAATATACCTCAAGCTAGTAATGGTACTGGTACCATGAACAATACTCAACTACAACAACAACAGCAGCAGCAACAACAACAGCGTTTAGTCATGCAATACATGATGAAACAACAACCTCAGCAACAACAGCCTCAGCCTCAGCAAAGACAGCTGCAACCTCCACAACCGCCTCAACAGCAGCCTCAACAGCCTTTGCCTCCAGGAGTAAACTCTAATGGTCCAAACATGCAACAACAACCAATGGCTAATGGTATGAACAATAATCCTAATATGCAACAAATGTACATGATGCAGAACCATCAACAAAATACCATTCAGCAGCATGCACAGAGCCAAATGAATCACCTTCGTCTTCAGGCAGCAGCAGTGGCAGCACAGAAAGAAAATGAAAAACCAATTGGAGGTAATAGTGGATCTCCACCTATTAGCAATCAACAACCACCTTTGAACGGTGGTATGCCGTTCAATGGACAACCTAATTATCAGCAGAACATGGTTAATGGAAGATCTATGAGTAAGGACATGGTGCAAAATAATTCAGGGAATCCGGGTAGCGGAGCTATGAACAACAGTGCTAAAAATGTCAATGCTCTTCACGATTACCAAATGCAGTTGATGCTATTAGAAAAGCAGAACAAAAAGAGGTTGGATATTGCACGTAGCAGTGGAACCAGTGATCCAAACTTGTTGGAATCTTTGGCATCAGGCATGATGCCTCCTGGAGACCAGCTGTTGCAGCTGGTATTAACTAATGGTATGACTGCAAATCCTAATATCAATTATCCTATGAATAATCTGAATAATATGCAAGGAATGCATATGGTAGGAGGAGGTCCTCAAAATATTAATGGAGTTCCTCAGGGTATAGGTGGTCCTGGACAGATGGCTGGTATGTCTATGGTTCCAGGCGGTATTCCTGGTATGCCACAAGCACAAATGCCAGCGCAGATGCAAGGTCAAATGCCAGGCCAGATGCCAGGCCAGATGCCAGGCCAGATGCAAGGTCAGATGCAAGGTCAGATGCCAGGTCAAATGCCAGGCCAGATGCCGGGTCAAATTCCAGGTCAGATGCCAGGCCAGTTGCCAGGTCAAATGCCAGGTCAAATGCCAGGCCAGATGCAAGGTCAGATGCAAGGTCAAATGCCAGGGCAAATTCCAAATCAAAATCCTAATCTTACTCAACCACCAGGGCAAACACCTGCTAATAAACCCTCACCTGCAACAGGACCATCACCAGTCATAAATAGTAAACCCTCACCCGGAGTGGTCACTAAGAGAAAGAAAGAACCAGTTAAAAGGAGAAAACAAAGCGTAGCAAGTGCTACAGGACCTGGTTCAGCCCCAAACACCGCACCTACTCCTACAAGTGCACCTACACCTTCTCATCTTAAAAAAGAGATTGCCACGCCTTTGACACCAGCATCAGAAACACCCAATGACACCGCAAATAAACGTAAGCGGAAAAATGCCGAATCTCCAAAGAAGCAACCTCTGAAAATGAAGAAAGACACTGGTAGTACCACAAGCTTGGGTAATGTCATCAAGGAAGAGACCGAAGATGCTTCGCGTAATAACGAAGAAGTGGTGAATGCATTGGTGCCTCCATCTGCGATTTCAAGCAACTTTAACGAGCTAGGACAGGACCAGATGTTTTCCATGGAAGTATTGGATAACAATTCGAACGACAATTTGTTTGGAAATTCCACACAGAACGGTTTGGATGACATTGAATTCGATTTTAATCTGTTTTTGGATTCCAACGGTAATGATGGGATTAACAGCTTTAGCTGGGGAGGAGTTGACACTATAGAAGGCGATTCCTAGGTTTCGTATACAAAAGTTCACGACATTACTTTGGTAAATTTTCTAATCTAAAATACTGTAATATATACATTGTACATTAGTTATTACGTAGTCCTGTTCCATTTTGGCTCGTTATACCACACGGCTGCCAATACAAGAGATATAATACTGACTAGTAATCCCGAACTCAATTCTGTGGACGGAAATTGTAACCAGCAGTATTCATGCAAAAACCACACAGCTACAGAAATAGCAAATGGCCAGTTAGTCATTGACAATAAGTAAGGCAATTGCCATGCGTACCAGGAAAGAAACTGGTAATGTAAAGATCTGGAAAACAATACTCCTATGACATTACAGGTGCTCATGACGAGCATTATCAATCTTGGGCCATTGGCGGTATTCAAGAACAAATTATCCTGGGAAGCAGTGTTGGATAATACCTTAAAGGCATCATTGACCAATTGTGTAACTGATTTACCAGTCACTCTTGGTGACAAATATCTTGTGAACATAAACAAAACCAACAAAGATATATGACCTACCAATAACCCATTTGAAAAGTTATCAGATAAAAATACTTGTTCAGGAACAAATCTCCAGTTAACAGTCCATTCGTACAAAAACTTTCTATCAAACTTGAAAGCATTTGACAAATATTGCCATCTCAAGTATTGAGCAGTTTCATCATGGAACATTGGCAATAAGAACTTCCAGCCAATGGCTACTTGAATAACGGGAATAACAGACAAGACTGCCAAAGTCTTTACCAAGTTCTCTCTATTTAAGAAGTAAACCACTATAATGAATCCTGGCAAGTACAATAATGCGTTCATCTTGACAGAAATAGCAAGACTGAACAAATCTGCAGCTATACAAGAGGCAACAAAAACTAGGGTATGGCCTAGTTGATTATACCACTTGGCAGCTTGCTGGAGAATCAATACCACACCAACCATGGCCGCAGTGGTAAAGCAATCGTTAAACAAACGAAGCACATAAATAGAAATCAACCTCTTGGAACCCAATAACAATCCTAAGCACCACGGTGGAGCATCTGAATAGGTAAGCATAGTCATGACGCCTGTAAAGGTGAAAAGATAGCTGAATAGTGTCTGAGCAGCCTTGATATCGGATCCTTCTTCTGTTAGCCAATTAATAACTTGGTAGACCTGAACAAACCCTGCTGGGTATACAATAGGACCCGAGTCACCTTGAATCAAACTATAGTCTATTTCGCCTTCGTTGACCAAGTGAATTTGCTGAATATACGTCCGGAAATCTATTTCGGTATACGGGACCTTTGCAATTACAACTTTGGTGATAATTGACATCATGAACACGATTATAGGACCCAAGATGGTTTTTGTGTGCTTGTCAAATAACAAGGCGTGCACCCCATCACGTATGTCACATAGCACATTTTTCAATGTGAATTCGGGAAGAGGTTCCATTTCATCGTCTTGCACTTTATTTTTCGATTCTGCAGCCGCCTTTTCACCAACCGTAGACTTGTTCAGGTGGTTCATAGTTTTGAGATTCTCATTTTTCAGATTCTCATTTTTCAGATTCTCATTTTTCAAATTCTCATTTTTCAGATTCTCATTTTCAAGATCACAACTTCAGAAACAAAACTACACCGATTTTGCTATTACAACGTCTATAAAACTATATGACCATAGACTTGTTGGATTTCTTCTTCAAGGTTCTCAAGACGTCTCTTCTACGTCTTTTGCACTCTCTGGTTATGTCACCTCTCATTTTCCAAAACCACTGTTCATACAAGGTCTCGTGTTCATCGCCATCTTCCACAGCCTCGCCTTCCCCTTCGCCTGGCAAAACAGTGGCATCGCGTGCGTAACCAAGCTTGCTGATTTGAGTTTGGGTCTGTAAAAACGGCGAATCTTTGTGCATCCAAAAAAGCCCTGTGTTTTTGGTGGGAATTTCAGTTAGCTTAGGAACGTCAGCATGCACTTTGAGTTGCTTTAAGACTTTCTTTTGATCTTCTTCGTCGACACCTTTTGTTTCGTCAATGTCATCTTCTTGCAACGCAATGTTGAACTTGGATTCTGTAGGATTGAATAAACTTCTTAAGGTTTCGGTATTGTTGACGGCAGTACCAAAGGAAGGAATGAATTCTTGCTCTGAATCTGAATCTTTTTGTTCTTGTTCTTGATCTTCGTCTTTTTGTTCGTCTTTTTGTTCGTCTTTTTGTTCGTCTTTTTGTTCGTGTTCTTCTTGTTCGTCTTTTTGTTCTTCGTCTTTTTGTTCTTGCTCCTCTTCCTCGTCTTGCTCCTCTTCGCCTTCCTCCTCCACAGCACCATGAGCGTCATCATATTCCCTACTAATACTTTCGGTACTATACTGCTGTCCCAACGTATCAAAGTCCAACTCATTTCCTTCATCACTCTCATCATAATACACTTCTTCCATAGGTCTTTCTGCCTGTTCTTTGAATGATTCAATTGCAGATTCATCAAAACGCATCATTCCTCCTTCAAGTCCGTGGTCTTTGGTTTGTTCTTCATAATCAAATCTAACAACCTTCTTCCTTCCCTTCTGGTCAACCACAACCTCATCTTCATCTTCTCCTTCAATTTCAGCTGGCTTGTCAAAGTCAAAGGTCTCAAACATAGACGACAATACTGCAAGTGACTTAAGCTTATCTTTACTCAAGTCTTGCTTGTGTGCTGTAGGCAATTCTGTTTCGATATCTTTTCCATAGTCCAACGCCTGTTGACCGCTTATAGCACAAGTTAAACGTTCTATCACATGGTCATCTCCACTTTTCCAAGCTCCATTTTCATATTCCCAAGTCAAGTCGTTGATAGTCTTGTTCTTTTCGATACCCCATAACTTTGTTTTGTAGGACTTGAAGTGCTTCAAGTTTCCGTTGACCAAGATTCTTAATGTTTGGGTTTTTAATGCACTTTTGTTTCGGGCAGTCTTTCTGATTCTCCCTCTGATGATATCTCCGCCCCCCGAACTGTGTGAATTAGCCTGCTCGTAGTATTTATGAGCATTTGTCAATGCTCCATACGACTTTGACCCCAAAAGAGTGTGGGTTGGAACACTATTCTTTAGGTTGCCTGACATATTGTGGAACGTGTGTGGACTCTTGGAGTATCCGTTATTGATTTGCTGGGTTGTTAAGGTTTTGGTTATAGGATTAATCCGAACTTTTGTCGTGGCTTCTTGTATCCTGTTATTTCTTTCCGTTTGTACCCTATGCATATTTTTGACTTGCTTGTTTCTGTTGAAATCCTTTTGCCATTTGGCGTGGAAGTCGGGCTTGGACTTTTCGATGGTGAGTTTAAGACCCATGAAAACCACGTTATTGAGCGACTTTTTCAATTTGCCATATTCGGTTTTGGTGATGTTCAAGGTGATAAACCCAAACGAGTGGGTGTTGGTTGGTTTAGTGTGAAGCTCTAATGGCTTGACGACCTCTCCGTATTTGCTGAATCGATCATTCAACGACTTGGGATTCTCGGCTAGCTTATTGGATATGTTTCCTATATGGAGTCTTGTCTCCATCTTATCTTCACTCATTGCGATGAGCTTTCGCATTTTTCTGGCGGTACTAAATATTGTTGATTTTACTCACTGCTTCCAGGTTGTTTGTGTATAAGTGTAGGTGTTCATTGTAGATTGGGTAAATGGCGGATATTGATTCTAGAATCCAAAGGCTGTGGGAAAAAGTCAACGAAATCTTCCACAATAGAAATGTAGAAGGCTACTTTGAAGCTAATGGAACAGAAGAGAGGGATGAAAATAATGTAAATGGCGAAAATGACGAAAGTGACGAAAGTAACGAAAGTGAAAGTAACGAACATAACGAAAGTAACGAACATAACGATAGTAACGAAAGTAACGAAAGTAACGATACAAATGGACTAGTAATAGAAATCCCACCAGCGCTCAAAGCGTTGGTGGAGTCGCAGCCAAACAATCAAGCACTCCAGCAACAGATCAAAGACATGCTTATGGAATGGTTTTGGAGAGGTTTCTACAAAGGCATTGCCACCAGCGAATAGTAAATAAGTAATATATAGCATTCAAGTGGACTGCCACAAGTCCTTCAAACCCATCACAGACGTGATGGTACCCGCAAACCCAACATCACCTTCAGTAAAGTGCAAGTAGTTCAATGAGTTCAATGCGACAAACATATCTAAAAAGTCCCACACCAACTTTCTCTTGGACTTGTAAATCTTTGTCTTGATTTCTTCCACGTTCGCCTTCTCGTCGTGTGTGGTGGCCAACTTGGTGGTGTTGATCTGAATCGATCTGAGCGAGTTCACCACACCGGCAATAAGACCAAGCAACCAAAATCTCGAGGCCCAGGTGGATGCAGTGGAAAACTTGGACTTGTTGATCAATCCCAACATCTTCAAGAAAATAAACCCATCAATCGTCAAGTAGCCTGCGTAGCCCAAGTTTCTAATCACAGTAGTCTGTTGCAATACCGGATCCATCAATTTATTGTCAAAGGTTTTAGCAGCAGTGTCCAAATGCAGCAAAGGCTTCAAGAACCTCATACCCTTTCTCAAGAACGTCACCTGGTTCTTCAACTCCTTGAACATACCAACCACGTCGGCGCTATACCCGGTTCTGTGCAAGTAGTAGCTCAAGAATCTAGACAAATAGGCCACCAATCTGAATGCCTTCTCTCTCTTAGGAGCACTTTCCAAAAACTTCAAGATCTTAGCATAGGTAGGGTGGTAGATAATAGCGTCGGCAACCATAGTGTGATTAATAGCGATTCTTTTGTTTATCCAATCACCAAAATGACTATGATTGTGAAATAATCACTTGTGAAAGTTTGGGGTAAATTTCAACCACCGGAGCCGAGGCCCGCGCGACATCGGAGAAAAGGATCCAATGTCGCAGGCTTATGTAAGCGGGTTTGTGCTTATGTAAGTAGATAATCTCGTGCACAAACCCGCTTACATAACCAGATAATCGCTTACATAAGCATATACTTAACGCGCGGTGTAAACAAACATCACAAACATGAACATGAGAGCCAACAAGGAGAATGAGGATCCCATGGAAAGCAAAACCATGCCGATTCTCTCACAGAAGGAGTCGATCAAGTTGAATAGGAGGGTTAGTTTTGCACCAGAGGTTACGTTACACAAAATAGATATTGTTGGCCGAAGAGAAACCATTGGCCATTTTGGTTATGACAGCCAATCTGACTCCCAAGAGTCGTTTACCGGTTCAGAGGTGTCTCAGAACGATGAAATAGACCGTAGTGGCAAGGATATATTGTCTGATAGTAGCGACGAAGACGAACAGGAGCATAACCATGAACTCACCGAGTCGTTCACAAAGGTTAGGTTGAATGATTCTCCGAACAAAATGCCTTTGTCACCTTCCAAGTATAAGATTACGACTGTCAGCGAAAATGATACTGAGGATATCCATCGGTTACCCAAGATATCTGTTGAAAGTATTGAAGAAGACATGGACTTTACTGAGCCTATTGGTAGTAAGAGGGTAGATCAGAAAGAAACTGACATGGAAATTACCACTGCTGTGTCAAATTATCAAAAGCTGCAAAACTGGGATGCAGGAGAAGGTGAAGAAATGGAGTTTACTCAACCAGTTACGATTCAGCTCCCAGAACCAGTATCCACTTTAGTTCCAATTGAAGAGGAAATGGAAATGACTCAACCTGTGCTGGCGCAAGTAATGACTCAACCTGTGCTGGCACAAGCAATGTCGACCTTGGAGGAGCTGCAAAAACTCCTGGAACCACAAGAAATACAAGAAACTGAACAAGAAGAGATGGAATTGACACAGCCTATTCTGAAGATAGTGATGTCGGTTCCAAAGATAACGATGCCAGCTCTTCAAACAACTGACACCGCTGAGCCAAAACCGTTGGAAGAAGAAATGGACCTCACCCAACCTGTTAAACCAAGTTTAGCATCTATTCAGCAAATCGATGAAAATGAAATCTCCAATGACGAGGAGATGGAAATGACACAGCCTGTGAAGTCAGGAGTTACTCTGAACCACAAAGAACATGATATTGAGGAAGAAATGGAAATGACACAGCCGGTAAACAAGCTTGAAAACAAGACAATGCCCCTTAAACCTATTTTGAAAGCTACCAGCCACAAATCTCCAAGCTTATCTCCACTCCGAACTCCATTGAAAGCCATAAGTAAGAATTCATCAAAAGAAAATACTCCCCACTTCCCTGATATTCAGATTCCCATTCCTTTTGACTTGTCCAACAAAAGGTTGAGTGACTTCGAGGACTACGCTAGTGGCAAACAACGTAAATTGGACAATGTTGTCACATCACAAGTGCCGTTGGCCGATATTACCAATGAATCTTTTGATGAGATAGAGGACCCTAATTACGAGAATGTTTCATTGTCACAGTTCTTGAATGACTTGGGAGTAAACTTCTATGATGATTTGGAAATCGGTAGCTTGGAAAGAGTCAGTTTTTCAGCTACCTTGAATGAAGAAATCAAGTTTGCTGATTATATTAAGGCTTCCAACAAGTTGTTGTTGCACTCTTTGTTTGATTTTAGTAACAACGAAATGATGAAAAACATCAATGAAGGAAAAACCATTTTTAAACAGCTTAATGATTCAATCATGCTGAATAATCCTAAACTATTTAGAGAGTTTTATTCTTCCAGCAACGAAGAAAAGCTTGTGATGAAGTCGGAGTTTTTATTACTTAAGGACTTCAGTAGATTTCAAGCTAAAAAGATCTGGTACAATTGGAGAATACAGTTGATTGAAAACTTAATACTTCAGTTGGACGAAAGGTATCAAGCTTTAAGACAGGACAAGATAATATATTTACAGAACTTGGAAAGAATACACACAGTTTTCAACGAAAACTACGAAGCCTACCAAAAATTGACCGAAAAGTTGACCAGGTTGAAACACTTTAAAGAAATGTATTCTAACTACTCAGAAGAAGAAATCTCCAACATCAAAGTCGAACTATTCAACATCAAGAAAAACTTGCAACAATTGAACCACGATATCGAGGAAAACAACGTCAAAATATCTCAGCTCGATTCTCACATTGAAGCCAATACCGCTCAAATCGATATTTTGAATTCTGACATTAAAACCAAGCAACAAATCGTAGAAGCAAACAAAAACTACGAAATAAATGAGGTGAAGTCATTGAATTTGAAGTTCAAAATACTACAAGAATTAACAGGCATCCACTATCTCAGTAAGGATAACATCTCAAATGAAGTTGCATTCGAATTTAACAATTTCAAGATTGTATTGAATTTCGATCAACCACATATATTCAATTTGTCCATACTAAAAAACACATTTAATAATAAGTGGTTAGGATTCTTTACCTTGAAATACTTCAATTCCTTAAAAACAAACGATTTCATCGAGAACTGCAATATCTTGAATAAGGTTTTACAAAAACTCAAAATCATTGATTTGGATATATTCAAGATATCTTGCAAATTTCCTATTCAAACACAGTACAATCACATCGATCTGAATACTTATGACGACTTACCACTGACCATCCGCTTTATTATCAGATATTTGCATGGTGATACCAACAGTAAATTCAATATTTCACTAGACATCCAAGATATCTTGAACTATCCAAAAACCATTTCCATGTCGTATGAAATAGTTAAATCCGAAACTAAATTCGATAGAGCTTCGGTGCTCTCCAACTTGATCAAAGACTGTTACAAGTCTAATAACCTATTGGACAATATTCTGGTGTAGTAATGACAATATTCTGGTGTAGGAATAACAATATTCTGGTGTAGGAATAACAATATTCTGGTGTCAAGTAGATGAACTTGGTAAACACACGCCACGAGTGCGAAAAAACCGGTTGAAATTTTCAACAATAGTAACCACAATAACAGCGATGGAAGAACCAGTGGATATCTCCTATTACTTGGGCAAGAAGGGTGAGAACCTTGGGAACTTGGATGTTCCTTTGGGAAACGGTGAAATCGTGTCTATTAACTTGGTTGATGAATTGCCTGAGGACCCTAGCGAATTGACCAGTTTCTTGGAAACGGAAGAGTGTCCTAGTAAGTACTGGATCAGTATTGCACAGGCATATGCTACTTTGGATAAATTGCAGGACGCCAAGTTTGTTGTGGATAAGGCTATTCAAAACAAGAACTTTAACAATCAGGATATAAATAAATTGGAGAAGTTTTCCAATTGGTTGGTATTGAAAAATGTAGCTTATGGAAATGACAGGTTCAAAAACTTGGAAATCTTGCAGGATTATATAGTTAGCAGTGACGAAATTGAAAGCAATGACAACGATGTGGGTTACTTATCATTAAAGGCCACTTACTTTTTGTTCCTTAACAGAGAAGAAGAATCTTTAAAGTGCTTTGAAAAATTGTTGGAACTTGATGAAACCAACTGTTTTGCCATGTTGGGAAAAGCTCAGATATTATTGAAGAAAAGTAAAAACTACAGTCTGATCTTGAAGTTATACCAGCAAGTGTTGTTGTTGAATCCAGTTATCAAACCAGACCCAAGAATTGGTATTGGTCTTTGTTTTTGGTATTTAAAGGACTACAAAATGGCGGTCAAGAGTTGGGAAAGAAGTTTGCAATTGGATTCCAAAAACTTGAAAGCAAACATCTTATTGAACTTGGCCCACTTCAACCAGAACTTCAACTATTCGTTAAGTGACGAAGAGTTCAAAGCCAATTATTTGAAATGTTTGCAGGATTTGAAATCCAATTATCAAGTGAACTCCAGTGATCCAATCATCTTATTGACTTTTGTCTCATACTACTTTTCCAAGGGTAAGTTTGAATTGGTGGAGCAGATCTGTAACAAAATCATTGGAAAGGTCACCAATGCATCCAATGGCGACTCCCAATCTAACGGAAGCAAATTATCGAAATCCTTAAACAAATTCCAAACTAATTTATTGTCCCAGTGTTCCTTTTGGTTGGGTAGATGTTATTTCAACAAACAGGATTATAATCAAAGTCAGAGATATTTCCACGAGTCCTTGAGATTTGATGAAGATAATTTGTTGTCAAAATTAGGATTAGGTCAATCCCAAGTCAGCAGAGGTTCATCTCAAGAAGCCATAATAACATTTGAGAACTTAATCAAATTGTATCCTAAGAATTTGGAAATCAACTACAGTCTTGGTTTGTTATATTCCAGGCTGAAATCAAAGAAAAAGTTGGAAATGTCTATTTCGATTTTAGAAAGATATATCAACTTGTGTAATAATAGGGGAATAACCACTTTGAGTAATGTGGAAAATGACGAGGAGGAAGATTTATTGGCATTAAACAAGGAGCCAGTTATCTTGAATGCTTACCTTATATTGAGTAGGTTGTATGAGTCCAGAGATGTCAACCAATCATTGAACTATCTCAACAAGGCAGTGGAATCAAGACAGCAAATCAATAAAGCAGTTCCATTAGAAATTTACAATAACATTGGTGTTTTCAACTTCAACAAAAACAACTACGAGATTGCTTCTAAGAACTTTTCATTGGCTCTTGACACTTTGAAAGATGTTGAAATCAAGAGAGCAGACAAAACTGAAGAACAGAAGGAGTTGTTGGTACAGGATTTGAAGATCACTTTGGATTACAACTCGGCAAGATCATTAGAAAATTCCAACAAAGAAGAATCCATTGCTATCTACAAGAGCTTGCTCGAAAACTGTGGTAACTACTATTCAGCCAAGTTGAGATTACTTTTTATCAATTTGATCTCCACAAATGAGTCCACAAAAGAAGAAATCAAGTTGGAATTGGAAAACTTGTTGACTATTGGACCTTCCAATTTGGAAATCAGATCATTCTACAGTTGGTTTGTGAAGACGTTTGGTAAAAAGCTTGGTTTGAAACCGGATGCTGACACTGAACATCAAAAGGAAACGTTGGTTTCATACAACTCTCACGATTCATATGCGTTGATTTCTTTGGCCAACATCTACTGTGTGATGGCTAGAGAAACCAAGTCCGGAAGCTCCAACGATGAAAAGCGTAGAAAATACTACGTGAGAGCAATTGAATTGTTCTCTAAGGTTTTATCGATAGATGCAAAGAATGTTTACGCTGCACAGGGTTTGGCAGTTGTTTACATTGAAAACAAGGAATTAAACAAAGGATTGGATATCTTAAGAAAAATTAGGGACTCGTTGAATGACATATCGATCTATTTGAATTTGGGCCATGTTTTGCTTGAACTGAAACAATACACTAAAGCCATTGAAAACTACGAGGTTGCATTAACCAAATTCACTCACGGTAAGGACTCGAATATCTTGACTTTCTTGGGTAAGGCCTGGTACTCCAGAGGTAACTTTGAAAAGAATTTGGTGTACTTGAATAAATCGTTGGAATACAGTAAATTGGCGTTGGAAACATCTACTGCAGCTGGTGGATCAAAGGCCTTGAACTCGTTAAAATTCAACATCTCGTTTATTGAATTTCAAATAGCAGACCACTTGATCAAATTGCCAGTCATTGAAAGAAAGGTAGAAGATTTCGACGTTGCCATTGATAACTTAAACGAAGCAATCAAGATATTAAACGAGTTGTCTGCCGACGACGAGAAGAACCCACCATATTCCAAGACAGATTTGAAGGCAAGAGCCAATTTGGGTGTCAATACCTTGTTGAACAGGTTGATCCAATCATTACAAGAAACAAGAGAGCACAACCAAGAGTTCCAAGTGAAATTGGATGAAGCCAAGAAGATCAGAGAAGATGAGAGAAACAAAATGTTAGAGCTTGAAAGAGAAAGAGAGTCACAGTTGAGATTGTTAGAGGAAGAAAGAGTAAAAGAAAGAGCCAGATTACAAGAGCAAGCCAGCCAATGGGCCGAAGAATCCAGAATGAAGGTTGAGGAGGAAAACGACGACAAATTATTTGACGATGAGAATAAGGATGAAAATGGAGATGGCGAAGGCAAAAAGAAAAAGAAGGGTAGAAAATCCAAGAAAAAGAAAGACATTATTTATGACAGTGAAGAGGAAGAGCTCGAGGCATCCGATAACGAAACCAAGACTGAGACCAGCAAGAAAAAGAGAAAGATTGTGGAAGATGAAGATGATGAAAATAACGAAAACGGAGAATCTACCAAAAAGAAAAAAGTGTTCAAGTCCAGTGAAACTATCGAAGACAGCGACGACGGATTAGAAGAAGACGACTTGTTTAACGGAGACGATGACGGTGACAACGAAGCATAGAAGTCAGTTGGGAATCTATTGTAATCTAATATACACATATATCTAATCTTTAAGCCAGTTTCTTAGTTGACGGTTGGATTCACTAGCAATTTTGAATAGTCTTTTTTCAAATTCGTCCAACGACAATATAAAGCTATTATTTATCTGTTTGCTGGCACTGTTGGAAAAACTGTATATTTCCAAGGCACGTTCCTTTATCATATACTTGATTATATCACTTAATTCCTGGTCGTTAAAAAGAGAGCAGTATTTCTCCGCCAACTTGTAGTAGTTGGATAATATTGAATGCACGTCCAAAGTCTTTGGGTCTGTACGGATGGCATTTCTGACCTTAAGACTCAAAGCTTCTGGTTGGGCCAATTCTATAAATGAGGTTCCATCGTTGGCTTCTGTAATTGCTAGCACCTCAGCAAGCCAGAGAGGTAATTCCACCTGGGTATTTTCATGGATTGGTTTTCCAGGGTTTCCTTCTAGATATCCCAATCCAGGAACTGTGATGTTAAATCTGCAAGGAACCTTTTCGCCGCTTGCAAGAATATCGTCTATATCGAAATAGTCCACTCCCATCTTGAAATGTGTTTGTTTGAGTAGTTTCAGCTTGTTTGAAGTTTCAGTTTGTTTGAAGTTTCAGCTTGTTTGAAGTTTCAGTTTGTTTGAATAGTTTCAGCTTGTTTGAATAGTTTCAGCTTGTTTGAATAGTTTCAGCTTGTTTGAATAGTTTCAGCTTGTTTGAATAGTTTCAGCTTGTTTGAATAGTTTCAGCTTGTTTGAATAGTTTCAGCCTGGTTTAGTTTCTGGTGTATGAATAGTTTCAGCCTGGTGAATAGTTCCAGCTACAAATAGTTCCAGCTACAAATAGTTCCAGCTACAAATAGACCCACAATAAATAGTACAAATAAACAGTTGAAAAAAGTTCGCGTTTGTGAAAAGTTTGAAGAGTTATGCCTGCTAAAGTCATTGATGATAGTGAGGGCTGGGTTGAGCAAGATGGCAATGCTGATGCCAAAATCAACTATAATGATGCTATAGACTATTGGACTTCAGTTCCAGCTTCGGTGAATGGAGTGTTGGGTGGGTACGGAGAACAGACGTCTGTTCCTAAGGCAGACATTATAGGATCAAGTACATTTATAAGGAAGTTGAGTGCTAGGATGCCCATACCTCAAGGAGAACCCAAGTTATCTATTGAAATGGGAGCTGGTATTGGAAGAGTGACCCGAGACTTTTTGTGGAAAATAAGTGATTCGGTCGACTTGCTTGAGCCCGTTGTGCCTTTTGTTCAGCAGATGCAAAGCGAGTTGGCTGAAGTTAGAAGCAAAGGAAAGCTTGGGGAGATTTTTAATGTTGGAATGCAAGATTGGCAGTGTCCGCCAGAAAAAGTAGGAAAGTACTGGTTAATATGGTGTCAATGGTGTGTAGGGCAGTTACCAGATGAAGAGTTGGTGAGGTTCTGGAAACACTGCAAACAATACTTAAGGCCAGATGGAACGTTGGTGGTCAAAGAAAACATAGCGCCTGTGGAAGATATTTTTGACGAGACCGATTCTTCGGTGACCAGAACTGACGACAAGTTCAGACAATTATTTGTGGCTGCTGGTTACAAGTTGATTGCCAGTGACATTCAAAAAGGGTTACCTAGAGAATTGTTTCCTGTGAGGATGTACTGTTTGAAGCCGGTTCACTTGTAGGGGGCCAGAGTCATTACATAGCACTTAATTAACTTTATCAAGTGTATTATCTAATTATCTAATGTATTATCTAATTATCTAATTATCTAATTATTATCTAATTATCTAATTATTATCTAGTGTATTATCTAATTTTCTAATTATTATCTAATTATCTAATTATTATCTAATTATTATCTAATATCTGCTTAGGTCTGGCCTACACCTAACTTGGCCGGGTTCTACTAGGTTCAAATGGAAACAAAAGCGCCAACACCCCGTTAACTGCAATCAAACCACCACATATCCACAACGGAACTGAACTGGAAGTGTCACTGTAGTATGCAATAATAGGCGAAAATACCTGGCCAAATCTGGTTACCATGATGCAACAAGCATTACCGGTGGCTCGGGCCATAGCAGGCATGATTTCCGGACTGTAAGCATAGATAACCCCAAAGTAGATGTATAAAGCAGCATAGGCGGCAGAAGCTAATGCAACATTCTGAGTATGGGTTCTAATCTGAGTGTAACCAAAAAAGAAACCAGCAGACATAAAGGCACCGATACAAAGCACCCCTCTTCTTCCCAAAACAGGCACATAGTAAAGCAAGCCCCAAGCTATGATTGGGCCTCCAATCGAACAAACGTTGCTGATGACGTTATCTCTGTAAACCCCCGAAACCGTATCAGCACTGATGTTCACACCTCGACTGGCAAGATACACTGGCAAAAAGGCGTAGAAGATAGGATAACAAATACCCAAGATCAACCACGACAATAGCAACAACACTGTTTGTCTTGCCATCTTTCTGTTGATGAACAATACCGACAAGTGGTCCTTGATCAAAGAAAGGGTCCCTCTAATGGACTGCTGTTTTCTGAAATCGGCATTGGAAGTGATATCACCACATTCTTGTAGTTGTTCCAACGTCAAGGAAAACGGCCTGTTATATTTATCGGCAATTCTTTTCAAGCCCTCGTAGGCTTCTTCGTCTCTGGCGTTGGAAACCAAAAATTTAGGAGTTTCTTGTAGTCTAACAACTGTGACTCTCAAAACTGCTAGCACCAACACTATGGCGCCGTTTACGTACCACACGTATCTCCAGCCTCTGTTATGGGCAGAATCACAGTTATCGGCAGAACCACAACTGTTATTTGGCAAGAAAGCCCAGGCAATCAATACAGCAACCGTCTGACCCACCCCCCACCATAGGGCCATTAAACTCACCAAGGTTTGCAAGTTATTTTTGAAGGGTAAGAACTCCAAAAACACGCAAGTATCCAACACCAAGTTACCACCGAAGCAAAAACTGGATAGGGCCACAAACAAGCAGTAGGTTCCCAAGTTGGACATGCCACCACAGATGATGGTGAACACGGCCGAAAAAAATAAAGAGAAGTTAAAAGCACTCTTTCTACCGATCAAATCAGCACCAAACCCCCAGAAAAAGGCACCACATATACCGCCAATAACCATGGCCACGTTGGATATAGGGAACTCTTGATTGAATTGGTAATTGATGTAGGTTCTAACCGAACTTTCAATCATCAAGATCTGAGAATCGGTAGCATAGCCCATACCGTTCAAGAAAAAGAGCTTCAAGTGGTAAGGAGTGAATCCTATTTCATCAATAGCGTTGTTTATCAACTTCATTTTCTTTGACAACACTTCGTCGTTTGACTCCAAGTCAAATAAATCTGAACCGCTCGAAGTAGAGAATGTCAGTTTGATTTCATTTAGGTCTTTTTCAGCCATCGTTTTGGTTTCAACCACTTGTTTGGTATTATCGGTTTCAATCGCTTTTTTGGTATTGGCATTGGTTTCAACCACTTGTTTGGTATTGGCATTGGTTCCAACCACTTGTTTGGTATTATCGGTTTCAATCGCTTCTGGCATATTCTTGTACAGGATTTCAGTGTTAGGACTTAAAAGAAGCTAAGTTCAAACTTGAAATAAAAACAAAATATAGAAGTGTTCTCCAAACAAAAAGCTTCAATACTGAAATATTCAAGTATTTATACAAGACAAGTCGTAATCATTATACCGGATGGTGAAGGGCCTAAACTATAATTTGCATAGGTTTTCTTGGATATGAATATTTACTTGTTTTGGTTTTTAACTGCCTGTGGTTATCGTTGCAATCTATGTTGTACTTTCTACTGGTTTGACAAAAATAACTTTAGAACTGATCAAATCTAGCTCTTCAGAAACCTTGCTATTTTCCAGTATCTCACATTTAAGAAACAAGGTTAGCAACCACAGTATTAGTATGACGTAATTGTGGCATAGCTTGGCTGAGGTTCACCCCACAGGTTCTGATTGACTGTGAAGAAACCTACTTTAACACACGATAGGAGACTTGATGGCTTAAGTGCTGGTAAGAAAAAAAGAGGGCGCTGGTGTTGGTATCTGGTATGTTGAATTATGATATCTTGTATGAATTATGATATCTTGTATGAATTATGATATCTTGTATTATGAATTTTGGTTTTTGGTTTTGGTTTCTGGCATTTGAGTTCTGGCATTTGAGTTCTGGTGAGTTCTGGCATTTAGTTCTGGTGAGTTCATAAAAGCTCAAAGCAAGAGACGAGACAAAACACATAAAACCGATATAACGGCTGTAAACGCTGCTCCATGCGGCGGCTGCCAAACGCAGGCGGATTGTCTCAATAATTACCTTTTTAGTTCAATCAAGAATCACTAATCCTCAATTAAGGGCAATTTATAACCATTTACAAGCTGAACCGTGGATGCTTTGGGTAATGGATGCTTTGGGTAATGGATGGTTGGGTTGGTTTTCGGGTAACCTGGGCCTGTCGTCACGTGATATGACTCACTTTTAATTCCAGGCCACCCTCCAAATTTCTCAATGAAAGGACTCTCTACCAATTTGATCCACGGAGCAGAAGCTCTCTACGACGACGTCACTCCTCCAATTAACATCACCACCACCTACAAGTACCCTAATGATCCTTCCAAGTTAATCAAGGCTGCTGATAGAAAGGCCGAGGATTATTTCCACAATAACTACTTTCTGTACTCCAGATTGACTCACCAGAACAGTGAGTTGGTAGAGAATTTGTTGACCAACATTGTGGGTGGGTTCCCAGTTGTGTACAATTGCGGCGTCAGCTCCTTCCACGCTGCTATTTCTCATATTAATCCTAAAAGAGTTGTGATTGGCCAGGCTTATCATGGCTGTCAAGGTATCTTGCAAATGTGGAAAAGAAACCATGGTACTGTTATTCTTCCACTTGATGATTTAGCCAGTTTTGAACAATTGGAACGTGGTGACTTGGTTCATTTGGAAACTCCAGTGAACCCCCATGCCACCTGCTTTGATATTGAGTTTTATGCGGCTAAGGCCCATGAAAAGGGTGCTTTGTTGATGGTGGATTCCACTTTTGCTCCTCCGCCTTTGCAAAATCCATTCAACCACGGTGCCGATATCGTCATGCACTCTGCCACCAAGTATTTCGGTGGTCATTCTGATTTGTTGGCAGGTCTTTTGATTGTAAAGACAAAGGAAATCCAATTCCAATTGTTCAACGATAGATTGTTTTTGGGTACCAACATTGGTAACTTGGAGGCTGCTTTGTTGGTGAGAAGTTTGAAGACCTACGAGTTGAGAATCATGAAGCAAACCCAAAACGCCAGTGCTTTGTTTAAGTTTTTGAGTGAAAACAAGGAAAGGTTCCCAGACTTGGCAGAGATATACCACAGTTCTTTGCAGACCGAGCCTTATGTTGCTAAACAACTTGTAGGAGGTCATCTGCCTACGTTTTCCTTGTGCTTGAGAACTGAAGACTTGGCCAAATCCTTCCCAAGCAAGTTGAAGTATTTCTACCATGCTACATCTTTGGGAGGTGTCGAGAGCTTGATCGAATGGAGAGCCATGAGCGAAGAAACCATTGATCCTCGTTTGTTGAGAGTCAGTGTGGGTGTGGAAGATATCCAAGATTTGATTGACGACTTTGAGCAGGCTTTGTTGTAGATATTTGTTGGAAAGATTTGTAGTTAGAAATATTTAACACTTCCTATGGTTTAGAAAAGACTGCTGTTGTTTAGAAAAAAGTATCATCTGATATTAACTAGAAAATAAACACCTACGTCAACCTCTCCATCACCTCTTTGGTGGTCAAATTATGTGCCACTAAGTTGTAATTAGTTCCTACCAAAAAAAACCCTTTGTCTGGATCCTGGGACGTTCTCCAAGTTTTATAGCCATAATACAGCCACCCAAAAGGTGGCAATGGACTTTGCTTGTTGTTGATAACTTCATCAATAAACGGAGTCTTGATACATCTTGCATTCCTTCCAGATATCAAATCAGTCATGATAGTGGGTTTATCGCTCTTGGAAATGTAATCTGCATTTCCAGTAGATTCTTTGGTGGTGGCAAATACTGTTCCTAGCTGGCAGGCACTTGCTCCTTCGTCTGTGAAGTGGTGGATGTCGTACTTATCCACAATCCCACCAGCAGGAACTACAAAGCAATCAGGGTTCATTTGCTTCACTTTTTTAAACAAACTCCACGTAGACAAATGTTCATCATAACTGTTCAAGAAATTCCCTCTGTGCCCACCGGCTTCATAACCCTGTAAAGTAACACCATCCACCAAAGGTAAGACATAATTGACTTCTTCGATGGAGGTAGCAGAAACAAAAATCAAAATGCCATGGTTTCTAAAGGCCTGGATAGTGGTTTCTGAAGGTATTCCAAAGTGAAAACTCACCATTTTTGGCTTGTACGCCAACAATTCCTCCAAGAACCCTGGAAACTTACCATCGCTTTCAAATTCAAGAAACGACATTCCGCCGTTCTTCAATTCCTTCATTTTTCCATCATACAACTTATTCCAGTTAGCCAACATCACTGGTGTCATGTGGTTGTCGATTTCATGGGCAAAAAAGTTCACATTGACGTTTCTGGAACCATTTGTTAATTGGTCAAACTGTGCAAGCTCATTGCGAACCTTGGTGAGATCAGTTAAAAACGGCCCAAAAGCTAACGATCCCAAGCCACCGTAGTTGGTGACAGCTGCAGCCATCTTGGGAGTGCCTACGCCCGCCATGGGCGACTGGATGATGGGGTATTTCAACCCAAGAGCATTGGTGAAAACCGGAGCCGACTTCATAATCTGGGGAAATCGCAACCTGAAAATTACTTAGACGAAACACGTGAGGAAACAGTTGACGGCCTTCAAGAGCCTGGACCTCAGCAGAGCTCTTCGACAGGTTAAACTATTTAATATAAGAATAGTTCATTTTTTGTGTGGCTCTTTCATAGGAAAATGATACCTTCAATATGTAACCATTCCACACTACGGGCTTACTACGTGTTCTAGAACCAACCCTCAAAGGTACGGCTGCAAAAGAGATATTGCGACAAAAGAGTGAGTGGACCGTTATCGGAAATATCAAAACTGAGGCACATTTTCTTATCGACAGGTGAAGAAATGTCTTCCAAAATATCTTTCACTAAAAATATTGTGCTCTTTGCAGAAATACTCTTTCCAGAAATTCTCTTTGCAGAAATTCTCTTTGCAGAAATACTCTTTCCAGAAATTCCCTTTCCAGAAATTCCCTTTCCAGAAATAAAACTTGAAAATTATATTACTATGAAACATCTATAAATCTGGTGCTATGGTTTATGGTGCATCTTATAAACGGCTCGGTATTAGCACTAAGCGTACCATACCACATCTACTTCAACTTCAAACTAAACATGTGTGACTTAATGGTTCAAGAAGAAGTAAACTCCGATGGCTGCAACAGCAATACCAGCACCAATTAATGGCAAGTTGCTAGATTGTTCCTCAAAGTTCAACTGTGACTTGACTTCCTTGGTGACACCACCTTCCAACTTACCGATCAACAAACCCTGCAAGATCTCGTGAGCATCGTCGGAGTGTCCGATATCGTCAAACTCCTCAGTAGCATCAGTACCAGCAACATCAACAACAACCTCTTCACCACCAGGATGCTCGTCAACGAACTTGGTGACATCGTAGACTAAACCGTTGTAGACCATCCACAAGTCTGAGGAGGTGTTGTGTTTGGCGACGTCTTGAATGGTGTACACTTTTAATTCTTCACTCATGCTGAAAATGGATTTTTTTTGATGATTCCAAATCACTCTATTATATAAGAAGGAAACTTTTTCCACTCATGTGAATCGATTTGAGAAAACCCATTTTTCCAATGATATTTCGTGGATAATAAGCACCTTCGTGCGCGGACCAGGCAGTCGTATAGAAATTTACCGCAGGGTGGCACCACAACGGCGCCAGGACCGTGCCTGTGAATAGCGCCAAAAAATGTTGGGATCAAATTTCCTAGTTGAGAGATGTTTCCCAGAGATAACATGTAGTCATTATCATAAATAGTATCTAATTTAAGTAGCTGACGTCGATTCCCTTGTGCTTCAACTTGCTGGCTCTCTTGGTCTGGTTGGCTTCGAAGTTCTTTGTGAGCTTTTCCAAGTGCTTCAATTCCTTCGGCTTGTCGTTTCTGAATTTGCTGATATTTTTCCAAGGCAAGATTTTGAATTTGGAGTCTGAGAAAATCAAGTCGTACTTGGACACGTCTTCCACGACGTAGCATTTTAACAAATGGCCAAAGAGCAAGTAGTTGTTCATGGTTTCGGCAGCGACCTTGGCTACTTCGAGGTGGTCAAACTCTATGAATCCGTAGTGCTTGGACTTTCCTGTCTTTTTGTTTCTTGACAACTTGACTCTTTTTATTTCACCAAACTGCTGGAAGTATTTCTTCATTTGGTCTTCGTAGAACCCATGAGGTATTCTTCCCAAGTATATCACCCCTCTTTTGTCCTTGGATTTGGTTGTGTCGACTTTTCTGCTTGGTTTGATGATGACGTGCTTGGAGGAGTCTTCGAATCCTTTGATAGCATCTATGTCTTGGTTTTCTTCGACTTCTGAGTCTTCTGAATCTGATTCTTCACTCAATGCAATTTCGTCTTCTTCGTTTTCCTTTTCTTTGTCTTCTTTTTCTTGTTCAACCACTACTTCTTCTTCAACTGGTTCCTCGACTGGTTCTGGTGCTTTGACAGGTTTCTGTACTTTAGCTGGCTTGGTGCCCTTAGGCTTGGTGGCCTTCTTGTTAGTGTTTGCTTTAACCATCTTGATATTATCTCATCTCAAAAAAAAATTCTGCTTTTGAGATGGAGTTTTGTGCAGGATTTGTTTATCACTTACTCTGGTAATTCATTTAACCAATTCACATGTTAGAAATTCATATATAGAAATTGATATATTAGAGATTCATATATAGAAACTCATATACACTGGTTCGTATATTAGAAATTGCTATATTTTCTAAAACTAAACGTCAAGTAACATCGAATAAACCGTTTTGACAGGCAATCCCACCACATTGAAGTAATCACCTTCCATTCTCTTGAACAACACATTTCCAAACTCCTGGTACTTGAACCCCCCAGCCACATGCAATCCCTCTTCGCTGTCTATGTATGAGGTGATAATGTCATCAGAAAGCTCTGTATCGAAGATCAACTTCGTTTCAACGGTTTCGCTTTTGGTTACAAGAGTGTCAGAAGCAGCAATGTGAACTGAAGAAATCACCTTCAATTCTGGCTTGGACTTGTAATTTCTGAACATTTGCAATTGCTTTTCCTTGGTGATGGGCTTTTCCAAAACATTTCCGTCCCAATCTATGATGGTATCGCAGCAGATTATTATGGTAGGCTCTTTAAAGTCATTCTCAGCAAGTATTGACTGGAGCTTGCACTGCGAAGTTTTGGCCACATATTCTTTGGGAGGCATTGTTTTAGGGAGATCTTCTTCAAAGCCTGGTTTGATCACCTTTACATTGAGTTTGAGGTTCTGGGTGAGGATTTGTAGTCTTCTCTCCGAAGACGAACCAAGGACGATTTTATAGTGTGAGAGGTTAAGCATGCGATTTTTCATTTATCATATATTTCATTACTTCATGATTTCATTTATTTCCTTGTATCATTTATTGGTTACAATAGTTGGTTTATTTCCTTGTATCATTTCTTGGTTACAATAGTTAGTTTATTTCCTTGTATCATTTATTGGTTACAATAGTTAGTTTATTTCCTTGTATCATTCATTGCTTACAATAGTTAGTTAATTTCATTCATTGGTCATCATCTATCTTTCATCCGGCATTAAAGTTAGTCATCTGCTTCATCAGAAAAACAGCTAGTCTTCCACAACAATGCCGTGACTCACCTTCTTTGCCCTGGTACTATAGTTGAATTTTAACTTGGAATCGGTAGTACCAGTACCACCTTTCTTTATCAAGTCAATATCAGGCTTGCTGCATACTCTTCTATTCTTGATTCTCTCGTTAGAACATTTGCTGCAAACACAGCTGGGCCCGTATGCCTTTATCTTCCTGCTATAGACAACGTTATTACCAACGTCAAACTTAACCTTCTTGTTGGTAGACACTGGTCCAGCCGTGCTACCGTCTTTCAAAATTCCAACTTGCACTTCTATTTTGCAATTGGTTCCAAACACTTTGTAGTCTTCAAGTCTCTTTGTGGAAAATTTTGCAGCCATTTTTTATGTCCCTTAATAGTCTGCTGAAGTCAATTGAGCTTTGTGTGTATTTTTATACTTATTAGATCCTTCCATAACCGCTTGGTAACTTGAATTACGAACCTAGGTCATTAACTGAGGTTATGACATTTTCCACTACGGATGCTCCAGTGGAACCTAAAAATGGACTTTGACGGAGAAAGGGAAGAGAATCTGTACTACATGTGGCTTAATTGGAACTGTGCCATGGCACCGTGCCATAGCCCGTGCTAGCGTGCCAGGGTCCGTGCGGTGCAATTACAAGCCCATAATCAATGGATAGTGAGGAACGTTTCTCACAACGTTTTCGTTTATTGATTTAAGTGAACGGAATTACAATCCACCCGTGAACTAATGGGGTAACATATTGTGTAATTAGATCACACAAGAATCGTTTAGTGAGTCATCTTGGATCACAAAATTTCCCTGGGTTTATTCTCGCAGTCGGTTGCTTCTGCAAAATCTCTTATCGGACTTTATCTATGATTGTCATTTACGTGATCCCAACATCCACTCTTATCAGGTACCCGTCCATAACCGAGCTTACTCTTGGGCCTGCTTCACCTTGGACACGATTCTTTGGTAGAAATGGGTTCCGTCGTTGATCTGCTTATCGGATTCCTTTTCCTTTACAAACTTGACGTCTTCTCTCTTTTCCGTGAACTTGTAGTTGGAAACCCAGTTCAAGTGATCCTTTACTTTTCCTATCAACTCTCCATCCTCATCAATTATCAAGTCATTGCCAACAAGCTTCTCCCATTTGAACTTATATACCTGTTCGTCTAGAATCGACATGTCGCTGAGATCGGTTTCGTCGTAGGTGGAATTTGACAACTTTATAAGTGGGTTGGCATCGTTTAGATTGGTGATTTGAATGGTTGACGATGGCTTGATGGTTTCGTTGGTCTTACCGAAATGGGGCAAGTCCACTGTCACGTAAAAATCCTACATGTTAGTATGTTTATTAAAGTATCGAGTGTAATTGTTTGGCCTATTTCCTGCCTTGTATAAAATTTTAGCATTAGCACGAAAACATCAGAACCAAAAAATGCAAACACTGCACAAAATCTATCTACTCACTTCAAATTCGTCCTTTGACTCTACTGCTTTTGCAAGCTCTATCTTCTCGTTCTGGGCTTCGAGGTTTCTGGCCTTGATATCTTCATCAGAACCAGCCTCAAATCCGGAATGGAAATTCCAGTTCATTTCTTCTCCCTGTTCCAAAAATGAACAATCACCGTTGACCTTATTTTCCCAATTATCTCCAGCCTTAACATACTTATCCAAGGAACAAGCCCCTGCTCTTAGTATTGACCCGTCTTCCAAGTGGTCAAAAACACTTGACCGTTGCAACAAAGACATTCCCAATGCAATTTTCGTAGCAGCATGAGATATAATCAAGATGTTCTTAATGTTTGGGTACTTGGCCTCAAATATCGGAATAAATTTCCACCAGAAAAGCTTACAACGTTCAAAGATATCGGTTTCGGTTTCCCCTTCGAGACTTGGTATCACTCCCACGGTACTGTCTCTGTGCCATTCTTGAGCATTACTCAAATGATTGAAGAATTTTGTCAACCTTTCGTAGTCTGCCGGTTCAGGAATCACACTTCTGCCAACCTTGTAGTACTCACCAACCCCTCTTTCTAATACAATAGGAATACTCAAAGCTTCACTGATGGGTTCACCAGTCTCTACACACCTGTAGAAAGGTGAACTTAATATAAACTGAGGTTGTTGTTCTTTTGGAAACCCGCCAATATGAGCGGCAAGCTGCTTGGCCTGTTCAACACCATGAGGAGCCAATGGTGGGTCACTATCTATTCCAGTAGGGTTAGGCTGGTGTGGTGGAGGTAACCAGTTCATTCTGTAGCCATGTCTGGCGATGTATATAGTTTCAATCATGGTTGTGTTGACTTGGTTTGAGTGTTTTTAATTAAAAAGTCTAAGCGCATTTTTTGTAGTTGCATTTTTTGTAGTTGTGTGATTGTATGAGAGTTGAGACTTGTGTGAGAGGGTTCTGGAGATGTTGATGAAAGAGGGTGTTTTAGTCATGAGAGGTGTAGTGAAGACTAGTTGGGCGGTTCTGGAGTTTTAAATGTTTAGAAGACTTATTAATTGTAGCTGTTACCACCATATAACCATATACAACATGTTCTTCAAGGTATAGGAAATTTGGAGTGAAATACAAATTTGGAGTAAAATGCAACTATTTGGAGTGAAATACAACTATTTGGAGTAAAATACAACTATTTGGAGTAAAATACAACTATTTGGAGTAAAATACAACTATTTGGAGTAAAATACAACTATTTGGAGTAAAATACAACTATTTGGAGTAAAATACAACTATTTGGAGTGAAATACAACTATTTGGAGTGAAATGCAGCTATTTGGAGTGAAATACAACTATTTGGAGTGAAATACAACTATTTGGAGTGAAATACAACTATTTGGAGTAAAATGCAACTATTTGGAGTGAAATACAAATTTGGAGTAAAATGCAACTATTTGGAGTAAAATACAAAGTTGGAGTAAAAACTTTCAGTGTTGAAAGCTTTAAAAATCCAATAGCTTCAAGAACCAATATCAATGAAAACAGTGTTGAACCTGAAATTCAAGGCATTTACCATTTAGAAACTGTTAAATACCAGCAGCTATTCAGTACTCAATGTCCGTTAGCCTTTGGTATTTATGTCGAGTATGGTACGTCTATAATAAACCCTTGGTATGAAAAGCTTAATGTCGCGAATTGGCTGCAAATGCGACATACATGTCTATATGCTTACACCAATCTCTTACGACTACCGTCTGCACGCACTTGCGGTTTCCTAGTGGCCTCATATACACACAAAACATCTACATTGCAAAAAGTATGACTCTGTTCCATCACAGCAGGGCTGAATATATTTACTATACAGTAATGAACTTTATCTATAATTTTAAAGCAACATTTCCAAAGGATTTTCAACAATCTTCTTCAATTCCTTCATGAATTCACCACCCAAAGCACCATCGGTGACTCTGTGGTCGAAAGTACCGGTGATAGTCATGACATCGTCGAAAATGAAACCTTGCTCATTGACATCAGATGGAACAGCCTTCTTGTCCAAAGTACCAATGGCCAAGATAGTAGATTGTGGTGGGTTGATGATGGAAGTGAAGCTGTTAACAGCATTGTTCATACCCAAGTTAGAAATACAGATGGTACCACCTTGGTATTCTTCAGGAGACAACTTTCCAATCTTAGCTCTCTTACCCAAGTCCTTGACTTGGTTGGAGATTTCAGCCAAACCCTTGGAGTGGGCATTTGTGACAATTGGGGTGATCAAACCAGTTGGAGTGGCAACAGCAACAGAAACATCGACATTGGAGTATTGTCTGATAACACCTTGTTCTGGCAACCAGGAACTGTTGACCTGTGGAACCTTCAATGCTGCCTTGGAGATGGCCTTGATCAACAAATCGTTGATAGATAATCTGTATCTGTCTTCGGCGCTGGCATTCAAAGATTGTCTCAATTTCAACAACTTGGAAACAGAGATAGTGGAAGTAACAAAGTAAGATGGAATACTTTGGGTAGATTGCAACAATCTGGAACCAATGGTTTTTCTCATAGCAGTGATTGGAATGTCTTCGTAGGTAGCAGTGGCTGGGGCAGAAACAGCAGCTGGGGCAGAAACAGCAGCTGGGGCAGAAACAGCAGCTGGCTTGAAGCTTTCCACATCCTTAGCAATGATTCTACCGTTAGGACCAGTACCGGTAACTTCTTTCAAGGAAATACCCTTTTCCAAAGCAATGGTCTTAGCCAAAGGAGATGCAATGATTCTGTCAGTAGGAGCGGCCTTAACTGGGGCAGAAGATGGGGCAGAAGAAGCTGGAGATGGGGCAGATTCTTCCTTTGGAGTTTCCTTTGCCGCTTCCTTAGCTGGAGCTGGAGCAGCAGAACCAGCATCAGCAGCAGAAAAGCTTTCAAAAGCACCCACATCTGCGGCATCATCAACATAAACAGCAATAGGAGTTCCCACTGGAATGTCTTGTGCACCGTTGTCCAACAAGATCTTAGCCAAGTAACCATCTTCCTGGAATTCAAAGTCCATCACAGCCTTGTCGGTTTCGATTTCAGCAATAGGCTCACCTGGAGACAACTGGTCTCCAACCTTCTTAGACCAACTGGCGATGTTACCCTGGGTCATGGTAGGAGATAACGCAGGCATATTGATGACCACATGGTCGGGGAACTTGGAGGAATAGAAACGCAAGTTCAAAGAGTTGATTCTGACACTGGATTGGGGTCTCAATTGGGCCTTCAACGAAGCTCCGAGTCTGAAGCTCATTCTGTTCATTATAGCAGACATAGTGATGTTGGAAATTTTGAGATTCTGGCGCATTGATGTTTTCCGGAGGAGGTTAAAGTCCGGGTGAGTGAGGGCTCCGAGATCTGCCGTGCACCTGGCCACAACCTGCACCACTACGGCGAGCGATGGCATTTGCATGGGGCTAGACACAAGTCGGGGTATGGTTTGAGAAGATATAGAGGCATATTGGCACGGTAATGTGGTCTTGAGAGGGTGTATGCCTTTTTTTGTGGGAGGTTTAGGGGGTGTGGGCTGGTTTTAGCCTTGTTGATAGTAGTTGATTTTTCCCATGAATGTCTCTTTTTATGAATATCTCTTTTTATGAATATCTCTTTTTATGAATATCTCTTTTTATGAATATCTCTTTTTATGAATATCTCTTTTTATGAATATCTCTTTTTATGAATATCTCTTTTCACCATGAATATCTCTTACTTTGGCAGTCTAATGTTGACTTACACATTCTGGAGTCTATTCGGGAGCAATTTGGGGTTTTGATGTGTTTACTTAGAAATCAGGCGTTTGTTCTGAATCCCGGACGTAGCACTGTTTTGTATGTCTGTAGAGAGTAAGACTTCTAGAGGTATTGTCTAGTATCTATTCACTAACATGTCAGTTCTTTATGGCTGTGGTCTAATGAGTAATAATGCCATAGTTGAATAATTATGTCTTTTGTTCAAGCATATTTAAGAATTTAATTAAGAACTGTAGATTTCACAAAACACAGTTTCTGTTAAAAAAGTACTTGTATTCAAAAGTTTCCAATGCACTTGTATACAGTCTACACTAAACTACATATCAGCCCTTCCGCCAAACATCCCAGGATTCACCTTCACATCTAATGGCCCGTCCACATCCTCATAGCTCACTTTCACAGCATTATTATTAATCAAGCTGTCCTTAGCAGTCTGCCAACTGTAACGCAAAAGGCCAAAATGCCATCCAAACACAGAATTAATCTGCAGAGAAAGCCAGGAACTGGTATTAGGGTCACTAGGATACCCAGATCCCACATTCGTTCCTTGTAGTAAGCTTTCCAGCTCATTGTAGTTGTGCAAATAAACATCTCTTGTAACCTTGGCTACAATCGAGGCTGCACTTACAATAGGATATTTACTATCAGCCTTCTTGGTGACTGTAAACTTCAATTCAGGAAAGATTCCCTCCAACTTCTGCTGGTACTTTTCGGGAGGCCCCACCGTATCAATATACACATGACATATGTTCAAGCTATTTTCTTTTTCGTCCTGTTGTTGTTTTACCAATAACTTTATCAACTCTATAGTGGTATCGTGGGCTTGAGCATTCAAGTTGTATGCACCCTTGCCATGAACTCTTAACATTCCCAGCGAAATATCCTTGGCTGAAATCACAGTGGTAAGATACCCTATGTTTTCATTCAATTCGTGGTGTTCCTGATCAATAAGCTTGTACAAAGCCAATCTGAAGTCGTGCTTCAAAACCTTGGAATCATCAAACCCATACTTTCTCAAAGTGCTCGTGAATGACTCGGGACAATAAGCGACTGAATACACCATTGGGCCTAGAATAGGTCCTCTGCCTGCTTCGTCTATACCCAAAATCACTGGTTCGTTCGTGCTGATGGTTGGGGTTTTGGAGGTGATGGAATCAAATCTAGTGTTCAATTCCTTCAATGTTCTAGGAACCCACTCGTCGTTCTTGGTTTTCTTAGTTTCGGGTTGCAGCATCTATTAACGACCTATGTTTCTACTTGAACTAAGTTTACTTCAGCACTAATGGCTTTTTTGGGGTTTTATTAATCTATATACAATTAAAACTCACGCGTCAAATAATTTTTCATAGTCTCGTAAGTAACTACTATTATGGATGTTGTAGGCAACAGTTTGACCAACGCCATGCCAAACCCTCTATAGAACCGCCTGTGTTTTATTATGTCTACCACTTCGGCTTGGATGGAATTTGCGTTGATTTTCTGGAGATTTGACCTCACCACCTGAAATGGGTACATGATAACCATTGTAGAGAACTTTGCAAACGAAGAAAGCAAAAAGTAGTTGGAAATACTCTTATCGTGGTGTGACAATATCACCACGTCTTTGAGCTGGTCGTAAATCGTGAACTGAAGACTATTTTGGAATACAGGGAAAATAGCTGGTACCATTCCTTTCCAGAAAGCTGAACCCCCTTCGGTTTTGTATATGTGGTGAATAGACTGGTGCAAAGATGTGTAAGGACTATTTTCAGACATGAGTCTTGTTTTCAAGAACCAAATCGGATTGGTAACAACAGACGTTATCAAACCCGATAGGGTAGATGATGTGAAGTACTTCAAAAGGTTTTCCTCTGAAGAATATAGAACCGAGTGTGGATTTCCATGCAAATTCTTGAAATGCTGGTACAATGTGAAGTACAAAGACCAGGAAGTGGCATTACCTATGAGGTTGGGCGTCAAGCCCTGGTACATTGTAGATAACAACCGTTTCTCATTAGTAATGAGATGATTGAAAATGGTCCTGAGATTGTAGTTTGATAGCTGGAGCCTGATTTTTATAAGATCTAGCGGGTGTGTGACTAAGGTAGACACTAGACCTGCTGATATTCCCGAAATCGTCTCTATTCGGGAAGGGGTAACAGTGAAACGGAAATTCTCCATAGTGAGAGATTGGAAAATTTGTGCGAGTATATACAATTTAACTATGGACATTATTTACGGTGTACAAGTACACACAAAGGCAAATAGTGCAAAGCCCATGGACAATGTGGACAGCTACTATGAAACATTTAAACGGTTGGGAAAGGACTCAACAAGCTGAAGATGGATGGCTTGTTGGCAGTGGAAGACCAGCCCAAGTACAAGATCATAGGGATGAAACCGTAGTGGCTGATGGTTCTGGAGTAGTCTAACAACTTGAGGATTCTTTCTTTGGATTCGTCAGATAAAGTAATGGAAGTCATTTGTTGGTGGTTCTTGAGTTGATAAAAATTTTCAGTGAGAAAGTGAGAAAAAGAGGCCGTCACGTGACTGGTGTCCAAACCGATGTGAACCTTGGTATTGGCGGCTCAGAACCACAGACGAGTGCAGTACAGGTTATTGTGTGGACTATAGGGTATTTTTCCGATTTAATGGCATTGATATTGCTCAACGGAAAAATCCAGCAACCGAAAAACTTCAGCAAATGCACTTTAAGTTATGGGGCATTTTCGGTATTCGAAGATATTGTTCGGTGATATTAAGCCTATGTGGATTTCTTGTCTCTACAAGGATATGCTAACAAAAAATTTCTAAGATAGGGATAGTTACTGAATTACACCTCTTGTACCACCCATTCAAGACCGATACCCCTAACACACATCAAGACCGATACCCACACATCAAGACCGATACCCACACATCAAGATCGATACACATATTCATAACCACAGAAAACCTTGATTTTCCATAGCAACAATCAAAAGCAACCTTACTAAACGTGTAAATATCTTGAGTTGACTAAAGTCTATACTGACGTAACACAATAGTATATACAGGTCCGAGATAGAGTGTCTCAGAATACACTCAAATCACCCCAGCATTTTGATAGTGTGTGGAGGTGAACACCTCCAATTCCATAGTTCCCAGCAGCCCCGAGTATTCGTCTACACCCTCCATTTTCCTTGTTCACAATCGAACAATTGCCAGTCCAGAAATGCTTGTACTCCAGAATGTCGCGTGTCGCGCCCCCACCGAAGTATAAATACTGCCACAAGTCTCAATTGTGGAATTAAACATGTCATCAGAGAAGTCACCAGCGTTCCAATCCTATCTTAATAACGATGGGATTGATGAGTTACAACCTGCGTTGAGAAAACACAGAGTATCGAATCTTTCATTGAGTGACTTGAACCAATGGCAAACCGGTCTCACCAAGTTATCAAGCTCCACGTCCTTGAACAAGACGTCATCTACCAACTTGACCAAGATCGATTCTTTGGCCAAGTTATCTAGAAACGCCTCCATCATCAAAAGAAAGAAAAAGACCATCATTGATCACCCCAGAGTAGCCAGTTATGCCTTTTGCTTCGATATCGACGGGGTCATTTTAAGGGGTCCTAATACCATTCCTCAGGCTGTGGACGCAATTAAGATGTTGAATGGTGAAAACAAGTACAACATCAAGGTGCCTTCTATTTTTGTCACCAATGGTGGCGGTAAGCCTGAAAGCCAGAGAGCCACTGACTTGTCGAAGAGATTGGAGTGTAACATTACTCCTGAGCAAATTATTCAGGGCCATACTCCCATGAAAGATTTGGTTGGAATCTACGACACAGTATTGGTTGTGGGTGGTATTGGAAATGTGTGTAGAAATGTGGCCGAAAGCTATGGCTTCAAGAATGTCTACACACCATTGGATATTTTGAAATGGAACCCCGCCGTATCTCCATACCACGACTTGACAGAGGAAGAGGAAAAGTGCTGTAGAAAGGCCGATTTTTCAAAAATCGCTTTTGATGCCATTTTGGTGTTTGCAGATTCCAGAAACTGGGCTGCAGACCAACAGATCATCTTGGAGTTGTTGTTGAGTAAGAATGGTGTTATGGGAACCGAGTCGAAAACCTATGACGAAGGTCCCTCAATCTACTTTGCTCACTCTGATTTCATCTGGGCTACTAACTACAAGTTGTCCAGATATGGAATGGGGGCTTTGCAGGTTTCGATTGCTGCGTTATACAGAGAGCACACTGGTATAGAGTTGAAGGTGAACAGATTCGGTAAGCCACAAAAGGGTACTTTCCAGTTTGCTAATAAGGTATTGACCAAGTGGAGACAGGGTGTTTTAGATGAACACTTGAAGAAGTTATCTGTGAATGATCCAAATGCTGGTGAGGCTGATATCTTGATCAATGAAGATGGAGATGAGTTTATCAACCAAAGCAAGTTGGAATCGTATAGTTACTCTGACTCAGAGGACGATGATGACGATGAAGGATTTAAAATTTTGAAGTCTCAGACTAAAAAATTGGCCAGTGAAAAAATGGAAGCCATTACTTTGGAATTACCCCCAGCATCCACTGTTTACTTCGTTGGTGATACCCCTGAAAGTGATATCAGGTTTGCTAACTCCCATGATGTTTCCTGGCACTCGATATTGGTCAAAACTGGTGTTTACCAAGCAGGCACTGAGCCAAAATATAAGCCAAAGAAATTGGTGGACGATGTTTTGGATGCAGTGAAGTATGCCATCGAAAGAGAACACGAAATGGAGTTGGCTGAATGGAACGAAACTGCCGTGGATGACGATGTGGTTAAATTGAACTTTAACGATTTGGTCATGACTCCTAGTGACACCGATAAGGCTGAAAAAGAGAAGGCCGAAAGATACAAGGCGGCTGAAATGAGAGCTGCTGCTGAATTGGAGAAGGGTAAGAGTGCAATTCCAGAAGAACACGAGGCTGTGGAGATTCCTTTAGACTTGAACGAGCAAATCCAGAAGTTGAAGGACGTCAAAGTTAGTAAATAGACATTGTTTTTGTAGAACAAAAATAAATTTGACTCGAGATGTTCTGTATGAGATGTAGTTTATGCTGACGAGTACTCTAGTGTAGCTTTTAATCGAGTAGTTCTAATAGTAGATACCAGAGCACCTTCTTACCTAATGTTTACGTAATCGGGATTATATAGTTACAGGCAAATGCGAATAAACAAACACAAATGTTACAACTAGACCAAAATACTAGTGTCTCTAGTGCCAAAGAAGATGTGGAAAAGTCTGGATTAGAAAATCCCAAGCTCATAAATGACGAAATTAACCGCCAAAGATCAAGATTCGGTAAGTTGAAATTTCAATATTTAGAACAAGAAACCAGAGATAAGTTCTTGCGTATCTTATTGAATAACGATCCCATTTCTATTGAAGACGAAGACTTGAATAAGATCCAGGTGGAAAATCAAGAAATTAAACAGCACTTGAAGCAGGTCAAGAATCAAATGAATCATAAACAGTCTGAGATCAACGAACTTGCCAATGAGTTAGCAGACCTCAATGATAAATATGACGCGAAGCGTACTGAGATAACAGAGTTTTTAGAGAAGCTTGATGCCGTGAGTGCAGATATCAAGCAATACGAAGCAGTTGATACCGGATTAACCACAGAAATAGACTTCGACAAATTTTCCAATTTCGACAGTTATCTCCAATACGAAAACGATAAACTTATCAACATGAAAAACATGCTCAACCTGCTTGAGTTTGAAGCTGAGTCCAAAACCAACACCACCAAAGAACAATTACAATCGATCGAAACGCTCCAAAACCAGTTGAACAACATCATAGTGACCAATAGCAACCATTTGCAGATCAGCGACTACAATAATCTTGGAAAATGGGTAAATGAAATGAATAAAGTGTTGAGTAACTTCACTGCGGTTAAATTCGAAATAGCCATCAATGAGGTGATAGAATTGAAGGTTGCAGAACTGTTTATAATTCTCAACAAGTCCAATCTTTGTTTGGTGGACACAAATATCCCGTTTGACCACTTTGAATACAACTCGTCCACCAAAAAAGTGTCCCGTTTACTGGATATTCTTCTCTCGTGTTTCATTTAAGTTTATGTGGACCGCGAATAAAAATCCCCGCCAAAATTATCATAAGAAACTATGGCTGAGAAACAGGAGTTGCTCAAGAACCTATTGAAATTAGCAGAAAAGGAACAGAAGCAAGGTAACAAATCGATCACCCAGGAGAAGCTAGACAACTTGACTAGCTACATAGTGCAACACAACAAAAGCAACCAGTATAAAAAATTTCGTGAAATACCACCTGTGCCGAAGGAGGAACCTGCGAAACTACCAACTACCAGTCCGTTGTTTGATAAATACAAGCTTCCAATCGTACAGATACCACCACCTAAGAAACTAAAGAGAATCTCCAAGTTAAAGGCAATTGAAAATCAAGTTATAGGAGTGCTCGAAGTGATAGCAAACATATTGGATAACTTGCACTTGTTTTCTAAAATGCCGTTGTTTCCCAAGAATCTTTTGGGTTTGTTGAAGCAAACCAACAAGTTGTGGATTTTGCTATTGATCTTTTTGGTAAGAAAGACTATCTCGCAGTTGATCAATGTGATCAAAAAGGAGAACAAGGTAAAGGTGGAGTTGAATATTTTGAAGGCCAGCGAAGTAAATAACATAATGAAGAAGAAATACGAAAAGTTATTGAAGGACTTGAAGTTTGATAAGACGATGTTGATCTTGGAACTTTTCGGTAACGCATTAGACTTAATCTTCAACTTCATTGAATTTTATGGAGTCGACTTGCCAGACTGGATCATGAGTACTTTGAACTTCAGTAGTATGTGCATGACTATCTACAGAATGAATAAGGACGACGAGTATGTTGATGATGATATCACCGAGGATTTAATATAGCCTAGAAAGATGTCCATTCTTGTATAATCTAGAAATCTTAGTTTTGCCTTACAACTATTATGTTATTCTCAACTATGTTTGTAATCCACTCCATTATTCACTCTGGTGCATTGTTTCAACTCTACAATTGTACTCCATTTTCTATTCTCCATACATCGTGCACTTACCATACACCTATAAATTCTTATCTTATCGCACACAACTGTAAGTGATAATGTCAGAATCGTTGCTATTGTTCGAAACACAGAAGAAACCCAGCGAGAAATGGAAGGTGGCAAAGAAGTTTTTGTACGGTTTCATCGTGTTGGTTGCTTTTTCCTATACCTTGGATTATTTCACCACAACTGCTATTGAACCCTTGAACCCTGACGGCTTATGTCCCTTGGTTCCTAAGATAACGCCTAATTACAACTGTAAAACCATGGATATGATCTTGAAGGACAAATCATTCAGAGACCAATCAGTTGAGAAATGGTTGGGTTCAATTAGATACCCAACATACCTTTACGATGAAACCATTGGTGCTGATTGTGTGGAATCGAAGGAGGAGTTGCTCAAGTTGGAACCATTGTGGGCCAGTTTCGAGGATTTCCATGGTTATTTGAACGAAACATTTCCTCTTGTTCATAAGCACTTGACATTGGAGAAAGTGAATAAGTTTGGTTTAGTTTATACCTGGCAAGGCTCCAACGCTACCAAACAGCCAATTATTTTAAATGCTCATCAAGATGTGGTTCCGGTTGAACCTGAAACACTTGACCAATGGATATTTCCTCCTTTTGAAGGCGGTGTTAAGGATGGTGCTGTTTATGGTAGAGGCAGTTCTGACTGTAAGAACTTGTTGGTTGCACTTTTGGAAACCGTAGAATTGCTATTGCAGGAAGATGAATTCAAGCCTCAGAGAACTATAATTCTTGGGTTTGGATATGACGAAGAAAGCAAGGGAAACGGTGCTAAGGCAATTGCACAGTTTTTGTTGCAAAGATACGGCCCTCAATCCATATACATGATAGTTGATGAAGGTAATGGGGGATTTGATGATTTTGAGGGAACAAAGTATATTTCACCTGCAACTGGTGAAAAGGGATACTTGTACTCCTTTATTGAGTTGTTCGCCCCGGGAGGACATTCTTCTGTGCCCCCGAAGCATTCAGGAATTGGAATTATGGCAAAACTTATCGACAGAATAGAATCGACCGAGTTCAACAGCCAAATTACTAATACTAACCCATATTTGAACCAGTTGCAGTGCTATGCTGAACATTCAAACATTGACAAATCGTTAAAATCTGACATTTTAAGAGCCCAATTTGATTCGGAAGCCAATGCAAGGCTTTTAGACTACTTGTGCAAAAGAGGCGGTGAATACAAGTCCTTGGTCACCACCACACAGGCTGTGGATATTATCAATGGTGGCTTCAAGTCAAATGCATTGCCTGAGCATGTTTCTGCACTTGTCAACCATAGAATTGCATTTGAAGACACTGTTGAGCTGACATCAGCCAAAGTTCTTGAAGATATCAAGTACATTGCAAAGAAGTTCAATTTGGGAGTTGTCTTCGAAAACAAAGAGTTGTTGAAACCCACAAAACACGGCTACTTCAACTACACTTTAAGAGATAGTCTTGAACCTGCTCCTGTGACACCACCTGGTACAATTCCATGGAATTTGTTTGGAGGTTCTTTGCGTTTTCTTTACGAAGACCTTTTATTTCCCGGTTCTGGAGATACTTTTTACTTCACGCCTGCTTTGGCTGGTGGAAATACTGACACAAAGTCATACTGGGACTTGAGTCCACATATTTTCAGGTACCAGCCTGGTTCTGGAAATAAAGAGGGCGGTATTCACTCAGTCAACGAGTTCTGTCCGATAGATGATCACATGGTTGCCATTGGTTTCTATTACTACTTTTTACCTTTGGTCGATGCAGCAGACTAGATATCCTTGGTTCATTTCTTTTAATTTGTAGCTATCGTGAAATTATGCCTTTTGTACTCTTTGAAGTAGCCGCGAAAAATCATGATTAAACAACTCACTCACAACAACCGCCAACTGCTAGCGGATTTGAACACCCAGATCCAGGACTACCATGAGTCTATACTGCTGATAAACATCATTGAGGATGCCAACTTTCAATATCCTGGAACCGCAACCGGAAAGAGTTTAACTACTCTCAACGAGACTTTGCAAGAATGTAGTTTGAAGTTGGATGGTTTGAACCAGTTTCAAGGAATCAAGAAATTGATTGATGAAATCAGCGATACTTTAGAGCGTGATTTAGATTCAGTGCAATTGGAATCATTACATGAGGGAATCAAAAAATTAGACACCCAGATCAAGCATGTCGATTCAAAGTACTTGATAAAATTGGAATTGACCAATAAATATAGTGAACTAGTGGAAAGGCTCTGGGCAAAAGTACAATATATGTTCAAGCAGTTTCTACCAAAATACAATGTGTTTCATTCGGTGGTAAATGATATCGAGTTTGATCAGTTTTTGGCCATAGTGAACCATCTCAGTAGTAGTTTTGAACAAATCAACTTGAACAACTTAATAAACCATTACAAGATAGCATGGGAGAATTTATTTGTGCAAATTAGCTACACTCAGCATATTGACGAGAACTTGGAAATAAAAACCATTGAAAGTGGTGACATTGAAATGCCATTCGATTCAATGTTGAACTTTGTGAACTTTATAAATTTGGTGAACTTGGACAACTTGAAGCAATTCTTCCTGCTCAAATTAAGCAATAAGTTGATAAACTTTGTGTCTGAAAATGTTGACAAGTTAGTCAATTCCAGCAGTGAAAAATTAATGAAGTTGATCAGAATACTAAATGCCACCAACTGGAATTTATCCATTAACTTGACTTCATCAAACTTCAACGAGAGACTTAACGAAATATATTTGAACTGGATAATGGATAACTATATTAATAAGATAAGGCACAAGTTCAATGAATATGACTTGAGCAAGAATGTCAACTTGACTGAAATCAAATGGGAAATAGACAAACATAGATTTGACGCAATGGAGAAGAGAATGAGTATAATTGAACAAAAGCTCGACAAGGCTATGTTTGAGGAAAAAGAAGATATCCAAGAACCCAAGAAGGACGACTCCTGGGATAAAGATGAGTGGAATGAAGAGTGGAATGACGATGAGGACCACTCACCAGTCAAACAAGATGTACGGGAAGAAGCAGAAGAGGGCTGGGATAATGAAGATGCATGGGATGACGGGTGGGACGAAGAAAAACCGGCACCAGAACCTTTGAAAGAAGAACACAAAGATGATGGTTGGGACGACGGCGAAGATGTCTGGAATAGCTGGGACTCGCCCAAGAGAGAAAACAAGAATCCAGTGGAAATTGCCAAAATTGCATGTGCTAATTCTGATACAAAGACTACCACCATTAAGATTTCTGAATTACCCAACGAACTTATCGAAATTATAAATGATTTCCAGATCGATTCCTCTCAGGAAATAGATTTGCTTATTATTACCATACTTTCGTTATCGTCAATTTCATATCCACCAATAACCGAATCTTTCCTACACTATAATGACTTGCAATACCTTCACAAGAACATGGCGCATCCTAAATTGATGCAGTATTCCGAGACATTAATCAAGGCATTCAAGTTGGAGGTCAACTCCAAGCTATTGCATATCTTGAACAAGATAAATATCAACGAAGATTCCACCAACGTAGGTGTATTTGAAAACTTGAAACGTTGGTTTAACCAGTTGTTCAATAATGAGTTGTATTATACCAACTTTTTGCAATTCAAAGATATCATTCACTATGCAATTGATTTTGTGGATAACTGGATGATAACTTTGATCAATTCCAACAGTGACATCACCGAGTTCAAGTCAAATAAACTTGTGAACTTGATAGATAACTTCGAGATGATATTCATTGACAACTTAAACAACTTGAAAGATTATGAAAAACCTGAATCGCTTGTCAAATTGTTGAACTATAAATTTCTTATCAGCAACCACTTGGTGGACATTATAGAGAGATTCTACCAGGGAGAATTCTACAACTTGAGCACTGAAGAGCTCCTTCATGTGATACAGCTTTCGTTTGTGAAGTCCGAATTGAGAGACAACTACATCAACGAGATAGTTGAATTTAGAAACGTAACATAATTATATTCATCATTAATTCTACAAAACCTCTCCTTTGTTAATTTTCTTACCAGTTTTAGCTATGGTTTGATACACGGTATCAAAGTCCACTGATGGGCTGGTGACCACATCCACGGTTTGGTTTTCCAACGAAATGCTGATGTTCTCTACACCATCCAATTTCTTCAATACTCTTTCAACGGCATTGGAACATCCTGAGCAGGACATGGTAACATCAAAATGGAACTTGTGTGACATGGTAGTTGGAAATTATGCAACAAGCGTGGAATTGACGGGCTTTTATAGTCAACAAGCTAGAACCCAAAACGGTGTAGCACAAATACCTCTTTGGGATTATTAATAACGCGCGCTATTCGGAGCCGGAGAAAGTTCGGATTTATCGAGTACAGAACATAGAGGTGTATCATGGATACTTTTGGTGGTACATCCAACACCAACGATAAGATAGACTTGAAGCAAAGTGTTGAAGAAAAGTTAAAGGGAAAAGAGAAGTAACGCTCATATTTTGCACCTATTTGAAACCACCAACAAGGTACTATAGTCGTCAAGAATGGTAAAGATGGGAAAGTCGTCAGTAAAGATGGCGTCAAGAATGGTAAAGATAGTAAAGTCGTCAAGAATGGTAAAGATAGGAATTGGTTGTCTAAGTATCCCAAAAGTCATGGTTTGTAATTGTTTCGTATTTAATTGTTCATATCTTCTTAACTCCATGGCTTGCTTCCCATAAAGTATTTCATTCTTCCGTCTGTTTCTTCCTGCTTCTACGTATTCTTCTGTTGCTATAGTTAATACTATCTCTGGGTTGCATTCTCTCAGGTATCTGACTCTGATAGCTAATCAGAAACAGTCACGCGACACGCGACAATGACGCAGCCTCATTTGAGAAAATTGATGTTTTAAATGTTTAATACAGTTCAAAGTAGCTACAAATAAGCCCATACTTCCAAATATTCATCTAGACAATAAAAGCATCAGTAAATATACTCGGTGGGCTGTTGGCAACATACTCGTAGCCCAGATTTCAATTCAAATAGCAGCAAGATAAGTCAAATTCTGAACTGGTTTATTATCACAAAACATGGCGGTGGAACTCACTCAGGAACAGGTGGAGGTCACCACGAATAACCTAGCTGGTAGTGAGAATCAAGCCGCATTTGTTGCAAGTCACCTGGATACAGAATATGAATTGGACCAAAGTGAATCACTTACCTTCCTTTACAATCTTTTGTACGATGACAATTCGTATCTAACCAAAACTGATATTTTGAATATTCTAAATTCCTTGAAGCTCAGAGAAGAAAACTTGCCGTTTGCGTTCCGGAATACAGGTGATGGGTGCTATGGTACAATGCATTCCGGCATCGACGGTAATGAAAACAACGACCTTCAGGGTGTGGTGTGGCCCAAAGGGTTGAGACAAAAGTTCATAAAGGATAGGAAAAGAATCGGATCCAGAAACTGGTTTCACAATATCTCCCACTCCTTCGAATCAGCAAACGAAGTATGTATAAGGTGGGGCCAAAATGGCATGTCATGTCTGAAAGTCCAATCACGATGCTCTATTTTTCCTTACTAACCAATAGAATTTTAATATCAGAAACTATGGTCACAAAACTGACTTTTTCACCTTCAACAGGTTTTTCAGCAAGTTGAAGTTACATATCACCCATTTCCAGCTCAGGAACTTGGTGTGCAGCTCGCCCAATTACGGTGGTGTGTTTTATCCTCTGAGTTACTACCACGACTACAACATGCAGACTGTCAACAACTATGTTTCTTCGAACGAAAGCATCCACTCGTTCTTTAAGATCAATCGTTTGTTGTACGATGCTAACAATCTGTCAAAATTGGACTGCATTATCGACTCCAGATCATTGTTGAGAAACTCCAATAGTAGAATCAGTACTTTAGCATGTTCTGACAACTTTCTAGTGTCGGGTACATTTGAAGGAGACTATATATTGACCAAACTCAACTATGAGGAAACAGAATTAGTTGGAGAGTACCACTTAACAAGTGATTATGATGGTATTACCAACAGTGTAGTCATAGATGAGTCTTCTCACAAACTTATAATATCTTCCAACGACAAGTTTATACGATACATCAATCTCGAGAACCAGTTTAAGCAGGAAATCGAGTTGCCGTTTGCAATAAACTGTTTGGCAATGAGCAAATTCAATCACAACGAAATATTTGTATCGGGAGACCATACAAACTCGTACATAATAGACAGAAGGGTACCGTTTGATTTGAACGTGCTACCCACATATAAAGGACAAGAGGACTATGGGTTTTCTTGTGACTGGTCTCCTTCCAACGAAAATTGGTTGTTGACAGGAAACCAGGACGGATTTGTCAGAATATGGGATAAAAGAATTGGTGACCAGCCGTTGTTTACATTTAACGGTTCATTGGGAAGCCAGGATCAAGATGATCACAAAACAGTTGGCGGGCCGGTACGGAACACCAAATTCAGCAACAGTGGAGAGTTTATCTGTTGGGCAGAAAGTCTCGACCACGTCGGGTTGATAAATGTAAATGATATTCATGAAAATAACGAAACAATTGACCGAATCCAGTCGATTGATTTCATTGGTAAGTGTACGGGATTAAGTTTTATTTCAGATAGTTATAGCGAACAGTTGATCGTGGGGGTAAATGACTGTCCTTTAGGTGGTATCTTAGCCTACGGTCTACAGAACAGGGAAAAGTGTTTAGATTATGATTTCTATTTCTAATGGATGGAGGTTTGTGTGTTTGTAGTAATTATTCTTTCTTGTATAACTGTTACATTTAATGAATTCTAACTTGTAAGAAACTACCACATATCATCTGCCTTCTCGTTCAACTGCATTCCACCTCCGATCTCTCGTATCAACTCATCTATGTCTTTAAACTTATCCTGTTCCTTCACCAAATTGGTGATGGTACGAATTTTGTTCTTTAGCTTGATAACCAAAGTCTCATATAAATCTACATCCTCGTCGTTATTGGTCAAAGGAACCTGTTCTAGTAACTCTTTGGTCTTTTGTATGTGTCCAGCTAGTGATTTTGCATTGTACTTTTCAATATTGTCTTCATAAAATATTATCAACCCTTTGATGTAGCCTACTATCAAGAATCTTTGAAACCCTGTCTGATATCCGTATTCCATACCTTCCTGGAACTGTTTTCGTGTGGATTCTTCTTGGCCTTCTCTGAAACCTTCGTTATAGTACTGTTGCTCTAGGTTAAGGACCAGGTCCATTTCCTGATCCAAATCAAACTCCATTTCCTGATCCAAATCAAACTCCATCTCGTGATCCAAATCAAACTCCATCTCGCTAAGTAGAATTTTATGATGTATGGGGATTGCCAATTTTGCTGTAATACTTGTTGGTGTTCTCTGTATTACCCCAGTTGCTTCTCCTATGGTCGCCTTATCTGTTATACACCTTTTCTGTTGGGTGTTGTATTTGAAACTTCGCAGTCAGCCAATATTCTGAAATGTTATCACACTCCAATGAAATCAAACCCTGGCGTAAGTTGCACTACGTAGTGGATTGGTTCATAAATACAAGTCAAGAAACATGTTAAGTAAAGAAGTGGTATCTACTATTTGAAATTTGAATATCACGCTTAAACACCCAATGTTACCATTTTAAATGGGTCTATTGTCTTTCTTCAGTCCTCTTATACTTTTTCTACTTTACTTATGTTTTTTATTTTCTCTTTATTTATTAGTCAAATCTAACATAATCATGATATTCATTATTTATTTTATCAGATTGTTCTTACTTGTCCTGTCAAGTGCATTGCACCATTCTTCCTACCGCCCTACTATTTCATGTTCTTACAAACACTAATGGTTCACAAAATCTCAAAATACCGCGAACAATTTTAGTGGCAACATGAGTAGAAGATACGATTCAAGAACCACGATTTTTTCCCCTGAAGGTAGATTATACCAGGTGGAATATGCTCAGGAAGCAATCAGTAATGCAGGTACAGCCATTGGTATTTTGACCACCGAGGGAGTTGTTTTGGCATGTGAGAAAAAAGTCACTTCCAAGTTGTTAGATAATGACGGAAGTGCTGAAAAACTATACATAATCAATGATCAGATGATTGCTGCTGTCGCCGGTATGACATCTGATGCGGGAATATTGATCAACAGTGCCAGAGTATATGGTCAACAGTACTTGAAGACTTATAACGAATCCATACCATGTGAGATCTTGATCAAACAAATCTGTGATGTCAAACAGGGATACACTCAACACGGTGGATTAAGACCTTTTGGGGTAAGTTTCCTTTATGCTGGATACGACGATAGATATGAGTTCCAATTGTTCACTTCCAACCCATCTGGTAACTACAGTGGCTGGAAAGCCACTAGTATTGGTGCTAACAATTCGGCAGCCCAGACTTTATTGAAGAAAGATTATAAGGATGACTTTACATTGAAGCAGGGATGTGAATTGGCTATCAAGATCTTGCTGAAGACCATGGATTCTTCGAATTTGAATAGTGAAAAGTTGGAATTTGCTACGTTATCCAAGGGTCTGAAGGGAAACATAATTCATAACATCTGGAACGATCATGACATCGATGCTTTGATCAAGGATACTGGTGTTTTGGACAAGAATGATGATGAGGATTAGATCTTGTTGTTTATGAGTATAAAACAATATAAAAATACTAGAACTTCTTGTAGGATTTTCGTCAGCCTGGAGTTTTGTTTCTTATGTAATTCCTATATATATATATGAGTTTTGACTAGTTTAATACAATTTCGATAACACCAAATGGGTTCAAATTGACACTTTCTTCATCACCCAAATTACTGCGAAATTGAGCAATGGATGTGTTTAGCAACTTAGTGTCCATAAAGTTCCAGATAAACAAGCACAATGTGTTGAACCATGACGAAGGACTAAGCAAAGTATCTAGTCAGTTGATCTACCAGACTTTGCTGCTTAGACAAAACCAAAAATATTGGAAAAATATAAAGCTGTCACTTCTCAGTAAGGTGTACTACAGTTTACAGATGTTGCCATTGAAAATATATGATTGGATAGTTAAATTCAGAGAAACCAGGGAAATTGGGAGCATTAACTTGTGGAAATCGGTAAATAATGATATCAGGCTGAACTTGAAGCTGATTGATTTGGAATTGAAGAAAAACTATGCCTTGCTAGGGTCGTTATTGAAGTACAAGCCAGAAGATAGTTCCATTACCTTAGATAAAGATTTGAACCTTGAGACATACCAGGTAGAAGAAAAAGGCTTTGAGCCTAGTTTCTGGATCAAATATTGGATACCTGTTGGGCTTTTCTTGTTCTTCGGGCCAATTGTGTCGTTCAAAGCAATCACACATCAGTCAGAAATAGTGGAGTTTATAAATGAAAACTTGATAGCTCTTTCAAAAGGGTTTGTGGAAAACTGGTTAATTTCGCCTATCAAACAATGCATCAACATCATAAAGAGTGACGATAATATCATCATGTCGAAAGAAGCTTTAACCTCAGACTTGAACTCTTTAGAAAGAATGGTATACGAGTACTTGAAAGACTCGAACCTTGATGTTCCAGATACAGGGGTGTTGCATAACCAGATTCTTTCTGGCGACATGACTCCGTTCTTGGTCAAATACGAAAATGACCTCAAAAGCCCTGTTTACAACATAGTTAGAGGAACCTTGATTAGAAGTTTGTTGATTCAAGTGCAAAAAGCCAAGGTTGATGGAGATATTGTAATTAGTGGGATTGATAAGTTGATTAAATCCCAACAGTTGTTACTTGGAATTGTGTCAATTGCACCATCGCTTGTAATCTGTTATGTAGTTTACAGCTATGTCACCAAGCCCAACTTTATCATCAAGGGTAAAAACATCAAGTCCAGCTGCTTAAATAATCTCATTCATCTTGAAAATACAAACTCCAGTGACGAGTCAATGGGTGATTTGTTGGTGAATATCATCAACCTTAAGATAGAAAGCAAGTTGATACTTGACGATGACATTTTTCAGATGTTTTCCAAAGACTTGGACACGCTTTTGGATGGAGAGGATAACCTATTCAAGCTCTTTACAGTTTACGTCGACTACTTTAGATAGTTTACTCATTTAGATAGTTTACTCAACTTTAGATAGTTTATTTAACTTTAGATAGTAAAAATGTATACTATAGATTTGGTATTTGTGATTAGAAATGGTTATAGAAATCATGACTAATCATTCTGCAGATTGTCAGTTTTTGCAGCCAATCATGGAAGTTTGCGTGGAATGTGATGACTGAGCATGAAAGGCTGAAAGGATTAGTTACTCACTCTGCCCGAATGGGTAACGTTTAGATCTTCTGTGGGTCGTCTTGATAAGTATAAATATAAGCAGAAATAATGGGGATTGAATTATTAAAAATGTTCAGCAAGTTGAGAAAAAGTATCACCATCTGTGCCCAAGGATATGAGGGCTTAGACACTAAAAATTGCAAGGCATATGTATATGATAGTAGAAACAAGTCCAAGGGGTCTCAGCAAAATAAAAGTTGTAAAGATATTAAAACCAAGGAAATTAAAAAAACCAGTGGTTCTAAAAGTTCAAAGAGTGGTTCTAAAAGTTCAAAGAGTAAAGGCTTAAAGGAAAAAGAAACAAACCCTATGGGAATGGACAAGCATAAAAACCCCAAGACAAAGCCCAAACATAAGAAACAGGAATACGTGGTAGTTACTCTATATCTTCCCCTAAAGAAGTGAGTTGGTACAAACTAGTAGTTTTATTGACCAGATGTAGATTTGTATCAGGTGCATTCAAAGAGCCGCATAGTTTAGGGGTGTTTTTCCTATTGTAATCAGGTAAATGAGGGGCAAAAGTAGTTCAAGTTCTAAAAATGCACTTGAACAGACAATTTACCGCTCTTGTATCCACTGTATAATATAATTCTATAAACAATTTGCCAAAGCTCTAATACTTCAGTTCTAATACCATTTCTGTCCCCACCGGTGTTACAATTTTCCCTCATCTCCATCTCTGCGGGACACGCATTGTCGTGAGACGACATTGCGCACAGCTGTTCATACTTCTGATTTGTGGGGAAGGTCCAACAGTTACCGTTTAACCATCAGCCACCTCCTAAGCTGTAGCTACCGAAGAGCAAACAGGTACATGGGTGTATAGTGCTATTGCAGTTATATTTGCCATTTCAAAACTGTTATTGGTTAATTTGCCGACAAAAATTGCGGAGTTTGCAGCAGGTAGTTGATGTCCCACTTTATCAAAGCTTCCCTTCCCCCCTCTTTTCAAGATCATAATATTATATAAATTCAAACCCATTTCTCGTTTTTCGCTACTGTCATGAGCAACTTTGGAAGTAAGACACCCAGTGGAAATTCTAGAATCTTTAACTGCTTGAAGTGTTCCAAAGCGTTCACAAGAGAAGAACACTTGACCCGGCATATTTTGTCAACCCATAACAAATTGAAGCCGTTTGTGTGTGGTATCTGCGCCAGACCGTTTTCCAGGAGGGATTTGTTGTTGAGGCATGCCAAAAACTTACATAAAGGACTGGAGAAGTCTATTAGTAGAATTAGAAAGATCAAGAAATTCGAAACCGACAAGGGTTTTGAGTACAACCAAGAATACGACATGAAGTTGACCGAACATTTGGACAAAAACTACGTTCTTAATGCAGAAACCACTTCCGATAACACCCCTTCGGATACGAGTGCCATCAGCCCAGACCTCACTGCCAAAGACGGCAAGTCTGAGTCTGATAATAAGTTGAAAATGTCAGTCAACATGTTGATAACCTAGTGGGACGAAGTCGTTGATGCTGGTTCGTCAATGTTGTATTATTTATTAACGATTGTATGAGTAGAATATATATTTCTATAGTGTTTTTTGTACTTCTTTTTTGTTGTTCTTTTTTGTAGTTCTTTTTTGTTGTTTGTTTTTTGGTTGTGAAAAATACGCTCTGCAATTGAGTTGATTTAAAATGTCAGTGTACAAAATCAACAACAAATGGTGGTTGATTCTAGAACCTGGCAGGCATTACTACTATGATACAGAGAGTGCCGATAGCTGTTGGCAGTTACCTGAGGAGTTGAAGTTTGAAGATTTGGACTTGGATATGGTTTATTTGTTAATAGCGAAGACCAATGGATTGAGAATAGAAAGTGAGAAGGAAGAGAAGTTGCGGACGGTGGATACAGGAGAAGTGCAAGAAGTGTCTGAAGAAGTAAAACCAGTGCCTGAGGTAGAAGGTGTACCAGAAAAGGGTGAGGTGCTACATACAAACGAAGTGAATGACTTGGGGTTAGGATATCTGTCTTCTGATAGCGAAGAGGAAGAAGAGCAAGAAGAAGAAGAAGAAGAACAAGAAGAAGAAGAAGAAGAACAAGAAGAAGAGGAAGAAGAACAAGAAGAAGAAGAAGAAGAAGAAGTTGATATCGACGTGGATGACCTTGTTAACGATATCCTAGGAAACGACGATGAGCCAGAAGATGAAAGTGCTGAAATCGAATTCACCCAACTTCTTGAATCCCTCAAGTCGGAAATATCCATCTACAATCCGTATTCCATAACAGAAGAGGAACTCATAAACAAACTAGTTACTGCCCCATCCTACTTCAGGTTATCTCCAAAACAGCGTGAATCGATCTACAATGATTGGGCTGCAACGCAGTCAACGGTGCAAAAGTATCCTACTCAAAAACAGCTTATGATGAATGAACTATTTGAATTGAAAGCTGATATCAAAAAAAAATATTACGTCGATTTCAAACTGAAGCTTCTTGAATTCAAAGTCGAGAAGCGAGATGAGATCTTTTTGAAATACAAAACCCTTTTGAATACGCAGACTTCTTTTGAAAAACATTACAGAAAGCACAACTCAAAAGACCAAGCTGTGAATCTTAAAAAGTTGAAGCTTTCAGAGTTCCTTAGTACCCAGAAACTAAACAAGACGCAATTCTCACCTACAGGGGAAACAGATTGGCACAAATGGATCCATTTATGCAACGAACTTGATATTCCTACATCAATTGCTGAAAACGAAACCAACTGGATAGTGGGCCCAGCCAAAAGACTTGAATGCTACCTTGAACATTGCACATAGTGATCATGTGAGAGTATTCCCAATTGTTCAAACCTGCGAACTCGAAATCGAACTCGAAATCGAAATCTGGAGAATCAAGATGCGCAGAGTGGTGGTGACAGGACTAGGAACTGTTACGCCTTTGGGCGTGGGGGTGAGGGCTACGTGGGAAAACCTCATAGCCAATAGAAGTGGTCTTAGCTCCACAAGAGACTTGGGTCCTGAATGGGAGGATATTCTGTGCAAGGTTATTGGCAGGATTCCTGAGGGCCAAAAAGCACACCATAAATGGAATTCTGCTGAGCATTTCACTAAAAGTGAAGCCAACAGACTAGCGTTGTTCACCCAATATGCAATGGTTGCAGCGGAAGAAGCCCTCAAAGATGCCAAAATGGATGTTGACTCCTTGGATAAAACTAAAATTGGAGTGAATGTGGGCTCTGGTATTGGCTCTTTCCATGACGTATACGAGAATGCCAACCACTTCGCCACAAAAGGATACAAGAAGGTGCAGCCGTTTTTCATTCCAAAAATTCTTACCAATATGGCCGGAGGAAACATCTCCATTAAATATGGATTGAAGGGTCCTAATCATTCGGTAGCGACTGCTTGTGCTACGGGATTGCATTCAATCGGAGATGCTTATAATTTTATTAAGAACGGATATAGTTCAGTGATGATTAGTGGAAGCTCAGAGCTGTCAATTCACCCATTAGCCTTAGCAGGGTTTGCAAGGGCAAAAAGTGTGGTGAGTACATTCAATGACAACCCAACAGAAGCTTCCAGGCCTTTTGATAAACACAGAAACGGGTTTGTATTGGGAGAAGGTGCCGGTATCTTGGTAGTAGAGGACTTGGACCACGCGCTTGCCAGAGGAGTAGCACCACACGAAATCTATGGTGAAATTGTGGGTTATGGGTTGTCTGGCGACGGGCACCACATCACAGCACCTCCAGAGAATGGAGAAGGTGCAATGCTCTCTATGGCTATGGCATTGCGTAATGCTTCCATTGGACCTGAAACTATCGATTATATTAATGCCCATGCTACCTCCACCAGAATCGGGGATGTTGCAGAGAACAATGCCATTTACCTGATCTTCAAACAAAAGCCGGATATTTCTGTTTCCAGTACGAAATCCGCAATAGGGCACTTACTAGGAGCTGCTGGGAGCGTTGAGTCTATCATCACGGTGATGAGCGTGAAGAATGACATTGTGCCTGGGACGTTGAACTTGAACCAGGTGGAAGATGGTGACAGCTTTATATTTGACTATGTGAAAGAGTCCAAGAAAAAGCGGGTAGATTATGCCTTGAACAACTCGTTTGGGTTTGGAGGTGTCAACAGTTCGATTATCTTCAAGAAATTCAACTTGTAAATAGATTCAATACTACATATGACGATTATTTTGTTGTTACTTTTATCATTTCTATCAGAACTTCACACTAACTAGTAATACTACACTGAGCTGCACATTCATCCTACACTCATATTTGATTTTGTATTCACTGCAGCGAAAAATAATTATCTCATGGACGAAGACAAAAAGAAAAAGGTAAAGAAGCCCAACGCCGAGGTGCTACAGAAACGTAAGGAGGGTCGTTTGAAGGCAGCAGCCACCATGGCCAACAACTTGAAGAAAATGGGAATCGTCAGAGTCGAGGAAGAAAACGGATTCGGATTGACATCTATAAAACCTATTCCTCTCATCAACCAGAAGAACTACTTCACGGATTACCTCAAGAGAGATGATCAGATTGGGTTTATCAGAAACTGGAGAACAGAAAAGTTGTTGAAGCAGAAATTGAAGAAATTGAACAACAGTACCGGTACTAAGATTGAAATCACCAATTTTGATAACTTCAACTTGAACGAGATTGAAGAAGAAATGAAGAAAAAGCAGTTAGAAATTGACCACGGTAAGGATTCCGGAACTATGGATTTGGACAACGATAATGACGACGATGATGACGACGATGAAAATGAAAATGACGATGAAAACGGCGATAATGAAGAGGTGATTGCTGAAAAAGCAAAAATCGGTTCAGACGTGATTGTCATCCATCCTGGTTCTTCCAACTTTAGAATAGGGAGGGCCACTGACGCAGTTCCCTTGACGATTCCAACTGTTGTGGCTGTTAAGCAAGAAGCTGATGTTGCCGAATATTTGCCTGCCACGCCTGTAAGACAAGACCAGGAAGCTATTTTTGGGGAAGAGTTCGAAGAAATCAAGGGCGAAATGACAAAGAACTTCAAGGCTAGAATGAGATTCTACAAGCGTAGAATCTTACCTAACTCGCGTGAAACAGCTGCTAATTATAATAAGAAACAAGAACCAGAATCGATTCCTGACCATAACGATCCTAACAGAAAAGACTGGATTGATATAAAAGAGCACCCCGATTCTAAATACTTTGTTGGTGAAGATGCGTTGAAGCTTCCTATCTGTGACACGTTTCGGGGTTGGAAGTTGAGGTACCCCATTGTAAACGGAAAGTTCAACGAGTCTACCAAAGATTATAGGTCTAAACATGAGATCTTGGGAGATTTGGCCAACTTAATTGACTACACTTTACAGAACTTGGAAATTGAAAAATCTAAACTCAATGACTTGAAGTGTATCTTGGTGATTCCAGATTTGTATGATAAAATGGTGGTGGAGACCTTTGTTGACTTGTTATTTAAACTTGTAGGCTTCGGAAAAGTAGGAATCATCCAAGAAAGCTTGGCTGCATCTTTTGGTGCTGGTACCCAGTCTGCTTGTATTGTGGATGTGGGTAGTCAGACCACCACTATTTCATGCATTGATGAGGGATTGGTTATCAACGATTCAAGGATCAAATTAAACTATGGTGGTGATAATATCACTGAGATTTTTATGAAATTCTTATTGCAGCAGCAGTTTCCATACCAAGAAATCAACTTGAACTATAACTACGATTGGGAGTTGTCACAGACCTTAAAACACAATTTTATCACCTTCCAGGATGCTGATATTGCAGTGCAACTTTATAACTTCTACAAAAGGAAGCCTTTTGAAACTACCTTGAAATATGAATTCAAGGTATTTGATGAGGTTATGTTGGCACCATTGGGTTTGTTTTACCCAGAGAGCTTCACCAACAAGACGAATAGAGCACACAACTTCTTCAAACCATCGCAAGATCAGTACTCGCTGAAAAATGATAACCCCCTTTCAAAGTCACAAGAAAATGTTGTCAATGGTTCAATTTTCACAAACTTGACTGATGAAGATTTGTTATACAGACTCTGTGACGAAAGCAAGGTGTTGAAGACATCCAATCCATACTCAAAAGCCAAATTGACCAATACCAATATAAACGAGTTGGAGGTGCTATTCCCCTTGGAAAGAGCCATTATTGAATCCATTACCAATTCAGGGTTGGCCACAGACTTTGAAAAGGTCAAAAAATTCTACTCCAATTTGTTGGTTGTAGGAGGAGGTTTGAGTAAGATCCCAGGTTATGATTTGTTATTAACAGACAGAATCAATATCTGGAGACCAAAGTTTTTGTCCACATCTAATATCGATGAGATTTTCGAATATTTCACCAATCAAGAAAAGAAGTTGGACTTCCAGCGTAAGAAATTGATTACACAAAAGACTGGAGGCAAGGCAGATGTGGAATTAACAGAAGAAGAAATGGAAGAAATAGAAGAAAAATGCAAGATGACATTTGACTTGGATTACATCGATAGCATTGTTGAAAGGGGCCAGGTCATCCCAGTGAATGTGTTGCCACCACCAAGAGAGTTTGATCCGGAAATGTTGACATGGAAGGGTGGAAGTGTGTATGGAAGATTAAAGGTAGTGAACGAAATGTGGATACTGAAGAACGATTGGCAGCTGATGGAAAGTCGTTGTTTGTACTATAAGACCTTGTTCAACTATTGATACAGTATCTAGACATTGTTTTGGCATGGTAGAATATATGAATGCAAGATTTTTGAGCAGTTGATGATTTTCTTGTTTCGCTTATAGAACCTTGAGCGGATTGAAAACGTACTTGATTAGGTGTCTCTTCTATTTCTAAGACTATAAAGAATTAACATCTCATGCCGTTCATAGGAAAAACTCGGTACGCGTTTTGCAGCCAAAGAGGCTCAAACATCATCAAAACTTACACCCACATTTACACCATTAATACTGGTAAATTCACAAACAAAAGTAGCAAACTATCTTGAACATCATCTATCTTCCACTTAAACCCGTTTATGCTACTCCAATAAGGGCTCCCAAACCCACAAAACCCATATTGAATAAACCTCGCACGTGATCTCCGACTCGCAGATGTGGGGAAAACACCAGCCCGGGCCACCAGCTTGTACAGCAACAAGGTCAAATCACAACCCTTGGGTCTATTCCAATACCCAGTAGTACTTCAGTTATTATGTTCTCTCGCCTAAGCTAGCCTCGGACCAAACTCCGTAGGATTCCCCTGGAATGGTCTCGGACATCCATGTTTCAGGTCGTGTGCGGACGAAATTCCTCGGTCCATTTTATTCCTTGAAAAAACTCTGATTTAACAAACGCCAACAACTATGAACAGACAATTCGTCCGTAACTTTGCGTCCTCTAAGCCAGTTTCCAACTACGCTTCCACCATCAAGAACTTGAAGGTTACTGCTGACACCAAGGTTATCTACCAAGGTTTCACCGGAAGACAAGGTACCTTCCACGCCGAACAAGCCATTGCTTACGGTACCAAGGTGGTTGGTGGTACCAATCCTAAGAAGGCAGGTCAAACCCACTTGGGCAAGCCAGTTTTTGCTTCTGTCAAGGATGCCATCAAGGAAACCGGAGCAACTGCTACTGGAATTTTCGTTCCACCATCCATCGCTGCTGCTGCTATTGAAGAAGCTATCGAAGCTGAAATCGAATTGGCCGTTGCCATCACCGAAGGTATTCCTCAACATGACATGGTTAGAATTGCCCAGATCTTAAAGACCCAATCTAAGACCAGATTGGTGGGTCCAAACTGTCCAGGTTTGATTGCTCCAGAACAATGTAAGATTGGTATTATGCCATCTTCTATCCACAAAAGAGGTAAGGTTGGTATTATTTCCAAGTCCGGTACCTTGACCTACGAAGCTGTTGCTCAAACCACCAAGGTTGGTTTGGGTCAATCTTTGGTCATTGGTATGGGTGGTGATCCATTCCCAGGTACCAACTACATTGATGCCTTGACTTTGTACTTGAACGACCCAGAAACCGAAGGTATCATTTTGATTGGTGAAATCGGTGGTACTGCTGAAGAAGATGCATCTGAATTCTTGAAGCAATACAACTTGACCAGAGATGTTCCAAAACCAGTTGTCTCTTTCATTGCTGGTGTTTCTGCTCCTCCAGGTAGAAGAATGGGTCACGCTGGTGCCATTGTTGCTGGTGGTAAGGGTGATGCCAAGTCTAAGATTGCTGCTTTGGAATCCGCTGGGGTTGTTGTTGAACAGTCTCCAGCTAGATTGGGTAACTCCTTGTTGGCTGAATTCAAGGCCAAGAACTTGTTGTAGTTAATACACCTGATAGATCTGTACTTTAATGCACTCTCTGGTACTTGTTTACCATCATTTATTAGCAAATATCTCCACTGTGACCAAAGTCTTCATTTTTTAGTACTGCTGCACTACAATTCTTCTATTTTTTATACAATATTTTCTACTGCAGTACTTCTATTTTCTAGGTTTTGTTTACTGGGGGTCTTTGTAACATCGATGCTACGCTATTTCCAATACCACTTGCAAAATCCAAGCGAAACCTTTGTCATTGCAATATTCACATTCGAATCTAAGCCGCAAACTCAGCCGCACTGATGAAGGGTTATCACGGGCAATTCGTTTCCCGACTTTTACCTACTTTCTATTGATTCCATTTGCCTTGTTGCTGTATCCTACTTCACATACACCAAATCTTAGCGAATTGGGATTGGACACTAGCGAATTGGGATTGGACACTAGCGAATTGGGAATGGTCACTAGCGAGTTGGGAATTACTGGCTAGACGTTGCCATTTTCCATAAAAACCACTTATTCCCATTCCTTGACTCGATATTAATTGGTATCCGCATTGTCCTGCTTTTGTCTTCGGATTCTTTGTTTTCTTCAGGTTTCTGTCTACATCATTAATGCCTTTTATTTTTATCTGGACTTCCACTTTTATTCACTGCCTCTGACGTCTACATTCCAATTCTACATTCTAGTAATCTATATCCGACATATGCTTCCTGTAACTGACTCTTAGCATATGCTTCCAGCCTCTGTGACTGACTCTTGATTCCCCCCCCACTAATCATTCCGAATAAACCCTTATCAACTGACTCATTAATTATTTAACGAGATTACATCGCACTAAATCTGCAATGACTCCAATAATAACCTCTTTGCTAGACACAGATGTGTACAAAATATTCATGCAGAATGCAGTTTTGCAACACTTTAAAGACGTAAAGGTCACCTATGCTTACACTAATAGAACTCCAACCATGAAATTATCGCCAGAAGCCATAGAGTGGATTAAAGAGCAGATAGACTACCTTGGGCAGTTGAGGTTTTCTGAAGACGAAATAAACTACCTAAGAACTCAATTGCCACAGTTGACCCCTGATTACTTGGAATACTTGAAAACCTTGAAGCTTAATCCTAAGGAACAGGTCAAATATGTCACAAAACTGGTGGATGCTGATGAGGACGGATTTGGAATTGAGATCTGTGGTCTCTGGATAGAAACCATCCTATACGAAATTCCAGTGTTGGCTTTGGTGTCAGAAGCATACTTCAAGTTTGTTGATACCGATTGGAACTACGAAAATCAGGTTGAATTGGCTATTGGAAAATGTAAGACTCTTTTCGATAACCAATGTAGTTTCAGTGAATTTGGAACCAGAAGAAGAAGATCGTACAAAACCCAGGATTTAGTAGTCAAAGCCTTGAAAGATTTTGCCATTCACAATCCTGGTCAGGCCCAGTACTTGTCAGGAACATCGAATGTGTTGTTGGCTAAAAATTATAACTTGGAACCAATTGGTACTGTTGCACACGAATGGTTTATGGGGGTGGCATCAGTCACCCAAGATTACATAAATGCCAATGCGAATGCTATGAAGTATTGGATAGATACATTTACTGGGAAATATGCTGGTTTGGCTTTGACAGATACTTTTGGAACCCAATCATTTTTGAAGTCGTTTGTCAAGCCTTATTCCGATTACTATGTTGGGGTAAGACAGGATTCCGGGGATCCATTAGATTATGCTGAAAGCATTAGTAAACACTACAGGTCATTAGGGTATCCAGATCACACTAAGTTGATTTGTTTCAGTGACTCGTTGAACATAGAAAAGTGCTTGAAGTATCAACAACGTGCTAAATATTTAGGTTTGATTCCGACTTTTGGTATTGGTACCTTCTTCACCAATGACTTCCACAAGGCTTCTGACTTGAGCATTAAATCTGTTCCATTGAATATAGTCATCAAGCTCCAAAGTGCCAATAATAATCCTTCTATCAAGATTAGTGATAACTTGAGTAAAAATATGGGAAATCCTGAAGTGGTGAAGTTTGTGAAGGAGCAATTGGGATACGAAGAGCACGAATGGAGTGGTGGGGATGAGACCAAGAGATGGTGATGAGACCAAGAGATGGTGATGAGACCAAGAGATGGTGATACCATTGAGACGTGGGACGTAATCTGTTTGAATTATATACTTAATATCAATTCTGTAACCTTATCGACTTAACTATACAAGCATACACTGTACATAATTCTGCCTTCGTTAGTCTCATCACCCAAATCTCAATTTGTATGTAAAAAATGAGATGAGAATAATGGACTTAAACATCGATACTTTAATACAAGTTCTAACAGTAGCCAACTTATCGGAAAGAAACGTCCAGCAGCAGGAGGCAGAGAAGCAGCTCAAGCTATGGGAAGTGCAACCAGGATACCATTACGGTTTACAGACCATATACTTGGATATGGAAATGCCTCTCCAAGTTAGATGGTTGGCCATCATTTGCTTTAAAAATGGAATTGAGAAATACTGGAGAAGCTCCCGTGCAAATGCCATCGGCAAGGATGAAAAGCAACAAATCAAAGCAAGGCTATTTACTCTTTTGAACGAAAAGAATAACCAACTCATGATCCAGAACGCTCATTCTATAGGTAAAATCGTCAGGTTTGAATTTCCAGGTGAATGGCCTGAGCTTTTTGAAGAAATAGAAAGAAGCTTGTCAAAGTTTGTATTTGTAGATAATGACTTGAGTTCTACTAATAACTTGTTAATAATATTAAACCAGATCATCAAGACTTTGTCGGCGGTGAGAATTGGAAGAACAAGACATGCTATGCAATCCAAGGCTCCAATCATTGTGCCTATTTTGATAAAACTATATTACAAGTTTTTTGACCAATGGACTTCAAATCTTGATTTGGGAGTCATGGAAATCTGTTACTTGAGTTTGAAAAACTTAAGAAGAATTATTCCTGAAGGATTTGAGCATCCTGAAAAGAACCAAGACGTCGTAGAGTTGTTAAAAGTCAGTGTTGATCACATGGATGGTTTAATCAGAGAGCATAGTAAGTATTCCAGTGACTTGATAGAAAGATATGCAAAATGCTACAGCAAGTTGTACTTTAACTTGATCAGCATAAATCCTACCAGTTTTGTGTTGTTGCCCTGTTGTGAAACCATTTTATCATATTACTTGAGTTTTTTGCAGAACAATGCCGAAAGGATTTACCAAAGCAATGAAGAGAACGATTTCTTTGAAGTCATTGCATTAAAAGGATATCTTATACTAAAGAAAGTGTTAAACTATATCTACAAGCAAGGTTCCATATCTTTAAAACAGCCCAAAGACAAAGAAACATTGAGAGTTGCTATTGACAGACTTAAAAATGACTTCTTCACCAATGACTTGATCCAAAACTTGTGTGAGTTGATCATTAACTGGTATTTACTTGTGAAGCCTAGTGACTTGGAAAGCTGGTTGCTAGAGCCTGAGGAATGGTGCAATGAAGAATTTCAATCCAGTTATGAATATCAAATCAGACCTTGTGCTGAAAATTTCTTCCAGGACTTGGTGAAGTACTTCAAAGACAACTTGTCTTCCTATATATTGAACAAGATTTCCAACAACTTGAATAACGACAACATCTTGGTTCAGGATGCTATTTTGTGTACATTTCAATTATCTGCTGATTCTATCAGCGACAGGGTGGACTTCAATCAGCTACTCAACGACATCTTCATCCCAATTGGTGTCAAGAATGATAATATGGAAAACAAAATTTTGAAGAGAAGAATATGTCTTATTATCAACCAATGGGTGGTTATAAACTGCTCCAATGCTAGCAGAGTAGAGATTTACAAGTTTTTGGGTAACTTGTTGGATGATTCGAACAAGATCAACGACCAAGTAGTGAAATTGAATGCAATTCAATGCTTGAATACCATTTTAAACGACTGGGACTTTGTCAAGAAAGACTTTGAACCTTTCTTGACTAGCTTCATAACTCAACTGATTCAGATTTTGGACCAAATGACCTTTACCGAATCGAAGCTTTACATCTTGAACTCTTTGGCCACTATTATAGAGAGATGTAACCCATTGATTAACTATGATACGTTGATCAGGTTGCTATCGATAATTCCAAAATACTGGGAGATTTCAAACGCCAACGATAATGAAATTATATTAAAGACTTCATTGATTCGTATTTTGAAGAACTTGGTGATATCTTTGAATGAAAACTCGCCAGAGACTTATCAGATAAGTTTACCTTTAATTAAATCGTGTATTTCAGAAAATTCAACATATCAGTTGTTGGCTGAAGATTGCTACGAGTTGTGGTTGTCAGTGTTACAGTTTTGTCCCTCGGATTATTTAAAGAACCAAAATAACCTGAAAAGTATGGAAATTGTTGAATTATTTGAGTACGCCAACTATGGTTTGATCAATTCTACTGAAGTCCTCCCATTGATCTTATCGATCCTTCGAAGCTATTCTCTTTTGTCTCCTGAGATATTTGCAATGGCACCTTCAATGGAAAAATTCAAGGTCTTTTCTGGCTACTTGAGCAACATGAGAGATGACTCGTTCAACATTCTTATCTCGTTCTTAGACATCTTGATATTGAGATTGGCTGACAACCAGGCATTCTTAACTAATATAATAGAAAGCGGGTTGCTAAATTCAATGCTTTCATATGTTTTGGATGAGAGCCAGTCAATCGTTAACATCAACAAGATCTTGTTGGTTTTATCGAAACTTGCATTTGCTAACAGTGAGGTTTTTATGAAGATTTTGAACTACTTATCCAACGATTTGACCAGCTTTGTGCAGCACTGGCTACAATATTATACAAACAACGGTAACCCTAGGAACAAGAAAATCAACTTGTTAGGTCTTTTGTCATTGGCCAAGTTCATGGTTCCAAAAGGTGACAAGACGTTTGCAACAATATTACCAGATATAACCAAAAAGTCGTTTCTTTTCTTGGAGGAAATTAAAGAGATCGATGGTCAAGTCGATGCATATAAGCTGAATTTCATCTACGAGGACATTGACGACTACAGATATCTTGATCCAGAGATCAAGGAAAACGGCGAAAAGTTGAGGTATGTAGCCCTTTTGAATTCCTTTGATCCTGTGTTCAAGGTTCAATTGGAAAAGTATCTTGTTGAAGTTGTTGGTACCATAAAATCTGCCCTTTCAGATTCTGAGTTCTCCCAACTAATGCTTCTCAATGATGAATACACCCTTGAGAAGTTACAAAAGATTATGAATTAGCTCTACATTCGTGAATACAAAATCGCACTTGCCGCATTTACTTCTGGTCGCACCATTTTTCTCAAGTTGAATGATAAATTGGCCCTGGTCTATGATTGTAGGAAGAAGTTTGGGTCGTCTTGGTATGGCGAATACGCCAGTAAGTACTCGAGTTCTCATCAGACCTTTGAGTGCTTGTTTTATAAGATTGCAGGAGCACAAACCAGATAGTAAAAATGATGGCACTTTAACCAAAGAACAAAGACAGAGGTTGTACATTGAAAACTTTGAAAGACTCCAAAGAGAAAGAGAAGCGTTGCAAAAGTACAAGATGAGAACCACCACAAACTATGCTACCTCATTGGGTATTTTCTTTCTTGCGTTAGCGTTTGCTGCTGTTCCATTATATAAAGCTTTGTGTCAAAGAACTGGTTGGGGTGGTGTTCCAATCACAGATGCTGCCAGATTCACCAAGGATAAGGTGATTCCAGTGGATACCAACAAAAGAATAAGAGTTTCCTTTACTTGCCAGAGTTCTGGTATCTTGCCTTGGAAGTTTACTCCCTTGCAAAGAGAAGTGTATGTGGTTCCAGGTGAAACTGCATTAGCGTTCTACAGGGCTAAAAACATGTCCAAGGAAGACATTATTGGTATGGCAACATATTCTGTTACCCCGGGAGAAGCGGCGGTTTACTTCAATAAGATTCAATGTTTCTGCTTTGAAGAACAGAGATTGGCTCCTGGAGAAGAAGTAGATATGCCGGTGTTCTTTTTCATTGATCCAGACTTTGCCAAAGATCCAAGTTTGAGAAATATCGACGACATTGTCTTACATTACTCTTTCTTCAGAGCCTCCTACACTGATGGTGAGTTGGCTGCTATGCCTGCAACCAACCTTAGTCTTAGTGTCAATAGCCTGTAATTAGTTTACAATCTTGTATATATTAAACCTGAGAACCGCATCTCATTTCGCAAAATCTAATGAAGACTGATTATTATGAGCTTCTAGAGGTATCCACTGAGGCTACGGATGCCGAATTAAAGAAGGCATATAGAAAAAAGGCACTTCAACTACACCCAGACAAAAACCCACATGATGTAGAAGGAGCTACTAACCGATTTGCTTTGGTGAGAGCTGCTTACGAGGTTTTATCAGATCCACAAGAGAGAAGCTGGTACGACTCCCACAAAAACCAGATTCTCAGGGACGATGAAGTATTTGATAGTTTCAGTGAAGAATACATAATACCCAGTATCTCGGTGGAAGAGTTGTATCGTTATTTTAATCCTTCGTTTTATGGAAAATTGGATGATTCGCAAAGTGGTTTCTACTATGTCGTAGGTAGCTTGTTTGGAAGGTTGGCTTCAGAAGAAATCAACCACGGCAGACAACAAAATCTAAAAGATTATGAATTGTATCAGGACAATGCTCCCAATGTGAATGCTTTGGATGATTCTGTTTTAATGTACCCAAAATTTGGAACAAGCTCGAGCGATTATAGTCTACAAGTCCGTTCTTTCTATAACGGTTGGTCGTCTTTCCAGACTTGTAAGACTTTTAGTTGGAAAGATGAGTATAGGTTATCTGCTGCTCAGGACAGAAAGACCAGAAGATTAATGGAAAAAGAAAATAAAAAGTTCAGAGATGCTGCAAGAAAAGAGTACAACGAGACAGTTAGGAACTTTGTTCAGTTTATCAAGAAAAGAGACCCAAGAGTGAAGCAAGGTATTAAGGAATTTGAAAAGGAAAAGAAGAGAAAACAAATGGAAGAGATAACCAACCAGGTTAAATTGAGTAAACAGCAGAGGTTGAAGGACATGAGTTTAGATAACTTTGAGATTCAAGACTGGCAGAAACTTTCATTAGAAGAGTTGAATGAACTTGAAGAAATGTTAGACCAAGAGTACAATTCGGAAGATAGTGAATTTGATGAGTTTGATGAAGCGGAAGATGAAGAGTTGTATGAGTGCATTGTATGTGACAAGTTTTTCAAAAATGAAAGACAGTTTGAGATCCATGAGAAGTCCAACAAGCACAGAAAAGCCTTGAACAGGTTGAGATGGGAGATGAAGAAAGAAGGCCAAGAGTTGGGAATAGATGACTTTGAAACCGCCAGTGAAGGTGAGGAAAGCGTTGTAAGTGATGTGAGCGACATCGTAGATGAGGACAGTTTCAACAATGATTTAGAAGATTCAGATGAAGCTGGTGATGTGAATATGGAAGTTAGAAATGGGGAACTTGATGATACGAAAACTAACAAACCAAAAAACTTTACAGAAAACAAACAAAGCCAACAAGAAGACGAAGACGAGCAGGAATCAAAGCCTAAACCAAAGGTTCAATCATATAAGAAGGCCAAGAAACTTGATTTACATGAGGAGTTGGCGAAGTTGTCAGGAAACTTATCAGGAATAAGTCTTGATGAATCTACGACTACCACTGCTGATCTTGATGATGATGATGATTGGGCTCAAAGCAATTCCAAGAAGAAGCAAAAGAAGAAGAAGAAGAATCCTTCAACTGCAGTCTTAGGGACAAAGTTGGGCAGTACAGAGATGTTAGATACAGAAATTTGTGAAACATGCAAGGAAACATTTCCATCAAGAAACAAATTGTTCGAACATGTAAAGGATACCAATCATGCCGCTCCAAAAGTACAGTTGAAGTCAAAAAAGAAGAAAAGACGTTGATTCGTGAGAATAGATAGATAGAACTAATATACACTACTTTAATCCCAACTTGGATGTTTTCACCTTGGCTTGAACAATTTCGTTGATACCTCTATTATTCAATCCTAATCCCTTACCTTTAGTCCATCCCATCTTCTCTAGCAACTGTCTACCAATGTTTGAAGAAGGGATCTCTGGGGCCTTTTCGCCTACAATCTCACCTTCCTTGACACCAGCATTTGATGCCTTTCCTCTTCCACGTTTACGATCTTTATCTTTATTACCGTCAGTTTCGATGTACTCTTGTTTTGGCCTCTTCACGTCAACTCTATTAAAAACAGGTCTTTGCCTGGTTATAGCATAGATTCTGTTTGTATCTGGTAAGTATTGAAATGTTCTCTTGGTCTTCACAACTTCCATAAACAGCTTTAAACCGTTACCTCCAACTCGTTTACTTTTGAAGTTAAAGCAATCTGCCATCTTTCCGATAGTCTTATTTCCATGAGGGTCTAAGGGTGGGAACCTCAATGTGGACCTCAAACTGTCGTGTAAAAATGATTGCATCTCATCTCTGATATCCTTAATATGTAAAGTGTAAGGATATTTAATTTTCAAATCATGGGAAGCGATTCCTTGTTCTATTATCTCATCCTCCTTACGCTTCTTACGTAACTTCTTTGCTTCTCTTTGGGACAAATACTGTTCTTGTAGTGCTTGTCTTAAGTCATTGTCCATATCGAAGTTAGAGAGATCAAGTTGCTTGTTTTTTCCTTTGCCTTTGGTTTTCACACTCGAAGTGAACTGCATATCCATTTCATAGTTCATATCGAATTGATGTTTCTTACTGAACTCAAGTAATGACTGCAAATTCTCTCCGTCGTCTTCCAGATCAACACCCAGTGCCTCTTCTTCATGGTCGTCTTCATATTCATCTTCCAGATCAGATATGTACACATCTGATTCAGGCTCTGGTTCTGAATCGACTAACCCTTTAGTAAGAAACTTGAAGAAACTTGACAATCTATGTTCTTTCACGCCACTATCAAGGACATAGTCTACGATGTCATCTTCGCCTAACCACACAGAGTCCCCCGTTGAAGTTAACTCGGGACATCTGACATAATATTGGTTGCTGACACCGTATCTGATATTCGAGATTGATATTTTTGAAATGTCAAATTCGTAATCCTCAGCAAGAAAGCCATATTCTGGGTCTTCTGGTTCCTTGAAGATTTCTTTCTTCGTCGCTTGTTCCTTGGAGTACATGTCCATTTCTTGGTCTGAATCTGGAGCCATCACGTCAAAATTGGTATCACTTTCATATTCATCTGTGTCATCTCTCAACTCACTCATCATTTGAGTAATGTACTCTTGGTACCCCTGAGGATCTTCTCCGTTGATGTCTTCAATTTCATCTGAGTCCTCTGAGCTCTCTAAATCCATGAATTCAGTTTCAGAATGTATTCTATCAAAAGATTTATTCGAATTGATGGGAACAAATCCGGATTTAGCTTTCTTTAACTGGCTAGTAGACATCAATTCCGTTACCATTTCTCCATTTTCATACTTAGTTTGCAATGATACTTTGCCTATTGTCAAGGTTTCATTGTGATTATCTGGAGTATCTATTATCATTGAGGTTTTTGCTTTCGTAGCTTTCAAGCTTTGGTCTCCTTCATCATCTATTAAGAATGCAATTTTGTTTTCGTCGTCATCGTCGTTGTCATCTTTATTGTCATCTTCGTCATTTCCCTGTTCTTCAGCTTCCATACTCGGTATTTCTTCAGAGTTTGCTTCCGGATCTATTCTGGATACTTCTGAATCTTTAGCTTCTAACTTTTTATGATAATATGCATTTTCTACCTCATCTTCTTTGTCTTCTTCACTGCCCATACCCTGTTCAGGCTCTGGACTCTTCAACTTCACATCCTCCAATTTCTTCCTCAACTCATCGTTAGGATCGTACACTTCTTTGGCTTTCACAAAATCAATCGGTCTTTTTCTTAATGGTAGCATCAACGTCTTATCCACATGGTCACTAGTATACTTCACTTCGTACATCAACCTTCCAGGTCTCTTTGACATCTGCCTCATATTAGTTCTTCCATTACTAGCTTCTGGCAAATACACTCCTCCATTTAGATCTGTGAGCTCAGGATATTCGTTTCTGTTGTCTAAACTTGTTTTGCCTCTATGGTTGTTAGATGTTCCTTTACTCTTTCTCTTTTTGCTATTATTGGTTCTGAATCTCCCGCTGAAGTTCCGTGTGCCTCCACCACGGCCTCTTCCTCTATTTCCTCTGGGCATTTTCTGTCAGCGACTCTATAAGACTGCAATGTTCGCTGTATATAAATATAGTGACTCTTGTTAAAGAAGGCGCGCTACAAATTGATTTTGTGATAAGGATGACTGATGAGACCAGGTTCAGTTCCTTTGTTAGAGATGTATGGCAGAATACTCCTTCTGTAGAGGGTTTCAATGCTCAGAATAATGTTGTGAAACATGAAATAGGTACTGTTGAGAATGAAACCTCAGACAAAGAAACGGAAAACACCAATAAAAAAGTAGTGATCTTGGGTACTGAGATCAATGAAAGCGAGATTACACAAAGAGTTAGCCAGTTGATCTGGTTGAGCTATCGTACAGGCTTCGAGCCAATCGAAAAGAATCCTATGGGACCACATCCATTACAATTCATTTCTTCAATGGTGTTCAACAAGAACCCATTCTCAGCTACCATCCTGAGCTTCGTTAATAATGACTATTTTACTACTGATGTTGGCTGGGGATGCATGATTCGAACCTCCCAGAGTCTATTGGCTAATGCATTAAGCAAATTGAATGAATTGAATGAGTTAACAGACTCTAACGATATCAATGAACTTAATGATGTTAAGATAATCGATTTATTCAAGGATAATTCTGCTGCTCCTTTTTCTTTGCACAATTTTATACAGGTGGCTAATGAGCTGCCATTACAGGTAAAGCCAGGACAGTGGTTTGGTCCTAATGCAGCCTCCTTGTCTATTCAAAGGTTATGTACCAAGCAATCTGATGTCAGTTTTAAACCATTGAATGTCCTTATCAGTGAGACTTCAGATATATACTATGATCAAATTAAAGAATTAACCAAAGAAAAGTTACTTATTTTGTTACCTATTAGGCTAGGTATTGATAAGACTAACGAGTTCTACTTTCAATCCATTTTTGATTTGTTGAACATGCCCCAATCTATAGGTATTGCTGGAGGTAGGCCATCTTCCAGCTTCTACTTTTTTGGTTTTGACCAGTCAACTAATGAGTTACTTTATTTGGATCCACATTATCCACAGAATTGTAGGACTGATAAAGATGATAAAGACAAACCTCAAACTTCACTGGAAAATCATGAGTATGAAATTGATTATAACACTTATCACACCTCCAATTATAACCGGTTAAAAATTGAAGAGTTGGATCCCTCTATGATGATTGGTATAATCGTGAACGATCTTCAGGACTACGAAAAGTTCAAGAAACTGTGCAAAGACAATAAGATAGTGCACTTTCACAGTTCGAGTAGTAACTTTGATGTTGATATCGATTTGGATGACGAAGAAGAGGAGATGAATGACAGTAGGAATGATTTTGCCGGACAAGATTTTATTGAAGTGGATAATAATATAGAAGCAGAGGAAGTTGTGAATGTTGAAGGTAAAGTGGATTCCTCCTTTGATTTGTTGAACAAATAGCCAAGCAACTCGCCGTTGGTTGAAGATATTCCTCTGGTCAGCTATTTGAGGCGTTTGGGAGTACGTGGCTTTACAGAAGCCATCCCTTGAACCTTAACACAACTAAGGTGTGAAATACAATGCATGCGGAGGAATTATTTTGGAGATGAAACTTCCTATTTGGGTTGAATAGCGGAGACAAGCCGCATGCAACCTATTTTTAAGTAGTTGAAGCCTCCTCATCATAGAGCAATGCTCAATAAATATTAGGCTTCCAACAACGAAAATAACAAAATAGCATTATATGTTAACACGGACACTCTCATATACCACACGGCAGTCTTTCCTGAGTGTCAAATCTTGTTGAAACATTGAAAATTTGAAATCACAAGAACAAATCTTGACATCTCTTTACTATTCCTAAAAGGGAAATTTTGTTTTCGCAACCACTTTAGCAAAACCTAAGATATAAATACAAAGCGTTTTGTCCATAGCAGACAACAATGAAGTTCTTCAGCTTAGTATTCTCGTTATTATTCGTGCTCAACATAGCAGTGTCCCTTCCTCTTGAAAATGAGGAAGTTGATGTTGTGAAAAGAGACTACGCTATCTTGACCCAGTTCTTCACCATTATCACCAACTCCGGTCTTGCAGTCACTATCGTTAGATTGTTGGCTCAAAACAAGGTCACAGAGCCAATTTTGGCCAAAGCTGCTGCTGCATTTATCAAGTCCCAAAACTTGAACGATTTACTCACTGCTGTTGATAAATCTAGCTTGACAGTAGATATTGTTTTAAAAGCCTTACAGGACAAAGCCTTCTTCCCTGGTGTTTACGACATCGTCGATGGTTTGAAGAACGGTGCTCCAACTACCCCTGCCAGTTCATCAGTTAATGCTATAGGTTTGACCTCAAGTTTTGTTCAAGTTGCCCAACAATATAATAACTTGGCTGGCCAAGGTTTGAGTAACGTTTTTGGTGATATTCAAAATGACTTGGGAATTGGTACTGGTAACGGTATCTTTTCTTTCTTAAACCCGGTATTTTCATTGGTCGGTCTTGGTACTACTAAGGGATCCAGTACTTCTGGTGGTGCCTCAGGGGGACAGACTATTAGTTTGACTCCTAGTGCTAGTGCTGTTGCGTCTGCTAGTAAATCAAGTGTTCCAACTGCTACTGGTGTCGCTTCTTCTACTCCAAATAGTTCTTCTGCACCTAAACCTTCTGCTTCTGCTGCTCCTTCGAGTGCTCCTTCTAGTGCTCCTTCTAGTTCCTCAGGATCTAGTTCTTCTGGTTCCAGCTCAGGTGGATGGTTGAGTAACCTTTTTAACACTTTTACTGGATGGTTCCACAAGCGTGATTTCGAAGACCTTGAAAAACGCCAAAACTTCAGAGAGTTCAAGAGACAATTGGAAGCCAGAGATAACCAGATTCTTAACAACTTGGTAGATTCTTTGGCTAAGTCCGGCTTAGCCATGCAAGTTATTGTGGAAGTTGTTGAAAATAACGACAACCACCCTTTTGCAAGAGATTTGATCATTCAAATTGTTAAACAGGATGCAATCACTATTGACGGCTTACTGAGCGCCTTGGACGCAACAAACCTCTTGAACCACGGTGTTATTGGTACTTTGAAGAGTCCAAAGTTAGGTATCACCATAAATTAGTGTTTTTATACCAATAAAATATGTGTTTTTAATACAATAAGTTTTTTAGGAGTACTCCGAATGTTACAATGCAACTTTAAGTAGATACTGTTGATATCACCCCTTCCCTATATGAATAAGAGACAATCACACTACAGTTACTTAAAAATCTCCATTAGCTAGTATACATACATTAAGTAATTAATCACACAGAGTGAGTAGGATAAAGCAACACAGACAAGTCATCATCGATATTTTTGATCTCTTCGTTGGATTGGGCAGCAACACTATAGCCGTATCTCGACTTCTTTCTCAATTGAGGACCTATTCTTTCAAATATCCATGGAATAGGCAATAAGGCCAAAGAAATAAAGCCAAAAATACTGGTGGCCCAGTGGATCTTCAACTTCTCGTACATCTGAGCAGTAAACAAGGGAAATGCAGCTGCCAACAAGTATCTCAAGAGATTATTTGCACCCAAGGCACTGGCAACATTGGATGGTGGAAACGAAAATGCAAAATACATGACATTGGTAAAGAAAATTAACACCAACCCAAAACCGAATGGAATACCACTCACAGTAGGAGCGGCCCAGCTGATTGAACGTCTTGCGGTCCAACCCAACCAAAACAACGAAATAGGCAAACAAATGGCCCCAATCTTTCCAACTTTCAAGATTCCTTCTGGAGGAGAAGCAACCAACTTTCCATTTTCGTCTCTTTTACCTCTGGTTCCATCCGGATTTCTTGGGAAAAAGTAGAGCTGGTCCAATACAATATAAAAAATGACTCCCAACACCAATCCTATACCCACACCAATAAAGGTTAAACCACTAATACCCAAATCCATCCCGTACTCACCCTGGAAGATGATTGGGAAAGCTTCAAAGAACCCAAACAATACTGCAAACACAAACGCAATGTAGAAAGACCACACCAACACAATTGGGTCAAACACCAACATCTCCATTGGTCTGAGTAAATTCACCATCAAAGTTTCTCTGATCATTGTCATGGAGTCTGGGATAACGATACTCATTTTTCTCTTCTTTGCTCTTTTCATCAACAAAATTGGCTTGTAGGTTTCTGGAAGTAACAAAACAGGTATCAAGATAGCACCGCTAAACATAAGCGACACCCACATTGTCCATCTCCAATTCTTGTGTTCAGCAGCAAAGCCACCAACTATAACACCCAAAACTGGACCAAAGAAAGGAGCCAAAATGAAAATAGCACCTGCCATTCCCTTTTCTTCCGGTCTCCAGATATCATTAATAGTACCACCAGCAATTGCCAAAGCTGGACTGGCTAAAAGCCCACAGAAAAATCTCAAAATCAAGATCTGGTATATTTTGTGGGACAATCCAATGCCCATAGTGAACAACATGGAAACTGGAAAGGAGGTCACATACACAATTCTTCTTCCGAAAGTTTCAGAAATTGGCGATGCCAAAGCAGGTCCAAATGCAAGTCCTACAAGATACAACGAAAGCCCAGAAAGGACCAATTCTCTGGAAGCTCCTGTGTCTTTCATGAGCTCAAAGGTTCCACTCACATACAAAGACGACCCCAAAGAAACACACAAGCAAATTAAAGCCGTGGTCATGGTAACATACCATCTTTTCAAGTCCGGCCAGTTCATGGGATCATCTGGGTCATCTGGTCCATCCCAATCTAACTGACTCAAGGTCAAGGTTCTGGTAAGATTGAGATTAGGTGCTGCAGCTGCATCTCCTTCCGCATGGTAGGAGTCGATGGAATTCGAATCGTCTTTCAATTGGTTCGGTGAGGAATCCAGGTGGTCTGTTTTCAAAAAATCATCCTTTATGGTCTCCTGATCATTCTTTTCGCTCTCCAAATTGGCTGTTTCTGTATTGCTTGCTTCCATTGCATCCTCGGTTTGGTTGTGGACCTCATCGTATACTTCATTATCTTCTTCCGCGGTCTCGTAGGCCGAGGAACCAGTCACAGAAGATTCCCTGCTCACACGTCTGTTTATTTCGCTGACTTGAGAAGCTTCTCGTAATTGCTGCTCTTCTTGCTCCGAAGTTCCAAATAACATTTCTTGAACCCTACCCAACTTTTTTGTGGATCTGAAATCTTTATAAACGGTTTTGTTGAAATCCTGCATGTAAAACGCCTTTGCTATTGGGATTAAAAACATTAACCATGGGACAACAAATAGGTGAATCACCGACCGGGTTTAAAAACCAGCTTAATTACGGCGAAAGTCGTAGAGAAGATATGAAGTTGCCCAGGGCTTATGGGTGTATCCGACTAGCAGTGACTCCTGGAAGGAGCACGTTGTCCAACCTTTTTCCATTGGAAGAAAAGGACGGCTCATTTTGTTAATTATAGCCGGTTGACGACACCTTCCATAAATCTACGCAACTTTAGCCGTTGCTCAGAATACCGAAATGGCATTCAGTTGCGGGAGTATGTTTCAGTCAGGCGACATCATCACATCAGAGAATATAGTTCTAAGTACTATGCCCACTTATATTGCGTAGCTCTAACCTTTGATTTCACATAATTACAAATAAGAATCCCCGTCACCAAAACTCCGTCCTTCAAACCTCTATCACCAGGCTCGCGATTACCTAAGCGCAGCTGCTGGCTTGTAGTAGCTTCTGGCTCTGATGAAACCAAACCCGAAATTCAAGCCAAACACGATGACTATAAACCCAAAAAATACCAAGAAGAACTTCAATCCCAATGGCTCGATCAACGAGTTTAAAATCACGCCAAGAGTCTCAGCACTGATGGAAGATTTGTTTCCAAAACTATTAGGGTTCTGGTTCATGCATTTTTGCCAATATTCACATGGTTTCTCCATGGCTGGCACAATAAGATCAGGGGAGCAGCTATTTTCGATATAGTTTCTCCTGCAGCTTTCAATCTCGATTATGAGATTGGTGGATTGCTGTAAAAGTTTCTGCTGAATGTCGTTACGAATGGTTTTGATAATGTTGAAGATTAGGAAAATGCCATATGAACTTATGAGAAAGTTCATTAGCAACTGCAAATATGTGGAGATTATGTAAGAATATTTATCTTTAGTGGAGGCTTCCCAAGGTGGAGGTAGAATCTCATTTGCTGTCTTGTATCCAACCATACTACCATCTACATTGGTCTTGTTTGGAGAATAGTAGTAGTGATGGTGGTGAACAACGGTTTTTTCCGGCGTTTCCAACCTTCTGTGTATTTCCTGACTGTTGGTTGTACTGTTGTAGTCAAACGACTGGTAGCTACTCTTGGTGACGTTGAAACTCTCATTATTACTTCTTTCATCCACCATTTTGTCGTAATCTATCCTTTCAGCTATCATTTTATTGTAATCATTTCTTTCTCTTTTATCGTAATCCTTTCTATCTGGATTATACACAAACTCGTTGTCTTCGTAGATACTAGCATCACTATTGGAAAAGGTGTCCATATGCCTCACAATACTTCTTTCCGTTACGGGAGATGGGGCTGGAAGCAACTTCATAGCATAATTAGCACCAATTGTTGTGGGCAGAAACAATGTTTGTGATAGAGCTGAAACAAAACTTGAGTTTTCTGCTTCAACTTCGATATCATTCACTGGAGTACTGCATTTGATGGGTGTAAGTTTGATTGTTTCATTGGAATCCTCTGAAAACCGCGTTTCTATCTTCTCAAGCTGGCCAAGACTATCAACTTCCATGTCCATGTCCATGTCCACATCCATGTCTGTGTGTTCGATGTACCTGTCAAACAGACTGGAATCATCTAATGAAAGCGACAGAATATTCAAGTTCATAATAAACAATTTCGCATCTCATCGAAAATTGATCTCTATCTGTTCTGATAATACTGACTACCTTTCTGAACAGCTTGGACACTGACAGTTATTGAGACCCGGTGGTGGATACTCGAAATTAAGATTATTCACTTGGTGTTGGTGAAATTTAAAGATATCAAAAGTTGAAATAAGAGAATAAGAAAAGCGAGATGGGCTCCAGCAAAAAGAAGAAGGAAAAGAAGAAGGATTTTGTCAAACAGAAATTAAAGGTAGGTAAGACTTTAAAGGCTGCCAATCATACAGATACTTCCTTCAAATCAAAAACCATTTCTTTGCCCAACCAACAGATTGGTACCAAAGATCTTGCCCACTATCTTACTTTAACCAAGCATCATTCTGCAAATACTAGAAAAGAAGTACTAGGACACATCGAAAAATCTTTAAATGCCACTAAGGACTCACAAATACTAAAGAAGATTATCACTGCTATCATTCCCTTGATAAACGATGATGCTCCTGAAGTTAGAAAAGCCCTTTTTTCATTATTTGAACGTTTGGTACAGCTGCAAATTAACTTGATGAAGCTCAATGATAAAGCAATGATTCTATTCATAAACTCGTCGATGAACCATATCAACCCTGGTATTAGAAACTACTCCGCCAACTTTCTTGCTTTGATTGTGGAACACTTTCCTGAAAACCTCATAGACTTATACTTCGTCAAAACCTTCAATAACTTGGTTAATTTGTTGAAGTCCAAGAAACAGGAACATGTCAATGTGTTTAAGAAATTTGTTACCGTATCCTTGACAAGTACAACTGAACAAGAAATCAAGTACCATTCTTTAACAACTAACTACTACAAGCTTGCCAATTTCAATGCATTGAATTTGTTCAACGACCAGAGTTTGTCTACGGACTTGAACTTGAGACGCAAGCTTATCAGAGAGAAGGTTCCCGAGATCCAAAGTTTGAAAATCGATAGTTTGAGTCAGTTTTTGGTGGAGATATAGCATGGATTTAAGAGTGTTGAAAACACTTTATACGGAATATATAAGCAATTAGTAGTATTTTTTTTTATGTGTTTTTTATCTTGTAAGTTTGAAATTTGCAGCAATCAGAATAAGCATAAAAATTTAGATAAAAAATTATAAAAAAAATAAAAAAATTTTAAATATCAAGAAAACACAACAGAAGGCTACCACCAACTGAATAAATCATTCATACTACTCTTTTAGCCTAAACTGAAGATTTGAAACAAAAATATCAAGCTCATCAAATTTACAGATAACGCGAATGTCAGTAATATACCCAGATATATTAAAACCAGCTATACGACCTCGGCAAGAGTCTCAATTTACGTATGAAGACTTGCATCAACTTAACGATAAGTCAAAAAGCTATCTTCTGAAACTAGCTGTGATAGGACACGTGGATTTAAATGCATTTTTTGCTCAAGTAGAACAAGTTCGATTGGGGTTGTCTATTGATGATCCGGTTGTATGTGTGCAGTGGCAAGCAGTGATAGCCGTCAGCTATGCAGCTAGAAAGTATGGAATTAATAGAATGGATACCATTAAAAGTTGTCAGCAAAAGTGTCCTGAGGTGGTTCTAGCACACGCAGCAGTGTATGAGAAAGGTTCAGCTAATTGGAAATACTTGAATAAACTCCCTTTTCAAGGTCACTGCAAGGTGAGTTTGGATCCTTACAGAAGGGAAAGTAGGAAAATTTTCAAGATCCTAAGTGAAAACTGTGATCTAATTCAGAAAGCAAGTGTAGACGAAGGGTACTTGGATCTTGGAAGAATGGTGTACAAGAAAATATGGGATTTTCTTCCGAAATGTGATAATAAAGCTTTCACTAAAGGTCCGTTACCACCTATTTCGGAAATTGAACTCCCCATCGAGTTCCATGGCAAGTTATTTGGAGAGGTGAAGGACTGGGATGATATTGCTACTATAATTGGTGCTAATGTGCTTTTTGATATCAGAAAACAAATTTTTGACCAATTGAAGTACACCACCTCCGCAGGTATCAGCAATAACAAGAATGTAGCAAAGCTAGCTGGTGGCTTTCTCAAACCAGACAACCAGACAATAATATTGAACTCAGAGGTGTCACAGTTTTTAACCAACTTCGAAGCTATAGATATTACAGGCTTAGGAGGAAAGTTGGGAGAGAAAATACTATCTGATTTCAGCATACCGTCAAATACAAACTCAATAGAGTACTTAAGGGGAGTTGATTCGGAAAAGATAAAAACTTATGAATTCGATAATCTTTTCGAGATCATCTGGGGAACGTACAGAAAGGAGTTAAAGGATAGAACTGAGGTTAAATCCATGATGTCTAGAAAGCAGATGCTTGGAAATAGTCCTATTACAACAATCTTTGATAGTTTGGATTGGCTCAAAACCTTCAGTGGAGACTTACGTAACAGACTAGAAGATTTGGACGAAGAGTACGGACAACTTACCAGGCCCAAGACCATATCAGTGAATATTCATGTAAATAGAGAGAGCCACTCGAAACAAAGTTCCATTGCTATTCAAACAGATTTGGATAAATTGAAGGATTCTATTGAAAAGTTGAGTCTAAAGCTTTTTATTGAATTAATTCAGGATCAATTTGATCTCACCAAACTCAACAAGAAATTGGATCTAGTGAATATTAACCCGTTCAATAAGGTTACAATTCCACCTATATCGAACTTCGCCGTGATACTATCGTCTTTGACCAGACTTGATAGCACTATAGAGTTGTTCACTAATAACAAACAAGTAAATTTGTTTGAAAAGTACGAACAGGAACAACATTCGAAACAGCAAGAAGAGAGAATAAAATCCGTGACACCATTACCAGAGGAAAGGAAAAAGCTAGATAAGCAGTTTATTTCAGACATGTTCGCCAAATACGAAGCTAGTCAAAGTAGCAAGAAAGAAACTAAGCAACGGGAAAAGAAGAAACAAAAGCCCAACCCGAAATTTGATATCCGCAATGAATTAAAGGCAAAGTTTTGCAAGGACTGCAATGAAACATTTACTAATGAACGAGAACACAGGGATCTCCACTATGCTATTGAGTTGAGTAAGTCAATGAACAGTGATCCTGACGGCGCATGATTTCAGAAAAGAGACCTTTTCTAAGTTAAATCGAATAATAGAATTATAGAAATCCACATATATCAGAAGTAGTCCAATAATAGTTGATTACACTTCTCTTAGATGTCTCATACATTCAAAGCTCATCAAAATCCCATACTAAAATGCACTGCGAAAAATGGGGAAATAGTCATGTCTAAGGTCAACGATAAAGCACTTCCGTTTGCCAATTCGGCTACTATTGTGAGAGCCAACCAGAAGGATGTGTACTTCGAGTCAAACTTGCGTACCCATATATCAGAGGTTTTGAATATCTTCAAGGGCCAGCGATTTATAAATTCGTATCCCGAGGAACTCACTATTGCATCCAAGCTGTTATATCTTATTCTTACTACGCTATTTGGCTACAGAACCTTGGGTGAAGAATATGTGGACTTATTATATGTGAATAGAAAGGGTACCAGGTTTCCAAAGATCTTAACCAGACTAGGATTTATTGCATCTTATGCTATTCTTCCATATGTGGTGAACAAAATAGTGAAGAAATTCAAGAAGCAGAACGAAGATAGCGATCCAAGCAGCTACAGCGGTAAGTTGAAAAATTTCCTTTGTAGCTATTCAAGTGTATTGGATACCTTAATGAACCTTCACATTGCTGTTTTCTATTTCCAAGGTGAGTTTTACTCGCTTTCAAAGCGTATATTTGGCTTGCGTTATGTTTTTGGCCATAACAAAGACGTGAACAAGATTCAGAAAAACGACAACTACTCTTTGTTGGGAGGAATAATATTGCTACAATTTGTTGTGAAGCTATTGCTCAAATTCAAAGCTTATACAGATCAAACAAACGTGGAAGAGAAGATTGTAGATTCAGATAGAGTATTCAACATCAACCAGCTATCAAACTATACCGCCAATGTGGACTTGTCCAACCATAATGAATTGCCGTATATACCTGAGGATTCAAGAAATTGTTTATTATGTTTATCGCCTATGGTTGACCCAACAGCCACCAACTGTGGACACTTGTTTTGCTGGGAATGTATTGTGGACTGGGTAAGAGAAAATCCTGAATGTCCATTGTGCAGAACTGTAAGCTTGGAACAGAACTTGTTGCCGTTGAAGTAGGTCATGGGCTCGGAAAGTACTTTTAATAAGGAAAAGAATCAGAAAACAGCATAGAGAGAAAGAGGCAATGAAAGTGAAACCAAATAGAAAGGGAATGAAACCCAAAGCAGGATGAAACAGAAACAGAACAAAAGGTGAACCTCAGAATATACTACACTCACGTGACCGATCTTGTTCCTGAAAATAGAAAGAATATTTACAGTTTCCAGTCAACGTCAACTATCATTTAAAAATTAACCAAAATCGCTCAAATTTAAACCAAAATCCACTCTGAACGTACACTACTCTCAATGAACTTCCTTTAGTCACTATATATCTACAAACTCTCATCTTCACATTAGCACTCTTTTCTTAATACAAGCGTTGGAAATTGGACGCGAGTTTTTCAAATCATCAACATGGAGGATGACAACTACAACAAAACTTTCAAGCCCAAGAGCTATCCATACTTCAGAAGAATTACCAACTCTGTGAGGTTAAACTACAGATCATTTGCCGAGTCGAATCTTAGCTCCAACATTTGCAAGATTCTCATTGGAATATTCACATTAGTGTTTTTATCACTTTTCACTTCGGTGCCATTTCTTCCTCATTTCAAAGCTGCCAGTCCTAAAGTAGTGATAATTTTGGCTGCCAACGAAGGAGGTGGAGTGTTAAAATGGAAGGGACCACAAGATTGGTCTATTGAACGTTCTTCAATCGCTAACAAGAAGAACTATGCAAAGCGCCATGGCTATGGTTTGACTATTAAGGACATGACTATTAAGAAAAGATACTCCCACGAGTGGAGAGAAAGCTGGGAAAAAGTAGACATAATGAAACAGACTATGAGACAATTCCCTGAAGCAGAATGGTTCTGGTGGTTGGACTTGCACACCTACATTATGGAACCACACCTTTCATTGGAAGAACATTTTTTGAACAACTTGAACAACGAGACCTACAGAGACTTGAATATCTTCAATCCTTTGGAATTGCAGACCGACTTGCCATACTTGGACTACACAAAACCAATAGACATGCTTATAACCCAAGATTGTGGAGGGTTTAACTTGGGATCTTTCCTAATGAGAAGATCCAGCTGGTCAGAAATGCTCTTGGATGTGTGGTGGGATCCTGCTATGTATGAGCAGATGCACATGCAATGGGAACACAAGGAACAGGATGCGTTGGAGACGTTGTTTTCTACGTCTCCATGGATCAGAGAAAGAATAGGGTTTTTGCCATTGAGAAAAATCAATGCGTTCCCACCAGGAGCCTGTTCTGATAAGGCGGATGATAAAAGATATTTCTTCCAGAACCATGATTTCGTGATAAATATGGCGGGATGTGAGTATGGGAGAGACTGTTGGGGAGAGATGGAACATTACAAGGCGTTGTCAAAGAAGCTTCAGAAACCGTCGTATCAGTTTTGGTAGTTAAACCTGGATATAGATAGTAATATAGCTCATTCAAACAGAAGACCTATATATATTTCATAAGCAGAGAAAAACCGATAATAAACTTGGAGATTCTAATTGTAACATTTTCCTCAGAATCAAATGAAAACCACCCAATCCCAATAAGTGTACCGGTGTTACTCTTTATCTATACATAGTATCAGATTACTACTATATTGCACATTACTTACAATTTGCACCACCATCCATATATTAGAACTGGAATCGCGAAAATTTTCCAAACATGTCTGAGTTCGATAACGAATACAACGGAGACGACTTCCTCAACTCCATTTTCGATGAGTCTCAGGGCCAGGCGCCCCAGAATCAATCGTTCCAGCAACCTCCTCCATCGTTTAACCAAGCCTCTCCACCAATACAACAGCCTCAGAGCTTTCCAGACTACCAGCGAAACTTTCCCCTTGAAACAAGCAAACAGGACCAGCTTGTAAACATGAGACAGCAGATAATGCAACAACAAGCACAGCAGGCACAACAGGTTAATAACCAGAGAAGTAGGGTGTCGAGCGGTTCATTCAGTCCTAATTATCCAAATCAGCCTGCACAGCAACAACCCCAACAATCATCTCCACTAGAACCCAAACCTGTCAAACCTACTACCAACCAATTGGCACAGTTCCAGATGGAGGTATTTACAAAATCATTCCAGGACTTTATAAAGAGCCAGGGTACTGTTATTGATAGTGAACCTATGGTAAATGGTAAGAAAGTCAGTTTGTTTTTACTTTATGTGTTGACACAGAAGATTGGTGGGGCTAAACAGTTAGCCAGAGCCATACAGCAACAGGGCCACAACCAGTTATCACCTTGGGCTGTCATTGGACAGAAACTCAACTTGTTTGAAGGAGTACAAGATCCTATGAACAAACAGAGAATCGAACTGGAGCTTACAAAGTGCTATGGCCAATATATTTTACCCTACGAGAGGTACCAGGCCACCCCAGAAGGACAGAAAGAGATGCAGCAACGTAAAATGGCAATGCAGAAACAGTTTATCATGAATCTTCAGAGACAAGGAAACCAGACTTCACCAAATTTCCAGGGAAATAGTCCTGCTGCTCAATCAGCACATACAGCACAGATTGCCAACAAGCAACCTCACCAGTTTGGCCTGAGTGCTCCTACGCCTCAACCGAGAAAATCAAGCCGTTCCAACTCCGGTTCTCCTAACATTGTGCAATCTCCTTTTGCTCAAACAAAGCCTTCAAGATCAGGCAGCGTGTTTAGAGAGAACTCAGAATCACCCCAGCTAGAAGGAGATCCTAATATTATCAAGAATTTCATAGTTGAACGTAGAAATATTGAAAGTTACGGTGGTGTGGATATTAAAACTATTTCCAGCGTGGGAAGTGAATTGGATGTTGCTAAACCAGTGTACTTATTTGCACCAGAATTGGGAACGGTAGATATACAAAGTTTGACGATGCTGTTGAAGAGTAACACCATCCCAAATAATGGCGAGATTATTAGTTCTTTGAATACCTTACTCGTGACAACTTCAGAGCAAAACACAGTGATAGATTTGACATATTGCATAGAGTTGTTGGAAGCATTATCTGAAACCGGAATCAAGATATTGGACAAAATAGTTCATGAAGAACCATGGGATGCACACCCATCTGAAGATATTGATTTCCAGAATCTTAAAACAAATAGTTCCATTGATGCTATTTTTGACGAGTACGTCAAACCTGGAATGGTGGACGAGGATTTGGTTTTTAATGTGGACTCCGTGACAGGAAAGCTAGTCGACGAAGACGAAGATTTGGAAGATATCTTTTCTCCTTTGCATGAAAATGATGATATGGACATCGAAGACAACACTAGCGACGAAGAAGAGGTAGACAAGTTTGAATTTCCAGACTATTGTGAAATTTTGATGAACTTCAAGAATGAAAACAAACATCATTTCAGCACACTACAAACAAAAAGTGCTACCGATCCTAAACTTTTTTTGGTTGATGAATTGATCACCATCACCATGATTCTCAGGAATATTTCATTCCATCCTAACAACAAAATCAGAATGAGCAACAACAATATTTTCAAGGATTTATTATTCAAGGTGATAAAAATGGTTGCAATGCATCCTGAAAAGTTTTTATTCAACCGTAAAAGGTTGTGTTTATCCAAAGACTGCTTGTTTTTGTTGTACAACATTTCCCAAAACATAGAATTAAGATCATTAGAAGAGGCGTTTTTGTCTTTGGAGTTGGTTTCTTCATTTGGCCCAAATTTGGTGGGATGTGAGTCAATCCCAATTGCTAACGTGGATAAGTACGCATACTTGCCCTACGGATTGGATGCTTTGACCAAGTTGTTAGTAAGAGAACCTCATAATAGATCGTTCATGAAGGCAGTATTAACAGGAAGTCTCGTGGTGATTTCAGGAGATGTTAAGGTGGAAGAATCAGACCAGATTCTCACCAGAAAGCTAATTTCGAAGTACTTGAAAACAGACAACATCACCAACGGGGAACTTTTTACCAGAACCTTCTACTTATTCCTTTGTATTGTTCCTTTTGCAACCAATAGCTTCGAGTTCTCCAAGATTATCAATTTGAGAATCTCGACTTTTACCCAAACCTTTTTTGGTGCCAAAATCTTGGTGGATTTGATTGCCGAATCAGACATTAAATTCAAACAGCTATCCACGACATGGTTGATTTCTAACAAACGAGAAATCTTGGTAAACTTGTTAAAAATGATCCTAGCACTATTCCCCGAGTCTGTGAAGAACGAATATGTTGGTTTGGTAATGTTGAAAGGGTTTGTGATGATCAATTCTTTGGTTAACAACACTGTCCTCATGTTGGAAGAAGATCCAGAACATCCTATGAAGGAACAGTTGAAGCAATTCTTCACAGGTAGATCGCTTTATCCTGACAGAGATCTTACATTAGAGAACTTGCTTGTGCCGATTGTGAACAGAAACTTGTTGAACGAGATTTCACGTTTCTGGGGGCTCATGAAACAGCTCGAAGGCCATGTGATGTAGAAAGCCGTCATTAAATATGTACAGTAGAATAACAAATGTAACATAATTAGAAATGTAAGTACTTGTTGGGATTAAACGATTGATTAAGCGATGTGGGCTCATGATGAGGCAAAGTCAGTATAGCTTATGAAAAGAACCAGAGTAATCCAAATCGAAGGCATTACGTAAAAAGAAATTTGGTTTCGGAGGAAATAGAACCACAGGTCAAAAGATTAACAGGAATTCAGGAATCAAAGACATGTCGTAGTTAGTTGCAAATATGCTGCAAATGATAAGTGTGCATAGGTTTGTCACACCATAAGTAGTTAAAGAGAGATCAGAAATGTTTCGGAATGAGGCTCAGAACGATTAAGGTATTGACATCTGGGTAAAAATTCAATAGAGCAGATCTTCTCAGTACAAATCTATGGATAGCCTTTCCCAAAACTGACACATTATTTAGTTAAACACCTTACGATGTTTTGTATGTAGGACATTCGAAAGGGGTGGCCAATGACAACAGCGGTATTACCACTTTTTAATAGTTTTTCCGCAGAAAGCCAAAGCGCAATATGTATGCAATCTGCATGCAACGCGAGCGCAATTCCCAAGCGATTAGGCATGCTTACATAAGTATGGAATCAATGTCTCAGAATGGAAATACACTCCATAGATAAAGATAAGTCAGGGAATATAAATACAAGTGGATGGTGTTACACACCAGTTTAGTATAGGTTGATACTTCAGGTTAACCTCTAAGTTGATACTATAGTAATAATTTATTAACTTTCATAAATTAAAAATGGCTGCTGTTGCTAAAGTGTCTGCTCCTCCAAAGGATGATGCAGGGGAATCATTATTACCTGGTGAACACACCTTACCTGCCAGTTGGTGGACATCTGAAAAGATCTTTGAATTGGAAAAGAGAGCCATTTTCAACAAGTCCTGGTTGTACTGCACCCATTCTTCCCGTTTCTCCAAGGCTGGTGACTACTTCACTTTCACGTTTACTGGGTTGAACTTCTTTATCATCAAGTCTAAAACTGATGGTAAGATCAGAGCTTTCCACAATGTGTGTCGTCACAGAGCTTATCCTGTCTTGAAGAAGGAAAGCGGAAGTGCTATTGTTATGGGTTGTAAATATCATGGTTGGGCCTACAACACTGATGGTAAGTTGACCAAAGCTCCTCATTTTGATAATGTGGAAGGCTTCAACAAGGAAGAAAACTCATTATTTCCTATCAAAACCCACGTCACCGACCAAGGATTGATTTTTGTCAACTTCAGTAACGAGGAAAACGTTATGCCATTTGATGATTGGTACAAAGGATTGAAAGATGAATTGGCGGAATTTGATTTCAGTGATTACGAATACCACATGTCTTACGAATTAGATGGTCAATTTAACTGGAAAACCTTGATGGATGGTTACCAGGAATGCTACCATTGCCCTACGGCCCATCCAGGTTTGAGTAAGGCATTTAAGATGGAGACCTACAAGGTTGTTCCAAAAACCAGATACTGCCGTCACTATGCCAACATTGTGAGAGAAGAACCAGAACCTGTTAAGGAAGAAAAGGGATGGTTCGGAAGCACCAAAAAGGAAGCACCAAAGGAATCCAAAAAGAACGTTGGTGGTGAAAACGATGGTTTGTGGGTGTATTTATACCCAACCAATGGTGTCAACTGTTACTCACCAGCTTGGTACACCATCAGAGTGTTACCAATCTCTCCTTCACACACCATTTTGCAGTACGACATCTACACCAAGAAGGGTTTGGATGATGCTTCCAAAAAAGAGTTTGTGGACTTTTTGCAGTTGGTTGAATTGGAAGACTTTAACTTGTGTGAATTGACCCAAAAGAACTTGAACCAAGGAGTCTACTCCTCGGGATACTTGCATCCTACCAAGGAAAGAGGAGTGTTGTTTTACCAGAACCTTGTTCGTGATATGGTGAAGGAACACTATGCTTTGGAAACCAAGGCAGGAAAGCCTATTAATCCGGCATTCGTGGGCAAGAAGAGCGACAACGCAGAAACTCAGGAGTTGGACGAGATCTGTGACAAGTTGGAATGTGGTACTAATGGTGTGAGTGAGTTGCAGTGGTGATTAGTTTAGTTTGATTTACTGAACAATCGGTAAACTTTTATAGTTGAGTAAATGTTTATCTTTGTAAGTTGTAGATATTGAATATTGTTGATACAATCATATATGACATGCAATATGAATATTGTTGATAGAATCATATATGACATGCAATAAGATATTTGTATTACACCTCATAATATATCTTCTATACGTCAATTTGTACTCAATGTCTTAAAATCCTACCTAAACTAACCCATTGGTTGTGTTAATAATCAAAACTTTGCAAAACAATATCAAAATTACCCACTCACGTGACCATATCCGACCCGCGAAATCACAGGACGATTTTTGTGGAGATTATAAATTGATCACTTCAGAAACTTCAAAATCACCAATGTCTTTTGCTGCCGGTGACTGTTCAGCCAACAACAATATGTTGGCCCAGTTCAATAAACATACCCAACAGGATCGTTCTTTGCAAAGACAAGGAGTTCAGGAAATCGTGCAGAGCGGATTCAAGAACGAGAACCTCATGAGTCAGCACGATAGAACTAACATGGAGTCTTTTATGAATCCCAACCAGAATTTCCAGTTCCAACCAATGCAGCATGAGCTCAATATGATTAGCCAGGGTCAAAATCACCAGACTCAGAATATGAATTTGAAGAGCCAGAATTGGTCTAGTGAGTTCAAGACTCCTTCACCAGTTTTAGGCCAGAAGAACCAGAACTGGTCAGCGGAATTCAAACCGGAGAATTTTAATCAACTGCAAATGCACCAACAGAGCCATAACCAGTATCAAACAGGATTCCAGGGCCAGAATTTCAATATGGGAATGAGAATGAACTATCGTCCTATGATGTCGATGATGAACGGTCAGATGCAGAGCCAGAGCCAGAGCCAGAGCCAGAATCAGGTTCAAAACCAAAGCCAAACTGTAAACCAAAACGAGCAAGTAGATTGGGACAACCAGTTCAAGGAAATCGAAGAATTAACTACTGAAAAACCTATTGAAAGAGAACAGTCTCCTGAATTGGTTATTGATGATAAATACCAAGCAACTTTCCAGGAAGTATGGGACAACCTCAACTCTGAATCATTGGAAAACGACCTTATAAACGAACTGTACGAACAGTTCAAAAGCACTCAAAGAGAGAACTTGCCTGCTGATATGGAGCTGTGGCAGAAAGATTTTGCTAAATATGCCTCAACTAGAGCTCATTTCGGTGATTACAAGTTTGAAGACAAGCAAAACAATCAGTTTTTGGACTTGCCAAAGGATCAAGATGCCTATGAAATTGGGTTGCAGTTGATGGAAAACGGTGCTAAGTTGTCAGAAGCAGCCTTGGCTTTTGAAGCAGCTATTCAACAGAACGAGAAGCACGTAGATGCGTGGTTGAAGTTGGGAGAAGTGCAAACTCAGAACGAAAAAGAGATCGCAGGTATCTCTGCCTTAGAAAGATGTTTGGAGTTGAACCCCGAGAATTCGCTGGCTTTGATGACTTTGGCTATTTCTTACATCAACGAAGGTTATGACAATGCTGCGTTTGCTACTTTGGAAAGATGGATCTCTACCAAATACCCACAGATTGCTGATAAGGCCAGACAGGAGCACCCTAATATCAGCGACGAAGACAGGTTCTCATTGAATGCCAGAGTGACTGAGTTGTTCTTGAGAGCAGCACAATTATCACCAAACCAAGCTAATATGGATGCCGATGTTCAATTGGGTTTAGGTGTATTATTCTATGCTAATGAAGACTTTGACAAGACTATTGACTGTTTTAAGGCTGCTTTATCTATCAAACCAGATGACCCAGTATTGTGGAACAGATTAGGAGCCTCTTTAGCTAATTCTAATAGATCAGAGGAGGCAGTTGAGGCATATTTCAAGGCTTTGGAGTTGAAGCCAACCTTCGTTAGAGCTAGATACAACTTGGGTGTTTCTTGTATCAATATTGGTTGCTACAAAGAAGCTGCCGAGCACTTATTGAGTGGCTTATCGATGCACCAAGTGGAAGGAGCTTCTACTGATAGCACCTTATCACATAATCAATCAACAGCGTTGAACGAAACATTAAAAAGGGCGTTTATTGCCATGGATAGAAGGGACTTGGTGGAATTGGTGAAGCCTACTATGGACTTGAACCAGTTTAGAGGGGAATTCAACTTTTGATTTTGAGCTGTTTAAGAACCAGAGACATTTTTTATGAAACAGGGTTTCTTTTGGTTTGCAAAGGTCGGAAGAAAACAGTAGATTTTATTGAATTATTTTGATTTTGTTATGATTGCAGAAACTCCTGAATAACTTGACTATCGCATATAGAAGTAAATAAGAATCTTAGCCAAGGGCAGTAAAAAATAATGCATAAAGTTACGATCTATAATTACCACTATCTCTAGTACCACCAGAACTTGGAGTGGTCATAGAGCAATTTTTAAGAACGAGGAGATTTATTAGCTTCTATTGACTTTAACACCATAAATCTATAAATTAAACATCTAAACAGTATCTAGAGCAATCCCAACTTCTCCATTCTCACTTGAACTGCATTTCTATGAGCTTCTAAGCCTTCTACAGCTGCAATTGTCATCACAGCCTTACCAATGCTCTTTAAACCTTCTTCAGTAACCTCCTGTGAAGTAATGAACTTCTGGAAAGTACTAGTGTTCACACCTGAGTACTGTCTGGCGTAACCGTAGGTAGGCAAGGTGTGGTTTGTACCACTTGAATAATCACCACATGATTCTGGTGACAATTTTCCTACAAAAACAGAACCTGCATTTTCAATAGAACCCGGGACAAAGCTTGGAGCATCTTCGATCTGCAAAATCAAGTGTTCTGGAGCATATCTGTTAGACATTTCAAATGCCTCTTCATAGGTATCGACAAGAATGGTGTAGGAATGAGCCAAGCATTTAGACACAATTTCCTTTCTAGGCAATACGCTAGCTTGTCTAGCAACAGCTTCCTCTATTTCCGCCAATTTTTCAGAAGATAATGCCACACCAATCAAGATAACTTGAGAATCAATACCGTGTTCTGCTTGAGACAACAAATCACTAGCAACAAAATCGGCATCAGCCTTTCCATCAGCTATAACCAAAACTTCAGAAGGACCTGCAGGCATATCTATAGAGCATAAGGCTTGAGTATCGTTCTGAACATGCATTTTGGCAGCAGTAACAAATTGGTTACCAGGACCCAAAATTTTATCACATTTAATGACACTTTCAGTACCATAAGCCATAGCAGTAACAGCTTGAGCACCTCCAGCCATGACAATACACTTGGCACCAAGCTTGTGAGCGACGTAAACCACTTCTGGAGTCAATTTTCCGGTACTTCTAGCTGGTGGCGAGGCAATTATGATATTCTTACATCCAGCAACCTGTGCAGGGACACCCAACATCATGGCAGTGGATGGTAACACTGCTGTTCCACCTGGAACGTACAAACCTACATTTTCAATTGGTTTAGCAAATCTAGAGCAAATCACACCAGGAGCAGTTTCTACACTCATGACCTCCTCTTTTGGTAGCTGAGCAGCATGGAATTTCTCTATGTTTTTCATTGACAAGTCGATAGCTTCCTTCATTTCTTTGCTAATCTCCATGAGTTCAGGAGGAAATGGGGAGTTCAAGATAGGCGAGTCTAATTTGACACCATCAAATTTCTCAGTAAGTTCAATCAAAGCCTTGTCACCATTCTTTTGGACATTTTCAATGATAGGAAGAACGAGCTTCATGATATCTGAGGTCTTTTGGACTGGTCTTGTTAAAGCTTTTTCGATCTCTTCGTTAGAGCTCGTTGCAGCAGTCAAGGTCGTCAACTTGTAGGTAAGTTCTTGTTTAGCTTCTTCCTTTTTGTCAGGAGTTTCAATATAAGCTGGCTTTGCATCGCCTTTACGTCTGGTCACCTTCAAATCCTTGATGTCCAAATTCTTCTCGATATCTGCTAAACTAACTCCAAACTTAACACACCAAGTCATTACAAAGTAAATCAAATCAGCAGCTTCCCATGAGATCTCATTCTTATCACCAGATTGGCCTGCTTCGATTAACTCGTCAAGTTCTTCCTTCATTTTTGCAACTAATAACTTTTCATCTTCAAATAATCTCTTGGTGTATGAGCCTTCAGGTGCATTGGCTTTTCTCTGTGCTAAAGTGTTGTCTAACTTGGCCATACCTCTGTTAACTGTACTGTATAGCTGGTTATCGTTGAAACAGGTATAACTTTTATCGTTGTGGCAGAATCCAGTACCTTGCTTCTGTTCCACAACAAACTTCACAACATCTGAATCACAGTCCTTGCCCAACAGAATCAACTTTTGAGTAGCACCTGATGTTTTTCCTTTGTACCACAACTCAGTGGTACGTTTACGGGACTGATACACACCTTCGTTGGTTGCAATAGACTCTTCGATGGAATCAACAGAGGAATAAACAACACCCAAGGCAGTAAAGCTTGGAGCTCCGGTAGTGACCAAAGTGGTGAAGAGGCCATCCGGCCTATCAGTGGTCAAAGTGCTTGTAAAAAGCTTTCCAATCGAGATTTTGCTAGTGTCAGTTCTGGATTTGGTCAACTTTTCACCTGCAATAACAGGAATGTATCCAGTTTTACACAAATCAATAGCATAATCCTGAGTGATATCCGAGCTTTGGTAATAAATAGCTCTGTTACCACTCTTGTTCAACGAAGAAACGTCTACTTTCTTGCTGACAATAAAAGAACTATCCAAAGCTTCAAAACCAGAAAAATCATCTCCTCTGATACCAAAACGGTAACTAGGCAATCCTGAATCGACAATGAGTGATTGCACCTGTTGAGCATCAATAAATACCTGTTCTACACCAACATTTAACAAAGAAACCACTTCTTCAACGGTGATGTCCTTATCAGCAGAAACTAACACAGAAGCATCCGGGAAAGCCAGTAAAAAGAATTTTGAAACTGACAGCTTAGATACAAAAGGAACTAACACTTTGCCTGTCACAGCGAACTGCTCCGCTGAGCTGGCGTCTACTACTGGTAAAACAGGAAAAGACATGGAGATAATTTTTCGCATTGACTCATTTTTCATTTGAGTCAGGGCCGGATCAGACAATGTTTTATCAGGAAGTTATTTTTGATTTCTTGTGTTTTTGTGTAGCCATAGGAAGATAAATAGAGCAAAGGGAACGAACAGTGTTTGTAGAGACATTTATGGTGGAAAATTGATGTAGTTCTAAATTGCTGCAAAATATATTTAGTGAGACTGCATTATAGTGTAGATTATGTAATACAGCAAAATGGGTTTTCATATTGAATATTATAAAAGAATGAAACTTTGCATAACATTATATTATATTGAAACTTGATAAGTAGAAACAAGTCATAAGTTCATGAAAATCAGTGTCTTGTTCATATTCATAGTTTTGGCGTTGGGTTCTCATCATCCTCCTCCTCCTCCTCATCTGTTCCACTGACTGCATCATAAACTGCCTGCTCCATTCGAAAGTACCCCAAGATTGAATGCATATCTCCCATAGGCAAGATTTGAGACCCCCAAAACCCAGCCAACTGGTTTTCAAAGTCTACCCAATAGAACAAATTAGCCAATCCACTCCAGTAAACTGTCCCCTTTGGTCTTCCACTAACGGCATCTTCACCAGTAAGCGCCATACCACATAAAGTAAACCCATCAGGAGGATTAGGTACTCCTGGAATATCCAATATAACAGACATTCCTTCAGGTAAGTGGTTTTGTAAGCTGTATTTAACGAGTTCAGTACTAAGTAAACGGATTTTCGTGTCAGGAGAATACCCATAATTCAACCAGACTCTTAAAAACTTAAGATAATCCTCAATGTTTCCAAAGCATCCTTGTCCACCCATATCAATGGGTGGATCTAAGTTCAAGGACTTCATATAGTTCACTATTTTACCACTACTGGTTCTTCTTTGAACCAATATCAAGTTTTCCATTGACTTAATTCGGAAGGTACAGGAACTCATTCCCACTTTATCAAACAAATTCTGTTTTAAGTACTGCCCGAGACTCATACCGCTTATAGCCTCAATTACCAACCCAATCCAGTCAATACTGTGACCATACGAGAATCTGGTCCCTGGTTCAGCTATCAAAGGCATTTTGTCGGTTTTGAAAAGCTCTCTTGTGGGATTTCCTGAATGCAACTTAGGATTCTTCTTATAGGCCAAAAGTTCATATTCTTTATTCAAGAAAGGATACAGAAAACCTGCAGTCTGAGTCAATAAATGCCTGACTGTAATTTTCACTGATGGTTTTCTTGGAGGTTTGAGAAATTCACCACCAGGCCCTATGGTTCCTTTATCTACAATCCATACGCTGTCAATATCAGGAACAATCTTGAAAACTTCATCTTCGAAGGAGACCTTTCCTTGTTCTACCAAAAGTAATAGCCCAAAAGCTGCAATGGCTTTTGTACAAGAATAGTAACAGAAAACTGTGTCTCTGGTTACAGGCTTACCAGATGAGGGATCCAAAACACCTTTATAATTGAAGTAGAATGTTTCTGATGCACTGGTCAAGCCAGCTACAACACCCGGAACTTTAGGAGTCGATCCATTTGTGAGCTTATCAACAATCCTGTCTATCTTTGCAGAGACTGTTTGTACTTGCAGAGAGTCCAACATGTTTAAAGCCAAAAAAAAGAGTTGAAAAATGTGGAGTAGGTTGTGAAAGTGAGAACAAAAAAATGATCTAGCCGAGGATCGAACTCGGGGCCTTTTCGGTACTTAGACTAATCCAATGTAAACGAAACGTGATAGCCGCTACACCACTAAACCAGGTTATAGGTACAATTAGTTTTGTAGCTTATAGCCATCTGAGAATTTGTCTTCAATTGTCAGTTGTGTTTTGACTTTCGAAACTTGAATATTTACATCCTAATTATGAAGTGCAAGAGTAGAAAGGTGAAAAGAATATTTAAAGATCTAGAAAGCATTTTTTAAACCAAACAAACATTTTTTAAGCCAAACAAACATTTTTTAAGCCAAACTAACATTTTGAAGTCCTCAATCCTATTTTAATGGATTGATAATAGAACTACTACTAACTAAAGTTAATTCCTGGATAACAGCACCTGTTGGATCATCTTCCACTCTCTTCCAAGTCTTGACACTTCCAGCATCAGTATCAATATCATAAATTCTTAGTTTTCTAATGAAACCAGACCCACCGTATCCACCTTCACCACCTCCTCCACCATAGCATAACCACATGCTATTTTCATCAGCTTTTCCAGAATTTTGGGTATCATATTTACAGTATTCGTTAATATGATCGTGACCAACGTCAGAAATTTGAACTCCAATTTGCCCAAATACCTTTCTTGCTCCTGAATTAAACCTGGCGGATGAAACAGCTTCTCTTTGTTCTCCTAACGAAGGAGCATCATCTTTATATTCCTGCAAAGGAATATGGAAAAGTGCCATAGAAACATTTTTTCTTTCACCATAGCTAGCAATAAGGCTACTATGTTGGTCTTTAATCCAAGATAATTGAGAATCTCTTATCCAATCGTATCCCGGATAAAGTATGTTCAGAGAGTAAGCTCCGCTATCAACGAAATACAAATAGATCGGAATACCGTTCTTTTGGTTTTGAAGTGCAATAACATAATTTCCATAACCGTCGATATTAGATGGCCCAGGGATAGCGAGACTATAAGGCAAACTCGAAGTCATACCCATGACTTGAGCTCTAGCAATTGATTCACTGTCATGGTTACCTAAAACGGCAGCATATGGAATTTTAGCTTCAATAAAAATGTTCAATACTTTCAACAAAGCAGTTTCTGCATCGGGAGCAGTTGGACCATAGATTTGGTCACCAGTCAAAATAACCAAATCAGGTTTTTCTAACTCTAATACTTTTTTAATGAACACTTTCGTTCTGGGATCAGCCTTGCATCCAGCAGCAGTCGACGCTGGTTCCGGGTCTCTACAACCACCAACTCCAGTGGAGAAATGTAAATCCGCTACTTGCAAAATTTTAAGCTTACCATTTTTGTTGATTTCCAACGTTGGTGGGGTTGGATCGATTCGTTTACCCTTTCTATAACTTAAGTACGCCTTTTTATCGTCAGTGGTATCAACTTTTGCCAATGGACTTTTCTCCAAATTCCAATTTTGTCTGGGATCCACAGCGTCTTCTCCAAATAATATATCTAATGCAGTCAAAGCGGTTTCAGAAGCTGGACCATATTTAACCCAAATATTATATGACTTCGAAACCCATCCACTTCCAGAGAGTTGCAGCTTATCACCAACAAAAAGATCTGTAATAACCTGATCACCAGAACTGAGAGCAGAATCCTTAATAACCTTATAATTAAGATATGGTTTGAAAAATTGCTTACCTAAACTAATATCTTTTTCAATTGTGACCCAGCCACCATCACCTTTTAAATCACCTTTCAACCCATCTGAAGCCAGAGGATTTCCGCAACCAGTGTTGTTGTCTGCAGAATTGACACAATTGTTCATTTTGATATCAATTATGTAGTTGCCATCTGCAGGCTGGAAGTAGGATGGATTAATATCATCATAAATCTTGCAACAAGCTTTGGTTGCGAAAACCAAAAACTTTGCAACCACCACGAAAGTACTGAACTTGACAAACATTAAAGAGATTTGCTTGAATTGGTTTTTCTTTTATGAAAATGAACAGGAGATTGCAAAGTTTATAAATTGGGTCTGTAGGTTTACACGTGGTGAGTAATCTTAATAAGGTTTCAATATGTGCGGCTAGAATAGCATGTTTATGCCAGTTGTAGTTTAAATGATCTGAATTCTGGGCTTAAACTTCGGTTAGTAACTGTAATATGTTCGTTTAGGAATTATAGTTCCTGAAAAAGTCCTACTAATTACGTCATCTCTCATAACCAATAACCTCAATCTTTGTTGAGCAGTTTACAGCGACGACCAATTTCAAAATGGTGTACGCACTAAATCAGAGGGGCTCCAGTACAAATCCACCCCCAGATACTCCACTTGACTAATCAGGAAACATAGAACAGAATTCTAAAGTCTGTATTCAGATATGAGCACAGATGGGTTAGGTATCAAAAAAGGAAATATGAATGAACCCCTAAAACTATTGCCACATTTGTTTTCGCTTAAAGTTATAAGTATTGGCATCGTAGTAAAAACGAAAGTTCTTTTTTTGAAGTGTTTTCGCTGATGGTTTCACAACACCGGTTTCAGTTAAAAATCCGTGATAAATATGAATGAACCCCTAAAACTATTGCCACATTTGTTTTCGCTTAAAGTTGTAAGTATTGGCATCGTAGTAAAAACGAAAGTTCTTTTTTTGAAGTTTTTTCGCTGATGGTTGCACAACACCGGTTTCAGTTAAAGTTCCGTGATATTACGCGTCTACGTGACGATCCCAATTTTTTTGAACCAGCATAAGCACCTGCAGGTTTCCAGTTTTGACGACCACTACCACAAAACATAATTCGGTTCGGCAAATATATACATTTATATATGCTTTAATACACGGTCAATACACAAGTCATCACAGTTGGTGTACACATGCAATGTTCCACAAGTAACTCGTCTGCTGATCCTGAAATGTGGTTCCGAAATCTATCGTATTTTTCTGGGCACTTCTTTACACAGGCCCCTATTATAAATAGAAGAGATTTTCTTTTTTTTGTTGCATCCTAATGAGGCTTCAGTTACTTCTTTTGGTTACCTATGCTTCGGCTTACCTCCAGCTTGACTACACAGTCAAGCGTCTGGAGGACAATTCCTACAGGAATAAGAGAAATGACTATCTTAAGAGAGACAAAACCCTAGAAATGCAGAACATAATGGACGGATACTACTATTTGACAACGATAGAGCTTGGGAGCAACCAACAGAAAGTAGAAGTTATTATCGATACTGGTACCAGTGACTTGCGGGTTCCGGGAAACCATGTTGCTTGTTACGATGTATTTGGAATGTATCAAGCAGATCTGAAAGATGTTTCGGGATCGAAACACAATTCTGGGAAGAGAGATGACAGGAGTTTATTGGCAAGCTTAATGGCAAGTTACACTTTAGATGATGATCCAACTTCCACTTTAGGCGACGATGACCTTGATGACGATTCAACTGACAGTTATCCTACATTCGACTGCACCAGTTATGGAAGCTTTGATATGTCCGCATCTGACTCTTTCAAATTGAATTCATCTGTTGAAGCATATAGTCTGTTTGATGATACAGGAGTGTGGGGCTATGATACCATCAAAATTCAGAACACAGAAGTGAAAGACGTTTCATTTGCTGTTTTGAATGTAAGCACCTTGGAAATTGGACTTTTAGGAATTGGATTGGAAAGCACGGAGAACACACAGGGATCGAATGTCAACAATTATACCTATGAAAACTTCCCATCCAAACTCAAGTCACTGGGAATTATCAACAGACGGGCCTACTCTTCATTTCGTGATGGAAAATCTGATACAGGATCCATATTATTTGGTGGAGTAGACCATGCTAAATATGAAGGAGAATTGATTACTCTTGAAGGTAGCACCTCTAATCTGGTGTATTATAACAAGCAAGGAATGTCTATTGTTCTTAACAGAACTACTTTGGTAGATAGTTCAGGAGATACTAAACTAGTGCATAACTCATCATTTAACGTTGTTGTGGATACAGCAATCTCAGGAGCAATGTTTCCATACTCTCTTCATTTGGAGTATATCCTGCTATTTCCATCTGCTACCAAAGACGAGATTTCTTTAGTTACTACCGTGGATTGTAACGAGGATGTAGGTAACTTCAGTTTCCACTTTGGAGAGGCTGTGATTGAAGTTCCATCGACCAGTTTCATTATGAATCTTTCTGGCGTATGCTATCTCCAAATTTCTAGTGGAATTGGAGACATGAATGACAACACCGTCTTCTTGGGTGATATTTTCTTGAAAGCTGCCTATGTTGTATACGATTTGGAGAACCTTGAGATCAGTTTAGCTCAAGCAAAAGTCACTAGCGACGAAGACATAAAAGAAATTCCAGCTGGTAGTAAAAGCGTTGGAAGAAAGAGTGGACATGTGGAGTATGACTCCAATTTGGATTACAGACCAACAAATGGAACTGACAGTTCAACGACTACCTCAAAAGTTTCCTCCACTGTCATTTCACATGCCTCTACTTCTTCTGGTGCTGGTTCTTCTGCTACTTCCTCTAACACCGCTTCTCCAGGTGCTGCCACTTCAGCTAGTACTAGCTCAGTAGCCACAAGCAGCACCCCAGCATCTTCCAGGACATCAAGCTCTTCGGCTTCTGGAGCAAAACAAGCCGCTAGCTCGTTCTTTGTTTTCTTAAGTTTGATAACTTCCTTATTTTAGAACACATTTATGTTTGACTAGCTCCAATACACGCTTAGTACTAGTGGCACACTGTACTTTTTACACTTTCACACACTTTGTACTTTTTGCACTTTTACACGCTTAGTACTTTTACACACTTCATTTCCAGTTTCATTTAACACTGTTGGTGTCACTAGCAAAACATTCTCTCCTATTTCCATTAAAATTCACTCACGTCTTCCACTAGTGCACCCTTTCAATTAATATATATCCAGAATAATACAGATCACCTCCGGAAAGCCACCACACTTCCGAACCCGACACGCGACATTTGGCTTTGAATCTAAGGTTTGCGGCGGCGACTAACGTCGTATTTTGCCGTGTCGCGTAGTGCGATTTCCCATCGTGATCTCGTCTGCGTAAATGATGGATTCTCGGTCACGAAGACTCCTCTGCGTAAGCCTTGGATTCTCCGTCACGGAGACTCGTCTGCGTAAATGTTGGATTCTTCGTTACGAAGTCTCGTCAGATATTTTTCAGAGGAACTGATGAATGCGTTTACATATTACCTCTTTAAAGCAAGTATGAACGAATTCAGAACCTCATTTCAGAACCACCTCATTTCAGAACCCATCTTGTACTTGCTATGATCTATCAATGGATTCTACTCACCCACTGCACCAAAAGCTTTATCTGACTGAAATGTGAAATTTCCAATTCGGTAAAGTTTCAAACCTGAACTTCCTAACTCTTTTCTATTGCTTCAACCAACATTCCACTCACTAAAAGCCATGCTGCATTGAGTTCCACCAATGGTAAATCCACTACACCCTTCGCGTCTCCACCCGCCTTGGCCTATTTCTTGGTACATGGCAATTCTACGTGCTATACCTATGCATCACGAGTTAGTAGTTATACTTCAAATTAGCTATTGTTTCGTTTACATTGTTCTAGGTTTATCACAAATGTTTGATTTTACTTGTAGTTACTGTTTCTCTGCGATATCTTTGAATTCGTGCTATGTTTCCTTCCATTATCACACTGTTTCCCTCCACAAAATCCCGTCAAGTTGCAATAGCCACCTCTCAAGTCTAGAACATCAACGCCTCGATCGTAAAAAATCGTAAATACTCGCAAAAACTTTTGTTGATATTTCATTGTATTAGCGGTTCACGTATAGGATTGGATATACCAGTTATATACATACATAAATTCATCACACCACTGGCATCAGCACTTGAATCCACACAAAAACCATCAGTAGCTAAAAATGTTCATCCAAGTCATCTTCTGTGTTCTACTACACCTTGTAGCTGCCAAAAAGAACTACCTAAGGCTACCAAACCAGAAGATTTCTACCAAGGTAGGCACAAGTCAACAGTTGGTCAACATAAATATCGATATGGCCCACTCAGATTTGATGCTTTTCACCGAAAAGTCTGCGTGCTCTTGGACTAACGGCACCCAAGAAACCGACTTATCCACATTCTACCTGCTCTGCACGTCCCAGGCCAGCGTGTTCAACATTTCAGATTCCAAAACATTCGCCATGAATTCTACAAGCTATCCATTCTTGTACACCTCACAAAACCTTACAGGATATGGACAAAGCTGGGGATATGATAGGTTTGAAATCGGAAATCAAACTATAGCTGCTATGCAGATTGCCATATTGAACCAAACCACCAGTATCTACGGAATTTTGGGTATTGGGTTGCCTGAGAAGGAATATACCACACAATCTTCAGATTACACCTACCCCAACTTTGTTTTCAAATTGAAGGAACAGGGTATCATTAAAAAGGCAATGTACTCGATCAACGCATTACCTTTTGAATTCCTGGAGTTTTTGTTTGGTGGAATTAACCACGCTAAGTATGATGGAAAACTTGAGTCGTTTCCAATGGTTAATAATTCAGTTCTGTTTGACTGTTCCACAGTGATAATAGACGATTTAGTGGTGAGCAGCTCTTCTACAAAGGCTGTTATTGATAATAATCTGTTTGGTATTGCAGTTCCACCAGAAATCTTCAATAATATCATGGCGTATCTTAGGGCGAATGTTTCAAATACTACGCCAAATTACTACCAGACATCGGTGACAAATGGAACATTATATTTCCAATTTGGAAAAACCCTTGTACCGGTGTCTTTGAGTCAACTTATTGATGTAAATGGGATTATTTCAATCACAGAATCTGAAAAGAACATTGTGCTAGGTAGACCATTCCTAGCAAGTGCGTTTGTGGTTGTGGATATGGAGGAAAGATTTGTGAGTGTAGGTAGAGCATCGCTAGCCAGTAATAAGGATAACATCGAGGTGGTTGGAAAAGGAGCTAATGCTACTCAAGAAGCGATCGAAAACAAGGGTAGTTCCAGCATAGCAGGTCTAGACTGGAGACTTTTTGTTTTTATTCTGTTGATTTGTTTAGAAGGGTTTAATTAGCAGGAGATTATGCAGCGGCCTGCAGCTTATAAAGATTAGTATTCAATTATTCAGATCTTAACGTTCGGACATCAAGATATCGAGATAGATAATAATAGAAGAATAGTCCAGGGTATTAAAGTGGATGATAGGTTATTTCGGTTTTATATGCGTACATATAATATTAATAAATTATAGAAAGCAAGAAAGATGAAGGAAATGAGTAGATAAGTATATAAGAAGATTAGATATAAGAAGATAAGTATATAAGAAGACAATTAGATATAAGAAGATAAGTGTACATAAGAAGATAAGCAGGTAACAGAAAATAAGTAGGATCAGTAGATTAAGAATTATAGCAACAGATAAAGCGAATGTAATTACGTAGAAACAAAAGAAACAGAACTAAAAATCACAGAGAGAACAGTAAAAGTGTACAAACAACAGTCAAAATAGTCAAAACTGTCAGAACAGTCAAAACAGAAAGAACAGAACAAAAATACTAACCTTAAAATTCTCCCCAACCACACTACCAAGTTTCAGTCCAAAAGGATTATAAGCCCCATACTGCATATAAAACCAATGACATCCCAAAACAGACATCAAATAGGAACAAAAACCATGAAACACAGCATCCATTCTGGAATGGAACTCGATTATTACCAGCTTCTCGTTTGTTCCTTCTAACTTTAAATGGTTATGTTGGGATTTCTCTTATTTCGTCGCCTCGTAATCTTTTAATCTGCTCCTGAAAATCGTGCCTACGTCAAACTGTCATTTGACTGGCTCGGTCATGTTTAAGGTTCTTACCAACTTTGTTTTGTTGTTTGAGTTGAGAGACCGTTTCGTGGTAGGAGTTAACATGAATTAGGTCCATTAGAGCGATAATCATGCTTCGTATTCATTCATTGATCTCTTTTCGACTGCATTGATGTTTGTTCGACTGCATTGATGTTTTTTCGACTGCATTGATGTTTTTTCGACTGCATTGATTTCTTTTCGACTGCATTGATCTCTTTTCGACTGCATTGTTTTTTTATTCTGCAGCTGACAACTTTCTATGTTTTCTTGTAATGTATTTTGCGGTCATTCGTAGGGGTTTTGACTTTTGCTTGGAGCGGGTTGTTATGGCCACTTTTCTTGATTTCTATGTCTTTGCTATTGTTTTCTACGGTCACTACAACTTTTATAGAGCACAACCCTTTTTTTGTCGCCTACCATTTTTAATTTCCACATTTCTAATTTCTACCATTTTTACTTCTACCATTTCTAATTTCTACCATTTCTAATTTCCACCATTTATAATTTCTACCATTTTTAATTTCCACCATTTTTAATTTCTACCATTTTCAATGGCTACCTTGTCACCTAGTCATTTCTACAATATACTTCCCTGAACCCTGTCAGCCCCACCTTTCCACCCTCTTGTCTTACTTTTCTCTTGAATTGCTCATTGCAACTCCCTCGCGCTCCGCCACGACTAAGCCCACGCAATGTCTATAAATACTACACTTCGCGCAAAGTAAGATTCAGCCGGTAGTAAAATTTGCCGTCAGTAGCATCAGTTAATTGCCGCCAGTATTATTCCCCAAAGTTGGTGAAGTTGCTATTCTATTCTGGTTCTACTCATATCACCTGCACACCGATTTAAACATGAAGTCCTGGGTTCTCTATTTGGGGTTGGCTACTGCCTTCAAGCTCAGCTTTGATGTCCACAGAGGCAGTAATCAAAAGGATATGACGCCCAATGGCCGTCCAATGCTTGTAAAAAGAGATGATTTTACCATGGTGCTTTCAAATCAACGTACTTTCTACTTGTCCACCCTTGAAATCGGGTCCAACGGCGACTCCAATGGAGTATTAGTCGATACTGGTTCCTCTGACTTGTGGGTCATGAGTCACGAGGTCGATTGCTATGCTGTACGCTCTTCACAGAAGAAGGAATTGCAAGGTACTTTTGGTGACAATAAACCACGGGAAATCGAAAATTCTAATAGGAAAAGAAATGGAATTCATGTTGGTGATGTAGTCGTGGACGCTGACAAGCCTACTCCTACAAAGACCCATCAACCTCTGAAAGTAAAGAACATTTTCAATAGTGTTTTAAGCGAACTTGGTTTTGGAACTAATGCTCCTGTCCCAACAACTGGTTCCGGTTCTGGCTCAGGGTTTGGCTCTCTTCCTTCAGCCGGTGCCAACACCTGCACCAGCTACGGTTCCTTCGCTACTGGCAACTCAAACTCGTTTGTTGCTAACTCCTCAGCTCCTGATTTCGCCATTCAATATGCCGATAACACAGAAGCTGATGGTATCTGGGGTCATGATGACGTCAAAATCCATGACACCACTATCCGCAACTTGTCATTTGCAGTTGTGAACAGGACATCCTCCAATATCGGAGTGCTTGGAATTGGTTTGCCAGGTTTAGAAGTCACTTATTCTTCTAATTCAGGTACCCGTCCTTACATGTACGAAAACTTGCCTATCAAGTTAAGAAACCAGGGTATAATCCAAAAAGCTGCTTACAGTTTGTACTTGGGACACTCAAACTCTCCCAACGGTACGATTTTATTTGGTGCTGTGGATCATGCTAAATATTCTGGTACATTACAAACAGTACCTGTGGTCAACAGATATGCTTCAGCTGGTTATTCTAATCCTATTCGTTTGGAGATTAACCTTAACCAAATTCAAATAAATAATTCAAACACCATGTCTGCTGTTTCCAGTAATGGATACACTTCATTACTTGATACTGGCTCCACTTTGTCGTACTTTCCACAAAGCTTGTTGACCAGATTAGCATCCACGTTGAACCTCAGGTACTCCCAGGGTGCTGGGGTTTATTTGATTTCGTGTAGTGTCAGCAGCTCGATTTCGGTTAGTTTTAGTTTCAGTGGAGTTCAAATTCTGGTTCCTTTGGCCGATTTTGTCATTTCCGCTGGTGGTGGCCAATGCTACTTTGGAATTCTTCCTCAACAGGGTTCCTACATTTTGCTTGGTGATAACTTCTTGAGAAGCGCATATGTTGTATATGATCTTGATGATTACACTATTTCCTTGGCTCAAGTCAGGTACACTGATGAAGAAGATGTCGAGGTTATCAGTTCGAGTATTCCAAGGGCTCAAGCTGTTTCTGGTGCTGCGACCAGTGCATTCACTGGAGGCTCCGAATCTTCTGCCACTGGTGGTATAAATGTCAGTTCCGGTTCCAGAACCAGAACCAGCGCATCAGGTACTGGAAGCGCTAACAGTAGTGGAAGTGGAAACGGTAATTCTAACGTGGGATCTTTTGTAGGACCAAGTTTGATGGTGGCAGCAGCAGCAATGTTGGCGATTGCTTTGATATAAAATTGATAAGATATAGAATTGATATGGACATAGAATTGATAAGATATAGAATTGATAAGCTATAGAATTGATAAGCTATAGAATTGATAAGATATAAAATTGATAAGATATAAAATTGATGAGATATAAAATTGATAAGATATAAAATTGATAAGATATAGAATTGATATGGACATAAAATTAGTAAGATATAAAATTGGTATGATAAAGGCATTAATTCTAAATGGTGTAGACTTGTAGTGACTGTTCTTGGACTTTAAATTATGTAGACTTGTAGTGACTGTCCTTGGACTTTATTATGAAACATGTGATGTTGTTCTTGCAGATAGGAAGCTGGCTATGCTTAAAGTGCCGAAAATATTGGGTAATACAGTCGTCATCATGGTCTACTTCAGTAGTACTTTGCACCGACACACTATCAGAGTACTATGTCCTTTCACAAGACGGTGGATATCTTTTACTCTTAAATAGATTTTGACTTCAAAATCGCTTTTATACACCTTTTACAGAACTTGTAAGGTACTTCTAACACTTCCAACACAAACCATACTTCTACCCTCCTCTACTGTACATCTACGCACTTCTACCATTCTCTTCCCAACTACCCATTCTACTTCTCTAAATACCCATTCTACACCACTGCTCATCCCCAGTCCTAAAAAACCCCCAGTCCGACTCAAATACAGCCTATACCCTCCCTTCAGCACAAATTATAGCCGTCATGTTCCGTATGAATCAGATAAGCGCACAAATTTGTAATCAGAAATCAAAGTGAGAGTCGTACAAATCATAAGAAGAGCATTAGCTAGAGTGATTAATATGAGAAACAACCCGGAAACGAGTGAGCGGGAACCTGGAAGTACAGAATCTGCTGGAGGGAGTGATAGTTGTGTGAATCAAGCTAGCTCATGTGACTTAAGGAGCTCCGACATGGCGGCAGGGAATGAAGCTATTGCAAGTGAAACCACAAACACAGAAAACGACAGAGGAGGAGCGGGAAGTGGTTCAAGCACAAACGACCACATCAGAGGGACCGTAAATGACAATAGCAATGTTACAAATTCTGCTGGCACACATTCAAACCCCAGTACAAATTTTGGAACTGGTTCTGGCAGCCAGAATGACACTGCAAGTTCCAGTCAGAATGCCGCTGAAAGCTCCAGTCAGAATGCCGCTGAAAGTTCCAGTCAGAATGCCACTACAAGTTCCAGTAATAGTGCAGATGCTTCCGGTGCTAATGTGTCAACAAACACCGACAGTATTGCTGACGTAACCACGAACACTGATAGTGTTGCTGATGCTAATGCCCGTAGTATTGCTACCAGTCTCGCCAATATTGTAGCCGCTGCCGGCTTTACTGGCCCTAGCGTGGCTGAGACTAATGCAAATGGTACTGTTTCTGGAACTGCTACTTCTACCGACAATACTGCTTCTAACACTGCCACTGCAGGTGCCACTGCCCCTGGCACTTCCGAAGAAAGAACCCTTGAAAACCACCTTCAGGATTTCTTCAGAGACGAACTTCTCAGGGCAAGAGAAAACACTACCAGAGTGGATGACAGAAACAACTCCGCCATCATCATCACCATCAACTACGTCTTCTCTGACGAAAATAACGCTGCAAACCCTAACAGATCTGGTTCCCTCGTGCTAACCTTACCAAACAACCAGTCCAACCGTGACCCAAGAGTAATCGAAGAATTCATCAGATTAGCTACACAGATGGCCTATTCAACCATTGTGAACAATACCCACGCAAACAAAGGCTTGAGCATCGAAAAGTTTGATTCCTTCAACAACTTAAATTCACTTGAAATTGCAGAAACCCAATGTTCGATTTGTTTGGAATCTTTTGTTGAAACCACCGAAGAAGATGAACTTCCGGTGAAAAAGAGAAAATTGAACAGTGAAGCTATTTATGTTTCAGGCAGTGTCCCAGCTAGTACAGAAACTCTTTCAAGAAGTGTTTCAACCACCAACGATACCCCCGTGAGTACCATTCCACTTCATGTTAGTGATACTGCAAGCAGCATTCCAATCAGTTCTGTGGATAGCATCCCTGTTAATACTGTCAACAGTACTCCAATTGACACCAATAACACCAGCGCAAACACTACGAGCAATCAAAACGAACCTTTGAAGTATTTATCCGATTTGACTGTAGAATATCCACACACTCCTGTGCAGATGCCCTGTGGACATATTTTTGGAAAATCATGTCTTTGTGAATGGTTGAAGAGTCACTCCACTTGTCCTTTGTGCAGAAAAGCAGTTGAGCCAGAACCAGCTGTTAATGAAAATTACTCAGGGTATGGTGTTGAGAATCTTTGGAATTCTGAAGGTTCAAATGCCAGATTAGTGGGCAGAACTGGTTTTGATGACTTGTTAGGTTTGCTCAGAGGTAGAGAGGGTGAAAACCAAGCCAGTAATAGCAATGGCAATGATGACAATGCCAGTACCAATGATACTGCTGCAGAACAATCACAAACTACTCCTCCAACCTCTAGTGGAGTTTTGAACGGTTCCACTGTATTTGGAATCAGAAACAGACCCGTTAGACCAGTGCTGAGAACCAGTAATGTGTTTTCCAACATATTAACATACTGGAGAAACAGATCATCTAGAACTGAGATGTTTCCTAGTGGTGTAGCAAGCAGAAGAACTGCTGATGGCGTAACAACTACCCTAGAGCCTGTCAATACTACTATTAATACCCCAGAAACAAATACACAAGAAAACACAGAAACACAGAATGAACAGAGAATAGATACAAACGAGGTGTTGGACTTCCTTAATCTCCGAAGTTTGACTGATGACAATCACGAATAGCATAGCATTTAGGAGTTACTCATTTGCAGTACCAACTGTGATGAGTGTGAACCAAAATACTTTACAATATGGCGTATATAAATAAATGAATACATTCATACATGAATAATGTAGTTTTAAAAACCTGAACTATTTCGTATCCTAGGTACCAACGGATAAGCAAATATTCCTATAAAAATAGTACTAAAAGGTATTGTATTACAGGTGAATACTCAATGAAATCAGCTAAAACGCTATGGATTATCATTTTACATTTACATGAACCTACTTATCTGAAAAACCTTGCAAATTTAGCCTTCTCGTCCCTCTTCTGGTGCTCCACCAACTCCTCAGCACACTTTAGCTGGTTCTGAATGCTCACGTCAGTAGCCACAAATTCAAGAGCCAGTTTAAAGTCCTTGACTGCTTCCTTGTACTTTTTCAAGCCAACATTAGCATTACCTCTACGGTAGAAACCCTTGCCTTTATCCTGGCTATTCAAGTTATTCATTTCAAGAAGATAGTTGCAGTAATCAACTGCTCTTTTGTAGTCTTTCAAGTTCAAATTTACAAGGGAAAGGTTCAAGTACAACTTCTTCTTCAAATCGTAGTACTTGTGATACCATTCAGGCTCCTGTTCGTCGTCTGGAATGTATTCCATTACGTACCTGAGACACTTGACGTACTTAAAAAGAGCCTCCTGCGGTCTTCCAGCTTTTAATAACATACTGCCACTGTCCTTGATAATTACTGAAGCATTATAAACCAGTTCTGACAGCTCATGATCAACGTTTTCATCGTCCCCAGGATACTCCTCGTAAATATCTCCTCCAATAGCATCATAACTGGCATTATACACTGGAACTTCCATAGATTCGTCCCACATTCCACAATCCTCTATAACGACCTTTTCGTCTTCACTAGGAAGGTTCTCAGAGTTGGTTTTCACTCTTTCAATGCCTCTTACAACCGATTTCCCGTGCAATACTCTTCCAAAAACACTATGTTTTCCTGTAAGGTGTGGCTGAGGATATGTGGAAATGAAAAACTGGGACCCATTGGCGTTTGGGTCGTTGTTAGCAGTGCAAAGTGTGAAGGGACCGTCGATGTTTTCTGGGTTTTCAATGCCAAAGGCTTCGCCCAAAGTAGAAATATTACTTTTACCAATATCTTCATTACCATAGGGTCTCTGTTCAGAACAGTTTATCACATCTCCAGCCTGAATAACGAAGTTCTTCAATACTCTGTGGAAATAGTTGTGTTTGAAATTTGGTTGCTCAGAAGTATCAACCAAGTTCATGAAATTTTGGGCTGCTTTTGGTGCAAGATCATCGTAGAGCTCCACCACAATTCGTCCAGTAGGCTTTCCACCTATAGACACGTCTAGGTATGCCTGTGGTCGTATTAATTGTACCTTCATGAGATGAGCTGAAATTTCGCGATTACATCACAGTGCTGATATATGAACTAGTTTCGATAAGGTCCTAGAGTAGATTGTTCCCGTTGAGTTTGCATTATTCAGAAGCTCTGGAGTATGAAAAACACAAGTATAAAGGTGGTGCCCACCTTTAAAAAGACGTTCCTGCGAAATTACTCATACCAGCAAACTCTCTTCAATGCAAGAGAGGATGTTAACAAACTCCTAGAATCTCAGGATAGATCATCCTATATTCTTTCCCAATACATTCCAGAACCAACACGCGATGCCTTCATTGCAATTCGAGGGTTTAATCTTGAAATCAACAAGATTTCAACAAAAAATACCGGAGCATCGTCTCAATTGAGTTCTCAAATGGGTGTTTCCACCACAGATATGAAGTTTAGATTTTGGAACGACTTGCTTACTAGGGTATTCAGTAATCGGGAAAATGACGCCAATATAGGTGAGCCGATTGCAATTTTGCTTCGAGATTCCTTGAGAAAAGATATGAACTTGGATATCTCGTACTTTCACCAGTTTCTTCAAACTAGGAAGCACTTTCTAGAAACAAGAAGTTTCAACAGCACCAACGATATCTGTTCATATGGTGAAGGGACATACTCGCAGTTAAACTATTTGACACAGGCATTGTTGCTTTCTCCCGGAATCTCACCTTCAGTGATCAGGGTTCTTGAAGACTCTGCAAAATTACAATCGTTGGTGAGTGACATAGCGGCCCATTTGGGGCAAGCAACTGCAGTAGGCTCTATGATACTTGGTGTTAACTATTATGCTGCTTCCAACATCGTTACTTTGCCAGTAGATATTATGACAAAATACGATTTGTCACAGGAAACATTACTTAGACTTAGCCAGGGCCATTTGAAAGACGAATCTATTGGCGATGTACGTGAGCAGTTGAAGAATATTCTATTTGAAGTGGCTACCACTGCAAATGATCACTTGCTTACTGCCAGAGACAAACTTGAAAAAACTAAGCAGGAAATCCAGGAAGTTGTGGGAAGAAATGGGAATGACAAATTGATTCAAAAACAGTTCAAGACCTGGAGAAAAGGGGTTCCTGACGTGATTTTCACTCCGTTTATGGTGGGAATTCCAACAGTGCTTTATCTTAGACGTTTGGAGAAGAACGACTTTGATATCTTTGGTAAGAATATGCAGAAGAAGGAATGGAGGCTTGCTTGGACTTCCTATAGAAATTATTACCTGAGGGTTATTTAGGTGTGAGTGAAGTTAAGGTTATGTAAATAGAATTTTCAGTTTCTTCTGATTTAGTAAGATGGTATCTTTGCTGATAGCTCTAGCTCTTATTTCTGTGACATTGATTTTAGTACAGTATTTTCAGTGTTGTTTCAGTATTTTCAGTATTTTCAGTGTTATTTCAGTATTTTCAGTGTTATTTCAGTATTTTCAGTGTTATTTCAGTATTTTCAGTGTTATTTCAGTATTTTCAGTGTTATTTCAGTATTTTCAGTGTTATTTCAGTATTTTCAGTGCTATTTCAGTATTTTCAGTGTTAGTTCAATAGTTCAATGTTAGTTCAGTATTTTGAGTGTTAGTTCAATAGCTCAGTATTAGTTAAGCATTAGTTAAGTATTAGTTAAGCCTTAGTTAAGTATTAGTTAAGCCTTAGTTAAGTATTAGTTCTGCTACTAGTTCTGGTATTAGGTCAGTATCAGTTCAGTATCAGTTCAGTATCAGTTATCTTATTACTGTGCCTCCTGTAATGTACCTCCTGATGTGCCTCCTGTAATCTTCTGTGCTTCACTTCATTCTATAATTAATCCCCCAAGCCAAATTTGTAATTACTCTCGAATAAACTTCTGTTGTTAACACTTGCTACTACCATCTTGTAATTCCAGTAGCACTCCTTTACACTTCTTTGGCGCTTCATCTTCTACTCTCTATCACTTCATCTTCTTCACAAATTTGCTTTTAGACCCTACAACCCTCTAAAATCTACTCTCACAAACAATTCTACACTCAAACTACACTCATTATCTACGGTCTTATGAAATCTATCCTCATTAACTTACGTGTAATAGTTTAAATATTTCCAGGAATGCGCGAAAAACAAATCAAAGCTATGAGTGAACTCGCTAGAACTGTGTTCCGATCTCCCACTCCCAGCGTTCTCACCAAGGTTGACTTTCGCAAGGAGCCTGCAGTGGCTGTGGACCCCATCACTCTCATCATCAATGAGTGCATGATAATTTCGTCGGCCATGAGAAAAGTTAACCGATGGTCTCATGGTGTGGCGGCTATTTTGGGTGGATCTGATATCTTCGACGACGACCTGATAAGTTTAGGGTTGTCGAATAACCTCGTTTCCAACGGAACTAGTTCCAGAACAACCAAAATAGATAACCCGCTTTTGTCGTCGTTTCTTCAGTTGCGTTCCATCTTGACGGAATCGAAGAATATCAAGGATATTGATAGCTTAACCATTCTACAGCCATTTTTGCAAGTTATCAAGAGCTCCTCAACCTCGGGCCATATCACCTCGTTGGCTTTGGACTCAATTTCCAAGATATTGAGCTACGAATTCATTGCTAACGACTCCAAAAACTTGCAAACATCCTTGATTCAGATAGTTTCTTCGTTAACACATTGTCGTTTTGAAGCTGCTGACCAGAACTCAGATGATGCTGTGTTGTTAAAGGTTTTGCGTTTGATGGAATTGGTCATCACCTCAGAATTGTCTAATTTATTACCTAACGAGATCATTTCTGAGGTTATTCAGACTTGTTTGTCTTTGGCATGTAATAAGAAGAGAAGTGAAGTGTTGAGAAAAGCAGCTGAAATGACCATTTCCTTGATCACTGCCAGGGTTTTTAGGCAATTGAAGTTGATTGAGCCCGAAACTAATACTGAAGACTTGCAAACTGACTTCAGCCAGACCAATTTACCTGCTGATATCATTGGAAGTGGAAACGCAAATGCTTCGGTAACCGAATTTGAAAAATCGGAAACTTTCGAAGCTAAAACAACTCCAAAACCTGAACAGGAACCAGCAGTAGAACCAAGTCCTGAAGTAGAATCTGAATCCAAAACGGAAACCAAAGGCCCAGAGCCTGACACAGAGAAATACTCCCAGGAACAACCATTCAACATTGCATGCTTGAATGAGTTTATGGGTATTCTCATCTCCATGATATCTCCTCATAACCAATACCAACACATGGAAAGTACCAGAGTGTTGGCCCTCAATTTAATCAACACCGCGATAGAAGTAAGTGGTAAAGATATCCCAGACCATCCTTCTTTGATGATGCTTATAGCTGATCCAGTTTCTAAACACGTGTTGCTGATAATCACCAATGTCGACTCACCTCCATTATTGCAGGGAGCCTTAAGATTATTCACTACTATGGCAATTGTTTTGGGAGACCATCTCAGATCTCAAATAGAGTTGTCGTTCAAGTTGTTGTTCCTTTCAATTCTGCCTGCAGAAGAGGAAAAGCAAAAGGAAGAAACTTTGAAGAACAATGGCATCAGTGGTAGAATGCCATCTTCCAAAGAGATGCTAATTGAGTCGTTGTCGTTACTCTGGATCAGGGAACCCCTTTTTTTTACCAGACTTTTTATTGACTTTGATTGTGACTTTGATAGATCAGACTTGTCGAAGAATTTAATAGAGTTTATTTGTAAACTATCTTTACCAGAGTCTGCAAGAATGACCACCGACAATGTTCCTCCAATATGTCTCGAGGGATTACTATCATTTATTAGTGGCATCAACGAAAGAGTAAAGGCCAACGCTGACATCAACATCAACAACCAGACGTCTCCAAAGCTTATTGTCAATAAGAAAAATAAGAACTCATTCATCAAATGCACTGATATATTCAACAATAAACCCTCGCAGGGTATAAAAGCTTTGGGCGAGGCTGGTTTCATCAGGGATAATGAGCATGTCAAGGAAGTAGCCGAGTTTGTTTACAATAAGTCTGGAAGATTGAACAAAAAGGTCTTGGGTGAATTCTTAGCCAAGCCTAGTAATAAGGACCTTTTGAAGTATTTCATTGAGTTGTTTGACTTTACTGGATTAAGAGTCGACGAAGCCTTGAGAGTGTTATTGAAAGCTTTCAGATTGCCAGGTGAATCTCAACAAATTGAAAGAATCGTTGAGTTGTTCGGTGACAGATATGCAAAGTGCCAGGAAGATTACCAACCTGAAAATGAAACCCCTGGTGAAGAGTTTGTAAGACCTGATAGTGATTCTGTTTTTGTGTTGTCGTACTCCATTATTTTATTGAACACTGATCTTCACAATCCCCAAGTCAAGAGACAGATGACTTTAGATGATTATAAAAGAAACGTCAAGGGTACTTACAACAATGGCGACTACCCAGAATGGTATTTGAGCAAGATCTATACCTCCATTAAAGATAAAGAAATAATCATGCCAGAAGAACATCATGGTACCGATAAATGGTTTGATGACGTCTGGCACAATTTAATTTCGTCTACTACCTTCATCGTTTCGAACTCATCTATGGCTGGTTTGAGTGATCCAAGCATTTGCGTATTTGATAAGCACTTATTTGAAGAGAATGTCAATACCTTGATTGAGACCATCATCTGTGTTTTCAAGGAGGCATCTGATGACCACATTATTACCAGATTAATGTCGAGTATTGACAAGTGTGTGAACATTTGCTTGTTCTATAACATACTTTCTCCGATTGATAAGTTAGTTGGATATTTGGCTGAATTGACTACTTTGACATCGAAAGAAAACAGAATTCACTACCGTGAAGACAACCGTGAAGAAATTCCAATTACTCAAATAAAGATAGAAAAGAAAGACGAAGCTATCACTGTTAGTGAAATGGCAGTTGGCTTTGGAAGAGACTTCAAAGCTCAGATTTCAACCGTAGTATTATTCAGGCTTATCAAGAAAACCGGCTGTAAAATCACCAACTCCTGGGAAGAGGTGATCAAGATTGTTTTGACTTTACTTGAAAACTGCTTGATTAATCCAAACTTCTTTACTGGATTCCAAAACAAGTTTAAGTTACCTCAGTTGCCCAAAGTCAAGCCTCGTTACATCATTAACAGAGCAAAGCCATTGAAAGATTCTGGCTTGTTATCAACATTCTCGTCATTTTTGAAGGGATATTCTGACGAACCAGCAGAACCAACTGATCAAGAAGTCGAGTCAACTTTATCAAGCATTGACTGTGTTAATTCTTTGAGCATTGGAACGATTTTTAAGACTATCAGCGAAGGTGAAACCGATGGAAAAAAGCGCTTGCTTGAGTTATTGCTAGAGTCTTTACCTGAATATAATAATGAAAGCAAGAGATATTACGAGGCAGAACTTTTATTCTTGGTTGAAAGTATTGTCTGCTTGTCTATGCTTTTAGAAGACGAAGACTTAATAAAGAAAGTAGTAGAAAAACTACAAGGCTTGAAGCATGACATCAGTAAGAAGAGCAATTTGAGATTGACTGCCTACAAGGTTATGTTAATCAGAAGCTGCAAGGTTGAAGATGAAGTGTTGCACAATATTGTGGGTTCGTTATTGGATTTTGATAAGGAGTTTTTAACCAAGAATGGTACCCAGTTGATGCAACCTTTGATATCCTTGGTAGATGCAGAAGCGTGGTGTTATAAGGAGTTGTTGGTTTCTGAAGATTTCTGGAAAGTATTGAGAGTTTTGGGTAGTATTCCAACTCACGCAGAACAAGTGTTAAGGTTCACTGAATCAGTGGTCAAGCAATCACCACAAGATGTGACACCTAGAAACTTCATGTTAATTTTAGGACTTTTGGACGAGATCTCATCGTTGGGGGCAATAGCATCTCAATGGGAACAAGACAACGATAAGGTCGGCAGTGCTAAGAAAACCGAAAGTAAGAACAGCACTAAAGAGTTTTTGGAAGAAATCGTGGAGTTATCCAAGAATTCCATTAGTTTAACTTCGGATATGACAACTATCCTTGCAGCAGAAGGATTCAACAGTGAAAACGGCGGATACCCATTGATACAGGCATTAGCCCACCAGTGTTTCAACCCGTGTAGAGAAGTTCGTTCGTTTGGATTGGGTACTTTGAGATCCACCACCATCAATGCCGTTGAAAATGTCCATGACTTGAAACCATTTGCGGTTTTTGAATACGGTCTCTTTCCTTTGTTGGGAGAATTATCCAAGCCGTCAGTCATACAAACCGACACCATAGGATTCATCAATACGCAAATGGAATGCTTATCTTTGGTAAGTAAGGTCTTTTTGCAGTTTATCGACAATTATGACGCCCATGAGTTACAAAAGGTGTGGTTTGCAATCTTGCAAAGTTTTGAAGTGTTTAATGAAATCAGAGAAAAGGCACATAAGAACGATAACCTCATCAAGGAGTCGGGGCTTGAATTGATCAAGAACATGATCTTGGTGTTGGAAACATCAAGTATCTTGCAGGCCTCCAACACCGATTTCTGGGACGTGACTTGGGACAAGGTGTATAAGTTGTATCCTAATCTCAAGCAAGAGTTGGGACCAAAGATAGAGACCGGGGAGAATTAGATTATTCATAAATATAGATTCCCTGAAATGCCTCTGCATTTTCTACAATTTTAAGCCTTTCATAGCTCTTTTCAAGCCTTTCATAGCTATTTTCAAGCCTTTCATAGCTATTTTCAAGCCTTTCATGGCTTTAAGCCTGGTTCTGACTCCAAACATGGGGTTCTGACGCCAAAAATGGGCGTTAAACCTGGCTCCGACGCCAAAAACCTCTACTATTTTCAACAGTTTTCGCAGCACTAATTTCTGGAATGAGATGCGAAAAATGCCACAAAGAAACCACTCTTGCGATGGTCACCAACAAAACATATTCTGAAAGAGCAGATACCCACGGGTCACCGGTGGCACAGAGACTTTTCAGACTCATGGACACCAAGAAAACCAACTTGTGTGCTTCCGTAGACGTGAAAACCACAGCAGAGTTCCTTGCATTGATTGATAAATTGGGACCATATATTTGCTTGGTTAAAACCCACATCGACATCATCGATGACTTTTCTTACGAAGGAACCATTGTTCCGTTGGTTGAGTTGGCGAAAAAGCACAATTTCATGATTTTCGAAGACAGAAAGTTTGCTGATATCGGAAACACCGTGAAGTCCCAGTACTCTGGAGGGGTGTATAAGATCGCTAAATGGAGTGATATCACCAATGCTCATGGAGTTACTGGTGCTGGAATCGTGCAGGGGTTGAAAGAAGCTGCTAAAGAAACAACTACCGAACCTAGAGGGTTATTGATGTTGGCAGAGTTGTCTTCCAAGGGTTCTATTGCCTATGGCGAGTACACACAAAAGACTGTGGAAATTGCAAAGACCGATAAAGAATTCGTTATTGGATTCATTGCTCAGAGAGATATGGGAGGTAGAGATGAAGGTTTTGACTGGATAGTTATGACCCCAGGGGTTGGTTTGGACGATAAGGGCGATGGTTTGGGCCAGCAATATCGTACTGTGAATGAAGTTGTGTCCACGGGAACAGATATAATCATTGTGGGTAGAGGACTTTTTGCAAAGGGAAGAGATCCAGATGTGGAAGGAAAGAGATATAGAGATGCTGGTTGGAATGCATATGTTGAGAGAACCCAGTGAGAGAACCGAGGTTGACAGAACCCAGTGAGAGAACCGAGGTTGAGTTGCAATATCAGTAGTTTTGTCATTATAAACAACCTTAAATACATTTGGAATCACGGTTTTGGCTGCATTTGATCACAACTTTGAAACACCAGCCATGAAATGAATTTTCGGAGGGTAAGGTTTCAAGAATATTGTTTGTAGTAATGAAAATTTGTTATCGAGATATCAAAACCAACAGTATATTAGTCTTGTCTACGGGTTCATAAAAGAGAACACCAGTTCAGGTGTATCAACCAAATACAGAAGAGTACAAAAGTAATACCACATTACAACTAACCCAGATAACAATATATACAGAATAAATAACACTCAGAACTCTTCGTCTGATAACCTTGTTCTCATCATCTCAAACACCAACAACCCAATGGAAGTGGCAGGAATGGTAGTCAAAGCATTCTTCACAAAACCCTTGTATCCCAAACGGAACCACGACAACCTGGACTTGTACTTCATCTTTCTTGCCTGGTAGTAGGTATCAATATATGAATTGTAGTACACCTTGAAGAACGGTCTTCTCGTGGAAACTGTCCTTGAGGAATTGTAGAAATCCAACGCTTCCAACCTTGATAAATGAAGATTCTGAATCTTGCTGATTGGATATTGTACTGCTAGTAACATAAAGGCAGCAGACGCCCCTGCTATCAACACAAACAAAGACCTCAAAACCTTTGTCAGTCTTCTTTCTTCGAAATTTATCAAGTCCTCATCTACTTTATAATGGCCATAGTTAGCAAAGGTATCCCTAAAGAACTTTTTGAACTTCCTGAACGATCTAATCACGCTGTAAGTCATTCCATAGGCTTGGTTTTTGACAAACTCAAAGGTACAAAAGTAAAATGCAAACCCAAAGCTTTCTTTTATAAGGGAAAACCCGTACCCAGCAAACACTCCCGTGAGTCCAACTTCTTTAAGCTTATGTGCACCGTACACCCAGAGATTCTGGTGGTTTCCATTAAGCATTTCGGCAGTGCTGGAACGGGTGAAGATAGCATCGATGGGAGCAGCTGCTAGAGACTGGGCCATTCCTGCAAAAAACCCGGCTCTCCATGTATCTATAGGCGAATAATAGTACTCTCCTTTATGGGGATGCACTTTTCCATAGCTGAGGTGGTCTAAAGCACTCAAATACGAGCCGTAGAGAATAAGCCCGGTGGCAGAATTAGCAACAAGAGGAGGCAACACCTGATCTGGGATGAATTTCCAGCCTTCACGCTTCACAGCATTAATAAGCAATGCTATGGAAGAGTGTGTTGTGAATTTCCAGGGTCTCTGGTTGATTCCATCGTGTTTATCCACTACAGCACGTACATACGCTAGATAGTCAAAACGAGATGGCCTGAATAGTTTAACCGGGGTTCTCAAGTATAGTGCCTGGAGTTGGTATATTAACGCACGGATACCCGCTGTTGACACGGTTACCGACTTGTTGCTGGCTTTTTTGTCTTTTTCCTTTGCTGTTAGGCTCACGGATGAGTGTGAGTGATGTGGATTGCTGGAACTTGGAGTGTTATTGGCGATGCTTTTGGAGGCACTTGGAGCATTGACGGTAGTATTTGGTTGTATGGACGTGGTACTCGATAGACTGGCAGTATCATCTGGGGTGTTTGTTTGTGCCATGTATTTGGTAAAGTGCGGCTTTTGATCTGTGAGGTTGAGGAATGAGATGGAATGAAAGGTGATGAAGAAGATGAATTGAAGAAGATGAATGAAAGAAGATGAATTGAAGAAGATGAATGAAAGAAGATGAATTGAAGATGATGAATTGAAGATGATGAATTGAAGATGATGAATGAAAGAAGAGACGTAATTGACAGAATAGGACTAAATTAGAGTAATTCTAAACAGAATTATAAGCTAGAAATATCAAATCGTGAAAACCTCATACATTATGGACATCTCATAAGCCATTATTCTTATCTGTGTGATTTATTATGATTCTGGATATGCTATCCATTCATTGTAGCACTTGATTTGTGGTCGAATTCCATGTTAATCCTGATAAACCCGAATAAAATCTCCAGCTGTGTCATTATAGCTGTTCAGTTTTAGTGGCCTTTGTTTAGAAGGCGGGTTTCTCTTCAGTGATGTCGCTGCTTGTTTTCTTTTCAGTGATGTCTCTTCAGTGATGTCTCTTCAGTGATGTCTCTTCAATGATGTCTCTGCGTGTTTTCTCTTCAATGATGTCTCTTCAGTGATGTCTCTTCAGTGATGTCTCTTCAGTGATGTCTCTTCAATGATGTCTCTGCGTGTTTTCTCTTCAATGATGTCTCTTCAGTGATGTCTCTTCAGTGATGTCTCTTCAGTGATGTCTCTTCAATGATGTCTCTGCGTGTTTTCTCTTCAGTGATATCTCTACATGTTTTCTCTTCAATGATGTCTCTGCTTGTTTTTCTTCAATGATGCCTCTACATGTTTTCTCTTTAGTGAAGTCTCTACATGTTTTCTCTTCAATGATGTCTCTGCGTGTTTTCTCTTCAATGATGCATTTGTATCTCTTGCAGTCTTAATGATCTCTTCAATGTTCATGGTCCAAACCCCCGTCAAACCTACTGATCCCGATAAAGCAAGATCTCGCTCTGCTTAAAGTATCTCCTTCCATCCTCGTCAATCAACACCAAACTCAAATACGTCCGTACTGAAAACTTCTTATTCACCTCTCTATAAGTAGGAACCAAGTCAAAGCCTCCCAAAAATAACCTGATGGGAATGGTTTCACCCTTAACCGGAGCCCCGTCCATAATTTCAAACCGAACTGCAGTATGGGAGTCAGTAACCTGGTTAGGTTGTACTCCCACAATCTCTCTTCTGATCAAAGAAAGCTCCATATGCTTGATTTTCAACCTGGCCAAAAGGAAATATATCTTCCCCAATATCACATCTTTCAAGGAATACTTGGATTTCAGGTACTCGAACTCGATATGAAGGCAGTCCAAGATTCCCACGTCCATTTTCACGGTTCCAACCTTCTTGTCTTCCGGTTTATCTGCTGGAACCTGCACAATCTGATACACCCACAACTCCTTTTCACGGGTGATTTCACTGGACGACTTCCGTGACACAAACACCTTGACAAAGTATCTCAATCGAACATTTTTGCCTCGGTAACTCTCATATTGTTTCTCTACGTTTTTGAATTCGAAACCATACGATTCAGGATGTGTCAATGTGGCTGGGGCTGCCAATTCGGTAACCAAGGTGAGAAACTCACTGCTGACAATCGAATCTGTGTTTGTTTCAATTGATCCTAGAAGCTGGACCTTAACGCCCATATGGTCTACCTTCCTTCCTTCTTTGGTCCGAATAGTGACCACTCCTTTGACCGATTCGCCGTCTTTATATACTGGGAGTTTTTCTATACGGCCTTGGGGGTTTGTGATTTCCACGTGTGGTCTGTCTTCTTCGCCATCCAAGCGGATTTCGATGTCAAGCGGAGCTTTGAAGAAGAGCGACATGTTGCGATTTTGATTTCTTGAGAAATGAACTGAGTTTGTGGATTTGAGATAATTTTTGAGTTTGTGGATTTGACCAGAGAGTTGTTTGGATTTGGCGTTGAGTTGTTTATGGAAGATTGGAGCGTTGGGATGTGAAGATAGGAAGGCTTGGATGTGTTGATTGGGGTGTTGTTATATTTAAATGCTGTTTGGTGAAGATGAATGAGGTTTAGAATAGATGTTTTTAAATTGAGTGCGTTAGGTGAATGGTGCTTTATGATTGTGCTTTATGATAGTACTTTATGTATAATATTTTATGATATTTAATGCTTTATGATATTTAATGCTTTATGATATAATGCTTTATGATATTTAATGCTTTATGATATTAAATGCTTTATGATATTTAATGCTTTATGATATTTAATGCTTTATGATATTTAATGCTTTATGATATTTAATGCTTTATGATAGTGAATGCTTTATGATATTTAATATTTTAGAAATGATATTTAATGCTTTATGATATTTAATGCTTTATGATAGTGAATACTTTATGATAGTGAATGCTTTATGATAGTGAATGCTTTATGATATTTAATATTTTAGAAATGATATTTAATGCTTTATGATATTTAATGCTTTATGATAGTGAATACTTTATGATAGTGAATGCTTTATGATAGTGAATGCTTTATGATATTTAATATTTTAGAAATGATATTTAATGCTTTATGATATTTAATGCTTTATGATAGTGAATACTTTATGATAGTGAATGCTTTATGATATTTAATGCTTTATGATATTTAAACACGATTAAACACATCAAGATCTTTACTTCAAATAATATAGATATTCTATAATGATGAAATTCATCAATAATCCAAATAATATCTATTGAAAAGGTGAATACTCAAAATGAATCAGACTCAAAATGAATCAGACTCAAATGAATCAGACTCAAAAACAGTGCAAAATTAACAATGCAAGAATTCAGATTAAATTTCTTGTTTAACCCAGATGTCTTAATACCACTCTTGTATCCATGATTTGTAAGTCTTGACTAAGCTTTCAATAACTGAGTTTCCAATGAATCAGCATCAACAAACTAAACAGCCTTCAAATAATTGAAACTTTTGCAGAAATTTATTACTCTTGTTCAACTCACCACTTTCAAAACTTCACTCACCACTTTCAAAACTTCACTCAATTCTACCAAAGACACGGCTGCAAAATTTATTTATTCAATCTAACTAAGATGACTTGACAACGTATTCCAACAAGTCAACAACTCTGGTGGAGTAACCGTACTCGTTATCGTACCAGGAAATCAACTTGACAAAGGTTGGAGTCAACAAGATACCAGCCTTAGCATCGAAAACAGAAGAGTAGGTGGAAGTGAGGAAATCACTGGAAACAACACTGTCTTCGGTGTAGCCCAAAACACCCTTCAAAGGACCCTCAGCGGCCTTCTTGATCACAGCACAGATTTCTTCGTAAGAAGTTGGCTTTTCCAAGTTAACAGTCAAATCAACAACAGAAACATCGGTGGTTGGAACTCTCATAGCCAAACCAGTCAACTTTCCGTTCAATTCTGGAATAACCTTACCAACAGCCTTGGCAGCACCGGTGGATGATGGAATGATGTTGTCAGAAGCAGTTCTACCACCTCTCCAGTCCTTGTGGGATGGACCGTCAACGGTCTTCTGGGTAGCGGTCATGGAGTGCACAGTGGTCATCAAACCGTCCTTGATACCAAAGTTATCGTTGATAACCTTGGCCAATGGAGCCAAACAATTGGTGGTACAGGATGCGTTAGAGATGATCTTCAAGTCTGGAGTGTACTTTTCTTCGTTGACACCAACAACGAACATTGGGGCATCAGCAGATGGTGCGGTGATAAGAACCTTTTTGGCACCACCATCAATGTGTTTTTGAGCACCTTCCAACTTGGTGAAGATACCAGTGGATTCAATGACGTATTCAACACCTTCCTTACCCCATGGAATGTTAACAGGGTCTCTTTCCTGGAAAACCTGGATCTTCTTACCATCAATAACCAAGTTTTGACCTTCGTGGGTCACTTCACCAGCATATCTACCGTGGGTGGAATCGTACTTAAACATGTAAGCGGCGTAGTCTGGTGCAACAAAAGGATCATTGACTGCAACAACTTCAATGTCTGGTCTTTCCAAGGCGATTCTCAAAACCAATCTACCAATTCTTCCGAATCCATTGATACCGATCTTAACCATTTTAATTGTTTGTATTTGCTTGTTTGTGTTTGTAATAAACTTTGATGAGAATAGTGTCGGGGTTTGCCCCTGTATTTATACCATTCCCCCCTTAATTGCTCCGGTGGTGTGCTACATTATACCACATGATTAGTTTTTTGCAACCGTGTGATGTGAAAATCAGTTGATGCTACCGCGAAACAGTTTCCATTGGCCAACGCTTCTGTGGACTATGCGCTTACACGGAGGTGGGTTTATGTATGCGTTCATGAAGAAAGGGCACATGATCCGGTGGTTGCGTTGTGGTTATGTTTCGGAACTGGTGGAGGGTTCATATGATGGTTTTTATGTTGGGTGTTTATGTTTTGAAGTGGTGTTGACGACACAAACATTGGTTATCATGTTTGAGTAAAGATGTTTGTATATTTTGTATATTTTGTACATTTTGCTTATATTATTGTGTGCTATCTTGTTGTGCACTATAGTGTACTTACTTATTTTATTGTAACTGATGATCTAAGAACTTTGAAGTTTCTTATGCTTTAAACCGTAATTTTAGGTTGTTTCATTTACTAAGCCTTTATTCTTAACTAGTTTCTTCAAGATGCAGCTGACTTATGTTCAAAAGTGTTTCAAGATTCTTATTTAAGTAACTGATCTTTAAATTGTTGCATTATTTATGTTACATACTTTGAAAACTTTTTGAAAGACCGTCATCCTGTCAGTACTTATTCACTCATGTTTGTTCTTTACTATATTCGAGGTATTGTATATCACAGCTTGAAGGATTGGTTTCCTTTTATACTTTCTACCACCACCTTCTTGTAGTTCTGAACTTGAAATTAGTTTCACCATGATAACTATTCCAATGTCTCTATCAAAATACACATCATCATATTTGTTCAGATTTGTTCAGGTTTGTTCAGATTTGTTCACATTTGTTCAGGTTTGTTCATATTTGTTCACATTTGTTCAGATTTGTTCAGATTAGTTCAGATTTGTTCACATTTGTTCAGATTTGTTCACATTTGTTCACATTTGTTCACATTTGTTCACATTTGTTCAGAGTTGTTTCGGTTTCTTTAATAACGCCTTTATATTTGAAAGTCTAGAACCAGTCCATACCTACTATGCTAATCACGGGTCTTATTTGGAACCCATCTTCTATACAAAACTTCACTCACTCTATATTGCTTCAACACTTCCAACACCGACTCCTTTGCTGCTGCATTGAACTCAGTTTCGCTTGGAACATTCACATATGCCAACACCAAGTTCTTCTTGACACTTCCAATCACACGTGAAATTGTCTGCAACTCGGTCCAGCTTTTGCTTATGGTTCCATCGTCTGTCATCACTAATATAGCATGTTCAGCATGGGAAAACGGTGGTCCTTTCTTATAAAGGATGTAATCACATCCAAACTTAATCCCGTTCCTCACACACCATCCCATAGATCTGTAATGGTGATAAACCACGTATTCAATAAGAAACTGGTTGGTAGCTGCTGGCTCCGAAGTTCCACAGCAGAGGTGGAAAAGCTGCTGTGGAGAATCGAACCCGCGAACGTCGATCACATCAACACTTTGTAGGAAGAACACTTCAACTTTCGATAGCTGAAGATGCTCTTGATACTTCAATTGCATGGTATCTTGGTCGATTATCTCCTGGTCTTCTTTTCTGAGTTCATTGTATGGAATTTTAACTGTTCTTTCTTGTTTTATCTTGAGTTTGTTATTTTTTCTGTACTTCACCAACACATCTTTGATGTCCTGAAGCTCTTGTTTCTCTTCACTGGAGATGGTTTTTTTTCTCTTTTTCAATTCCAACTCCTGCTCTCTTGCTCTTTCCTTCTTAAACTTGATTCTTTCCTCTCTTCTGAACCTGGTGACCTCTTCGTTGCTGAGCTCAAAAGGCTCATCCGAGTCTAGATGTAATCTACGAGCTGTGCCTATTTCCCACAGCGGTTCTGAACGTGATAAACTACCTTTTCCAAAAAATCCGTAGTTCCAGAGCCTAGCGATGTCGTCCTTGTCCCAGACCTTGAAACCTCCATCATACTCTACAGCAATGTTGGCTATCAAGCTCTGCGGTACAGGTTTACAGTAGAGCGAAACATACTTCCATGCAAAGTACATCCACGACAAGGGGTTGTGTGGATATATGGTTGGCATTGGATATACTGTAGAGGAAAGCGTGATGGGAATAGGAGCCACAAAACTGCGCTTTTGTTTCTTCATCCTGGGGTGTTAGTACTTATCAGATACCGTTGTAGTCTATTGAGAAATCATGTGCTTACATTGAATAATCTTCAAGACACTAAGTCATCATCATCTTACATACGTTTAGAAGTATTGTTATTTCTAAGATGAAACTTTTCATAAATTTTTTTGCGATGATTTTATTGCGCGAATTTTCCGGGTAACTTTTTGATTTGAAGTGAGAGTGGTTTTCAAGTAAGAGTTCAAATGACGGACTTTTACTGCCAGAGATGTGCTAGTAAGTTAGTAATTGATGATAGCTTGGTCAATTTGAACACTGTACATGTTAATTTATTGAAAAACCAAAGCACCTCCCGATTTCATGAAGAGAACGAAGAAAAGGACTACAAAAGTGAAGACGAACCGGATCCTAGTCAATTTATTTCCAAGGATAAATTAGACTTGTACAACTATATCAATGCACAAGAAAACCAAGATCCGATATTCTACCATAATGACATTGAAGAAGAAGAAAAAAACAATCATATTTCCATATCCACGTCAATGACAGCCAACTCGTTTGTTATGGTTTCAGATGGAGAGTCGGTTACCAGTGCCAAAGAAGCTCAGAACAATGATTCAGAGGCGTATATTCCAGGTTCAATATCTAGCAGGCTAAAAGTATTGAACAAGGTGTTTGAAATTCTTTCCACCAACAACGAAGTTGACCATCCGTTGTGTCAGGAGTGCTCCAATTTGCTCATAGATAACTACAAGTTCAAGTTTGACCAGAGCCAGAAAGAGAAGGAAAATTATCTTAACTTTTTGAAGAGGTTGAGGGAACAGAGTGAAAACAGGCACACAGCAGATCCGAAGCTAGCTTCGTCCTTGAAAGAACTTGAAGGGTTGAAAGAAAAGGAACATCAGAAACTCGACGAACTTAAGCAATTGGAAGACGCTAAGACCAAGTTGGAACAGCAGCTCAAAGTACTAAAGGATGAGTTTGAAACCACCAAAATCACAGAACTAGACAATATTCTACTTCTCAGAAACGACCTCACCCTAGAATTGTCAGAAAATAGCAGCAAGCTAGACCAAATCAAGAATCAGTACCAGATTAATCTTAACCATTTGGATAGCCTCAGGACATATAATATCTATAAGGAGTTCTTTAAGATATCGTGCGACGCTACCAACAAATATGGTACCATCAACCAGTTTAGAATTGGCTATCGTGTTCCATGGAGCGAGATCAACTCTGCGTTGGGTCAAATTGTGTTGTTATTGATGTTTCTTATTGGAAGATTGGACTTGAAGTTGAAGGATTACAAGCTTGTTCCTATGGGTTCTCAGTGTCAAATAATTAAATACTCCGAAACCACCAATCCCAATAATCCCACCGAAGTTGTCAAGTCTAGAACAGTATTGAACTTGTATTCCTCAAATGAGTTTTCCATTGGCAAGTTGTTTAACTTCAATAAGTTTGACGTTTCTATGATAGCATTGTTGGATGTTGTTGGCCAGATCCAACAGCTGATACTTCAATTGGATTCTGAGTTAGAACTTCCATATAAGATCTCATCCAAAAACAATACCATAGGGGGTAAGAGCATACGAATTACTTCCAATGGTGAATGGACTGAAGGGTGTAAGTTTATGTTGACTAATTTGAACTGGATGTTGTTGTATGCTTCAGTTCACACAGAGGGGACTGCTATTTAAGTTTTGGTGTGATATTACAAGCTAATAGAGATATGGCCATAATTTTAGCCTGAATTTTCGGACTTTTATCGTCCTCGTTAGTAACAGTTTAATGTTTGTAGCTTATTTTCAGTAATAACAACTTCAAATCACATATGGGCTGATACGATCAGACTCATAAGTATAAGTCAATAACTCTGAATTATAGTCTTTGAGATCGTTTGAATCATGATCTTTTGAAATCGAATAATATTAAATCAGAAACTTCTTCAAAAAAACCTCTTCAAAAAAACCTCTTCAAAAAAACCTCTTCAAAAAAACCTCTTCAAAAAAACCTCTCAAAGCACAAACTTGCAATTCTTCTGATAGATCGCATTTTGAAACATGGACACAGACCTGTTACTAGACCTAACGTGCTCCGTAGAGCACGTAAACCGGCTTGTACCGTGCCCACGAGTGCTTTTTCCTGAACCAGAAGGGCTCAAATTAATACTTTGAGGCAGATTTCAAGTCAGGACTTAGATAACAACCATACTGTGCAAATCGTAATGGCTATTTTGAATATTTTCCACCAGGGTTGTTGAGTTTACAAGAAGCATTCAAAACAATAACCCCAGATTTTACTACATGCCAAAACCAGGTTAAACAACTCCTTCCTCCAATCCAGTTTGCCAAAAAACCTATTACAACCCAATCTCTCCTGGGCCTTCCCAAATTCAAGTTGACGTCTGTTCTTCCTGGAGCCACTCCAGACATCGTCAAAAGCTCTCCGTCGTTCAAAAGGATCCCTAATTCCACCCCGTGGTTTGTTTTAAGCTCTGAAATTGATGTGGAGTGTAAGCCTATGAACCTTGACAGTTCTCCTATCAAAATCAACAGCGACGTCGAAATCGATAGTGCTTTTGTCACGAGTGAAGATTATGAGGATTCAGAAGTACCTCATCTGCACTACTCAGCTTCCTCTGTGGTTAGCTATTGTGTTAGATGCAGTAGAATAGGTGGTAGCTTCAAGGTAATTATTCTGGTAGATTCAAGAAAGTACTGTAATGTTTTTAAAAGAGGAAGATTAAGATCAAAAACTGGGTGCTGGACCTGTAGAATCAGACACAAGTCATGTCCTGAAGAAAGACCGATCTGTAGTCAGTGCAGTAGATTAGGATTAGACTGTGATTATTCTAGTTGCCGGCCCAAGTACATGATTGAGCCAGGTTTGGGAAGTCAGAAATTAGGAGAAATCAGAGAGATTACAAATGAGCTGAAGCGTGGGAACTTGAAGAGGCGGTGGGGACATCCAAAAGAAGGAATGAAGTAGGATTGTGATGATTTACCATTTATGAATTAACGAGAGAACCTGAAGTAATGATGTTTGAATTAAAGAATAACTACCAACTAATAGCTAATAACTACCAACTAATAACTACCACTAATAACTACCAACTAATAACTACCACTACTAACTACCAACTAATAACTACCAACTAATAACTACCAACTAATAACTACCAACTAATAACTAATAACTAATAACTACCAACTAATAACTACCAACTAATAACTACCACTAAAAACTACCAACTAATAACTACCAATAGTTTAAATGATAGTGGCTTCAGGTAGCCATTTAACGTAACCAATGAGATGCTTTGAAGTATGGTGAGAGAAACGATAAATGTCCATAGAGTTTAGGTGAACTCAGATCAAGTGCTAATTTGAACTTGTAAACAAATGAAACCAAATACTAACACAAGTACAAACCAAGAAATCCAATCAAGAATCTGCAAAACCAGCCATCAAATACAGCACAAATCATTGGAATTTCGTGACTTTACCAAACAAAATCTCTACAATTCGTCGAAGCCGTTTAGAATATAACCAGTTTACAGCTACGTGGTCATTTTCATAACAACTACTCAGACCATTCACAGAACCAATCAAAACCAACAAACCTAAAATACTCAAACTATTACAAAAATACCCAGAAAACTCACAATTACACTAATTGGCCCCCATTGAACAACACTACAGTCTCAGAAACCCACAAAACCTCCAATCCCACCTTGAACCGTTTCTTTCGACACGGTCAAACTTCCAAAACACGAAACTCAAACTCGCACCAACGAAAATTTTCTAACATGGATCTCTACTTCATAATCACGCTCATAACAGCGATTACGAGTGCCAACGCGTTCTACCTTCCTGGAGTGGCCCCTACCAACTACAAGAAGGGTGATAATATCCCGTTACTTGTTAACCACTTGACGCCAACCCTTCATCGTATTGGAAACAAAGAGGACAGCACCTATGTGTATTCCTACGATTACTACTATCCTAAGTTCCGTTTCTGTATTCCTGAAGGTGGTCCTCAAAAACAACTGGAAAGTCTTGGATCCATCATCTTTGGAGACCGTATCTTCAATTCTCCTTTTGACATCAAGATGTTGGAGGATCAACTGTGTGTCGAAATGTGTGAAAGCGAGTATTCCAAAACAGATTCTGTTTTTGTCAACAGAAACATCAGAGGAGGCTACAGTTACAATTGGATTGTCGACGGGTTGCCTGTGGCTCATCAGGTAGAGGAAAAAAGAACCAACAGCCAGTTTTATGGCTTGGGTTTCAATATTGGTGAAGTTACTGAAAGTAATGTTGCTAGCTTCTACAACCACTTTGACATTAAAATCGAGTACCACAAGCGTGGTGAAGATAACTATAGAGTTGTTGGAGCTATGGTCGTGCCATTTTCTTTGGATAGAAGAGGTGTAGATAAGAAAGACTTCTGTGGTTCGGACTTGAAGCGGGTTGTTTTGAAAAAGACCGAAGAAACAAAGGTCACCTTCACTTATTCCGTCTCTTTCATCGAAAGCAAGACCCCATGGGCCACTAGATGGGATAAATACTTACATGTGTACGACCCTAAGATCCAATGGTTCTCTTTGATTAACTTTTCCTTAATCGTCGTTATTCTCGGGGTGGTAATTGCAAACATCTTGTTGAGAACTTTGAAGAACGATATCGTCAAGTATAACGAAGTCAACTTGGATGACGATATCAGCGATGAAAGTGGCTGGAAATTGATCCACGGTGATGTGTTCAGAGCTCCAAAAAACAAAATGCTTTTGTCTATTCTTGTGGGAAGCGGTGTTCAGATCTTCTTGATGTTGTTGGTCACCATCGTGTTTGCCTTGTTCGGTGTGTTGTCTCCTTCTAACAGAGGTTCCTTGTCCACTTTTTCGTTCATGTTGTACATTTTCTTCAGTTTGGCATCTTCTTACGTGTCGTCTTACTTGTATAGATTCTTTGGGGGAGAAAACTGGAAATTGAACATGATCTTGACTCCTTTGGTTGTTCCTGGTACCTTGTTTTTGGTTTTCATCTTGTTGAACTTCTTCTTGATCTACGTTCAATCATCAGGTGCAATTCCTATCGGAACTATGATTGTTATTGTTGTGATTTGGTTCTTAATTTCCATCCCATTGTCTGTGTTTGGTTCTATCTTGTCATTCAAGAGACCTATGATCACTATTCCTGTTAAAATCAACCAGATCCCAAGACAGATTCCTACTGCTTCATGGTACTTAAGATCCATTCCATTGATGGTTATCTCTGGAATCTTCCCATTCGGTTCTATCGCTGTGGAAATGTACTTCATCTACACATCCTTGTGGTTCAACAGAATCTTTTATATGTTCGGGTTCTTGTTTTTCTGCTTTTTGCTAATGATTTTGACAACTTCTTTGATTTCGGTGTTGATGATCTACTACTTGTTATGTTCTGAAAACTATAAGTGGCAATGGAAATCCATTTTCATTGGAGGTGGCTGTGCTATCTACGTGTTCATCCACTCATTGATGTTAATTAAGGGCCAGAGCTTGGGTAACTTTGTGTCTGTGATGTTGTACATTGGATACTCCTTGGTTATTTCCTCATTCATGTTTATCTGCTGTGGTGCTGTTGGATTCCTCAGTTGTTTTGTGTTTATCAGAAAGATCTATTCTCAAATTAAGATTGATTAGAGGGCAATTATAGAGACTGGCCTTTGACTAGTACATTGAAAACTACGGAATTCTCTTGAATATATTTGTGTTGATATTTGCAGTAGTTTTAATATTGCCCAGTCAATGAGGGATTCATGGAGTCCTGATGCAAATGGTTTATGAAAAGAGTATAGTTGAGGTAGAATTCTTTTATCTTGGTTAATTTTTCATTCACATCTTCTGTGTCTAATTTATATTCTATCTTTCTTGTTGCTTTCTTTCTATCACTTTTTTCCAAATTGTTTTTTTATTCACAAATATAAAACCTCTGAAATGCAATTTTCACAAAATACACCAAAAATCAAAAATAAATACATTATAGATTATAATACACACGCTTGATACTAGCATCTCCACAGAACAATTGCACACGAATCTCCCGATCACAACCATCCGTCAATATCCTCTTTTTCCACGAACGGCACAATCACCTTGAAGAAGTCAAACTTCCAGTTGATCAAGTTGGCATTGGATGGGCTCACGGGAAGGTTGTTGAAGTTAATACCAAATGCTGTCAACTTCATATTTATCAAGTTTAAACTATTGGAACTGATGAACATAAAGTTCAAGTTGTTCACTATTCCTGTGAAAGCCTGGCTCAAGTCACTATTGATTTTAACCAATCTTTGGAACACCTCAGGACTCATATAGTTTATCAACAGATCAAGCAAAAGCTTACATAACTTTGTCATCTTAAACGTCTGATTTACCACCAAGTTCAGTACTGGCGAGATAACCTCAAACTTGTTGGTGTTCTTTCCCACGTACTTGGATATAGTCTGGAGTGACAGCGACATACTTCTTATAAGCCTTATGAGTTTGAGTATGTAGTCATTGAGGATTTCAAAGAACTCATCGTTCAAGTTGTTGTTGTTGAGAAGGTTGTTGATTTCAGATAAAAACATCATTATTTCAATTTTATCTTTGACAAGCATGTTGAACATGTCTTCCATAGTTTCCTCGGAATTGGTCAACCTGAGAAAGCTGGTATCAAAATCTGTGGCAATTTTAAATACTCTAGCGTCTCTGAACTCAATAAGCTTATTTGCAACGTTACAATTCTTGAAAAAACTGTATCCACAGAACGCTGTGTTCTTATTAAAGTTCACTGGAACCAAATAGTACAGGTTGGAAACAAAGTTAGCCACAAATCCTTTTTGATCAAACTTGACAAGTTTCTGGATTCCAAAACTTAAACTGTAGTAATTGTCAATGATCATAAGACAAAAGTAGAGCTTCGGAAGAAAAAGCTTGATGTTGTCGAAGTAAGACTCGTTGGTTTCTTTGTTGGCCAACATTGTGTTGAAGTTTTCCAACACCTTGAAATCATTGAAGATTCCAAGGGTAATGGAAATCCCAACCGAGTAGATGGTTCCATTGAGCAAAATAGCATAGTTATTCAACATTAAACTGCTGAAGAAAAGGATTAAAAAGTTATCATTCAATTGAATGTTGGAGTTACTAAACGGATACATGGAGACTATGTGGTGAATCAAGCCTATTGAGTCGTTGAGATTCAAAACCTGGTAATTGACGAGATTGGATAATGACTGATTGAAGATTTCTAGTATAAAAGCATCAGCTTTTATCAACTCTACCATCTGCATGATATACTTCTCGTTAAACGGCAATATGGGTAAGTTTAGGTGGAACTTTTTGTAGTATGTCTTGAGGTTAGACTCCAAAGACAGGTGCAAAGCACTCGAAGCAACTTTGATCGAGGGTGTTATTGAGGCTATTGGTGGGGGAATGAAGCTTGGGATGATTGGAGGGGGTATATTGCCGATTGCAGGTAGTGACATGGAAGACAAGTTGTTGGCAGTAAGAGTGAAGGGTGTGTTGGATCGCGTGGTGGATAAGTTTGACAAGTTGGAGGAGGACAAGTTGGTGGAGGACAAGTTGGTGGAGGACAAGTTGGTGGATGCAATGGTGGGGGGTACGGTGGATAGTATGTTGGCGGAGTTGGGGGCCATAGTGGTGATTGGAGGGGTGGGGGAGCTCTGGATATTGACTTTCTTGATTCTGCCGTTCAAGCTCGACAATGAACTGATGGAGTTACGTGGACTCAAAGAGTTGGACGACCGTCTTGAGTGTTTTGCCGAAGCCGAGTAGTAATCATCGTCTGAATCGCTGATTATGGAACTATGGTCAGAAATAACCGGCTTCAACAACGGCAATCTGGAGTTTCTAGAGCCATTCGTGGAGTTGGAAGATACCGAGTCGATGGAGCTACGCCGGGATAAACTGTACTCCTGGCCGAAGGGCATTTCGTAGGGCACTTTCCAGAATGGACCCTGGATTTTGGGAGAATTTGTGTCAGAAGGTGGGGAATTGGGGTTGATAGGTGGAAGAATCGACCCCAGGATCGATACTGTGCCCATTGGAACGCCACCAACCCCACCAAGAGGCGGTAGCAAGATTTTATCAGGCCTGGAGTCTTTCTGGCTATTCTCTAGTTTTTCTTCCAAATCTCTTATGTAGCCTTTGGACGGCCCACGCTTCAATGGAGTACGTGAAAACGTACATGCTTCTACGTTTTTAACGCAATTGTCACATTTTTTGGTAACAGCGTTCAATGCCATGGAGAACTCAGCATTACACTTGATTTTTTTACGACGACAGCAATCACAGGCTCGAGATACCTTCGAACGTTTCTTGGAAGGACCCTGAAGATGTTTGATCATCTTTTCGTCTTTTTGTTCAGGCTGTTCTGGTTCTGACATCTCGGAGGTGTTTATTGGGTGTAAAAGGGAGGGGAAAGGGGAGGTGCAAAAGGTCTTGAAAGGGATGCTAGATAATGGTTCTTGGATATCCCTTCAACTTTCTTAGAAAGCTTTTGATATCCTTAATGGCTGGTATTGTGTTTGAAGTCTCCTGTAGTGGACAAGTAACAGCGGCTAAAATTGCAATTGGTATTTTGGTGAAACTCAGACCCCTAAGATACGAAATCGTATACACTTGTGCTGATGTTGTGTGAATGTGTGTTGTAGATGTTCTTAGTGCCACTAAATCAATTCAACAAAGTGGTGGGAAGCGGAAAAACTATTGCTCCACAAACTTTTCGTAATAGGATATTTGTTGAGACGGGACAAGGATTACTGCGGGTCCCGACAGAGCCGTCTGGGGAGACGTCTGGGGCGCCGCAGTGGCGGTAAAAAATCATAAGATTGAAATGGGGTTGGCGCTCGAAATGGTTCCATTTGGTGGGGAGTGGGGGAATTGTTCCATGTCGTCATTATTTTTCCGACAAGTCGGTCGGCGCACGACGGCAACGTTGCATTTGGGAGACGCCAGAAACACCATAGATAAGGCTGCATGGGTTTACATCGGCTTGGGGTTAGGTGCTGGTATTCGCATGGAGTGACTGTGACCTCGATTGTGGCTTGAATGATAAAGAACCACTAGAAAATCACTGCATACAAAAAGCCGGTTTCACGCTATACGCTCAAGAGTGCTTGCGTGCATTGAGTTTATCCTTTTTATCCGTGCATTATTCCGTAAATGGATATGTGGAGTGGGGGATAAGCCTAGTTTCAAAACGGAGTTATTTGTACTTCTTCAGTGGTTGGAAAAGCAATCTGTGAGCCTGGAGTTGATTTGTGGTCATTTCTGAAGCACTTTGGGAGGTTTGTGGACTTCTCAAACATTGTAAAGGGTGGTTGATGTGCTAAAAAGAACTTTACTGATGTCTTCTGTTAAGGTGGTCATGGTGAAGAAATACACTGAGTCAAAGTTTCAGCACTAATTTGGTGGAAAATATTCCATCAAGTATTCAGCCGTTCTAAACATCAAAGCCACAAGAAGCCTTCAACACGTGAAATGATATAAGACCAGAGTGCTAAAACGAAAACAGCAATAATAGGCGTAAATATAGTCATTTTGATTATATCCAGCATGCCTTAGGTTCTAGAATCTACATTGCACACTGTTTTAGTGATACTTCTCAGCGATGAGCTAACCAATTTTAACGGTTAAACAGAATTAGCTCTACAAGTGACTCTACAAGTGACTCTACAAGAGATACCTTGACATGTACAGTAGAAACTATGTACAGTAGAAACTAATCGTAATAAACCAGAAACCAAATGTAATAAACCAGAAACCAAAATGCAAATACAATACTTTTGGTGACATAATTGAAAATTACACAAAGCCGAATCGGAAAAAATCTCAAAAACTCACATTTGAATCAGAATCTTCCAACAATCAAACAAAGCTCCTACGGTTTTGGACGACTCTACAACAGAACTTAGTACTAGATAGCGCTAGATATACAGTAAATATCCAGTGCCACCAATTCCAGATTCATTTCACGCCGTCATCAACCCAGAATGGACATGAAATACAAAGACGCCATAAATTGTCTCAATTCGCTTCAGTCCAACTTCCAGTCGTTGGAGGCTAAAAGGCTCATTGGGCCGTCTGTGGACAAACATGAGCACTCCATAAAGACGGTGTGCGAGTATATTCGTCGTTTGGGCTACGCCCCACGCGATTTCAACCGTCTTAACGTGATCCACGTCACTGGAACCAAAGGCAAAGGTTCGACCTGTGCGTTTACAGAGTCGATTTTGATGAAATACCAGCACCAGAACCAAATTAAGAAGATCGGGTTGTTTACATCGCCACATTTGAAGTCGGTTCGTGAAAGAATCAGAATCAACGGAGCTCCCATCGAAGAACTGAAATTCACCAAATACTTCTTCGAGGTCTGGGATAAATTGTCCAGTACCACCTCAGACTTGAGTGAATTCCCCGATTTGGAGCCGTGCAATGTAGTGAAGCCCATGTACTTTAAGTACTTGACGATTTTGTCGTTCCACATTTTTGTTTCTGAAGGGGTGGATACTGCCATCTATGAAGTGGGTGTAGGTGGTAAATACGATTCCACCAACATAGTAGAAGCCCCTACAGCCACGGGAATTTCGGCCTTGGGAATTGACCATGTCTCCATGCTAGGAAAAACCATCGAGTCGATTACCTGGAACAAAACCGGGATTTTCAAGCCCGGGGTCCCAGCTTTTGCCAGTAAGCAAACCGAGTACCCCCAGGTTGAAAAATACATCCAAGAGAGAGCTGCTGAGATCGGGGCGTCCTCGTTTGAGCTCGTGGACGGCCTGAACCTCGAGGCCAAACTCGGACTTTTGGGCGCATTCCAAAAAGGGAATGCGGCGCTTGCGGTGAAGTTGGCTGCAAAACATCTTGAAAGGTTGGGCATCACCAAGGACTTACCCAGTGCTGACATGTCGTACTTGCCTGAACAGTTCGTGCAAGGGCTTGTACATGCCAAATGGGACGGTAGATGTCAAATCATACAACCCAGAGACAACTTCCCAGGGATTACGTGGTACATCGACGGAGCACACACCATGGAGTCTATCAACGTTGCCAGCTCCTGGTTAAAGACCACATTCACCTCGGCCAGTCCAAAGGTTTTGGTTTTCAATCAGCAGGGAAGGGACACCGCAGACCAGCTTTTGACTCAGTTGCACAACAACTTGAAAGGGTCTGTGACGTTTGACTACGTGATTTTCACCACCAACGTCACCTGGGCTACGGGATACAACTCCGAGTTGGTTTCCATGAACAACTCGAAAGAAGCCGTTGACCAACTAACTGTGCAGAAGCAGTTTGCACAGACATGGAAGAGCTTAGGAGGTACTGGCGAAGTAAAGGTGTATAAAGAGATCGAAAATGCCTTGAAGTTTGTAAACGAGTTGAACAAACCGGTTGATGTGTTTGTATGTGGTTCATTGCACTTGGTTGGAGGTGTTTTGGCGGTATTAGACGACGAAAGAGATTAATTTGATTGGAGAACGACAATACAGAACCACAGTAAGTTCAGAACGACAGCCAATACAGAACCACAGCCAATACAGAACCACAGTAAGTTCAGAACCACAGTCAATACAGAACCACAGTCAATACAGAACCACAGTAAACGAACCAAAGAGTTCAGAACCAAAGAGTTCAGAACCAAAGAGTTCAGAATCGTATATTAATTTATGTTTTCTCTAAAGTTTTCAACCACCTTATGGACATTAACCAAAGAATCTCTCCACACCGCCAACTTCTCCTTAACACTGTTCAAGTTAGCTTGCACCGAAGCAGAGTCGTAGGGCAATATACTCTTGTTGACTCTGATGAGTTTGAAGGTTTCGTTCAACTGGTCCAACTTACCCTCAATCAACCCGTTTTTAATGGAGTTGATGATCAAGATCTCCAAGTGGTCTCTGGCAACAGGAATTTCCTCGAACTTGAAAATCAACTTGTCAGAAGACTCGAAAAACCTACACAAACACAAGATCTGAGACTTGGATTTGACCAACGGGTAGTCAGCAGATTCAATCAACTCTCCATTCAAGTATTGCACGAAAAACCCCACAGCAGCATCGGATTTGTGGGCAACAAGGCTCTCAGACACATTTGTGTTGATCATAAACGACAAGTCGATGACCTTCGACTTCAAAGCAAAGTCAATCAACCTCATCAACTCTGGCTTGGAAACCGGGTAGGTTTGAGTGAACCCGTCAATTAACTTCAAGCTGCCCATGGAGTACTGCGAGTCCAAGGCCACAAAGTCCCAGAATATGCTCTTGATGTCTTGTTCAGTCACAGAATCGATTTTGGTCAACCACGATTTCAAATTGGCACCAAACTTTTCGATGATTTTGAACTCCAACTGGCTGGTGGCGTAGAACTTGACGATGGTTTGCATCAACTTCAACCTGAGACGACTTGTTTGCGGCAACAAGTTGAAGATCAAAGTCAACTCCGATAATATGGTCGAGGCCTTGATGGACTTTTTGTGTCTCAAACTGGAGTCGTCGTTTTGCATGGAAACCAAGTTATCCAACAACTCGTCTGTGGCGAAAACGGCCTCAATGCCGTCCTGGAGCTCTACCAACACGTAAACAATCAAGTTGAACATGGCTTCGAAATCTTTATCTGGCATGGCCTTCAACACCTCCGGCTTGGACACGGCGTAAATGGTTTTGACCAATTCATTTTTGTTGGTTTCTTGTATGTGGCTTTCCAACTGGGTGCCAAGCGCCGGGTCCAACTGGCTGGTTATCTCAGCAAGCTCCTTGATGCTGCTGGTCAAATCACTGTCTACTGCAAACACTGACATCGTGAAAAATTTTCGTTTGTGTCGCGTTTTTTGTGTTTGTGTAACAAAAGTAGGTTTGTGTTGGAGTAGAGTTTGTGTCAAAAGTAGGTTTGTGGTGATAATTTAGGGTGTTGGTGTGAACTGACTTCTGAAATGAACTTCTGAAATGAACTTCTGAAATGAAATGAACTTTTGAAATAAACTTCTAATAAACTTCTGAACTTTTGAAATAAACTTCTAATAAACTTGAATGAACTTCTGAAAAGCTGGGACTGGAGCTTCTGTTGGAGTAGTAGAGTTTGTGATAAAAAGAGTTTGTGATAAAAAGAGTTTGTGATAAAAAGAGTTTGTGATAAGTGTATGGTCATGGTTACCAATGTCACTCCAAGCCTCTACATTTGGCTTGTCCTGGATTTGACAATTACTTTGCAAATAACAATTGGTTACAAGTAAAATATGTTATCCACTACAAAAAATTTGATTAAAGCCATCGATCAATGACATGAATTTGTTCAAAGGCAGAGACTCATTCAAAAGCACAAAAAGCCGAAGTATCTCATACACTCAACGACTGTTTTAAAGTGAAAACATCAACATTCATTACGATTGATGAGATCCTTCATTTCTAAATGCAATTGGTTGTAGATTTATATGGATTGAACTTTTGATTGAACTTTTATTGAACTTTTGATTGAACTTTTGATTGAACTTTTGATTGAACTTTTGGTTGAACTTTTGGTTGAACTTTTGATTGAACTTTTGATTGACTGTTTTTGATAGAAAACAAGAAACTGCTTTTGATAGAGAACTAGAAACTGTTTTTTGATACAAGAAACGTTGTCTCCACAAGAGCCATCTCTCTTAGATTCTCGTCATGTTATCACAGAATTAACCACATGTATTTGAGCCAGTTTTATATTTGTTATAGCCATTCAGCAAAACTAAGAGTCTGCTTAAGCGGTCGGCTTCATACAAATATCCCAAATATTCCAAGATATTCCACTGAACAAAATAACTTTTTGATCTTGTGCTAATGACTATAAAGAAAATGCTTTGTGTTGAGTATGAAAGCTTCTGGTACAAGAAATGTCTGATAATATCATTGTCTCTTCAACAATGTTCAGATAATAGTGAAGTTTGTGATAAGAGTTGGAGAGTTTGTAACAAGAGTTGGAGAGTTTGTGGATAATGTATGGGTGTTACTTATTAGATGGGACTGGAACTGACTACAACTTCGGAAATAAACTTGACTGACTTCTGAAATAAACTTGACTGAACTTGAGTCCTGAACTTCTGAAACCGACACAAGTTGAACCCTTCCTTCTAATTAGACTACCACGATACAACAATACTTATGCATTTGCTCTCCTAGTGCATTCACCTAGTGCTTATTCACCTAGTGCTTATTCACCTAGTGCATTCACCTAGTGCATTCACCTAGTGCATTCACCTAGTGCTTATTCACCTAGTGCTTATTCACCTAGTGCATTTACCGTCCGAAGAGTCCTCACATCTCCTCCTCCTCATCCTCATCTATAATCTTATACATTCCCTTCTGGTCTGGCTTCCGCAACTTATATTTGCTAGGTATAGGCGGTGAGCTTGTTCTTGGAAGCTCTGCCTGGAACGTGGCATTGTCGCTCAACAACCTCTTATTCACAACCCTGCTAGCTATGGTATTTATGGGCGACAAAACATCACTGCTTTCGTCGGAAGAAATACTGGAAACCTGTGATAGCGTAGACCGTTTGGATTGCAGGCTCACCAACGCCAGCGATTTCAAATTCACACTCGAACCCTGATATCCCAGGGGATGTCTAGAAGTGGTTGACGTCACAGAAACATCACTACTTGCCTGGCGTCGGTAGCTTGGCCGTGCTTTCCTGCGGTGGTTGAGATCATATCCGGAATTATTGATGGACGACTCATACATTTCTTCTTCAAAGTCTTCCATGGAATCACTATCACCTAGCATTTCCAGCTCCGACTCTGACATCATGGTAGAAAGCTGGGACATGTGGGACACCTGGCTTATTTGCGAGATCATAGATGAAGGTCTGGTTCTCATTTTAAGAGCCAAGTCACTGTGACTGGGCGAGGCCACCGAGGTTTCCATGAGTGAAACGCTTGCATTGACGGGTGTGGCATTTCCATTCTTGTCCTCCTCGGCTTTGGTTCCATTCAACGTGCTGTTGACCAACGTCTTTGGCGACTGGAAATCGTCAGGAACCGTTTTAGGACTAGGGCTATTCAAGGTTAAGTCGCTGCTGATTTGGTGTCTTAGGAAGTCGTTTCTGAACTGGGGATTGGTGCCGTCGTCTTCTCGTTTTTTCCAGAACTGCAACTTGTCTCTTAGCCTGTTTTTGGTTCTCTTTTCACTCATCATATTGAAAGCACTGGAAATGGAGTCTTTTCGTTCAGAATCGTTGGTGAAAAACGAAACGGTTCGGTTATACGGCGGCGTGCTATTCTCGCTCTGGTAGATATCTGGTTCTGCTAGTCTCTTTCCTCTGTCACTGGGTTTCCTTGCAACCAAATTAGCCAAGTTGGTCTTACTTTGACTCTTGGAAGATAAACTCAACGACGACATGATTCTTTCCAACGGGTGGGCCCCGTCTTCACTTATGGAGAGCACCGAGCGAACCTTTCTCTTGGACTTGCTTAATGACCTCCTGGCTTTTCGGTTGTAGTACTTGCGCTTCTTTTTCTGAAACTCTCTTGTCAAAACCAACTCGTAGAACGCAGTCAAAGAGTTCATTTCCCCGTTGTTGATGTCCTTTTGCAACTTTTCGATTTTTATGTCTGCTTTTCGAAACTTCTTGAGCAAATGCTTCGCTATTTTAGACTGGAATGGCGGCAACCCGCAGTCATGAAGCTGGTTTATGGATACAATGGATTCCGAGTCGGCCATAGCCACCGAACTCGCTCTCTTCTCCGGGAATTTGTTGGTGATGTCTATCAAAAACTCACAGTTCAAAATGTCGTTCAAGTTCGGCCTTTTGCTGGCATCTTTGCTCAACATCCGTTTTATAATGGTGATGGCCAGCGCTGGAATGTCATCGTTGTACTGAGGTTCTTCGTTGATAATCTTGTACTTGGTTTTCAAGTCGTCGTCCTCGTCAAACGGCATTTGCCCATACAACATGGTGTACAAAATGATACCCAAAGACCATATATCCGTGAGGGTTCCGTTGTACTTTTCATTCTTCAACACCTCTGGTGCCATGTAAGCGGTTGTGCCGCAGATGGTCGCCAAAAACCGCCGCTTGACAGGGCTGAATTCTCTCACAAACCCAAAATCAGTGAGTTTCACCACCGTTTTCTTCTTATCGCCAAACAAAATGTTCTCCAACTTCAAGTCTCGATGCACGAGATTCAACGAATGCACATACTTGATGGCCTGGATGAGCTGGTACAAGATTTCCTTTGTTTCTTTGGCGTCAATCCGTCTTTTTTCGTAGATGTGATAGTAGAGTTCGTTTCCTTGACAATATTCCATCACGAGCCATAAATGGGTTTCTGTTTTGATGACCTCGTACAATTTGACGATGTTTCTGTGTTTTAGTTGTTTGTGGTAGTAGATTTCTCTCACGATGTTGGGGTCATCTGTTACACCACATTTTAGCACCACTTGCATGTTTAGAAGAATGTGGTTGGCAAGATATACCTTTCCAAACGAACCTTCGCCTATTTCCTCTATGATTTCGTAGTTTCCGATTTGGTTGATTTGACGGGATGTGACTTTGCAGTAAAAGTCGTTGAAGTCTTTTGCAAGTTCTGCTGTTGATTTTTCTTTGTTCATCTTGGAGGCTATTCTTTAATGAACAATATTATTTTGATTTTGACGGATTTAGAAGGGATAATCCACTAGACTGTGAAACTAGCAAGCACAGTAGCAAGTGCAGGCTCAAAATACCAAAGTCCTAGCCTGGAATGAAAAGTCCTGGAATGAAAAGTCCTGGAAATAAAAAACCTGGAAATAAAAAAACCTGGAAATAAAAATCCTGCAAATGAAAAACCTGATGAAGCTTATTACCAAACAATCCCTTTCAAAACTGGATTTAATACGCTGTATCTGAAACACCAAGGATTCAAAACTGTCTGACTCTCCCGGCGTCTTGTTCTCCACCAGTGACGAATTTGCAGCCCTGAAAATTCAACTGAATATAACAGTACCCGCTATATTTACGTATACACAGCTCCTACCCTGAAATTCCCGCCGTGGTCCTGTTTTGGGAACACCAACGGAGTATTTATTGAAACTGATGATACCACAATTTCCAACAAGTCGCGAATGCCAAAAAAGTCGCGAATTCCAAACTCATCTCACAACCAACCATGTTGAGGTCGTATTTGAGGCCCTTGAGGCGGCCCGAATGGAGCTCAGCTTACAAGGAACGAATTTTAAATACAAGAGTAAGCGGATACCTTTTTCCGGCAAGTTATAGGCTTTATATTAACGGAGTTAGGAAGTATAGCACACAACCGCCATCTACACAAGATGCCACTCAGAAACCACTTCTGGATATCTGGAGAAAACTTCAAAGCAATGAAATCATTCCAGAATTTGCAGGGGTACCCCTGGCCAAAATCATGGAGCGTTTTGGAGACTTTCAGAGTGTTTTGGAGAGAAAAATGGAAGAGGAAGATGCTGAGAAAGAAACCCGGTTATCTGACTACATGAATCCCCAATGGAGTAACATAGCACGATTAGTGAACGCAATAAGTGCTAATGATGTACCCAGCACTTTTTTACACCAATCGAATCTTGCTAGTAACCAGGAATTGCTCGAAAGCTTGCTTACAAGGCTTCTTTTCAAACACTATCTCAGCCAGCTAAATGCCACCACCCCGTTCATGAAGAAAGAAGTCGACTACACCAATCCTGCTGAGTGGTTTCCAGCAGCAAGAAAAATGAAACGAAAAATCGTCATGCATGTAGGACCCACCAACAGTGGAAAGACATATACGTCGTTGAAAAAGCTAGAAAAAGCGTCCTCAGGTTACTATGCTGGCCCATTGAGACTATTAGCCCGTGAAATCTTTGAAAACTTCAATAACAGAGGAATAAGCTGCAATTTGTTAACAGGAGAAGAAGTTATACCAACAATCGATAACAATGGAAAAATCAGTTCCATCACCAGTGGAACCATTGAAATGATTCCACTCTTTCAGAAAATGGATCTATGCATAATAGACGAGATTCAGATGATCAGCGATGACCACAGAGGTGAAGCATGGACCAATGCGTTGCTCGGAGTGCAGGCCAAAGAAATTCATTTATGTGGTGAAGAAAGAGCGGTGGAAATCGTCAAGAAAATAGCCAAACTTACCGGAGACGAGCTCATTATCAACGAATACAAGCGCCTAGGACCATTGAAGGTAGAGACTAAGCCTGTTGAAAACCACCAGCAGTTGAGAAAAGGTGATTGTATAGTAGCGTTTTCCAAGTTGAAGATTCTACGGATCAAAATGGAAATTGAAACCATGACGAACTTCAAAGTAGCAGTGATATATGGTGCATTGCCACCAGAAATAAGAAGCGAACAGGCCAAAGGGTTCAACGAGGGAAAATACGATATTCTAGTGGCTTCAGATGCTATTGGGATGGGACTTAATTTGGCGATAAAAAGAGTAATTTTCAACACAATAAGGAAATTCAACGGCGTGGACATGGAAAATTTGAAGCAGTCTACTCTCAAACAGATAGCAGGAAGAGCAGGAAGATTCTCTCATGATAAGAAAAACCAGGGTGGAACAATAAATGCTTACAGTACGAGAGATCTTAAATACGTGCAGCAGCAAATGGATGCCCCAGTGAAGACCATAACCAAGGCATTTATCTGGCCCACCAACGATATATGGACTACCTACATCACCAAATTTAATAATAAGGAATCCATAACTACCATCTTGAAAAACTTTGCTGCAGAGAAAGTCAACTCCAGTATATTCCAACTAACACAAGTGGAATCCAGAATTAACACCATGAAATTATTGCTCCGGGACTCCATGTATAAACAACTTCCCATCGAAGACCAATTGAAATTAAGTGTTGCCCCCATCCACGCCTTTGTCAGTTCTCCATTGTTCGAAAACGTAACTTCACGTTACATAAAAAACATCATAGATAAGAAATCCAAGTGTATCCTTGACTTTGACTTTCTTCCCCTCGATGTGCTTGCAGAGTCCTACAGCCAGATGGAAGCAACATCCATCAAGAAGCTTACAATGTTGGAAGAATCCCACAAACTCGTGCTAATTTTCATGTGGTTGAGCCAGAGGTATCCGTACTTATTTGTGGACATAGAGAGTGCCTACGACTGGAAGTCGTTGATAGAAAAGAGAATCAGTGAACAGCTCATGAAGCTAAAGCTGAGACCTTAGGTTGTATATACGTGTAAATACCAGATCTCCCCCATGCTTCGCCCCCAACGTTTTTTCCCCCAAAGCTTGTGCCCCCGCAGTTCGCAAAGATAAAACCCCCACGTATTTAATCAAAAATTTCAACTTTTGCACATTTGTACCCATGACAGGAACCGTGATCGTTGTTGGTGGCCCAGCAGGGACTGGAAAAACATCCATAGCACAGAAGCTTTCTACATACCTTGACTGTCCATACATAGAAGGTGATTCTTTGCATCCACAGGCTAATATTGAAAAGATGTCAAATGGTTTACCTTTGACTGACGATGACAGATGGGATTGGTTGATTGAGCTTACCAAGGTGACTGCTGGAAAATGCAAGGAGTCTCCAAACCACGTTGCTATTGTTACTTGTTCGATATTGAAACAAGCCTACAGACAATTGATAAAGGAAACAGGAAGTCCAATTAAGTTCCATTTCTGCTTTCTCTACGCTTCATTTGATGAGTTGGTGAACCGTGTTGAAAACAGAAAAAACCACTACATGAAGTCCGATATGGTCAAAAGTCAGTATGAAATCATGGAGGTTCCTAAAGGACCAGAGTTGATTGAGAATGGAGGGGATTGTTTGACTATTGATACCACCAGCAAGTCAATCGAAACTATATATAAGGAAATTGTTAAGGATTTGGGTGTTTCATATAATTAGGTATATTAATGACATGCATTTTATTAGACATGATTTGAGGTTGACTCAGAGTCATCTGTAGATATTTCAGAACCCTGGATTATGAAACATCATAACTTCAAGTACTAAATTGGTTTTAAAGAATATGAATATGATAAAAGTGCTTGTTTTGGAAGTACTTGAAAGTGTAAGTACTCTCTCAAAACTTTTGTTTCATATTTGCATTTGTTTTTTCTACCAAGAACACCAGTTTTCATGTTGACATCTTTCAAAGCCATCTCTCATATACAATATACTCACACAAAGGTGGTCACAGCGTAGTCAAAAGGGTTAGAGCCTGGTTTTCAACTTATTTTTACAGACTCATACATTCGAAGAGTCAGAGACTTGTAAAAGAACTTCTCATCCACTTTTTATTACTTTTACACTCATTTACAACCCAACTTCACAAAACCTCACAAAACCTTCACAAAACCTCACAAACCCTCACAAAACCTTCCCAAAACCTCCCAAAACCTTCTCAAAACCTCACAAACCTTCACAAAACCCTCACAAACCCTCACAAAACCTCACAAAACCTCACAAACCCTTCAAAATCTCCCAATGTCTAAAGCTTACACAGACAACCTACCCTACGTGAATCCTGGTACTGAAAGGAGAACTGTACTTATTCTAGGTGGGTGCACAGGTCTAGGCTGGTATACGGTGCTCCATCTTTTTCTCCACGGCTATGTCATCTACATTTCAGGTCGTAGCAGGACTAGGGTTCTTAAATCCATTGATGAACTTCAGAATGAAGCCATTCTCATAAGACTGTTATATACTTCCCAGCAGACCAACCAACGGCACTTGGGAGAGTTAATCTACCTCGAACTAGACCTTTCGAGCCTAAATTCGGTATCAGCAGCCGCTTGCAAGTTGCGGGCTCTGGAACTCAACCTCAACATTCTCATCAACAACTTGAGCACCAATTTTCTTCCATACATGGCAACCCAGGATGGGTTTGAAATCCAGCTTCAGCTCAATTACATTTCTCCGTTCCTATTAGTCACCAAGTTGCTTCCTTTGCTAGAAAAAACGTTGAACCAAACACACCACGGAGAACTTCCTAAAATCATATTCACTTCTTCGCCGCTACATTACTTGTACTTTGCCTACGTTGACTCAAATACAGACTTCAACTACAGGCCTGAGTTTTTCTTCAACTGGATCAGGTATGCACGTACAAAAGTGGCGTGTATTCACTTGATCAAGATCCTAGCCTTGAGGAATCCCAAGATTCTAAGTACGGTGGTTGATCCTGGTTTTGTGATGAATCCTACTATTTTCAGTTACTTTACAAGGTTACCGTTCATCGGGATTCTATTTTGGTGTTTGTTCGAGGTGTTTGGCTATTTTTTCGGATGTTCTGTGGAGGAAGGTTCTTATGCTGTTATCAAAAGTTGTTTGGATAGCGAATTGACAGTTGAAAACGATAACGGCAAGACCTTTGATAGAGACGGGAAGGAGTTGAAAGGATCCAGAGTGGCTGAAAATATGGATTATGCAGCCAGAACGTGGATATGGACTGTAAGTAAATTCAACGAGAGGAACATTCAGGTGACATAGTAACGACGTATTTTACCCTGGAAGCTCTACAACTGTTTCTACGGAAATGAACCAAGGATTTTTGCATGAATCAAATGAATTTTGTATGAATCAAAGCCAAATTAAGGAAAATGAATATATATGTATACCCTACATTCACAACTTGTAATCAGAATCAACCTTTTCAATGACAATAGAAGAAGCACCTCCTCCACCATTGCAGATACCAGCAACACCGTATCTTCCACCTTCCTGGGTCAAAACATTAAGCAAAGTAACGACAATTCTAGCACCAGAACATCCCAATGGGTGACCCATGGCAACAGCACCTCCGTAGACATTGACCTTGTTGGAGTCAAGCTCACACAACTTGGTGTTGGCCAAACCAACAACAGAAAACGCTTCGTTCAACTCGAAAAAGTCGACGTCCTGAGCACTGATTTTAGCATGTTTCAAAGCCTTTGGAATAGCCAAAGAAGGTGCAATGGTGAAGTCGACTGGAGTAGTAGCAGCTTCACCCCAACCAGAAATCTTAGCCAAAGGCTTTAATCCCAACTCCTTCAACTTGGCTTCAGAAACCAAAATCACAGCCGCACCACCGTCGTTCAATTTAGAGGCATTTGGCGCAGTCACAGTACCGTTTTCCTTTTGGAAAACAGTTCTGGCAGCTCTGAGCTTTTCTTCGTTGAAGTTTCTGGTTTCCTCGTCCTGAGAAATAACCTTGTCTGGCTTTCCTCTGAAACCTTTGATGGTGACGGGAGCAATTTCAGAGTCAAACTTACCAGCAGCAACGGCAGCCTGAGCCTTTTTGTACGAGCCAACAGCAAAGTTGTCCTGGTCTTCTCTGGAGAAGCCATGGTCCGAGGCGCATTTCTCAGCACAGTTACCCATCAACAGATTCTCGTAGGCATCGGTTAAACCATCTTTCTTAACCCCATCAACCATGGTAGCATCACCATATCTAGCACCAGCCCTGGCACTAGGGAGATAGTATGGAGTGTTAGACATGGACTCAGCCCCTCCAGCAACAACAATGTCAGCAGTGCCACACATAATAGTCTGAGCACCCAAAATAATAGCCTTCATTCCCGAAGCACAAACCTTGTTAATGGTGGTGGCAACCACATTTTCAGACAACCCGGCCTTCAATGCAACCTGTCTCGCAGGAGCCTGACCAACATTGGCTTGTAAAACCCCCCCAAAGTAGATTTCTTCAACCTGTTCCGGCTTGATGTTAACCTTGGCCAAGGCGGTTTTAACGGCGTGGGCACCGAGGTCCGAGTAGCTCAACGACGACAATTCTCCCTGGAACGCTCCAATAGGAGTACGACTAGCAGCAACGATGTATACCATATTTTTATTCAAGGAATCAAGTCCAACTGGGAAATATATATAACTTTTCTAAACGACCGCGAAACTTGGAGTCGTCGTATAACATGTTTTCATCTACAAGCGTGAGGTTGGCAAGGACCGGGGCCAAAGGTCCAGGAGTAGCACACATGTGGAACAGAGTGCCCCAGAATGCGAATGGTTTTTTTTGGAACCAATCATTTCTTGCGGTTCTGACGCTTACAAGACCGTTTCACAGTAGTCGTTTAACCCACACCCAAAATCCCGGTGTAGACAAGAGAGCGGTTCTTGGGTCTAGAATCCTTAGCATGGTTCCAAAGTTCCTCAAACCGTATACCATTAACTTCATCCAGAAACCTGTTTCCAATTTGGTGTCTTTTCTAATTCTTCACGAGTTATCAGCAATTGCTCCGCTAGTTGGAATATGGTATCTTTTCCACAAATATCACATTTCTGTGCCAATGGACTTGCCTGAATGGGCTATCAGCAAGGGTACTAAGATAATAGATGACTCGCTCAAGTCGTTGGATATGTCGACATTCACCATTCATGATAAAGTCACTTTGGTGATGCAGGGTGCCTATGCTTACGTAATCGTGAAGATGTTGCTTCCTGTACGTCTCTTTGTGAGTTTTGCATTGACTCCATTGTTTACTAGGTTTTTTGTGGATCCATTGACGGGGTTGTTTACTCGTAGAAAACCCCAGCCTGCCAAAGAAACAAGACCATCCACGAAGAAAATCGACAAACCAAGGCTATGAACAAAGGCTATGAACAAAGGCTATGAACAAACCAAGGCTATGATTTGATTGCTGGTATATGTGTGCTTACAAACGACGTAACTTAGCTACCGCTTAATGACGACTTTACGACCTAATAGGTAGTTTATGACCGCTTTAGGATCTAATAGGTAGTTTATGACCGCTTTAGGATCTAATAGGTACTTTAGGATCTAATAGGTACTTTAGGACCTAATAGGTAGTTTATGGCCTAAAAGGGTGCTTTACGACCTAATAGGTACTTTACGACCTAATAGGTACTTTACGACCTAATAGGTACTTTACGACCGAATAGGTGCTGATACTGAAGTGACTTATGTAATCGCAATTTATTAGTCATGTTTAGAATAATAGAGTTTTATGCTAATGTTGCAGTTTGGTATCATGGCTAGTGTTATATTGAAGTATTAAACTTTAATTTTCAGGCCCTCTGCATTTCAAATAGTGCTTCATTCACAGTGGTGTTTCATTCACAGTAGTGCTTCATTAAGAATTGCTTCATTAAGCTTCATTAAGAATCGCTTCATTAAGAATTCCTCTTCATTTCAACCATAATTACTAATCTGCACTATCACGCCTAATTAAGCCTATCACGTCTAATTAAGCCTATCACACCATAATTTTTTGCTCCAACTCTTTTCAACATTCCATTCATTCTTATCAATACTTACGTAATCAACTATGGCTTTTGCAGCTTTTTGATATTGGATCTTTTCAACCACTAAAAACCCACAAATGGTTACCCAACCAGTCCAATTCTCTTCTAACCACCTAAGGCATACACAGTACTACCAGTCTTTTAGCCTTCCACAATCATTAGTTCTGTTCTTAAAAGAAAATCCAGTTCTCGGACTATGGCTTCAGTAACTGTGGTGGCACAGACCTTCTCATGTGCTCTAATCTGATTCACCCAAAACTATAAAAAGCACTATATTCCACTCAAAACCAATATTACACCTTGATAACCCAATTACAATGGTAAAAGCTACAGGTAACTTCGATATCCATTTCTTCGAAGGTGTTGATGAAGTTGAGAACGACGGAACTCTTGTTGTCAACAAAAAAAACAGAGATGCTTCACAATTTCCTGAATTTTTACCTTCTTGGAATCCCAACCAGAAGTTTGAGCCGTTGAAGTTCTTCAAACATGTTGAACCTGGTACTAGAGCACACCCAAAGTTTCCTAACCTTCTCACTGACAATGTTGTAAACAAAAGAATAACTCCGAAGTTGGGTAGTGAAATTTCTGGAGTTCAATTGAGTTCTTTAGATGATGCCGGTAAAGATGAATTGGCTTTATTTGTTGCCCAAAGAGGAGTTGTAGTTTTTAGAGACCAAGATTTTGCTTCTAAAGGTCCTCAATTTGCTGTTGATTACGGAAAGCATTTTGGAAGATTGCACATTCATCCTACGTCCGGAGCTCCAAAGGACCACCCAGAGTTGCACATTACGTACCGTAGACCGGATCCTGGCGAATTTGAACGTGCTTTCAGCCAAAACACAAATGCTGTTGGCTGGCACACCGACGTTTCTTACGAATTGCAACCTCCAGGTACCACGTTTTTCTCTGTTTTAGAAGGCCCAGAGTCTGGTGGTGATACCATTTTTGCTAACGTCGTTGAAGCTTACAAGCGTTTATCCCCAGCTTTCCAGAAAAGATTGGAGGGATTGCATGTTTTGCACACCTCCGAAGACCAGGCTAATAACTCCAGAGTTCAAGGTGGTATTGAAAGGAGAAAACCAGTTTCAAACATCCATCCTTTGATCAGGGTTCATCCTGCTACCAAAGAAAAGTTCATCTACTTAAACAGAGCATTTTCCAGAAGAATTGTCGAATTGAAGCACCAAGAATCGGAGTTCTTGATGGAATTCTTATATAAGCACATCGAAAGCTCACACGACTTGCAATTGAGAGCCAAATGGGAGGCCAGAACAGTTGTTGTCTGGGACAACAGAGTAGTTCAGCATTCTGCCATCATTGACTGGGACACCCCAGTTTCTAGACATGCGTTTAGAATCACTCCTCAAGCCGAAAGACCGGTTGCTGACTTGAAGGACTTGAACAGCGACTTCTATGACGTAGGAGACGTTGGTGAAGCTTTGAGAAAGGTTTTGATCAATTAGATTTTAGTGTAAACATAATAAAAGGTTCTTTTCTAACACATAAACAAAAAGAATCTGTTCAACATTGTATTCAACACACCCAAGAGCTTGCAATTCATTTAAAACATATATTCCCTTAAAAATTCCATTAGGCATTGTCCAACAAAAAGTTTGTGGCGGCCTCAAGGTCCCAGTTTTCTTTCTCCAACGCTTCGAGAGCAGTTTGGTTGTCAAATCCCATTCCTACCAACTCATCAATTAAAGGTTGACGTGTAGAAGAGTTAAAAGCAGTCTTTTCAACCACAGGAACGCTTTGAACAGGTTCAGCTTGAGCAGGTGCGTTGCCAAAGCCTGCAAAAAGTTGTTCCCACTCATCATTGTTAGTATTGACAGCCTTCAGAGGGTCTTGCGTGAAGTCTGGCATGTTGCTATTTGTAAAATCCTCATTAAAAAAGTCTTCGTTTGTTTCTGCTCCAAAGTCATCTTCAAAGTGGTCGTCTTTAGCAGCTTCTAAGTGGTCAAACTCATCTGCAAAAAAGTCATCCTCTTTGGTAGCTGCTTCGAGGTCATCAAATGCACTATCAAATTCGTCCTTCTTTTCACCAGCACCACTTGAACTTATAGTTACAGGGGCGAGCGATGGTTCGAGGTCATCAAAAGCCTTATCAAATTCGTCGTTTTTTATACTAGTTCCACCAACTCTCACAGCCACAGGGGCGACTGAGGGTGTAGAAAGATTATCAGGAACTGCCCCCGAAACTTCTGCTTCGGAGAAGTCAGTATGAGCTTCATGGAATTCTTCATCTTCAGAAGAATCACTCTCGTCATAGTCAAGTTCTTTGATTGGTGGGAATTCTTCGTCAGAAGGCTTGGTATGCGGTTCAAGCATAACATCACCTTTACTAACAGCATTTTTTAAGATAAAAGTAGACTTGTCTTGATATGTTTCTGATTCTTTTGCATCTTCAACATTTACCATTTCAAAAGACTCAACTCCACTTGAAGGTTTATCACCATCACTTTCTGCAGTAATTTCCTTCGTAGAGGATCCTCTTACTGTGGAAGGTGGTGCAGCAACTTCATCGTCATTACCAATAGTTTCACGATCACTAACATCTTCAATATTATCATCACGAACAGATAAGGCAGCATTATTTTGAACACTTGAAGTTAACGAATCAGTTCTTTGAACTCCAACCAAAACACCTGGCATTCCAACCATTCCTCCTTGTGGAAATTGGAAATCAGAAGCATTTGGTGAGGTGATCGGTGTCTCACCTTCAGTCAAACTAGATGAGTTGGTGTTGGTGGCCGTTTCGTATTTGTTAGCTGTGTAGTCTTTCTTTGGAGTGGAAGGTTCCTCCAAAGATTCCTCCAATGGTTCTTCTGTAGCCTCTACACCAGTAATGTTAGGCAATGGATCGGTTTTGACCAATTCTTTGACAGGAGCTTGTTTTGGTTCAATATTTTCATCATCACTATGTTCTTGAGCTTCTTTTAAAGCAGCATCGGGATGGGATTGTTCAGATTTTGAAAATTCCAGAGCATGTGAAGTTGGCTCAGTTACAGCTTCTTTATTAGAAGCCCCAGAAGAATGTATTCCCGAACCGAAAACCGCAGCAGCAAGACCACCAGCAACAGCTCCGACAGCAGCTCCAACTAATCCCTTATTAGAAGATTTAGGTTGTTCTGGTTTGAAACTTTTAGCTTCAGCCATTTGTTGTTGAAGCTTTTGTTGCTCTTGTTCAGCTTTTTGCTGCTCTTCAAATTTGGCATTAATATCTAATTGCAACTTTTTGTTTGCAGCAATAGAGTCATTCAACTGACTTTGAATCTCTTCCTTCTTTACAATAGCCACCTGTAGTTGTGATTTTTGCACGGCCAATTGGTTGTTCAAACGTTGGTTTTCCACTACAACAGCTTCTAATTGTTTACTCAATTCAGTGATTTCAGCATTGGAGGTACCCAATTTTTCTTTGAAAGTACTATTTTCCTTTTGCAAGGCTTCCATTGTCATCTGCTTTTCGTTCAATTCTCCAGACAAACTATTGAGTTTAGCTTCAGAAATGGATGATTCAGATCTTAAGGCTTCAGTTTCTTCATTAGCTTTGCTTAAATTGGCTTCTACTTCTTCGAATTGTTTTACTTCATTTTCATATGAAGATTTCAAGATTCTCAATTTGGCTTCAATGTCTTTCTTGATTTCTAAAATCTTTGCCAATTCCTGTTCAGCTCTACTCTTTTTCTCATGCAACTCTGTGGTCTGCGTGCTTAAGGACTTCACTTGATTAGAAATATTGGCGATGTCTGAAGTAGCTTGCGATAACTGTCCTGAGGTGGCGGGATCTGCCAATAAGTCGCTGTTGGTAGCAACAGGTTGAGGTGGAAAATATGATTGTGTAGGCTGGGAATTTAAAGGTGAGCTTAAGTCTCTAGATACTGGGGGTGACTTCAATGGACTGGATTGTACTGGAGGAGTGTGCCCAGCAGAAGAGTGCACTAGGTTTTGGTTGTAAGCACCCAAAGACGCTTGTGGTTGAAGTTGAGAAGGCGATGATTGGAGTTGAGGACCTGTAGACTTTCTTGGAGGAGGTGGAACAGCTCTTAATGCATCATAATTCACTGATTTTGCTTCTGGTTGAGGCAAGGCAGCTTGTGTTTGGACATCAGTACTCAACAGCTTCACTGGTGATGTGTGTTGAACATCATCACCCAAAAGATCTTGGTGTTGTGGCTGCGAAGCTGGAGGAGTCAATAAGGCACTCTCTTTCTGCATTAAGCTTTGGCCAAAACTTGAAGTTGGTTTAAAACCACTGAGATTTTTTCTGACTTTTGGCAAACTGGTTTCATGAGTCAAGTCGCTACTGGAAGTTCTTGTCTCAAGAACCGCTTTGGCTGGTGCAGCTTGTGGAGTTATATCAGCAGAGCCAAAAACGTCAGCCAATTCATCCATGGAGGTTTTCTGTGCAGTTATTTGAGTAGGAACTTGAGTTGGAGCAGCAGTTTGGGGTTGAGCAGCTTGAGGTTGTGCAGTGCTCTTGCCCTCCAATGAGTAAACACTGTTTAAAAGTGAGTCCGGAACAATATTAGGCAACAGACCTCCAGACAACTTCTTGTTGATCAAAAACAAAGCAATTGCAAACTCAACCTTGGTGAAAATACCAGTGTTTTGGATGTCAGACAAGTCCCATACAGTTGCCAAGTCAGCCTGGCCAAGTTTAGAGGTCATCAAGAATTGTGCGACCTGATCCGGAGTCAATTGACCAGACTTTGACTTATCCAAGCTATTGAAAATAGAATCGTACTGTTGCTTCAAACTAGCAGTGACAGTCCACTCATCTTGGGGTTGTGAGTTGGAAGGCATTGGGCTGTGTCTCACAGTTTGTTGAGAACTGATAGAAGCATAGGATGATTGACGATTAGTTTGTTCTGGCTGACGAGAGCCTTGAACAGACTGGCCTTGAACAGACTGGCCTTGAACAGACAGCCATACTGAATCAGCCAAAAAAGGTGGCAATTGCTTGATGGAACCTCCTAAAAGACCTTGAATAAGATGCATGGCCACTATAAAACTAGGCATAGACAATTTTCCTAAATTATTCACATCCACCAAGTTCCAGATTTGCCCTAAAGTGTCAGTAGAAAGTTTGGCCTTCAAGAAGATATCTCTGGCCTGAGAACCAGCCAAGTCAGTTGTAGCAGAACCTGTAGTTCTAATAAACAAATTACTAAATTTTGCATAATCTGCAGGAGAAATAGGGGGGATGGGTTCCAGAGTCTGGTACGAAGTGGTACTAGGAATTGCAGCACTAGGCTGGGATTGCATGAAAGATCCATTAGTAGACTGTGGCTGCAATTGAGGCGTGTGCAACCCTGCAAACTTGGGCAAAGGACCGGGGGTTTCTGGTAAAGTGGCTGAGGGAGCATGACCAGCTTGAGCATAACCAATTAACCTCATAGCAAAGCAGAACCCAAACTGGGTCAAGAAACCGAGATTAATAGCATCAGCCAATTGCCAGATCTCCCCTAGAATAGCTGGCGGCAAGCCAGACTTCTCAAAAGTAGATCTTGCTTTGTCTCCAGTAATAACTCCTGTTCCCTGAGGATCAAGCGATTTGAAAAGCTGAGAGTAGAGCACTTTCTCTTCAGCAGTAACACCGACCTTAAAGGTGGTTGGAGCTAGATTGTTAGTTTTAGGTATCGTTTGAATCGACTAATATACTCACCTGTGTTGCCGCTCATGGTTGTAATTTTGTGGAAGTGCGGAAACTCGATTTTGAGACTCAGGTAAGCGCTTACGTAAGGGCTTACTCAGCATCCCGCGACATTTCGACATTTATGACTGCGATGAGATTTCAAAAAAATCTGAAAAATTTTAATCAACTATGAACAGAGGAAGAGGAGGATTTAGCCGTGGAGGCAGAACAGGCCCTTCACAATTCCAACAAGGACCTCCAGACACAGTCCTTGAGATGGGTAGCTTCATGCAAGCATGTGAAGGAGACATTGTGTGTCGTTCCATCAACCCAAAAATCCCATACTTCAATGCCCCAATATATTTAGAAAACAAAACTCAAATTGGTAAGGTGGATGAAATCTTAGGACCATTGAATGAGGTTTTTTTCACCATAAAGCCATCCGAGGGGGTGCAAGCTGGATCATTCAAAGAAGGTGACAAGTTTTTCATAGGTCCAGACAAGTTGTTACCATTGGAAAGATTTTTGCCTAAGCCTAAGGACGTGGGTCCAAAGCCTAAGAGAGCAAAGGGTTCTTCAGCAGGAAGAGGTGGCTTCGGTGGCAGAGGTGGTGCCAGAGGTGGATTTGGTGGTAGAGGTGGTGCCAGAGGTGGAAGAGGCGGTTTTGGTGCCGCCAGAGGCGGTTTTGGTGGCAGAGGTGGTTCCAGAGGTGGCTTTGGTGGTAGAGGTGGTGCCAGAGGCGGTTTCGGTGGTAGAGGTGGTTCCAGAGGTGGAAGGGGTGGCTTCAGAAACTAGGAAAGGCTTACCTAGCATGTTATGTATGTTATTACGAATAGAAAGCTCATTAACCAATGTACTTATTTTATTAATGTTTGTAGGGTGCAGAGGTTGGTTAGTTAAATATCCATCTTCTGACACTTTCTATCCAACTCGCTCCATAATGGTCGTTCTGACCTCCTTATACCCATATCTCTTGCCAACTTTCGAACTTGCTAATGAGTTATTGAATAGCAACTTTGGAACTATCAATAGCTTATTCAACCCAACATCGTCTATTATTCTTGCAAAATATTTCACCACATCTGCATTTGCAGCATCGACATTTTTCAAGGCCAATTCTCTTTTATAGGCTTCCTTTTGTGGTTTTAGATTGACGGCGTGTTTCTTCATGACCTTGTCTACAATCCTATCAACCTTGGTAAACACAACATCAAAAGAAACTCCATTATCCACTAAATGATTCACCATCTGCACATCTTCATCCCTGAACCCTTCAACACTGTCTATTAATATCAAGGCTGCTCGAAGCTGTTTTCTTTTCTCTATATATTCCATTACCATCTGGCCCTGTTGGAATTCCCCGTATTTGCCATACCCAGGACTATCTACTAGTCTGAATTTGTTTCCTATGTTAAAACAGTTCATGGTTTTGGTATACCCAGCTCTATTACTAACATATGCATATTCGGTAGTAGAATTCCCATTCTTAGCATCTTTGGACGATAATAGGATATTATTAATCATGGTAGACTTGCCTGAGTTTGTATGACCTAGGAAGAGAATTTCAGGAAGAATCAGTTCAGAACCTGCAGATTTCGGTTCAAGAGTCCCGGGAATCTCGTTGTAATTCAATAGTGTCCATTCTAGCCGGGGTTTACAGTAACTGAAGAACTTCTGACTGGCATTCATGGCACTGACATCTGGCTTTGGATAATCAGAACTGCGAAACGTATCTGTCAACCTGTTGGGTGTAATTACTAGTTTAGCTACAGACAATGGCAAGTTCGTCTTTACTTCCACATGCTCCTTAACAATTTGTTTCACAGGAATGTGTTTTGTGAGATAACTAACTGCTCTCACTATCAACATAATTTTCGCAATGATTAGAGTCCCAGTTTTAGTGTGTATGTTGTTGACAAACGTGACTAATTGTTCAAGCAAGTAATGACTAACGTCCAGGTTTTGTGGTTTCGTTGATTGGAGCAGCATATCTTGGATTCAGCCTGATCCATTTGGTGGATGATAAACTCATCCATTACATGACGTTTTTTGTTTTGACGGGGGAATTCTACTTCCTATTTGATACTAAAAAGGCATTGAAGACCGTCAGGTACGTGACGTTGGTTGTGTGTGTGTCAGGGGGAATTTTGCTGGAATTTGCACAGAATTGGATTAATCCTGACCGAGTGTTCGATGTGAACGACATAGCTTGCAACCTTGCAGGTACATTCACAGCTGTGATATGCTGCTATATATATCAGCTTAGACGTAGAAAGCATAGAAAGACTGATATGGAGATGGAGGAGTATGTGAACATCAGCATGGGGGATGTAGAGTAATATATGGGTTGTTCTAGGTGTCATTGGAATGTAAGTTACGGGATTGGATATTGGTGCATGGATATTGGTGCATGGATTTTGGTGCATGGATATTGGTGCATGGATTTTGAATAAGATATAGAGTTCTTACGTAATTCAAATCAAAAATCAAGACATACGTCAAGATACTTGAACATCTCGTTGTTGCATAAAGTTCTAAAGGAGTTTCTTGTGAAAACTTGCCTGATACAAATATGTCACTTACCGTTCAGTATTCCTCCAAATCTACACCGGCTTGTCAAATCGCATGATATCTCCGGCATAAGTCCGGGTTTGTCATCGATACTGAATTTAGTAATCGCGATGCTCCATACATATTTAAATAGGCCCACACCAATTGTAATACTAGCGTTTTTAAACACAACTCCTGAAGCAAGCACACAAATGACATTTTACGGCAACATTGTATCGTATGATATCCATACTTACTGGAATAATAATAACCACGAGGAAAGAAAGTTGGCTACTGAGTTGAGAGAGAAAGTCAAGACAGAATTTGCAGCCGAAATCGAAAAAGGAGAAATCAGAGTGTATAAACTCTGGAGTACAGCTTTGGGACCTCATCCCATAAGCATGTTTGAAATTGATTTCAAGAGCCCCGAAGTCTTTTCAAGGATAGTGCCCTTCTATCAATTGAACCATGGAAAGTTGTCAGTATTGATTCATCCTAGAACTGGAAATGACTTGAAAGACCATACCGAACACGCGTTGTGGTTGGGCCACAAGGTCAGATTGGACACCACTGTTTTGGAGTCCCTGTAGAGGACAGTCGAGTTATGGAGGTCGCATACCACCTATGATTTGTGAAGGTACTGAAAAGGTGTGTAATATTGAATAAAAGTTAACAAGTGTAATAGTGTTGTTGTAAGTGGTGTATTATTGTTAAGTGGTGTATTATTGGTAAGTGGTGTATTATTGTTAAGTAGGTGTTAAGTGGTGTATTATTGGTAAGTAGGTGTATTATTGTTAAGTAGGTGTTAAGTGGTGTATGTTTTGGTGATGAGTACACTTCACTACCATTAAGTAATAAGACTAATACTTACATAATCGAAAGGTTTCTTTTCTTTTGAAAACCATGACGTTCCTATAAGCATGTGATTTTATAACTTACCCATCCAATCCGATAACAACTTACTAATCCAATCCGATAACAACTAGAAACTCATAAATACAAAACCTAATTCTAACTTCAAATTGATATGATCCACCTGTTCCACCAACTGTTCCACCAACTGATTCACATTAGAAGTCTTCCCGAACATTTCTTGTCATCTCAGATCAGTAATACTCCTTCATAAATATCTAAACTACTCGTACTCACCCACATTCACCTCTCATTTCATTTCTTTTAAGGTGTCTCATTCTCAGAATTAATCAAGTCATTTTCAAGTTTGCGGTCTCGTTTTTTTGTGTATGTTCAAAGCAACAGCATTTCCAGGGCCTAAAAAGACCACACAAGATGAGTCAGACACAGATTCAGAAGTCCCCTATACAGGGGAGAGTGCAATTAACAAGCTGACCCAAAGCGCCCGGAGTTTACGCCAGTCTCTACATGTTGATGATATCTATCGTACCCTTTCCCAGAACTCCAAATTATCAATTAATCGTTCACATACGCCGAAAGACGAAGACGAAGACAATGGCCACCTAATTGGAAATTCGCTTTCCTTCTTTGGTTTGGGTGATAAACAGGAATCGAGATACTCCAGTGACAGGGATGAAGAAGAGTATAAGAAAATGAGCGAAAAGTACCAGTCTCCCGAGTACGAAGACCACGATATCGAAGTCAATGGGTTTTATGCCGAAAACCAGCCGGAACCAGAAAATCACCGTGCTGAAACCGTGCCAGAACAAGACAATGATAGTGAAAGTCATCCAGAACCAGGCATTAACCCTGAACTTGATCCTGGTTCAAAACCTCATGCGAACGAGGAAAGTCCAGATAAACAGGCCCAGTCGTTCTCCTTCATTCCAAACATGTTCAGAAATGACAAATCCGATATTTCAGACGAAAACAAAAAGAAAAGATTTCAGTTTTTTCGTAAATCTAAGAAAGATAAAGATAGGAAACTTCTTTCAGTACTTAATAACGAGGAAGAGGACGAAGAGGAAGAAGACGATATGGATAGACTCACGGGCGAAAGAGCTCATTTATTAGTAGGTGCTTTAACCCTTGCTGCACCATCGTTGAGCTTAATGGCTTCATGTTTGTTAGAAGACGAACACGGAATTTCCAGAGCTCCTCTATTATTGTCTTTATTAGGTTTTCGTGTGACAGATATTTCCCATTCAATAACAACCAAAAATAGGAAATTCAGAGTTGATTTGGAATATGGGGTTGGTCCTCAGAGATTAAAATGGGCCGTGGAAAGAACCGCTAAGGATTTACTCTATTTGCATTCCAGATTCAAGTTTGATAATTGGAAAAAAGAAGTGGTTAGAACAAAAGGAAGTGAATTGCCAAAATACCCTATTCCACCTTTGAGAAACCCAGAAAACTCCAAACTATTATCTCGTCCTCGTCATAAATCACCATCCAGACACAACTCTACGTATCTTGCAGTGGGTCTGTCGGTGAATCCACTAGATTTGGAAGACGAACAGCAGGATGACCGTCATTCGACTTTGAGTTTAAGGCAATTGGCTAGCTTGCGTGCCAGGTTATCAAACTCATCTGATTCATCCTTGGAAGACGAGCAAAGTCAGGAGTACTTAAAGAGCAAGTTACTCAGAAACCAAGAGTACATAGTCCAGGTAGTAAGCTACTTGAACGAGTTGATAAAACTTGTGGCCCTAAAACCGCAATCTAATAGGTTATTTCATTTCTTTGAAATTTCTCCTATATCTTCCTTATTGAGTTATGAGACTGGCTATATCGGTAGGCAGGGTTCGATTCACATAGGAGGCACAGCTAAAGGCCAGGGTTGGAGAGTTGGACACTTCAAGGCAAACGATTTGAAAGGGATGATTGATAGAAGACTGGAGAAGTGGCTTCTTGTAAGAAATGGCTATGTCATGTATGTATCAGATATCAATTCTACATTGCCTTTGGAAGTGTTTTTAGTTGATTCCAAATTCAAAATATCATTCAAGGGAGATTCGGGTCATAAGCACACATCTGATGGTGTGGAAGATGAAGATTCTGATTATGACGATTCTTCTATCATCGAAAGAAAGCTCGCAAAGGATAATGATGACTCTCAAAGAAGTCATCCAGTTTTCAAGCACTTGAAGATAGTTCTAGAAAACTCAGAGAGAAAATTATCGTTGTTGCCCAAGTCCCAAAAAGAGCAAAAGCTTTGGATAAAGTCCTTGCACGATATGAAAAACTCGTCTGTATGGAGTAAGAAGAATCGTTTCGATTCTTTTGCTCCTGTTCGTGATAATTGTTATGCACAGTGGTTCGTGGATGGCCGTGATCACTTTTGGGCTGTTTCTTCTGCCATTGAAATGGCAAAAGATGTGGTTTATATTCATGATTGGTGGTTATCTCCGGAGCTTTACTTAAGACGTCCTGCTAATGGTAACCAGCAGTGGAGAATCGACAGATTGTTGCAGAGGAAGGCAAAACAAGGAGTTAAAATCTTCATTATCATCTATAGAAACGTGGGATCTACTGTTGCAATTGATTCTTTATATTCAAAACATTCGCTTTTATCGCTTCACGATGAAAATATTCATGTTATCAGATCACCAAATCAATTGTTGCAGAACACTTATTTCTGGGCCCATCATGAGAAACTTTGTATTGTCGACCACAATGTAGCGTTCTTGGGAGGAATTGATTTGTGTTACGGAAGATATGATACTCCGGACCATGTTATAGTCGATGATTCTGATATCAACTTTGCATCCATTGAAAAAGAGAAAGCACTTTCCGAGAAGGACTTTGCCAACTTCCAAACCTTCCCGGGCAAAGATTACTCAAATCCTAGAGTGAAAGACTTTTTTGGTTTGGACAAGCCTTATGAGTCAATGTACGACAGAAATGTCACTCCAAGAATGCCGTGGCACGATGTCCACATGCTTACGTCTGGTAAGGTTGCCAGGGATCTTTCACGTCATTTCGTTCAAAGGTGGAACTATTTGTTGAGACAGAAAAGACCAAGTAGATACACCCCAATTTTGACTCCTCCAACTGATTTTACAGAGGAAGAAGAAGCAAAGTTGAAGTTAGGGGGAACCTGTGAAGTTCAATTATTGAGATCTTCTGGTAACTGGTCATTGGGCTTGAAGGAACACGAGCAGAGTATCCAGAATGCATACTTGAAGTTGATTGAAACCTCGGAGCATTTTGTCTATATCGAAAACCAGTTTTTCGTTACTTCCTGTGAAATCGATGGAAATGAAATTCAAAACAGAATCGGTGATGCTTTGGTTGACAGAATCATTAGAGCACATAAGGAGGGAACAAACTGGAGAGCAGTAATTCTTATTCCTTTAATGCCGGGTTTCGAGTCGAAAGTTGATGAACCTGATGGATCTTCTGTTAGAGTTATCATGGAGTGTCAGTATATGTCTATTTCAAGAGGTCAGACTTCAATCTTTGCTAAATTAAGGAAATTTGGAATTGAACCTTCTGACTATATTCAGTTTTTCTCTTTAAGGAAATGGGGTAGAATTGGTCCAGACAGAAACTTGGTAACTGAGCAGTTGTACATTCATGCTAAAATCATGATTGTTGATGATAGAGCTGCCATAATCGGGAGTGCAAACATTAACGAAAGATCAATGAGAGGTGTTAGAGATTCGGAAATTTGTGCTCTTGTAAGAGACCGTGAAATGGTGAAGACGAAAATGGATGGAAAGGAATACACAGTAGGCAAGTTTTCTCATACCTTGAGAATCAGATTGATGAGAGAACATTTAGGAGTAGCTGTGGATATCATGGATGTGGTCGAGAGGAGATTCAAGAGATTCGAGGAGTTTGGAGAGACAAAGGAAGGGTTGAAAGCTGCCACCAACAACTTTAAAAACAAAGAGTACAGAGCATTATCTGCAATGGTAGAAATTGCATCAAGAGAAATTTTGGACCAGAAGACTGGGACTTTCAGATGGAAGCATTTCCAAAACGCAGTCAAGTCTAACTTGAAAGCAGAGAATGTGGATGTTAACGATCTTGATGAAATAGAAGCTCAAGATAACACACCGGTCCCGCTTTCTTTACCTATTTCTTTTAATAACAGAACTGGTACTCACGAAGCAAACAGAGGTATCAGAGATAGAAAGAAGCATTCCTATGATACCCGAGTTCAGCATAGTGAAATTCATCTTAAAGATGTTTTTGGGCATGGTTTGGATAAGTACAAGAGCAAATTGGCAAAGAGAGCTAGATTGAACAGTTACAGATTTTTGAAGGATTTATCTCAGAAGGTCATGAAACAGCCAGACTTATTCTTGCCTGATATTGAGAACGTAATTGAGTTTTTAGAATCAGATGACTTTGAAATGAGTGACGAAATGGACGAAGAGTCTGAAAAAATAATCTACGAGAGAAACAAGGAGAGATGGTTATTGTTGAAAAAAATTGCATACTTGCAAAGACTTTCTTCCAGACAACAAGATGCCCAGGTAGAAGAGAACAAAAAGAGAGTAGCAGCTGGATTGCCCACTGTTAACTGCAAACCAAGCAGTGGAAATGAGGTTAATGAGCCAGGACAAAATGGTCAAGCCGTTGCTAATGGATCCAGAGTTGATTCCAGTGGGTCAGTAACTACTCCTACAAACGATACAGGATTGCATGGATCCAAGATTGTTGGAAACCTCGATTCTACTGATAAACCAGATTCTCCAGATGTGGGAGATCCTGTCCATGTCGAAAAAGAAATTGAAGAAGCAGAAAACTCAGCAGATTACTCGGAAGATATTCCAATTGTGTCCTTGAATGAATCTGGAGTAGAGGCATTGATGGATACTATTAATCCACCTCATTTGACACAGTTCAATAACTTTGTTGATCCATACTGCTTCGAAGATCCGCTTGATGTGGAGTTTTACGAAGATTTCTTCTATGAACATGCAAGACGTAACACTGAAATCTTTAGAATGATATTCCATACTCAACCTGATGATACAGTTGTTTCATGGAGAGATTACAAGCACTTTGCGAAGCTTGAGCGTGCATTCCTTATGGCACAACAACAAGAAGCAAAAAGACGAAGAGAACGCAGATTTGACGATGATTATTACAGCAGTGAGTCCGAAACTGAACTGGAAGTTCTCAGGAGAAAAGTAGACCAACTAGGACACAGAAATAGTATCAATGTGAATCAATTCCAAGAGGATGGAGGATTACTTGGATATGCACCACCTTCAACGAATTCGTCAGTTAGCAATTTGAACCGAAACAATGGATCAGAAGGGACTACGTTGAAGTTTGTGAAGAATTCTATTCCAGAAGATGATGAGAATACAGGTGAAGAACTGGTGGAACGTCCTAGTCGTGGAGATTCCATGAAAAATGAAAACAATCATGTTCAACAAAATAAGCAGAGCAAGAGAAGAATGGGAGGAAACTTTGCAGCCAGGAGAAGAGTAGCGGCAGGAGAAAGAATCTTTGACAGACAAACTGCAGAAAGAATATTGAGTGAGATCCAGGGTCATTTGGTGATATTCCCTACGGATTGGTTGATGAGAGAGCTTGAGGGAGGTAATTGGTTCTATAATACCGATAGGTTACCACCGATAGATATCTATGACTAGAGTTTTAATGACCATGTTTAGATATCTACCATAAGAAATACCTGGGAATGAGAGGAAATTGCCTGAATCACTTACAATCACTCACCTAAACAATTGCTCATAGCAATAACTAAAAACAACCAGAAACTAATAGAATTAATAGAAAGTATACACTAATACAAATATTTATCGTAATCCCAATTAAAATGTCTTCACAAACCTGATTTTTGATGCAAAATCGTCAAATCTCAATTCCACCTCACAAATCGCGTCCATGATTCTCGAGATTTTATCATATATCGGAGTGGCCATTGGGTTTGTGTTCTTGGTGCTAGCCATAGCATCAGCTTTATACTATATTTCAGAGCTTGTGGAAGAACACACCGAACCAACCAAAAGATTTCTCAAAAGACTCATCCAGTCCATCATGGTGATATTTGCTTTATTGTGGTTGGTGGATGGGTTACCGTTTTTGTTAACGTTGTTTTCTATTGTTTCATACTACGTGTATCTTTTGAATCTCCATAGATTCCCATACGTGCAGTTGACATCGCCAATATTCCTTTTGTCATGTATATTGGTGGTAGCGAACCACTTTTTGTGGTTCAATCATTTCCACAATCCATATGTACCATCGTTGGAAATCCGTCTTAAGCCTGGCTTCAAGCCTCCTAAGGTTCCGAACTTTACCGAAATCTGTGCGTTTTTTGGATTGTTGGTTTGGTTTGTCCCATTTGCTTTGTTTGTGAGTTTGAGTGCCAACGATAATCTTTTACCACATCATATTGAGACTGACGACGGAAAGAAGAAGAATAATGGATTGGCGAAGGTTGTTGTTGGAAATATCAGGGAACAGGTGTACCTGATCAGTAGAAAATTGGGGTACGAGTTGGATCCTCAACATGGACGCATTATCTAGTACAGAATATAGGATATCCTTCTACAATGATTGTGGTTCAGTTGTTTTTGGTTGATACGAGAAGTGTCCGTTGGTTAATACGAGAAGTGTCCGTTGGTTAATACGAGAAGTGTCCGTTGGTTGAGTACAAGAAGTGCAAGTTTTTTTTTGTCTGTGATTGAATACAACAAGTTTGTTGGTTTAATACAAGAACCATAGTTTACATTTTCTGGGTAAGATCTTGAGTTATATCTAGACAAAAGTGATCCTGTATGCTTCTTTTGATTATATACTGGGTCATTTAGCCTGACTCTACATTACACATCCACCTTCATAAACACCTACAGTATCTACATTTAAACATCATATCTCATTACTCCAAAAACTTCTTCACCGGTGGCCCAAAATGGTCCATACTTAACAAAAACGTATCGTGCCCGTAGTTACTTACATCAGTTCCCAACTCAAAATATTCATGGTTAGCATCGCCTGTCTTGATAGAAGAAAGCACCTCAAAGATTTCTCTCTGCTGCCACACTGGGAAAAGTATATCAGACTCCACTCCTACCACCATGATGTCTTTGTGGGCTATTTTCTTCAACCCATCACGCAAGTCCTGAAGCGACTCTTCTGGTGTTACCGTAGCAGAAGTAACCTTTTCTTTGTATGGTTCTTCGGGAATGCTGCAAGTCGAACTTGTGGTGTGGTTCAAAAAGCTGTTCTCGGTCTCTGTTCTCTTATTTAAGGCTCTGGTCCTGTTACGTAAACTCAAGTCGAACAAGTCCATGGCTTTCAGCACGTACAACAAGGAGTTGGCATCATATTCCAAACAGAACTTTTCTCCAGCATGGTCCAAGTATGTCTCTACCAAAAAGTCAGGACATAAAGCCGGTGATTTCGAGTCGTCTGCTCTATTTCTACCGAACCTGTATTCCCATTCTGGACCAGAACGGTAGGTTATGGTGGCAATTTCTCGTGCCAACTTCATTCCAACATGTGGTGGCACCTTATTGTAGTAGAACCCTCTGTTCCAGTTGGGGTCGCTCATTAAAACCTGTCTTTGAGTGTGACGTAAGGCGATGGAATAAGGATGTGATCTGGAACACCCACTGATAGAAACCACTTTTTCCACTTCATCTGGGAACTCCCATGCATACGCAAGTGATTGCATACCTCCCATAGAAGCGCCGACCGAAGCATGGATCTTTCTAGCCCCAAAAACATCTGTGATCAATTCTCGCTGGGCTCGCACCATGTCGTTCACAGTAATGATGGGGAAACGGGTACCGTAAAAGTCATTGTTGGCAGGGTCTATCGACGAAGGACCGGTGGAACCGTAGCAACCACCCAACACATTCGTGCAAATAATGAAGTACTTGTCAGTATCCAAGTATTTTCCTGGTCCTATAAACCCTTCCCACCATCCTGGTTTGGTATTGTCGGGCTGAGATTTAGCATGAGATGAAGCAGAAAGCCCAGTGTGAATTAATATGATGTTATCTTTGGTGGACGACAACTGGCCCCAGGTTTCATATGCTATTTCGTATTCGGGAAGAAATCCACCGTTATCGAAGAAAATAGGCTTTTCAGATTTGTAGAGCTTGAATCCGGTCTGGATCTTGGAATATGAAGGTTCTGGCCCATCTTCCAACGAAGAAGCGTTGTGTTCATCCACAGAACACGAGTTCGAAAGGAGTTGGGTCTTTTTTTCAAGTTTGTCAAGACATGGAAACGCCATCTGTGGATTTGAACTATTGACTATGGCTGGTCTCATCGCCTTAGCACACACAGAAAGGGGCCTTAACGCTTTAAGGAGTCCTAGTCTTCTCATTTTGCAATTGCACTCTCCCTGGTATCTTGTGTTGGGTGTTTTCGATCTTGTGAATTCGCTATGACGCTTGCTTAAAAAGAAGTTATGACACTTCAGAAGTCAATGATTACAAACCTGCTTATCTAATTTGGGTTGAGCCATTTCACGTGACGTGTCAATATTTTGTCGATGTTGTTTGGCTATGAGATACGACAAATCTATAAGAAAGCAAACACTACTGCTGCTGCAAACATGCCGTAGTGGGTGCTGTAAGTATAACCACAATCTTCTTTGGCGTAGGAATAGTTGAATCCTGAAATAATTGGGTTGAGAGTGAAATTTGAATTTGCAGCCATTTCTTTGGATTTGTTTGATTTGAGGTTGATAATTTCAGTGTTTTTGGTTTTGTTTGATTTGAGGTTGATATTTTCAGTGTTTTTGCTTTTCCTTGTGGTGTATTGAGTTCTTAATATAGGGCTTAGACCAGTTTCCGAAACATAGTTTGTGGGACTTGTCTGCGGAGGTTCCCTCAGAGACTGAATTTGCATCACATTTTGCATGGGAAGTTTACTCTGAAGTTTGGTCATATATAGTGGGCCACTCTGAAGTTGCTGAGGCTCTGACTCAAAGAGTGCAAACAATTTCCGTTTCAAATCTGCAACCAATTCATAGAAATTGGAACCGTCAAACTTCCCAACTTTATTCATATCCATTCCAATATCACCAGCCATTTCCCTAATTGGTTCTATGGTTGCGTTGGTAAATTGTCTCAAACTCTTGAAAAGTGGTTTTTCATTCAATCTGTTCTTATCAAGCAACCTTGTCAAGACACTTCTCTTATCGGAGACTTTGTGGTCCGATTTTTCATGTGTAAACCTATCGGTATCATAGTCCAATTGGTCATAAAAGCTATTATCAACATGACTACTACAATCAAAGCTGCACTTGTCACAATCAGTTTTCTTTGGGGTTTCGTGATCTTTGAAGTAACTCACACTGAACAAGTTGAACACAGCGTCTTGAGGAATTTTAGGGGGTTTTTTGACTTTTAAAACGTCTCTACTGACCTTCTGATCGGAAATAAAGTCAGTAGGTGTAGTGATAGAACCACCTGATGTTTCTGAAAAAAACGATTGGCAAGCTCTATTAGTAACCATACCAGACGATGCTGGAATATAAATACTGACTATCAAGATTGCAAACATAAAGGAAAGCATCTTAGCTAATGATCTCTTTGGGTGCAAAAAAGTGTTTGATGTGTTGGGTGCAAAAGCGTTTGTGCCGTTCCACAACACACCTTAGCAAACACAAACTCAATTCAGACAAGTAACTATAGAAATTCATGGATGAAATCACAAAAAACACTCTCAGTTATGACTCCATTCTCGTTCTTATCGCGTTCTTGTACTTCTTTTCCCGCACAAATCATCGAAGATAAGATCAAAATAACCACTACAAGATATTCGAACTGGAGATAATATTCACAGTCAAGTATTGAACTGGAGATCATATTCAAAGTCAAGTATTGAACTGGAGATCATATTCGAAGTCAAGAATTCGAATTCAAATAAGTCAAGTATTCAAATCAACAACAAGAATTCGAATTCAAACTCAAGTATTCAACTCAACAACAAGAATTCGAATTCAAACTCAAGTATTCAAACTCAACATCATATTCTTAAGTCACCAGCAGAATGGAAGGAAGAATATGGAAGCTTTTGCTAGTGGTTTATATCTCCACATTCATAGTCTCAATACCGTGGTATTTGATTCTCCGGCACTACAAACAATATGTCCTAGACAACTGGTTCAACTCCTGGATCAACCTGATATTCATTGAGAGGTTTGGCTATTTATGGTTTTCTCTTGTGTTTTTAGGTGGATTGGTAGAAAACTTCAGCTTCAGAACCCCTACGCCAGAAGCAGCCACGGTTCTAAAGATTTATGCTGTCAATACGGGGTTTCTTATATCGACAAATGTGTGGTTTTTTGGTGGTTCAATATTCGAGAGAATGGATGTTATGAATGGTGGGCACTGTAAAATAGCACCAAGAGCATTGTCCCATTATTCTTGCACCAAAAACAACCGTCAATGGATCAGCCATTTCGATGCCTCTGGCCATTTCTACCTTCTCATCTCCATGAGTATGCTATTATGGGATCATAGCCTTAAAACCCATATGAATCTGCCTATAGTAGATATTAATAACCTAGAGTCTCAAAACCGGACCCACACTATGAAGAAAGGGTTTCACGTACTTCTGATTGTGTTATTGAGTATCTGGTATTTTGAGTACGTGATAACAGCGGTGTTTTTTCATACCATTCCCGAGAAGTTGGTGGGAATGTTGTTTGGAATGGTGGTTCCTGTTCTATCCCACTTGTATATTTATGGTATCTGATAGTCCCACAGACAGTCACATGTAGCACAGGCAGTCACATGTAGCACAATTCAAGACTATCAAAATGTCGCATAGCACAATTCACCACACTATGGCAAATGTCGCATAGCACAAACGACTATCAAAATGTCGCGTAGCACTTTTCTCGCAAAAACATAAAACGGTTGCAAATTCCCAAAAACGACACACTCAAGATGCACCATTTATCAGTGGAGTTGGCAAATGTTCACTGCGAAGGATGTGAAGCTACCGTCCGTCAGATCGTCTCCAAGTTCTATTCGTTGGTGGATTTTTCCGACGTGCCAGCCCGGTCTTTGAAACCCGGAGAAGCGTTTTACAAGCTATCGCTGAACCGCATAGAGGTATATTTTGACGGAGAGAAGGAGTTGGCAGACCATATTGTGAAAAAGATGCTTAGAAAGCTCCGTCTGGCAGGATTTGATGTTCTTTCCTGGGAAGTTTCTGTAAACGGGCAACTAGAACTTGAAACCACCGACCATGTCTCCAAAGACTTGACAGATTTCTTTTCAGGGATTTCCGAAGCGTATAAGAAGTATAGAGACTCCAAAAGAGCACAGGAGCACATGAAGCATTGCAGCAAATGTAAAGATGAAATGGTTGTGGAAGAAAAAACCGAACTAGACCTGGTTCAAACAGTCATAAACAAAGACGACAAAGAATACAGAGCTGTTTTCTACGTAGGAGGCATGACTTGTGCTTCCTGTGTTCAGGCAGTATCCGAAGCTATGAAAACTGTCTACGATAACATGAAGCTTGCTCACAAAGAAGACGAGCCCAGTTTTTCAGTAAACCTTATTCAACACTCGGCAGTAGCAATAGTTCCCCATAAGCAGGCTATCAACAGAGTAATGGAAGCAATACAAGATTCAGGGTTTGAGTGTCGTGTTTTAGAAGTTTTACCGGTTCAAAGATCCATCAATGCCAAAATATCCGCAGCTATTGGTGGTATCACCTGTTCAGCTTGTGTCAACTCCATAACTTCTGCTGTTGATAATCTTGAGTTTGTGCTTGATTGCAACATTAGCTCCGTTACAAAAACTGGGGTTTTTGTTATGGAAAATAGTGACAAGAATATGCTGTTGCTACAAACTACAGTTGAAGACTGTGGATTTGATTTTGAAGTGCTTGAGGTTTCCAAAATCAACTATGCACTGGGGAAGAAGCAGAGTAGGTCAATCAGCTTATCTGTTGAAGGGATGTTCTGTAATCACTGTCCCGAAGTAATCAACGACTACCTTTCACAATTCGGTGAGGCTGTAGTAGTTGAGGATCCATTGACCTTGGACCATCCGTTCTTAAAGTTTACCTATCTTCCAGACATAAAGAAGCTGGTAACGCTTCGGAGAATACTTGATGATTTGAACCACTTGAAAGCTACTTCTGAAGGTTTTACTATTGGCGGCGAAGGCTCTTTCAAATGTGACTTGGTTATTCCTGTCACTATGGATGAACACTTGAGAAAATTGGCACACAAAGAAGTGTGGAACATAGCTACAAGACTTATTCTTACTATTGTTTTCGCTATTCCTACCTTTGTTTTTGGCGTTGTAGGAATGCTGTTGCTACCAAAAGCAAATGGGTTCAGGGTTTGGGTTGACGAACCATTATGGACTGGAAATGTTTCCAGGAATACTTGGGTGTTATTGATACTAAGCTCACCTGTTTATTTCTTTGCAGCAGATGTTTTCCACAGAAAGGCATTTTTGGAAGTAAAGTCGTTGTGGATCCACAAGAATTCGTTCAAGAAAAGACTATTCAAATTTGGTTCTATGAATTTGTTGATGTGTCTAGGAACTTCTGTTGCATACTGGGCAAGCGTGGTTTTGTTGATTTTGAGTTCCCAACAGAAGCCAATGACTCATATGGGGTTTCATACCACTTACTTTGACTCAGTGGTATTTTTAACGTTCTTTCTTTTGATAGGAAGACTTTTGGAAACCATTTCCAAGAGCAAAACTGGAAGTGCTATAGCAGGCCTAAATGATTTGAAGGTAAGCCATGCTGTTTTAGTAGAAGAAGAAAGTAACGAGTATATTAATGATAAAACGGTTGACGTGAAATATTTAGAAGTAGGTGACTTCATAAGAATATCTCCAGGTGATTCCCCGCCGGTTGATTGTGTTGTAATACAAAACGAAGCAGAATTTGATGAGAGTGCTTTAACAGGAGAATCTAAACCTGTGAAGCATTCTCCAGGGCATCAGCTCTTTTCGGGAACTGTGAATGTGTCTAACCAGGCAGTTATTGCAAAGATCTTATCGCTCGAAAGCGACTCATTAATAGACCAGATCTTAAATACTGTTAGAGAAGGGCAGCTTCGTAAAGCCCCCATCGAAAGATTAGCAGATGCGTTGACAGGATACTTTGTTCCGGTAATAGTCTTGATAGCAATTTTGGTTTTTATTATTTGGGTCAGTTTAAGTTATTCCAATTCATTACCTGCTAGCTACTTAGATATTGATATAGGTGGGTGGACAATGTGGTCTTTAGAGTTTTCAATAGCCGTATTTGTGATTGCATGTCCCTGTGGGATTGGCTTAGCAGCTCCTACTGCGTTGTTTGTGGGATCAGGTCTAGCAGCCAAATATGGGATTTTGGTCAAAGGTGGAGGCGCTGCCTTTCAGGATGGTGCAAATACCAAGGTGGTTTGCTTTGATAAAACCGGTACTTTGACGTATGGTGACCTTAGGGTTAGCGATTACGTTGTTGTTGACCATAAGGAAGTAGGTTTCCAGCTTGCCAGAGACTTGGAGTTGAGTTCCAAACATCCATTAGGAGAGGCCGTGAAGAAGTTTGTTAGTGAAAGTGGTGTTGACATGGCAAACAACAAGGTTCCTAGGGTGGAAACTATACCAGGAAAAGGACTCAGGGGTAAAATCGTTCACGAAGAGTCGCCAGGTTCAATCTGGGAAGATTCTGAAGCTATTTTAGGAAACGAAGCGTTATTTCACGACTATGATGTGGAAATAAGTGAAAAGCAATCGAATGCATTGAAGCAGTGGAAACAAGAGCAAAAGTCTGTGATTTTGGTTGCAATGAAAAGTAAATGGTTTGCCGACAAGAAGTTCCATTTACTTTTGATGTTGGGTTGTAGAGACCAACTCAGAGTGGAATCTAAAACTGTGATTGAGCATTTACACAAATTGAACATTGAATGTTGGATGATAACTGGTGATAATGGCATCACTGCAAAGGCCATAGCTGCTGAAGTTGGTATACCTCAAGACCATGTTGCGGCACAAGTGTTGCCAACCGATAAACAAGCCAAAGTCAAAGCTATCAAGGCCATGAGTCCTAAGAACATTGTAGCCATGGTAGGTGATGGGATTAACGATGCACCTGCTCTAGCTAGTGCTGATATTGGAATAGCGTTGTCTTCTGGAACTGATTTGGCAGTTACATCATCAGACTTTATTTTGTTGAATAAAGTTCATCCGTTGAGTTCGATGTTGACGTTGTTTGATTTGGCTAAAACAGTTTTCACAAGAGTCAAGTTCAATTTTGCATGGGCTTTAGTTTATAATATGGTAGGAATCCCAATAGCAGCAGGAGTGATATATCCATACCATAATTCCAGACTAGGACCTGTTTGGGCGAGTGCTGCGATGGCAGCGTCTTCTGTTAGTGTTGTTTTGAGTAGTTTAGCATTGAACTTGTACAGGCCAAAGGTTCAAATGGAGGAATTACACGCCAGTTATTACGAACCCGTCAAGGAGTTGGTTTTATGAGTTGTGTATATTGTGAAATTCACAATTTTAGTGATTATTCAGTTTGTATAAATAGACAAGATAATAGAGCCATGAGTTTAATAGACAAGATGAGCCATGAGTTTAATACAGCCATGAGTTTAATAGACAAGATGATAGTAGAGCCATAAGCTTAAACATGTTTGAAATATGTACATGGATTGAAAGTGATTTAGTTTTCATGAATTCAACATGGTTTAAACTTCGTGTAATCAGAATATCCCGTTATCAAACTTAACTACCATGACTGTAATATTGTCAGTGGTGGAGTTATCCATCGCTATCTGACACAACTTCTTAGCTGCCACCTCAGGATCACTACTAGTGTCAAAACTTTCCTTCACAACCTCACACGCTTTTATATCAGAAATCACATCCCACACCCCATCACAAGCTATAATCATAAACTCATCATCTGCACACACTTGTGTGGCAGTCGTAAAAGGGTTTCCCACCACCAATTCTTTCATGTAAGAGTCGCCCAAAGACCGTGTGACGGCTAATATTCCATTGACTCGGTTTTTCATCACCAACCCCCCGCTGTCTCTTATACGGTTCATTTCGTTCAAGTCACTGGCCTTGTGGTCATAACTTAACCGGAACGCCTCGCCGTTTCGGTATAGAATTATCCTCAGGTCTCCCACATTCGCAGTATAAAGCATTCTTTTATCATTACCGTTTTTGACCTGCGGCTCCCACACCAAAACCACCACTGCCGCAGTACACCCCGAGTTGCCGCTACCCTCTTTACTGATCATTTCGTCAGCCTTGGTGAAACTGTCACACAAGCTCTGTTTGATATCCCAGGCTTCAGGCTCGCCTGCAAGTATCTCCTGCTCTAGCAAGTTGTGTAGATTGTTCCCGCAGTAGCGGGCAGCTTGTTTTCCAGCATGGCCATCGAAAATAGCAAAGTATCCCCAGTCTAGCCGCTCAGCAAAATTGGCCACATACGTGTGCACGTCTTCCATTTTCGACCGGTACGTGGTGTTTTTGTTTTCTGCAACTCCAACCTGGAACGACAACCCCTGGAACGGGTTATCTGACGATACCAGGAGGTTGGAGGTGGATGTGTTCGCTTCAAACATGTTGATTTGTGCGACTTCCATTTTTCGCACCAAGATAAGATAAGATTGGAAGTGGACATGAGAAGAAAACTGAGTAGCTTCCGGCCTAGCATGTACTATGAGGCCAGGCAGATGCTGAGCCGAACTGCGGTTGAAATGCTTCCAATTGTGATGTTGGTGAAGATTTTCTCGTATCTTTCCACCAGAGACTTTTTGAGCTTGGCGGTTACCAGTAGGCTCTTTTATTTGCCGGCTATCGTGCAATTATATTCATGCATCGTGGTTGGAAACGATTCGAACGTGCTCAGGTTCATTTCCGGAATCACGGGTCAAAATGGAGTCAGCTTCGGCACCTTGGTGGATTTTAGCAATCTTGAAAAGTTGGTTAGGGTGTTGGAAAAAAGTGCCAAAATAAGACTGTACGTCAAGACTATTGTTGTTCTTGACGATAAAATCGACTTTGATGACGAACAAAACTTGAATACCCTCAAAAGATTGGTCAAGAATCTTAATTTGCTGCAGTTTATAAATCCGAGTTTGTCACTAGGTTCGCTCGACCATCTCAACTTAAGCACGGTCACGGCCCTTACTATCACCATAAAACAGGACTACAACCACCTCAGCCCGAAGTTGAGTCTAGAAAGGCTTCCACATTTGCGTAAGCTCAAAGGGTTTTACCAGAACAAGGAAATCAACAAGATCATATTCAAGACCCTAGCAAGTGAATTGGTCAAAACTCGGTTGTTGTGGCTGTTGAAGGAACTAGAATTGGAGGAGTTGGTTGTGAAGGACTTGAGGTTGATGAACGAGAACAACAACAATATTAAGTTGGCTATTTGGGTGGAGCTATTATTTGCATTGAAGAGTGAGGTTGACAAGTGTGCACGAGGTGAAACCAGTCTTGAAAAACTCACTATTGATGGGTTCATTAACAACAATGGTATGGCTTTGAGTAGGTTACTCATCGATATATTTGGTTTGACAAACTTGGTGACATTGAACTACAAAGTCAAGGAGTTCAGTCATCTCAACGACGTTCACTATGAGAACAATAACAACATGCTTCTAAACTTGGTACTTTCTGGAAACTTGACCAGGCTTGAATCGTTGAAGATTGATCCCACGTTCAACTGTTTCAGCTGCCAAAAAACTATGCAGATTGAGGTCTTAAAGAGGTTAAGCTTGTCACGATTGGATATAAAGTTTGAGTTCCTAATGTTTGAAAACGTCAAGGAGTTGATAGCAGTGATCAATAAGTATCAGAAGGAGCTAAAACAACTAAGGTTGTATGATAAATCCAACGAGTTCTACAACGAAACCAACTTCAAGAGGGTTTTGAATGCCAACGACGAGTTTGTGGCGTTTGAAAGGAACAACTTCAACTTACAGTTGTTGCAAAACACCATGCCGCTGGAGCTAGATTTAGACTTTGAATGGGTTTCCATGAACGTCAATAATGAATTCTATAAAGCCAATGTGGAAAACATTTCCAAGTACTTGGAGGAGTACTTTGTGCACATAGGATTGGATTTGAAGGGGTTTAAGCAGATGAAACGTTTGGACATCAATAATATCAGCATTGTGAACAGAGACGGGTATTGTGTGGAGAATATGGAGTATACGAAGATGAGGCTTTGAGCAGACTAGGTGAGGTTTAAAGTTTGGTTTGTTTGGGATTTTTGTCAGTTGGCAAAACTGTAGACTTATTTTTGGATATACAAGTCAGCGGAAGAGGTTATCTTCGATTCTTGTCTTCAATTCTTGTCTTCAATTCAGGTTCTTCAATTCAGGTTCTTCAATTCAGGTTCTTCTTCAATTCAGGTTCTTCTTCAATTCTTGTCTTCAATTCAGGTTCTGTTTGTCTTCTTCAATTCTCTTGTCTTCAATTCTCTTGTCTTCAATTCAGGTTCTTCTTCAATTCTTGTCTTCAATTCTCTTGTCTTCAATTCAGGTTCTTAATTCACGTTCTTAATTCATTTTTTATCTTCCTTAACTCATATTTATTGTAATCACAACATTTTCACCTTCTTACAACCATTTCCATACATAATAAAATCCCTTACATAATAAACTTACACAATAAACTTACACAATAAAATCCCTTCTCACTACGTTTATGCCTTCCCACACCTCTCTTCCAGTCATGTCCTCATCTTTGTCATGCCTTCCACCTCATCTTCCATGCCTTCAGAACCAAAACAACCTCCACAGAAACAAAAAAGAAACAATTCGATAGCATGTCGCGCGACATCAAAAAGAAAACCCGATTTCTCGTTTTCTGAACATCAAGGAAACATTAGTAACACATATCTTCAGCAACGCCCCCACAGTTGTATACCCACAAGATGAGTTCCAAATCCGCAGCCGCCATTTTACAACGACAATTCAAAGACTTGACCGACCCCAAAAAAGGCATCCCTTCGTTCCACATCGAGTTGGATGACGATAACATCTTTTTGTGGAACATCGGTATCATGGTGTTGAACAAAGACTCGATGTACCACGGAGGCTATTTCAAAGGACAAATGAGATTCCCCAGCGACTTTCCTTTCAGTCCGCCCACCTACAGATTCACCCCAGCCATTTACCATCCCAACGTCTACAAGGATGGCAGATTGTGTATTTCCATCTTGCACCAGGGCGGTGATCCCACCTCCGATGAGCCAGAGAATGAAACCTGGACCCCGGCACAGACCGCCGAAACTGTGTTGATATCGATCATTTCCTTGTTGGAGGACCCCAACGTGTCGTCTCCTGCAAATATCGATGCCAGTGTAGAGTTGAGAAAGAACCCCGACGCTTATAAGAAGAAGGTGATGCAAGAAGTAGAGAGATCCAAAAACGACATTCCAGAAGACTTCATAATGCCCGAGCTGGAGTTGTATGCATATGGGAACAGCAATAAGGACTCCCACCACGACCAGGACCAAGTTGACGAGGACTTTTGGTACGACAGCGAAGAGGAGAGTTTTGACGAGGAAAGTTTAATGGATGATATTGATGATAATAACGACGAAGATGACGAGGAAGAAGACGAAGGTGATGTGGACATGATGGCTAAGTAGTGGCCCAGGTTTTTGTTGCACTTTTCACGTCCCGTAGTTGTAGTTTAGATGTTCCCGTTATTGGTTTGCGGTTAGCATTAGCATATATATTAATTGGTGTTTGTTCTTAGGAATCTAAGTATTATTTTAGTTTTTGGTATTTGTAGGTGTTGAGTTTGTTGATGTTTGAGTCCAGCGGTTTATTTTTTTTTGGGGTGCTCCAAAATGGCTGCAAATGTTACTAATGCACTCCCCAGATCAGTATCTACCTACTGGATAGGTTTTGCCGGGCAAAAGTGCCAAAAAGACCATTTTCTGTAGGGGTATTTTCACCGACCCTAAGCAGGTATGAAAATTACGCCTGCCGAGTAAACCCCAGTCTAACATTTACAGTCGATTTTATGTTTAACAATATATTAAGCCATACATGGTACTACCCCAAATACCCTTCGAAACCCTTCGCCAACACCGCTGCCAAATTATCCAACTTACATTTGGCTACACTGTGTGGCATTTCTCGGCCATACATCACGGCCACGTAGAACTCGTCTAACTGTTCTCCCATCTCTACCCTTTGTATGGCCACGCTTATTTGTTTATCTATTTCTACCAATCCCCAATTACTTCCATCTGGAATATTCTTGAACGAATTGTATGCAACCAACAGATACACTTTTATGTCGTCGACGTTTATCTTGTCATTTTTGAGTTCCTCTGCATCGTACACCGTAGATAAGGCTACTCCGTTTTTGGACAACAACGAAACCGCCACTGGAGAAACCAACGGCGACGTTTCTCCGCTGGTGTTCACTGGAACTGCCTGCAATCCCTGTGTCAACACTTTTGCGATATTTTTCAGCTGTAACATTACTTCTTCGTGGTTGTTATCTCAACTCTCACAAAATTTCCTCGCCAAATTTCCTCGCCAAATTTCCTCAAATTCTCATCACCAAATTTCTCAAAACTTCCTCACAAAATTTAAAACGCGAAATAAAAATACCCGCCATGGATCCCAGAAAAAGACCTGCAAGACTACCATTGAAGGAGACCAGCGGTAACATCCCGTCTCCCAACAAGCGTCAGAAGTTGGGAAATGAGCCGGCGCAAGCTTTGGAACTAATCAAAAAGCCGCTTTTGAAGGCAGACAAAGCAAAGCAGAACCGATTGGTGGGTGAAGAATTACACCAATGGCGTAAGTCGTGGCGCAAAATCATGAAGGAAAGCGTGGTGTACTTCGATACCCAAGGCTACGAGCAGTCCAACAAGGTTCACCAGCAAGAACAGAAAAGAGCAATCCAAGCACTTCGGTATGTGGGCACAGAAATCACGCCTTTCTACAGCAAAACCGTATCCATCATCATAAGCAGAAGACCATACAATCCCACCACCACATACAGCTCCAATGATATCTTCTACGACGCGTCTCAGTTGAAAACTAAAGTGTGGAACTACGAAAAAGTGTTTCGTTTCTTCAAGAACTTGGGCATCTCAGATTTAAACAACTTGAAGCCAGGTGCAAACCACGATGGCGACTTGTACAACTTATTGCGTGAAGAAAAGATATTTGGCTCCACAGATAAAGACCCTAACGCTAAAAGAGAAGACTTGCATTATTTCGATAAAAACTACTTGTATGTGTATGATTTATCCCAGAACGTCAGACCGATAGCAGTAAGAGAATGGTATGACGGAAACTTTCCTATTTTGCATTTAACCTTGGATGGAAAGTGTCCTTTTATTATGGATACAGAGAATAGCGATAGAAAAAAAATTAGGAGAGTCAAGAAGTTTGACGACACTGAAAACTACAGAAAGTTGTTAAAAAAATGTGCATATGACTTGATCAACACCATCCGAAACAAAAGAAGCTCAAACATCTTTTTCAGCGGCACTTCTAGCAGTTTTTTGAGTGAAGATTTGGATGAAAACACCATCAGCCAAACTAATTCCAACTGCCAATCAGACAAGACTCCTACCGATCAAAAGCTTACAGATAAGATAGAGGAGCTTGATGACGCTCCTGGTGGCGATTCTAACAAAGAAATCGAGTATTACGAAAACTTCAAACATCCCAAACCAAACCTCGTGAGAAACTCTTCTTGCTTACCCACCAATAACTCCAATTCCAGATTCTATGATGTAGCAGCTTCGGGATATAACGGAACATCGACAGCAGTGTCTATGATAGACTCTGGGAGTGCCCCCAACTTTGGTGGCAACGGCTTGGGCCCTACAGTGTCTCAGGTTCCTTCCAAGAACATAAACAACTTGAAAAGAAGAATCTTCATGAAGAAACAGAATCAAAAGGTGGAAAAAGAGAAAGAAAAAGACAAAGAAAACAGGGAGTTGAAGCCGGGATACTGTGAGAACTGTAGAGTCAAATATGATCACTTTGACGACCACATTGCATCCAACAGGCATAGAAAGTTTGCAGTTGACGATGGTAACTTTAAAGACATCGACCGGTTGATTGCTACGTTGAACGACAGCAAATCATTTGGGTTTATCACCTCTGACGGTGATTTCAGCTACACACAATAGCATATTCAAGTCTTTTGGCTTTGAAATAATACATATTAATAATGATATAGAAGTTGACTACGTGCTGCTACGACTGCTATGAATTAGTTCTATCTTTACTCTTCAACTGTACTACACGCTTTGTTCCTACTCTACCAAATAAAACATAGTCGCAGAAAATTTTTCAGTATGCTTAATTTATTCAGACTGACTCTGGTAAGGGTTTCTTCACGAGCTCCAGTCAGATACTACTCTGATATATTCGGCGACTTACCGAAGGTCAAACCGAACCGTTTTGCCGAAAAGTTTGCCAACAAGAACGAGAAACCGAAAGGCGAACGTAGATTTAAAGACGATAGAAACGAGGGACAGAGATTTAAATCTGGGTTTAGCCATAGAAACCATGAAAGAAGTGATGGAAACAGCAGAAATCAGAACCTGAATGAGAAAGGGTTCGGAAAGCTGAATGACAGATTCAATGGACAAAAAGTAAGCGAAAGAAGTTTCAATAACGACAGAAACGGCAACCTCAGAGATGCACCTCCTCCAGTGCAAGAAAGTCCTGAAAAGTCATTGTACGACAAAAGAAAGGAATCCGAAGCCAGAGAGAGAGAGCTTGATAGAGCAAGAAAAGCTGCCAAAAAGAAGCAGGAAAGAAAGAAAACGGCACTGACCAAACATAAGTCAAAAGCAGTACAACAGAAAATCAGAATATCTGTTCCTACGTTTGTCAGTGTTGCCAACCTATCTTCCATCCTCAATATACCTTTGAACAGGTTTTTAAAGAACTTAGAAAGTATGGGATTCGAAAACATGAGACACAACTACATTTTGGATAAAGAGAACGTTGGTTTGATTGCAGAAGAATTTGGGTTTGAAATCTCCATGAATGATGATACAGGCTTGGATTTGTTCCCGTCGCCAGAGCCTGAAGCAGATGCGCCAAACTTGAAAACCAGAGCTCCTATAGTCACTATAATGGGACATGTTGACCATGGAAAAACCACTATTTTGGACTACTTGCGGAAGTCTTCGATTGTTGACAAAGAGTTTGGAGGAATCACCCAACACATTGGTGCCTTTTCAGTGGTGACACCAATTTCCAAGAAGAAAATTACCTTCTTAGACACTCCGGGACACGCTGCATTCTTGAAGATGAGAGAAAGAGGTGCAAATGTCACGGATATTGTCATTTTGGTTGTAGCAGCAGATGATTCTGTGATGCCCCAAACCATTGAAGCTATTAAGCACTCTAAAAAAGCCGGTGTTCCCATCATAGTGGCTATAAACAAGTGTGACAAGCCTGGAATCAAGGTGGAAAAGGTGTTAGGAGACTTGGCCAGGTACGAAATTGACATTGAAGACTATGGAGGAGACACTCAGACTGTACAAGTGAGTGGTAAAACTGGTCTCAACATGGATAAGTTGGAAGAAGCAGTTATTACTTTGAGTGAAATGAACGATTTCAAAGCAGAAACTACTGGGATTCCAAGTGAAGGATGGGTTATTGAATCAGAAGTGGTTAAGGGTATGGGGCCCGTAGCCACTATTTTAGTCACCAGAGGATCCATCAAAGTGGGTGACTTCCTCGTGGCAGGGAAAACGTACTGCAAAGTAAGAGGAATGAAGGACGAGCAAGGAAAAGCAATCAAAATTGCAGGGCCATCGACTCCAGCTCAGATATGGGGTTGGAAGGACTTGCCTTCGTCTGGAGACCAACTTTTACAAGCCAAAACTGAACAGGAAGCCAAAAAAGTAATTCAGAATAGAATCACCAGAGACAAAGAATTGTTGGCGTTCAAAGACATCGAGTCGATTAACCAGAAAAGACAGAAGGAAATCGAGGATTTAGCCAAACAGGAAAAGATCAATGAATTGAAACAGCAAGGATTCAGCGACGAAGACTTGAAGGAGGAATTCGAACAACAAACCACGGCTAAAACCGTGAATTATATAGTGAAGTCTGATGTGTTTGGGTCGGCAGAAGCAATCAGAGAGAGCATTGAAGGGTTGGGAAACGAAGAAGTGAAGGCAGTTGTTATCTCGCATGAAGCCGGAGCACCTACAGATTCAGATGTCGACATGGCGTCGACGCTTAATGCTAAGATTCTTTGTTTCAATGTGAAGATTCCCAAACCAACGGCTACAAAGGCCAATACCAGCAATGTGACCATCAAAGAACACAATATTATTTATAGACTTATCGAGGAAGTGACGGAGGACTTGAGTTCTCAGTTGGAACCAATTGTGGAGACTAAGATTTTGTCGGAATGTAAAATCCAGGGTCTTTTTACAATTACGGTGACCAGCAATGGTAACAAGCGTAAAGTGAAGATTGCAGGTTGCAAGGTAACTTCTGGAACGTTGTATAGAAACTCACGAGTTAGAGTGACGAGAAAGAAGGAAGTGATATACGAGGGAACATTGTCTACTATGAAGCACAATAAGGATGATGTCAAGGAAGTTAAGAATGGTATTGAGTGTGGATTATCGTTTGATAACTGGGATAAGTTTGAAGAGGGAGACGTTGTGCAGGCGTATGACATGGTGGAGCACAAGAGGTATTTGTAATGGTAGACCAGGTATTTGTAAATAGTAAATAGACCAGGTATTTGGACCTCAGGCACAGAGTAGATTTGAATGTGGATTTTGGTATTGTAGATGTGGAATATATGGTAGTTTTTGGTAGTTTTGGTAGTTTTTGGTAGTTGGTGTGGTATATATGGTATATATGGTATATATGGTATATATGGCATTTATGGCATATATGTATCCAATAGTTATCTCTGATTCATAATAATCTTTACTTATTCTGATATTCTCATACTTAATCTAAAATATTCTAATCACTAATACTTTTTATACTTAATCTCAACCATGTCTACTTTATGTCATTCATTTACTCTATCTCATTCACGAATACTCTTTTTTATACTTCCCAGGCTCGATGTTACATTTCATCTTTACTTCTCTCATCTCTCATACTAAACTCATCTCTCATACATAAACTCATCTCATCTCTCTCATACATAAGCTCATCACATCTCATCGCAAATCTCATACATAAACTCATCTCATCTCAACTCATCTCAACTCATCTCATAAATATTATAAATATAACATTACATATTTAATAGAAAATTACCTACAAATCTAAATCCTTACCATGAATTCTTTTAAACTTAAAACACAGGCCTCAAATCTCATACTTAATCTCATCTCCCAAACTCATAAATAATTCTCGCGAAAACCATGTCTGACTACTCATCCGATGACGAATCGCTTCTAGATTCCAACACCGTGCAACTAGGATTTGTTGATTGCCCTATCGCAGAAGAAGACGAAGCTGCTACTGTTGAGGATACTTTTTTGGGCGGCGAACCGGTGTGGCTTCATGAAAAGTCATTGCCTGATGAGAAATTAGTAACTTGCGATAACTGTGGAAACAAGTTGGCTTTATATTTACAGGCATTCTCTCCTTTTCAAGATGAGTTGTATGACAGAGTTATATATATATTTGCATGCAAAAACACTAGTGGTTGCTCGTTTAAGAAAGGTACCATCAAAGCTATCAGAGGTATCTGTAAGGATGCAGCCAAAATAGCACAGTTGAAAAAGGACCAGCAACATGAAATCCAGAAACAAATGGAAGTACAATTGAAGTTGGAAGAAAAGGCCAAGTTGAGACACGAATTGACCAAAGACTTGTTTGGGGGACAAAAGAGTGATAATCCTTTTGGAGCTTCCAATCCTTTTGGAGCTTCCAGCCCTTTTGGAGCTTCCAGCCCTTTTAGTTCAAACTCTGCAAATAATTCTGCCAATTCTGCCAATTCTGCCAATTCTGCCAAAAACTCTTCAAAACCTGAAGAAAAGGTAGTATCAAAGACCTACGCTTCGGCAGCAGACGAGAACACACAACCAACAATCAAAGAAAAGCCAAGCTACACGCTTCCTGCGTATCCTGGATTCTTTGTGTTTGTAGAAAAGGAAAAGCTCAAAAGAGTCACCTTGGATGCTGAACTTGAGAAATACAAGCACTTGATAGACACAAATTCTGTGGAAGAAGAGGAACCAAAAGCGTCACCAAGTATCCTCAATCCACAGGCTGCACAGATCTCTAATCTGTTGCAAGACAAGTATTTCGAAACCTTTTCTAATACAGTACAACACAACCCGACGCAAGTGTTGAGATTTGACTTAGGAGGTAAGCCTTTGTTGTACAATGGAAAAGACGAAATCGCCCGGATGTTCAGCTCAGACCCCTATGTTATTCCAAAACCTAGTGTTAACCCGTCGTCTTCAAGACAATTTGAATTACAATTGATGCCTAAGGCTATTCTAGACCTCGAAGATGACGCCAAAGTAGATGGGATGTCTTGGGGAACTATTATTGTATGCACAGATGAGGAGGATTATATTCCTAGTGAGTATTACGATGAGAATAGTGTTGGTTATATTGAGGAGTACTGTGGAGTGCAATGGGAGAGTACGTGAATGTTCCTGAGAGTGTTCCAAGTGTTCCTGAAGTGCTGCAAGTGTTCCTGAGAGTGTCTGAAAGTATGTAGTTCGGATAATTACAACTATTCTAGCTTGTTTTTTCACTCTATTCTGTTGGTATCAGTTTTCAAGTTTTCCTTACATCTGGCATTCTATTGCAGAGTCTTTAAACTTCTAAGATCACATATTTCAGTACTTTTTAAACGTATTTTTAGTGCTTAAACATATTTCAGTACTTAAATATTTCAGTAATTTTTAAACATATTTCAGTACTTTTAAAACGTATTTCAGTACTTTTTAAACATATTTCAGTACTTTTAAAACGTATTTCAGTACTTTTTAAACATATTTCAGTACTTTTAAAACGTATTTCAGTACTTTTTAAACATATTTCAGTACTTTTAAAACGTATTTCAGTACTTTTTAAACATATTTCAGTACTTTTAAAACGTATTTGAGTAATTAAATATTTCAGTACTTTTTAAACATATTTCAGTTCTTTTTAAACGTATTTTTCAGTACTAAAACATATTTTAGTTCTTTTTAAACGTCTTTTTAGTACTTTTTAAACGTATTTTTCAGTACTTAAATATTTCAGTTCTTTTTAAACATATTTCAGTACTTAAATATTTCAGTTCTTTTTAAACGTATTTCAGTACTTTTTAAACGTATTTCAGTACCCGTTACAGTACTTCTACACGTACACACGCACACACGCACACACGTACACGCACACACTATTTCAACAATTCACAGCCGCAACATGAAACAAATCTGAAACACCAACTCCAAAACTCTACCAAAACTGCCAAAACTCCCAAAACTCCCAGAATCCTGCCAGCTCCTGCCAATACTTCTCAAGTTCCACCGCATAGCCTAGTACACAGCCCAGACCACCAAATCTACCAATTAATTCATCACAAACCTCCATTACATCATAACTCCTGCTTACGTAATTGTGTGCAGTACGTTGCTAACATTCACATCATCAGTTTCGATTCTCATTTGTGACGTTTAAAACCACCAAATCCCATCTTTTCCGAAGATTAAACTTGCTAGGATCGTCGTGTACATATCGGATAAGCTGTCGGTTACCTACCTAAGTTCTAGCTATTTAAGTTCTGGCTATTTAAGTTCTAGCTATTTAACGTTCTGGCTATTTAAACCAGCTGTCTCAACCGCTGCAAAATGAATATTCCAGAAGAAAACAGTTCTGACGACGAGTTCAATACCTTCAAATCAAACATTCATCTCCCAAACCTCCAACAGTACCAGAAAAAACCCGGCAAAAATATCATAAAAACCGGAAAGAAGCTTACATCCAAAGCATTCCAACAACAGAACAAAAAACCGGTAAAAAACTCCCCCAGGCATTCCTTTGTGTCGGCAGAGTCGTCTAAGAATGATCCTTCGAGCTCTAGTGACGAAGATTTACAACAAGGTTCCAGTAAAGGAACCCTTCCTATGTTCCAGTTCAACCAACCGGGTCTCAAATCACAAGAGCTGGAATCCAGTGACGACGACTTAATGTGTGACGACTTAATGTGTGACCACGAAGACATGTACGGTAACCACGAACTTCCGGAGCATTTGGATGTGTCTGACTCAGATGACGACGAGACCAGAAGATCTGTGAATGCTCCTGTGCCTTTGCATCCGACCCAGTCCAGAGACTCACTTCGTGGTTCCAGAGACTCACATGTTCGTGGTTCCAGAGACTCACTCCAAGCATCCAGAGACTCGCTTCAAGCTTCCAGAGACTCCCACAACACTAGTGGAATGCAGAAATCGGGGTCCAGAGAATCGGGGTCCAGAGAATCTCATGACTCCCACAGATCATTAAGAGAACAACTCTTCGGCAAACATAGGTCCACGTCACACCAGGACCAAGAAACTGACGTTACAGAATTGGCACGAAGGAACTCCACCGCCACGTCAACTTCGGCAAGAGCTAGAAGTGGTAGCATTTTCAGAGACATCCTCAGAAAAGTAGCATTACAGGACCAGGCATATCCTGAACATCCTTCCAATTCAGATACTCTCATTGGAAGTATCATGCATACCGATGACAACATCGGCTTGAGCGGCGGCGGGCTTGCCCCAGGTGCCACCCGAGCCTCCAGAGAAAAAACTATAGACGAAGAGGAAGAAATAGGCTATGAAGAGTCGTTTGCTGATCGGAATTCCATCGAACTTCAGAGAATCGATTTTGCCAACTTGAATAACGAAGCCAGAAACTTGATCAATGTCCATGTTCCAGAACGCTACCGACAGCCCACGTTTGAGGAACAGGATTCAGGCAACTCCAGCGAAACATTCAAAGAAGACATCCAGTCCAGAAAGAGCACAGAAACAAACAAAGAAAAACACCCAGATCTCTATGCTCCAAATCCAGATTTGTTTCTTCGTAGCGACATCACCTACAACGACAACGGTGAGTTTATGATGCTAGACGACAGTTCGGAAACCAATGTTGCACCTCCAACCAAGGTCCAGGCTGGGGTTTTATCGTCATTGTTGAAGCTTTATCAGAACCCAGATGATTCTAAATCAACCTCCAGCTTATCGTATGGAGACCATTCCAAGTTACATCCTGACGAGTTGGAAGAACACAGAACCAGTTCTTCCTTGAATTTCATTAAAGGTGGTATCAAACAGGGAACCAAAATGGTCAAAGGAATGCAATTCAAAAACAAGAAGCACGATTCAAGAACACCTACCGAAGACTTGCACGATTCCGATATTGACACTCCCATGGGACCAGACGAAACAGGAATGCCGTCTTTCCAGAACGCCAAACCAAAGAACCCTAAAAAAGCTATACTTAACTCCAGCAACATTCCGTCCCAAATGCATAAGAAAATCAGAAAGGCCAGAAGAAAAGCCGAGGAGCAGCTTCGAATCACGGTTCACATTGCAGATGTGCTTCAAAGACAGAAGTTTATCATGTTGATGTGTAAGGCGTTGATGTTATTTGGTGCTCCCACCCACAGATTGGAAGAATATATGGTTATGACTTCGAGAGTGTTGGAAATCGACGGCCAGTACATTTACTTGCCAGGTTGTATGATTATTGCATTTGGTGATGCAGCCACAAGAACATCTGAAGTTCACTTGGTCAAATGCTCCCAGGGTCTTAACTTGTCCAAGTTGTCTGATACCCACAAGGTGTATAAATCGGTGATTCATGATTTGATGGGTGCAGAGGAAGCATCTGTGAAGCTAACAAAGATCTTGAAGCTGAAAAACTTGTATAATCCATGGCTCTGTGTGTTTATTTATGGAGTTGGGTCTGCTATGGTTTGTCCGTTTGCATTCGGAGGAGGCTGGGTCGACCTTCCAATAACGTTCGGCGTGGGCCTCTGTGTTGGATATCTTCAGTTTTTTGTTTCGTCGGTTTCAAACTTATATTCTTCAGTTTTTGAAGTCAGTTCGTCGATTGTGGTTTCTTTTATCGCAAGAGCAATAGGGTCTATAAGAGGAGGCAAGATTTTCTGTTTCTCTGCCATTGTCCAGGGCTCCTTAGCCTTGATTTTGCCAGGATACATTATTTTGTGTGGTTCATTGGAATTGCAGTCTCGTAACTTGGTGGCTGGTTCGGTGAGAATGTTCTATGCCATCATCTACTCGTTGTTTTTGGGATTTGGTATCACGTTGGGGGCTGCGCTTTACGGGTGGGTTGATAAGAACAGTGTTTCCGATGTTCAGTGTCTACCAGGCCATGGGCTTGATGCTCGATACAGAATTCTATTTGTGCCGGCCTTCACTGTGTGCTTGGCCCTTATTAACCAAGCAGAACTCAAGCAGCTTCCTATCATGGTTGTTATCTCAGGAGTCGGGTACCTAGGAACATACTTTGCTGGGCTTCATTTCAAAACCGTGACTGAGTTCACCGCTTGTATAGGAGCATTCATTGTTGGAGTACTTGGAAACTTGTACAGTAGAATCTGGAAAGGTCTTGCTGTGAGTGCTATGCTTCCGGCCATTTTCGTGCAAGTTCCTTCTGGTATTGCGTCCCAAGGTTCGTTACTTTCTGGAATCAATGCTGCCAATGCTATCACAAGAAATACTACTGACGGAGTAACTGACGCCAGCAGTGGTGGGGCTTTGGGGTTCGGTACTGCAATGGTTGAGGTTGCCATTGGAATTGGGGTGGGGTTGTTTGCAGCCGCATTGGTAGTTTATCCATTTGGAAAGAAGAAGACGGGGTTGTTTTCTTTGTGAATATATTGCATACCTTTCTTCTGACATTTTCTAATTAAGTTGTTTAGATTCTACTTTAATTAAGTTCTTGATTCTACTTTAATTAAGTTCTTTAGATTCTACTTTTATTAAGTTCTTTAGATTCTACTTTAATTAAGTTCTTTAATTCTACTTTAATTAAGTTCTTTAGATTCTACTTTAATTAAGTTCTTTAATTCTACTTTTATTAAGTTCTTTAACTCTACTTTAATTAAGTTCTTTAATTCTACTTTTATTAAGTTCTTTAATTCTACTTTAATTAAGTTCTTTAGATTCTACTTTTATTAAGTACTTTATTAGGTTCTGAAGTACTTTTATCTATTGTATTACCTGTTGAGTTATTCGTGGATGTTATTCTATGTTATTTTATGTTATTTTATGTTATTTTCCCAATCATTTTAGCTATCGTACTGCTTATTACGTACTGCTTATTGAGTGCTTTTACTTATTAAGTGCTTTTACTTATTAAGTACTTTTACTTATTACTTTTACTTCTTACTTTTAATTATTAAGTGCTTTTACTTATTAAGTACTTTTACTTATTACTTTTGCTTATTACTTTTGCCTATACTTTTGCTTATTAAGTACTTTTTACTTATTACGTACTGCTTATTAAGTACTTTTACTTATTAAGTACTTTTACTTATTACTTTTGCTTATTACTTTTGCCTATACTTTTGCTTATTAAGTACTTTTTACTTATTACGTACTGCTTATTAAGTACTTTTACTTATTAAGTACTTTTACTTATTACTTTTGCTTATTACTTTTACTTATTACTTTTAATTATTAAGTACTTTTGCTTATTACTTTTGCTTATTACTTTTAGTTATTAAGTGCTTTTACTTATTAAGTACTTTTGCTTATTAAGTGCTTTTACTTATTAAGTACTTTTACTTATTAAGCACTTTTACTTATTAAGTACTTTTTCTTATTAAGCACTTTTACTTATTACTTTTGCTTCTCAATAGTTATCAAGCCATTTTATTTCTAAACAGACATAAGTCTATTTCAACAATAAAATATTAATGATCAAAATAAATACAAACCAAAACCCTCGGCACCCATGACCTATCTTCCAATTATAACACCACTAATGACCACGGACGTGTTCTTCCAAGCATAAGTCCGGGGAAAATTTATCACTCCACATTTCGGGGTATCGCATAAAATCCGCGTTCATCGCTGAAAACTTCAATGATAAAAACTGGTCTCAGGTCATTTACCAGGTATAACTCATCTTTGGCAGTCCTGGCTGTCACCAAAAATAACATTGCCCTTTCTATTGATGGTGTGGAAGTGAAATTTAACAAGGTCTTTTTGAGAGACGCTTGCAATGGCCCCGAATCGGTTGATCCCCATTCGAGCCAGAAGCTTTTCACCACGGCACAAATAGCCAAAAACCTTGAAATCGCCAGCGATCCTAAAGTTTTACACCAAAATGGCGAGTCTGTGTTACAGGTTGAGTGGATTCAAAACGGTACTAAGCTTGTGTCGGCCTATCCAAAAAGCTTTTTACAGAAATACGCTACTACCAAAGCTCGTAGAGTGGGCAAAAGATTCGAGCACAACAGAAGACTTTGGGATAACTCCATAATAACCAAGGACTTAGCTAGCGTTAATGTTGACTACCATAGATACTTGAACAATGATGCTTCTTTCCATGCAATTGTTAAGCAATTGAACAAATACGGTATTGCCTTTGTCAACGACATTCCTGATCCTTCACCTGTTGTAGGAGAGGTGATGAACGAGGAAAATAGCAGCCAATGGCCGGTTTCCAAGTTGGCTTGTAAGTTTGGATATGTCAAAAACACCTTTTATGGAACTTTGTTTGATGTTAAAACTGTCAAAGATGCTACCAACATCGCTTATACCGATACCTTTTTACCGTTGCACATGGACTTGTTATACTACGAATCTCCTCCGGGATTGCAGCTTTTGCATGCTATCAGGAACTCCACTACTGGGGGTGATAATATCTTTGTGGACTCGTTTTTGGCAGCCGAAAGAATCAGAGAAACTGACCCTGTGGCTTTCAATGCGTTATGTGAAATCCCAATCACCTATCAATACGATAACAACAATGAATTTTACTACTTCCAAAGACCTTTAATTGTTCAGGATGGTTTGATTGACACCAACACCAAGTTACCATATATTAAGGAAGTCAACTACTCGCCTCCTTTCCAAGGTCCTTTTGAATTGGGTATCACCAAATCCAAAGGTGTGAATCTTTTTGAAAATGCAAATAACGCTTTGTTCAAGGATTTCGTAAGAGGTTTGATGTTGTTCGAAGATCTTATCAACGATCCAGCGTATCAGTACCAAATCAAGATGCCAGAAAACTCCTGTGTGATTTTTGACAACAGAAGAGTTTTGCATTCCAGATTGCAGTTCTCCGATTCTAATGGTGGAAGTAGATGGTTGATGGGCTGCTATGTTGATGGTGATAGCTTCAGGTCCAAACTAAGAATTGCTAGTAGAGAAGTTTAGTTTGTTATTTATTTAGTTATACATATTGAAATATATTTATTTTAGTTTACAAGTTTATCTGACAATGAGATTAGGGACGGTTAATAACCAAAGTTGTTATATGCTTGGTTACCACCTTGGATTTGGTTTCTGGCTCTGTCTGCCGCAGTTCTGGTGTGTGTTTTGTAGATTTGCTTGAATCCATTACACAAACGAAGCATATTTGGATAAGTGAATCCCTTCAACTTGAACCCATCCACTTCAGTTTTAACATGCCAAGTTGAAATTGGAGTGTTGACGTTGACTTTGAACAAGAGCAAAAACCATCCTGGAGCTTTGTGATCATAACAGAATATATAAGCACTAGTCTTTGGGTTCGCCTTAGTATACGAATCTAACCACTCGTGCACTTCTGCTAAAGCACCATCACGAAATTTAGGATGACGAACCATCTCATTCACCTTCTTAGCGATCTCCTGAATGTGCATAAAGATTAATTGATCTAAGTCATCGTAGGATTTGCCTTCAACAACAAACTTCTTTTGTCTTCCGTATGTCTTTTCTTCAATAACGAGATGTTGGAACAAATTAGTACCTACTTTCCAGGTAGCAGTCAAAAACTCAGGGCCCTTAGAAGATGGCCTCAAGACACAGTCTCCAAGAGACTTTGGAGCCAAGAATTCTTCGGCTTGTTTATGATTGAAGTTATGGAACAAATTATGTTGGAGGTTTCTGGCTTTAGTCTTTGCCTCTCTTTCCTTGGATAACTCCTTTTGTTTGTCTGCTTCTTCGGCTTCAAAATCCCATTTACTTGGGTCCTTATGTTGTTTAGGTTGCAATGCTCTTTTAATATCTTGTTCTAATAAACTGAAAACTGCTGAGAACAGCTCGTACATCACTTCCATGACTACAGCCTGAACAACTTGTCCTTGCATAATCTGAGAATTACGTGGAATGTATCCTTCATCAACGCTACCTTGAATCAAAGAAGAAGTAGTAACCTTCAAGTACTTTATTTGCGACGATTGCATATTTTGCATATCTCTGAGATTTCTACCAACTCTTGTTACAGTAACTGGAACAACGGTGTTTCTTGAAAATGATTTCATAGATTCACCCGATAACATCTGGAAAACTTCTTGAACTTCTAGCATACGGAATGATCTTCTCAATTCCTCGTAATTGTTGACAAGTTCTTCCTTTATACTTTGCAAGGTAGCATACTTCTTCTTACCAAATTTGGATTCCAATTCTTTACCGTAAGCAGTCAAGTTTAAGTCATTCACTTTGTCAACACCTTCTTGCATCAATTGGTAGATGATTCCACCTTGTTCTTCAATACTTCCAATATCCTCTTCATCCAAGTCCAAAGCATCTGCAGCCATTTTACGTGCTAAATCATAGTCTTCGGGGTGGATTCTTGTGGCATCTAACAACTCGACTGAACCATCATTAACAGAAATACCTTCATCATAAGGAATGTAGATAAACGAAGAGCAATTAAGGAAAATGTTGGCAGCTGATAACTCGTGTTCGATTAATTCACTTCTCGTAGCCAAGGAACTACCCAATTTAGAATTAATGTTACGAACTAATCCGGATGCTTTACGAGGACCTAAACCTGCCACAAATGGTAATAATTGGCCGGTATAGTCATCTCTAACCGCTTCGTTGATTTCGACACCAACCATATTCACTATATCAACAAAACAAGTTTCGTAGATCTCCAAAATCGAGTCATTTGAAATCAAGTTTTGGTGTTCGTAGAATGACAAAGACAATATGTCTTCGCCCAAAGAAATGTATTCGATCAAAGGATTTTGAATGTAACGGGCTAAACCAACACAGTACTTGACTAAGGTGGCTTTGTCACTCAATTCAATCTTAGCACGCTTTGAATTCTGATACAATCTTGCAGTTTCATCTTGTGCCCAAATAACTCTAACCAATGGAGGGTTTTCAACTGACTGCGGCAAGTCATCGACTTCAGAAGTGATCTTGTACAGGTCCACGAATGAACTCACAATATCATATAATCTTTTGGAGTTAGGGTTATAACCTGAGACAGCAATAACGTCTGGAGATCTACCATTGAGGCTCTTATCAATAAATGATTTCAACTGTCCAAAGAATAGGTCTTCACTCTCTCTATCTCTAATAGGATTGTGGTCTGACTTGAACAACTCACTGACTTTACCACCATCTTTGACAAAAGCTCCGACAACAGCATTGTCGTAATCACCTTTACCAAACGATAAAGCCAACACAGAAGGCTTAGTCCCTTTGTCAAATCCATAAGGAGTAAAAGGAGCTTGATCGATTTTAGCTAAAAACTTCTTTCTCAATTCGTAGCCAACTAATCTTTCACATTCCATTCTCAAGTTTTCTTTGGTGTTTAATGAAATCATGGAAGTTAACTTCTCAAATGCCATCTCAAGCACATGCTCTCTTTCCTTATTCCATTTTTCGGATATATCAGATAAACCATCTGACTTAAGGCAGTTAAAGATACACTGGAACCAGTTTTCGTAATCTTTAGTTGCTACTTTGATAACTAGCAAACCCTGAGCTTCAGCTTCTAGCATTCTCAACATCACATCTGGGTGTCTAGTTAAATCAGCCGGTGATCTATTGATTGCATACTTTATGTCAAAGTATGGACTATGGCTATCGATACTAGTTCTTCCTTTTTCGGTAATAGAAACACTAACCAAAGCAAAGTTTTTGTAGGTGTTTCTAACTTCTTGTCTTATCTTAGGGTTATGGAAGATTGATTCAGCGTAAATCTTACGGACTGCAGCTTGTGCGTTCTTGATATCTTTGAAAAGAACCTCGTCATCGTCACACAACTTTTCAATAATATCTTCAGGGGATTCGTATGGATCATCTGTGGCATGAATACGGTACGGCTCGTTAAAATTCTTGGAACTTTGATCTTGGACGTTTTCTCCAAACTGTTTGGCAGTGATACCGTACGCTTCGACTGCATCATAAAGAATGTTTTCTTTGATTCTTTCATACATAGAAAATTTTGAGTTTTTCTTAGCCAACCTTGCAAGATCTGTGACGTTTTCTTTGGTCTTATTTATATCTTCGTCGTCGTTATCGAGGGTGCCTATGTCCTGATTCTTGGTCTTTTCTTGATCCTCATGTTCTTTTTGTTTTTCATCAGCCAACTTTCTGATTTCCTTGGAGTATGTGAATTGGATATACTCCTGTAAATCTTGGATCGCAACCATTGAATCTAAAGATGTAATGTCCTTCAATAAATCATCGTCAACCTTCAATTGGTCAATCAACTTTTCTACATTCAATCTCTTTTCGTACAACGAATGATACTCAATATCCAATTTGACAATTCTCCATAAATCGTCTTCTTCCAACAATCTGTGAATGGTTTCGCTGACAGTTCCATCCGGAAGCTGGACTTCTTCGGCATATAAAAGGAAATCACGACGATGAGCCCAAATAAATGGGACTTCAAATGCATCCTTAGATACGAATTCCACCACATGACCAATGGCAGTTTTGAACTGTTCGATTAAATGTTCGGCAAATTTGTTCTGTTTTTCCAAATGCATGGTGTTAAAGATCCAATCCTTTTCACGAGCAAGTTCGTCATCGTCAAAATCAATGTATTTCAAGTTAGCTCTGTACTTCTGAAAACGCTCAGGTATATCAATCACTCTGATCAAGTTATCTTCTTCTGTCAACATACGTTCCTTCAATTCAGCATGTTCGAAAACCTCATCCAAAGCAGTTGGTTCCAAGTTTTCGGCATTACCTTCATCTTCGATTTCCTGGGCTTCCAAAGCCCAATCGTATTCGGCACCATTTCCAAATACTTCAAACAACTGTTGCAAGCTTTCTCTATCAACATTTGACAACTTGGAAGTATCCAATCTAGGACCCTTATTGACTCTTTGACGATCTCTCTTTGCTTTTTCTCTTCTGGCTTCATCCTCATCAGAAAACTCATCGTCCTCAATGAAATCTTCAAATTCATCCAAAATGTTTCTCTCATCAGCAATTCTTGTGGTGGATTTCGACACATGTTCGGTGTCTTGTCTGTCATTTTCACCATTGTCAGCGTCGTCATCGTCAGAAAAAAAGTCATCCAACTTTCCATTCCCACGGCTAGGTGCTTTTGATGTGTGTTGGTTGTCACTGGTGTCGTCTTCTTGTGCTCTTTTCAAACGTTTAAATTGGCCCGGTTCTTGTGTCACCGGCTTATGCCCAGAGTTCTCCATCAACAATTCCAAATCATCTTCATCCAAAGCATCATCAATCGAAGTCTTTGCCTTTCTTTTGTGTCTTCTCTTTTTTCTCTTACCGGAATCCACCTCTTCTTCTTCATCATCAACAATGAATCCGTCTCTCACTTTCTGAATGGCTTCTTCATCATCGTCGTCATCTTCCTCTTCAGACGAATCCAATGCATCATCACCTTCGCCTTCCGAAGAGTTTGACTCATGGTCTCTGATCTCCGCCTCAGCCTGGGTTGGTTCTTCTTCACGCTGCATTCTTGATGTAGACAGCGGCTAAATACTATTGAGATAACTTGTTGAGATTTGGATGCGACTGAAAAATTTGTTGTCCGGGTAATGTTTTAGATAGTAGAGCATATCCACAGTACGGGGGTAGTACGAATACGGGGGTAGTACGAATACGGGGTAGTATGGTACATTTCTAGTATACAAACTGGTATATGATGGTTTAAGAGATTTTTCCAGTCTTATGTTTCTGGATGAACATTCTTCAGTGTCGTCACTTATACTCACGGTCTAGCTTATCGTTGAAGTCCTTGTTTCTCTGGTTAATATGAACTCCGTCGCCGCTTTTCTTCTTTCTTTGCTTCAATTGCATTGAATCCTGTAAGCTTTTCAACTGTTCTTCACTGGGTTGGGATGCATATACTAGTTGTGTTTTGTCAGCCTTACTGTTGTTATAATGTTCCTTATCCACGGTCATATTTCCCACATGCTTGTTATAAGTGCTGGCTGCAAGGTCTGAGTAGTTCAGAAACCCTCCTTCTTTTTTCTTACCCTTATTCCACTCGCTAGTTTCTTTTATGGTATACAGTAGTATGTGCTTATGTTTGTTCTCTACAGGGACGACATCTCGTTCTATTTTGGCTCTTAATTCCTCAGAACTCAAACTCCTACCCATCGACTCATTTCGTACATCCTTCAAGTTACTTTTATGAACTTTGTCCTTCAAAAGCTTCAATCGTTTCAATCTTTCCAACTTTTCGTTCCCATCACTCATGTTCTCAGACATTTCAATTCGCATTTTTCAATATGACAGACTTGACACCGCTCTTTAATCAATGCGTGGATATCATCACACAAGAGCTTAAACAGTCCATAAAACGGCTGACACCTAAACAGCCACCCTACATAATACATGACACCTTCAATAAGGAGTCAAAGGAGTTGTATAACCATATCATAGGGCTCAATCTATTTCTTTGTGACATCAAGCAGCCCTATCTATCGATAAACTATGAGGAAGCTTCAGGGGTGGGAAAACTTACGGTGGAAGACAAAAACCAGCTCGACGAGGACTTCCAGATGAAATTGACAGCAGTGGTGGAAAAACTCAAGATTCTACAAAACTACGAATCAACAAGACAACTGTCGATGACAGTCAGGAAATCGTGGATGGTGAATGTATTTGGTGATGAAGAAGAAGAAGCCAAACAATTGTATTTTGCCCTGGTTGCTGAATTCAGAAGCCAGGTTCTACGCTTTTTGAATCTTGCTATAAAACACACCTCCAAGTACTTCCAGGAGTTGTCACAGAAGAGGCATCAAAGAGAACAACAGTTGAACTTGCTCAATTTCCAAAACCTTGAAGATGGCAATAATGACCACTATGAACTTGAGTTGGATATGAATGAGGGGGGTGTGGATGACAAACTAGGTTTGAGCCAACAGCAGCTTCAGGAATTGGAAACAGAAAACTCAACCTACTTAAACTTGAAATCCAACCAGTTGAAAAAAGTGGAAAACTTGCATACTTCTATGGTGGATATAATAAACATCCAGCAGGAAATCAACCATCAGATCGATGCACAGGCACATCAGATATCTAACTTGATAGATAACCAGGACCAGATCAACTTGGATTTGACTGCAGGTAATAAGAACTTGACAAAGGCTACGTCTCGTAACAAACAAAGTGCAAATATGATTATTATGACCAGTGTGATACTTGGGTTTTTAATATTGTTTATGGACTATGTTAGTTAGAGTAATTGACGTAGATATCGATTATTTCTGAGCCGACATTGATTGTGTAGTGTAATGAATATCTACTAACTCTAGTTTGTTCACCACACCTGCTCCGGTGACGCTTTCTGCTTACTAAACACCTGCTCCGGTGACGCCTCATTTCTGCTTACCTACTCCTATGATAGCTCCTTTCTACTCCAATTTATTCACCACACCTGCACCTATGGTAACACCTTCTCTTCTAATTACCACCTTTCCCAAAGACGTTTCATCTTCAAAACTGGTAAGAGGTAATAATCTGTTGCTGTTGATAGTTATTTCCACAGTGGCATTATCCTTCAGGATCAAATGTTTTCTCTTACGCTTCGAGTCAATGCTTATGATTTTGGTCAAAGTACAAGGCAAGTTGAAGTTATTTCTGAAAAGAATAAACGGAGTTCCGATCAACAATGGTTTGTTCAAGTTAAACAACGTCAATTGACACTCAAACTTAGATACTGATTTAACCTGAGAAGAGTTGGATAATATGTCTCCAATCAAAATATCATCCAAATTGTTGATTTGTTTCTTGGATACAGACAATTCTGTGAGTTCTCCTTTGATAGAGAAGTCTGCTGGGTCGCCGTTGATTTTGATCTTGGTGACCTTCAAAACTTCTCCCGATGGTAAAGCATTGATTGTGTCGCCCACTGAAATATAACCTGAGATGATTTTTCCATTCAAGTTGACTTCTGTAGTTGATTCCACAATATCATTTATGACCATATTGAAACTCTCGCCCAAGACTTCGTCAGCTGACGCTTGTTTAACGTTTGTGTTCTCAAGATACTCAAGCAAGGTAGAACCTTTATACCAGCTGAAATCAGCTATGTCCTGGCGTTTTATCACATTGTTTCCATTGAGTCCTGAAGCAGGAATAAACTCAATACAGTCTTGACGAAATCCAATCTCGGATATTAAATAATCAGACATGACTCCTTTGATGAAGTCAAATCTAGATTCGTCCCAGTTTTCTCTGTCCAATTTGTTGACGACCACGGCCAACTTTTCAATTCCAAGATTACGGGCAATCAAGGTGTGTTCTTTGGTTTGGCCATCCAAGTTAAAGCCAGTTTCAAACTCTCCTGTCAGAGAATCCACAATTAATAACGCCATGTCTGCTTGGCTGACTCCATTGATCATCTGCGGCACAAAATCTTTATGGCCTGGGGCATCAATTGCAGTAAATCTCGATGTTTCGGTGTTGAAATTAGTAGCAACAATATCAATAGTGACACCTCTGCTGCGTTCTTCGCTGGTTTGGTCCATGACCCATGCAAGGGCAAAAGAACCTTTACCTAAGCTTTCACTTTCTTTGATCAACTTATTGACGGCTTTGGCGTCAATGATACCCAAATCAAGCAAGATTCTGCCCATTAAAGTTGATTTTCCAGCATCAACATGGCCTATGACCACAAATGACTTGTGTGGTTTTCCGAAACTGGTGGTGATTGCTTGTTTATCCACCATTTTCACCGCCAACTTCTTTGGTGGTTTCTGTTTTGGCTTGTCGTTAGCCACCGCCAACTTGTTAAACAACAGCTCAAACGCCTGGTTTTGTGCATTCTGAACCTTTTCATCTGGAGAGGGGGCACTGAAGTTCTTCTTTACCGTTTCTATTTCTACATCCTGGTTAGTAATCAACTTGAATAGGTCTAGGTTTAAACGCTGACGCTTATGGGCAAACAGGAGATTGAACTTGGACGACTTCATGAGGGATGAGTCAACAGGCAAAGTGTAGTCAATTTCCGGATTTGTTTGTGGATGCATGTGATTCTGGTCTGTGTTATTCGTTAAAGGCGGTCTTGTCGGTATTACCACCTCTTTGGGGTGTATTTCTGAACCATTCTCATGAATGTGTGTTGACGCTTGCCATTCCAAACCACGTAGTCTTTTCAAACCAACTTTCGGTTTTTCATCAATCTTTGACGACTCTTGACTTCCTAATCGATTTAATATGTCCACACTTCTATTTACTAGTACATTGTCTTGGTCTGCCAGTTTCTGGCTTCGTTTCTTTGCTAACGCCGCTAGTTTAGACATGATAATTTATATTCGCATCGCGGGTTTTATGTAATCATGTAGGACTATTGTCCACTCCAGTGTTTGCTCGTGTAAGTTCCTATGTGTTTGCTATGTGTTCCTATGTGTTTGCTATGTGTTCCTATGTGTTTGCTATGTGTTCCTATGTGTTTGCTATGTGTTCCTATGTGTTTGCTATGTGTTCCTATGTGTTTGCTATGTGTTCCTATGTGTTTATTGCGTGTTCCTATTGCGTGTTATCAAAATATACATACTTGGATAAACAGTTTTTAATTCTGCTATGGTATCTTGCAAATTGAAGTAGTTGTTGTACAAACACTCTTTCAAGTCAAGTTCAGGAATCTTGGAATTATAGCTCGACAACTTGTGTTTCAAATCAGGTAAGCTCTCATAGAGTTTATCGTAATCCTCGTTGTTGAGCATGTCCTCGTTGAACTCTGTGTCTGAGTTGTAATCCAAATCGTCTGAATCGTAGTCCATTCTGAAAGTGAGATTTTTGTTTTTCGATTTTGTATGAATAAATTTGTGTGGTTGAAGTTGTTCTTTTCATCAACTTTTCAGAGCATCCGAAAGGCCTTAAATCATTTCTTTTCAGAAATGCATCCCTTCAACTTCTTTTCAGAGCATTTGCAGGGCCAATCCTACAATCTGTCCCATGTATTACATCTATAATCAACTACTCATTGCCGACCCACACATCACCATAATAGTTGAACATGTCAATGCTTGCATCATCGAATTCAAATATCTGGCCCGATTGGGCGTTGTCTTTTCCATCTTCGGTTTTACCTCCAATGCTACTATATGCACACCACAAGTACGAGTTACAGTGGTCTCTGTCCATTTTCCAACCTTCTGTTGGCTCTCCAGCAACGTTGTTACATAAAGTCTCAAGCTTATGTTTAAACGGCGGAATCACGGCGTTTTTCAAAGTAAGCCTGTTTTGGAAAAGCTTCTTCAATGACTCTTCGGTGGTAAACGCCTTGAATGCATCGGCTTTCTTTTGTGTCTCCTTCTTCCAGTCAATACTATCCTGTCCACAGAACTTGAACCCAGAATTAAACCATACAAGTGACTTTCCATCCTCACCATCGATATGTCCTGGGTGTGCGGCGCAAAGCTCTCTTGATACCTGTGGAGATCCATCCTTGGTCAATCTGTTTTCAATCGGAGTAAGTTCTCCGATAGCTGCAGCTGCAAACTGGTTGAAATGGTACATTTCGTCCCCAGTAGCTACAAATCCCAACCAAAATACTTCTTTGTCACCATACAATCTGGTAGTAACGGGGTTCATGAAGTTCATCTCCACCATGGTCAAAATCGAATTGAAATGGATGTTTCTGTTAATCATCACCAATCCACTCTCCATATAATGAGACATCCCGTCAAAGAACTCAAGACTCAAGGTCTTGTTGGTGATGATAGGAATATCAAACATAAGGTGGTCAAGGATCGAGGGAGTGATTTTCTGGTAAAACACACCGTCACTGTCAGGTCTGAATTCTGGCGAGGTTCTGTCCCTGTAAAAATAAGCACCTTGGCTCACATAGTTTTTCAAGTTGAAAAAGTAATCGGGATTTTGCACCATGACTGTGTCGGCATCAAGCAACATCAATTCCTCAAACGAATTGAACAAGGTGGCTAAAAACTTGTTGGAAAACCTGCTGAACTTGTCACGGTAGTTGTTGTTGATGGCGTTGTAAGTGTTGACAAACCATACTTCTTGTTTTGGTAAACCACCGTCTTTTACATTGAAGTAGTTGCGAGGAAAACGGTGTTTGACCACATCGAAACTGGCAGGTAAATCAAGCATTTTGTTTCTGGCAGCATTGACGATTTTTCTCTTTGCATCAGCAGACAAATTCTCGTAGTAGACAATTTGAATAGGATATTGGTTATTTAAGGCCCTCAACAAGTACATCAACCTCACGGTCTCATCCACATGTTTTTCACCAATACTTAAGGCAATTCCTTTTCCGCTCAAAGAGTTTTTGAACTCATTCATGAAACATCTGCGGTCGCCAGTCATTGGAGACTTGATGGGTTTGCCTGTGGCCGCTTGGAAGGTGGCGTTGGAAGGTGTGTGGACGAGTGGAGATTTAACAAACTTTCTCATATCTGGAGGACTCACAAACGTCTCACCAGTCCATCTCTCGTAAAGAGGATAGGTAAAACTCAACCATTTGTAAATTCTGGACTCGAGATCCTTGCAACTGCCAAAAGACAGAACCTTGATTCTCTTTTCGTCGTCGGTAGCAACGAAAGCATTACCTGGAATCAGCTTTTGGGCCGTGAGTAACTTCTCGATCCTGTCGAGTTCGAACTTGTTATCGTTGGAAACATAGCATTTATTGAAGATTCTGAGGTGGGAAATGTCGTCAGTAACGGTTTGTTCCACCTCCATAGTCTTGCGCCAAAAGTTGGAGTATTCACTCTTGATCATATCTTCGATTTCCTCGTTTATCTGAACCTCCTCCGGTTTCATGTCGTGTTTCTTTGCGTAGTCTTCCTTGATCCTGTTGGTGACGCTTCTTTTGAAATCCTTAAAAGCGAACTCTCTCCTATGGTCCAACGGTAAGTGTCTGTTTGGATCCAAAAACCAATTGAAGTTGGTGGAATATAGCGTCTTGAAATACAACGCACATCTGTCACTGAATGACAACCCCATCAAACTGGAGATTTCGTGGTGATGTAAAATATGGTCATACACCTGTGAATGGGAGTCGTGTTTTCTGCAGTCCTCTATGTGCAACAGCTTCACGATGTTTTGAATCTCGTGGGAAGTCACATCGATTTTGACGGGAGGTGTGACATCTTGCTTCAGGGATTCAAGCGTATGTCCTGAGAGACTCTGATCTTCATAAACACCGGGGAGCGCCTCTTCCGTTTGCTTATGGGTGTATATCCAGTAGTTCAAAAAAACCAACCACAGCGCAACTAGGGTGAATACCACCGATTTCAAAGACATGACGCCTTTGCTGCGTGTCCACGAGCCGGTCAAGAAGCTCCTTTTCATTACAACTGGAATGGTTTTGTTGGCAAGTTTCAGGCGTCAGAAAAATATCTGGCTACGGGACGTGCGCCAATCACATGCGCGATGGATCTTCACACGTTTGGATAACAAACCGGCCCGTATATTGGAACATCCCGCCAGGGGAGTGTTGAACAAAATAAATAGATAGATGCTAACTAGAAGAGAGGGAATTCCCGCTGTAGACAGACAATCTTGACATCGGCACACAAAACCATGATGTTGAGCAACAAAATCATGATGTTGAGCAATAAAACCATGATGTTGCGCAATAAAAGCTTATCTTAAGTAATGCAATCAATAAACCTTAAACTTGGTACATCATTAATAATCTTTTCTGGGATTGTAGCGGCTGTAATGTTCTAGTTGAAGCTTCAACATCCAGTTGATGTTGTAGGAGATCAGTTTCAACTTCTCCCACATAAAAAAGTTCATGTAAACTAGAATGTCTATGATGAAAATGGTTAAAATAGGAACTATCAACACCACCACCAAACAGTTGGATAACACGGTGATGGCACTGTGGATGACCTCGAAACCTGCCAGTAGCAATAACCCAACGTTTTCTGTTACCGTACTCACCTCCATTGCTGAAAACTACTGATTCCACGGTGTGATATATATAGATATACGTAGATATATGCAGATATATATATTAGTCTCCTTATTTTGGCTGATAAGACATTGTCAAAAACGGTTGTGGGCCCGGTTGGTGATTTTCCTGCATGGCATTTTTTTCTCCCAGTTGCGCAGTGTGGTTCGGGGTATTTTCAAAAGCCCTTGGTTTGAGAAGGGTCAGAACGTCTAATGCAGCCATTCTACCCACAATAGTCGTCTAATAACTTCGGAATATTGTGATTGTGGGTATGTTAATTGTGGTGCAACTTCTGTGGTGCAACTTCTGTGGTGTAAGTGTCGTGATGTAAGAGTTAGGCTGCAAGGTCTGCAAATCTTTCTCAAAGGGCAAATAACGCCTGCATCTACGATTGAATTTTCTGATAGGTATTTGTTAGTTTGTAGACATGCGGTTACCGAATTGGTAATAGAAGTAATATACCACAATGAACAGGTATTGATTGAAGATCGAAACACAATTAAAGGTGTTGATTGACGATCGAAACACAACAAGTGGTATGATTGACGATCGAAACACAACAAGAGGTATCAATTGGCTGTCGATGAACATAACCGGAGAAATGGATTACCATCAAAAGAGTATGAATTATGAAGAAACAAGAATTGGCAGGGAATTGAGCAACGGGCAGTCAAAATATAGCGATTTGGCAATCATACAATAAATTGGCAATCAAAAGACATTAAGACAAATTGGCAATCAAAAACAGCAATAGTATCAATGTTAATCAAAATATAGCAACAGCTTCAATTTCAAATTGACATCGCTCAGCCCAGCATGAAAACTCTAATATGCCTGTCGTATTTGAGATAAGCAAGCTAAAAGAAAGCCTACTTTCATGTAGCATTTCTTAACAAGACATCAGTAGAGAATGTATGGAATTGCTGGTCACAACAATACAATGCTAACTAATTGAAGATCATGAAAATCCCATTCAAGATCTAAAGCCAGCCAGCAACCTTAAAGATAACCATTTTCAAGAAACGAACCAATAAGCAGTAGTTGGAACTTGACACATCCCAAGGCTAATCCTTGATATCACTACCAATCTGAAGACAAAGTTCCACACGTGTCATATCGCCCTACTAACTACGTTCAGTTTAAAAGCAATGTAATACAAGCTTCCTGATGCAGTACTTTTCTCCGTGTTTAGTTGCATAATTAACCGAATTAGTTCCAGGCTTTCTTACACCTGCTATTTCCGTATGTTTTGTAAATCTAGATTTCTCCGGGATATTTAAAAATTGGGTGGTCTCTCCTGGCAGGAAATAAAATCTATAAATACAAATATTTTATGGGGTGAAGGTGCAGTAGGGATTTAGAAGCAAATCACCTGCAAGTTAATACATTTAGCGTCTTGAAGTACACTAGATTCTTTATTTTATTGTTTGAAAGTATGTTCCTCAAGTCAAATTCAGGGGTACTACTAGCCCTCAACACATAATTCCGCTGTTGCATGGTAACACTTTTTGCAGTTTTGAATACGTACATTTACGATGTGTTCAAAACAGGGATCAATTTAGGTATCTTATAATTGATTTGCAGGCTAGATAACTAATTGCATTGGGTTAAGTACCCTTTCAGGTTAATGGCACCTGGAATAAGTTCAGATTCCTTTGAGGTTAATGGCCTACAATCAGTTTAGATACCTATTATAGAGTTTAATGGTGCCGTATTATGTGTTGGTCAACAATTAGACACCTTTGTTAAAAGGTCAATAATCGAAATCGTGGCCTCAAATCAAAAACAATACCAACAAATGAACTAGCCAATCAAACTAGTTGGTTTATGGCTGTTATTTATTTGAGGAGATGATTTGGACCTATTAAAACAAGTTTGAACACACACAAAGCACTTTTGTGCATGTTACTTCTACACCACCTCCAATATTCAACAACTTCCTGATTTAGATCACGTTTCAGGTGTGTCCCGGCAAATTTCTCGCTCACATTTGTAAACCATCGCTCACTGAAAATTTTCTGTTTTACTAATGTTACTAACATTCAGGCTTCTGCATGATCTTTCTTGTTTAGTCATGTAGACTAATGGTTATCGTGGTTAATATGTCTATGCAAAAGAGCTGAACCTGTAGAAACCAAAAACAGACTTCAAGTGATGAATAAATTCTTAACTTATCTACATTACCTGAATACACGGTGTAGAAAAAAACGAATCTGATGATGTTACTGTTTGTGGTAATTCCTGTTTAATACACTATTGTCTCTTTGAAACGTCCCTGCTTCTAATGATAGTAAGCCAAAACTTCGGGTTAGATTTGTGTCGGACCCGAACGTAACCTGTAAAAATGCGATATGCACATAATCTAAAAGCGTGAAACTTTACATGTTAGTAGAACCCTTATATAAATACAATTTCAATTCTGGTTTGCGGTCTCCACCCTTGAATTGCACTACAGCAGTTCCTAGATCTGTTGTGTATCAAAAGCAGTTCCTAGATCTGTTGTGTATCAAAAGCAGTTCCTAGATCTGTTGTGTATCAAAAGCAGTTCCTAGATCTGTTGTGTATCAAAAGCAGTTCCTAGATCTGTTGTGTATCAAAAGCAGTTCCTAGATCTGTTGTGTATCAAAAGCAGTCAATCCATTTCTGAAAATAGGTACTTATAGCAGCAGAAGGCTCGTCAGCAATTTCATAACAATCCAGTAGTTTATAATCCTCATAATCGTTGTTGGCTAAACGAAGGGCCCATTAAAAGGGTATATAAGACTAAGACGAGTGTTCCGGTGTTACCTTCTCAGAAATTACCACAGTCCAAAACCAATTCATCCCATTCCAGAACCAAGGTTGTTACCAAATCACATTCATTTTCGCCCGTCTTCTCCGACTTCTGCTCCGAAACGTGCATATACCCAAATTTCAACTCCTGCTGCAAAGTCGCCAATCTCTGGTCCTATTGAAACATCACGATTCAATCATGAACAATTCAAACATAACCAACCGAGCCTAAAGGAACTTGCCACTATTCAGACAAAACACAAGCAATTGAGTCGGAAATTTCAGACTCAATTGCGAGATCAAGAAAACCTACTCCGAAATCGATACCCTACTCAACACACTACCTTCGCCGCAGATTCCAAGACAATTACCACTCCCGGTTCCGAAGAATTCACTCCACGGACGGCACCAGCATGGGCACCTGCTGTTCGTTTTCATCTCTAAAACTCAGGACAACAATGATTATAGTTCCATTCCTGACTACGATTATCTCACGGAACTTGATCCAAGTAAATTTCCTGGTATCCAGCCCCATATCCATGCCATTGAAGTCCCAATTGACGTTTACAGCTTATAAATCAGATTACAAAAGAAGCTTCTGCGGAGTTCTGACTCGTATTTCGTAAATTTCGCACCCAAAATGAGTCAAATGCTTGAGTCATTAATGCTTATAAATATAATGTAATAGCCTTTCTTTTCTGTTAACATGACTTCTCCTGATAACACCCAAGAAAAGCAAACTAACGAACTCTGTGTTCATGAGGACATGTGTCCATATCAGAACTATTCGTTTAGTGACAAACAGCAGAACAAAATGTCGCTAAGTTCAGCTAAGAACCTCAAGAATGACCAATTGCTATGGAATATTCTTCCTTCTTATGAATTATTCACAGAACAGTTCAGTCCTAGCAAAGAACCTCCTAATTATGTATTCGCTCCTGATTCGAATTGTTCTACTACCAATATTACCTTGAACACGTCAGTAGACTCATCTAGAAATACATGTGGGACTAACCTGGTTTCGAATGCCACAAATAACTTGGGAGCTTCTACTGGCTTGTCTCTGGTCACAAGTACTGCTTCAACTAATGAATGGATCACTTTTGACGACACTAGCAACAATCAATGGCAAAATACTCTACTTGATAATGTCAATTACCTTAACAATATGACCAACTCAGGAAATGCTTATACCGACCACATCAAAATCAAGTGTTTCTTTACTAAGGAAGTTTGTCAAAAAAACATCAAGCCAGAAATAATAGAGAATCAGGTTTATTCTCTGGGAGATACAATCAACGGTTTCTTGACCATAGAAAACACCTTACTTGAAGATATCCCTTTCAAAATGTTCTATTTGTTGTTTGAAGGTCTCGTAAAACTCAAAGTTACTGATGCTTCGGGTATACATACAAAGGAGCCAAAGCATAAGCAGTTCCGTTTTTTGGAAATGTTTGATTTTACAGGCTCCTACCACAATGGAAGTATCAATCGTTTGGTTACAGACAGCACTGATCCAATTGATAGGTGTCCGGTTTTTTTTGACTACGAAGGCTATTCCCATTGTTTCAAGGGAAGAGAGATGAAAGCAGGCATGAAATACAAGAGATTTTTTTCATTTAAAGTTCCCAACCAGCTTCTAGACAGCGAATGCACTCATATCCTCACAAATCACTTGAACCTTCCACCTACAATGGGTGTAAAGAAGGATTTTGTGACGTTTGGAGACTCGATCAACTATCAAATCCTGAGTGTCTTGATTGGTAAGGCCGACACTTATAAGTTTAATCCAAGCAAACAAAATGCCAAAGTTTTCAATGAAACAGGTCAGGAATATGTTATATTGAAACAATACCATTGGCCGGTTACAGTGGTTCCAGAGACTAACGCTTCCAGTGACCAGGAAATCTACCAGGACTTGGTATACAAAAATCTCTTGAAACGTATTGACGAAAAGATAAAGCTCATGGAAAAGGTTGCTAAGTTACAAACTGAAAACATGGATGAACAAATATTGAATGGGTTGATTGAAAACGTGTCTACTCAAATACAGTTAGAGACTTGTAACAAATTGGCACAACTTCACATTGCCCAGGAAACCAAACCAGCTATAAGTAATTTGGAATTCACTATGAATTCTGGATTGTTGAAAAAGACGTCAATTACGTTGAGGACACTTGCAAATACCTACAATTTCAATTACCCTGTACAGAATCTGGGCAAATTTGTCATCCCCATCTCCATAGACTCCACACAAAACCTAAAGTTCAAGTCTGTGCAGGTGGAATTAGGTGTTCTATCATTCAAGTCCTTGAAGCAAATTCCAATTGGATTCAATCACTCCATGGTATTCAAAAACAACCAACCGTCAGTGGTTCCATACTTCGATAAGGACACGTTTCGGACCAACATTGTCAATGAATTTGTCACCATTTTTGGTCAATTGCGTGCTGTAAACAAGCTTGTGAATATTGAAAACTTTAGATTCGACAAAGGCCTATTGGATGACATCAAGACCTTGGCCCTGATTTCTGACAAAACCATCTATTTGCTCTTCAAGAACACAGCTTTTCTCCAGAATTCCAAGCCGGTCAAAGTTAACAAGATTGCATCCACGGAAAATGGCGACACCAAACAATATGACTTTGAAGTTTCACTAGACCTTAACAGCCTCATAGAACGTGGCTCCACAACCCCCTTCCACCTCAGTCCTTCATTTCAAACATGCAACTTTGGACGCATGTACTACCTCCGGGTATGGCTTAGTATGAACCACGGCGATTTCTGTTTCAAGCTCCCAGTATTTATAAATAATTAATATATTCTCCTATAGTTGTGCATAGTCAACATTCCACAGCCTGTCACCTGAAATTTGTGACACCTGTTAACTACGCCGCATATTGTGTCATTGCTCCGCTTACTAATTTGCTTTTAGGGGTTCCATACTCTATTGTGGATGAAGGGGTATTTCCCACCGGGCTATTGGTGCAGCATTCATTTGGAAGCAATCGAATTTCGCAACCAATTTTTATAAATTGCAGCCAAAAGCACGGTTTCAGAAGTAGTAAACATGGGATTGGGAGACAAATTGAACATATTTAAGGATAACAAGGAGGATAATGAAAGCTATAACAAGCAGGGTGGGTATGTAGACGATTCTTATGGGTCTAAGGATTCTTATGGGTCTAAGGATTCTTATGGGTCTAACAAGGATTCTTATGGGTCTAACAAGGATTCTTATGGTTCTAACAGGGACTCTTATGGTTCAAACAAAGATTCCTATGGTTCAGATTCCTATGGTTCTAACAGGGACTCTTATGGTTCTAATAAGGAATCTTATGGTTCTAATAAGGAATCTTATGGTTCTAATAAGGACTCATATGGCTCAAACAAAGACTCATATGGTTCAAACAAGGACTCATATGGTTCAAACAAGGACTCATATGGTTCTAATACGGACGCATATGGTTCTAATACCCACTCCTATGGTTCTAATACTCACTCCTATGGTTCTAATAAAGATTCATATGGCTCAAACAACGACTCATATGGCTCAAACAACGATTCATACGACTCCTAAGGTTCTGGCAACGATGTTCAGATTCCAAAATTGGTCTACAGATCCTTCTGAAGACAATTCAAGGACTCGGGACAGAAGTTACAACAGCTTCTGAGACAGAGATTAGCTTTTGAATGTATTTTCTTGCTATTTCTAATAAATCAACTAGAACAACTACATTGCATCATCGAATACAATTCGCTTACCTCTCCTTGCTTCATCCATTTCTGTTCCACGTCCTTTAATTCTGAGCCCCATTTTGACACGTCAAACGGATTGAAACTCATCTTTTCAAGCTTGTGTAAATAACTCAAATCTTTTCCATCAGACTTGACGGTTTGTTCTATTACCTCGTCCAAGATCCAGCCGCGAGGCAAGAATAATGGGTTATAGGCTTTCATTATCAGTACTCTATCTGCATTGGACCTGGATACATACTCATTATAAAGCTCAAGCCATTCTTTGATCTTTTCCTGTAATTCAGAATCGGAATAATTTTCGTTGTCACACTTTACCAAAGTTGGTACCTTTTGTAAATCTTGTGCCAAAGTGTTGAAGAATAGATTAAAATCACATTTGGTAACCTTGAGCATTTCTAGTAATGGTGCAATCAACTTCTTATTATCATAGTCCGGATCCTGGCTGATCAAATCATGAGGTAATCCCAAACGGTCAAAGAAGTTTTTCACATAGAATTCGGTAAACACAGTAGTATAGATTTCACCACCGATTTCAATCATTTTTGTAGCACGTTCAATGATTTCGTCCTCCATGGTTGCAAAATCCACATATTTTGTTTTGAGCTCTTCAAGTTTCTGAGGTCCCAACCCAATTAACTCAGCTAGATCCTCTCCGAGTCTTGTCAAGTTCCACCAAATAGCCGTAGGGGTGTTTTTGTAACCATATCTCAAACTGTGGTCTTCGGAATTGGGGGTATAATCTGGATCAAACTTATCCATGATGGAGAATGGTCCATAGTCCATAGATAATCCCAAGATGCTGGTATTGTCAGTATTCAAAACACCGTTAAGAAAACCGAAAGTCTGCCATTTGGAAGTATTTACAGCATTACGAATGATGATTTCGTAGTACATCTTATCGTAGTCACTCAATTCCATATTCACCATATCTGGGTACTTGGAACTGAAATCTGTGAAATATGGAAATTTCTTATCACCAATCATGAACAATTCCTGGATAACATAGTCACTCAAGTCTCGGATTCCCTTTCTGTCGCCTCTCCACCTATACAAATCAAAGGTTCCTATTCTTATCCAGCTCTCAGCGAATCTGGATACAATTGCACACTTTTCAGGCATTTGCCTTCTTGCTAGGGTAGTAGGCAAATACACCAAACTCAAAGCTCTGGTAGTAGGTATACCTAATGCATTCAAGTGTTCTGAAATGATATACTCTCGAATACTACTTCTCAACACTGCCTTTCCGTCTGCAAACCTTGAAAACGGGGTCATTCCAGCCCCTTTAAGCTGGATTTCGTACTTGTTTCTATTGTAGGAGTTACAAGACCCCGATTTAGGCACTTCAAATAAGTTAACCACTCTACCATCGCCCAATTGACCTGCAAATTGTCCAAATTGCCATCCAGCATATGCCTGACTATACGAACAAGGCACGGTTTTCAAAAACTCTGGATCAGAGTATGCTTTTCCACTAATGATATCCCTATACTCGTCACTGTCGACTTCTTTTTCGTCCAATCCCAAATCACGAAGCGCCTGAGGACTCGACGTCAAGTATTGGTATTTCAGTCGAGGTTCCGGGACCACATACGAGTATGCTCCTTCTTGGAGAATTCGTGGCCTATGGATTTTGTCGTCATTATTCCAGGCTTCTTCAAGCGAAATCTTCATGTCAGCCTCGAGGCGGGTAAAGCTGCAACTTTTGGCCACCTTTGCCAACCTCATTCCACGAAACATAGCGCTATCACCCATTTATTCTAGCCTATTCTTCTGTTTCTTGCCGTCAAAAGTTGTAGGACCGCGCGTAAATTGCAACTATGATTTGGAAGACCTTGAGCCGCCACAAGGTCAGCTTGCTCATTGGAGTGGCTATTTTCTTGGTTACATACCATGTTTTTGGACTCACTGCGCTGGGGGCTCCGGAACTAAGCCTTCAAAACCCGAATCCTGGTTCTCAAACTACTGACAGTAGAGTTCATAATCCTGTTGGACAGGTGGAAGCTTCTAAACCAAGCTCAGACGATTTATATGCGGTTGCCGATAAGATCGAAGAGCAATTCGAAGGGGTTCTTGAGGCTTTGAACCTGAAGAAACCGTCGCCTGGTAAAAATACTGTCACTGGTTCTGGTTCCGAATCCAAGATAATTCAGTCTATACGTGACTATTCCATCATTTTTGATGAGTTTGAAAACCACAAAATCAAAGCTGTTTCGCTCAAAGGTAACTATGTGACTGAGAAAGCCAAAGAGCTCTTCGCTTCTGCATCTGACTTTTTGTTCTCCAAAAAGTACCTTGAAGGTGTTCTCGACTTGCCTGATTCAACTGTGGAAGAACTTACTCACTCCCATGCTAGATACATCAAAAGAATTGATTTCCTAACCAAACACATGAGTACTTTTGGTAACATTCTAGCCACAGACCAACAATGGAATGAGTATTCTGGTAGTAAGGGTTACGTCCTTATCGGTGGAGGTCGTTACTCTTGGTTATCTTATCTTGTGATTAAACAAATCAGAGCAACCGGGTCTACTATTCCTATTGAATTGTTTATTCCAACCACTCTGGATTACGAAAAGGATTTCTGTGATGTTGTGTTACCTCGTTACAATGCATACTGTAACTTGTTTGATGATAAATTGAGTAGCGAGTTGAACTCCAAGTACAATATCGGTGGCTATCAGTATAAGATGTTGGCGCTTTTGAGTTCTAGGTTTGAAAACGTTATTTATTTGGACTCTGATAACTTCCCAGTCAAGAATCCAGAGTACATTGTCAATTCCCAGTTGTATGAGGAAACCGGTCTTATTCTTTGGCCAGATGCTTGGGCTAGAACCACCAATCCAAAGTTCTACGATATTACCAAAGTTGCTGTTAAAGAAAACAAGCTCAGATACTCTGCTTATGATGAAGCAAAGGGAAAGAAAGACTTGAAGGATTACACTTTCGAAGATTCCTGGTTCCATGACTTTGAGGGTACCTTACCAGATCCAACTTCTGAAACGGGTATGTTGATTGTCAATAAAACCAAACACCTCAAGACCTTGTTGTTGATATTGTACTACAACGTTTTGGGCCCTAACTACTATTATCCTTTGATGACTCAGGGCTCGGCTGGTGAAGGTGATAAAGAAACATTCATAGCAGCTGCCCATGTTTTGGGTGAGCCTTGGTTTCAAACCTTGAAACAGTTCAAGTGGTGTGGATATGTCAACAAAAATGATGATAAGTTTACATCCAAGGCATTGGGTCATTACGATCCTATCCAGTCTCTGGAAAACCCAGAAGGTGATTTGGATATTGTTTTCATGCACTTGTCGTATCCTAAATTCTACCCTAACTGGTTGGTCGATAACCATGACTTGGTCTATGCTGATCTGAACGATCACATCAGGATGTACCTGGATATATATGCCAATGCTGGCTATGACTTTGACTTGAGAGTGTTGCAATTTTTCACCCAAGGAATGTGTTCAAACTATTATAGTTCCGGTGTTGCTCTTGATGATGAAGCTGTTAAGGAGAAAGACGAGTATATGGGCAACTACTTGGTTTACATTGAAGCCGAAAAGGAAATTAACCACAAGAGATGTGAAGAGGTGTTTATTCCACATCTTAAGTGGTTGAAGGACACCACGGAATTCCCCAAACTGGTAGTTCAGCCCTTGGCTGATAGTTAGAGTTTTTTAGCCTGTTAATTAGTAACCTTGAAATCTCTCTTACGTAATCTCGATAGTTCCAAAATCTCTTACGTAATCTCGATACAGTTCCAAAATCTCTCTTACGTAAGCTCGATACTGAAGTTCCCAAATCGCGCCTTATCTTTTATTAGTCATGTCTTTGAAAACTCCATTAGCCAAATCCTTAAAGGTAGCATTGATCCAGATTGCAGCTGGCTCTGACAAGGCAGCCAACTTGTCCAAGGCTTCCCAATACATCACCAAAGCAGTGAAAAATTCCACAATTGGGCCAATTGATTTGGTGATGTTGCCAGAATGTTTCAACTCTCCATATGCGGTGGACCAGTTCAGAACCTATTCCGAGGTCATTCCAGCAGGCGAAACCACCCAGTTCTTGTCTAAGTTGGCCAAACAACACTCCATTTTTTTAATTGGAGGCTCAATTCCCGAATTGGACGAACTGCTGAACAAAATCTACAACACCTCTTTGACTTTCAATCCACAGGGTGAAATCATTGCAAAACACAGAAAGGTCCACTTGTTTGACATCGACATTCCTGGTGGAATCACCTTTAAGGAATCGATCAGTTTGAGTGGTGGTGAAAAGGCTACAGTCTACAAATTGGGAGAGTATGGTAACGTTGGGTTGGGTATTTGCTACGATATTAGATTCCCAGAATTGGCGTCTATTGCTGCCAGGTCACCTAATAATTCCTTTGCTATGTTCTACCCTGGTGCTTTCAACACCACCACTGGTCCTATGCATTGGCACTTATTGGCCAGAGCCAGGTCGGTTGATAACCAAATCTTCACCGTGATTTGTAGTCCTGCAAGAGACGTTAACGGAGGAGGCTACCAGGCTTACGGACACTCTTTGGTTAGCGATCCAAACGGTAATATTATTGCTGAAGCCGGTGAGGGTGAAGAGATTGTGTATGCCGAACTTGACCCTGAATTGTTACCCAAGGCTAGAACTGGAATTCCGGTTAATTTCCAAAGAAGATTCGATGTTTATCCCGATTATGTTTCTGAGGGTAAGTACAACATTTCTGATTTATAGATAAGCTGATGTGTCTATTTCTTCCTCTTCGTTTGTGCTTCTAATCCTCCTCTTGCTTTTGGATATAATCTACTACCAAGTCCATAAACTCATTTGGCTTTTCACTAATCACCCAATGTCCTGACTTCAAGTCTCTCAACTCGAAGTTTGGAAAGAACTTGCCGATTTCAGGAATCACTTCGTCTGGAACGTAATTAGATTCGGTTCCTCTGACAAACAAACACGGGCCTTTAGTCCATCTGGTAATATTAGAGTCGTATGGCCAGGCAGCGATGTTTCCAGCAACTAAAGCGTTGTTTAAAAACTGGAGTGGAACCTTGGAAGTAATTGGTTCATCAGCACCATTTCTATTTAAATTCGTTTCCAAAAACTGGCGAATAACCACGTTTGGTTCTACTTTTTCTAGCTCCTTATCTACATCCTTCATGTGGGTGAACTTGAACACCTCAGTGGATCTTCTCAACGAGCTGATGTATCTGGTAAATGATGACCCGTTGTCGATGACATTTATAGGAGCATTGTCCACGGCAATAAGCATTTTTATCAAATGGGGCTTTCTGAGTGGAACCGCCATAGCCGTTTTGGCACCCATTGAATGGCCTATAAGAATTGGTTTGTTGATGTTGTGTTCAGCAATGAAGTGTTCAACATCAGAAGCTAAGCTGGGATAGTCCATTCGAGGGTCATGAGCCGACTCTCCGTGGTTTCTTAAATCCGGACAGTATACTTTACGCTGCAACTTTTGTGCCAATGACTTTGCAACGGTTCTGTGGGTAATTCTGCTTCCAAAGATCCCATGCAACATGATGATGGGGTGTCCTGGGCCCTCTTTTTTGGGGATGTGTACGTCATAGTTGAGTTCAACACTTGGAAAGTCTGAAAGTGCTTCTGAAACATACGAATAGTGTCTAAACGAACGGTAGCCGTGGTTTTTTACCCCCAGACTACTGAGTAGTTTAATGTTGTTTGATACAAACATGGTTTTTTTGCTCACTTTTTGAATGAAAATGTTTTTGATTTCATGAAAATGGTTTTGATTTCATGAAAATGTTGTAATATTGGGTGGGTTTGAAGTGTACGGTCGTATGAAGGTATCTTTTTCACAAGTGCCATGGAACGGGAAGATTCCCACGAAAATTGATCAAGTTTCTGAATGGTTGCAAATGTTGCGTCTGAAACCACTCATGATTACGTAATTGGTGCTCAATCAAAAAAAGTGTCAATTCTCAGCCAAAAATGATCACAGTTCCATTTGATCCAGCACTTTACACCAAAACAGAGTTCCTCATCGGTGGAATCAATGTAAAGGTCTACAATCTTGACAAGCTTGTGGCATATGTGAAATCCCAGAAGCCTGGAGAGGTTCCAATTAACGTGTTATATTTGATCCACGGTCGCAAAGGTAGCTCAAACCACACTGAATCGTTTGGGTATCGTATTGTATCCCAGTATGATAGCTTGAAAACACACAACGTCCCAATGATATTTGCAGTGTTTGACTGTAGTAACCATGGATCGAGAATCATCGATAGACTGAAAAATCTAGGCTGGAGTGAAGGAAATCACACTCACGGTGTTGATATCATGTCAATTATTGATGTGACAGTCAGAGATCTTAAAACTATCATGGACTATTTGCCTTCCTATTTGCAATTAGACTTGCAAGGAGACCATAGTTTCAAGTACACCAATATAATCAGCGGATACTCCTTAGGAGGCCATATTGTTTACAGGTTTGCCTCGGCTTATCCTGACGATGTGGACATTCTTAATCCAGTTATTGGCTGCAATAATTTGACGTCTTTATTATTAGACAGACTATTAGAGATTCCTCCGCACGTCGACTCAAGGAGATATACACAAAAGTATCTGGAATTGGGTTTAACCACCCAGTCTGAAATGTACCTCAAGTGTTTCCACGAGTACGTAAGCAATGTTGACAAAAACATTATTGAACACTTCCCTTTCGAGAAGAAAATGTATGCTAGTTTCGGAAAAGCAGACATGTTAGTACCAAACATCTATTCCTTAGAGTTCCTTGACAAGTACAAGACCCTCAATCTGGACATCGAAGTGTTCCGTCAGGAAAATAAGGGCCATGAAGTCACAATCGACATGCTAGATGGCTTTGCTCAGTATTTAGCTAAGTATTTATAGTGGTGTGGTCTGAAAAATGGTATTCCATATAAAATTACATGTACTTTTCTACTGGCAGTGTCACATCTCTTTTAATACCATCGCAGTACTTGCAATTGGTAATGCCCACTAGTGTTGATTGTTATCAACTTCGCGTTCTCAAAATTAAACCACCAACAGGATGATGAAGAACTCAATGACCACCGGGATGGTGCCAGGGATGTATGGAAGTTTCAACAATCCCGTTAGATTTGATGATGGCGAGTCGTCCATTGCCAGCTCTGGCAAACAGAGTACAAGCCAGAGGCCTGGTGAACTGGTGAACTATATTACCTTCAATCAAGATTCGTCTTGCGTAGCCATAGGGCTAAACTCAGGTTACAAAATATACACATGCAACCCCAATTCAGGCAAATGTGTTATATATGTTAAAAATGAACCCATTGGATTGATCGAAATGCTTTACACCACCAGCTTAGTGGTGTTAATAGGGTTGGGTGAAGATCTTGGAAGTTCCCCCAGAAAACTCAAGATAGTCAACTCCAAAAAGAACTCCACCATCTGTGACTTGATATTTCCTTCGAGTATTTTGAATGTAAATATTTCCAAGACCAATTTGGTGGTATTACTTGAAACTCAGATATATATCTACGAGGTCTCAACTATGAAATTGCTACACACCATTGAAACCAGTCCTAATCTGAATGGTTTATGTGCTTTTGCTAATGTTGACCTCAGTGGGAATTCCGGCCATCCATTTTTGGCGTATCCATCGCCTCCTAAAACCATTTTGCATGATTCATTGTTGGTGAATGGTGTGAACACCAATGGAGGAACCAACTCAATCCAAAATAATATTCAATCGGTCAGCAACACCCCAAATCGTGTGGGAGATGTCATTATCTTTGATACTTCAACCTTGCAACCATTATCTGTGATTGAAGCTCATAAATCCACTTTGGCTGCTTTGACATTATCAAACGATGGTACTTTATTAGGTACGGCTTCTGACAAGGGTACTATAATACGAGTATTTAATGTTCTTACTGGTGTGAAATTATTTCAGTTTAGAAGAGGTACCTATCCCACCAAGATTTTTTCTTTGAAGTTCAGCAAAGACAACAATTACATAATTGCAACCAGCTCGAGTGGAACCATTCATATATTTAGACTAGGTGATGATGAAGCTTTAGAAAGCAAGCACAAGAGAAAAAGACAAACTACAAGCACAATATTGGCACAAACAATTCAAGAGGAAACCGAAGCAGACAGTAAGTCTAAGGCTTCTGAAATTGGAGATGATGATGAGATCAGAGATGATGGCGACGACAGTGATGCTGATGGTGATGAAGACGATGAAGAAAATGAAGAAGAGGAAAGCTCTAAGCAGAGGAAGTTTTCCCTGGGCTCAGCAGGGTCGTTCACTAGCATCAACAGCGGGTTATCAAACGAAGATATACCCTCAGTAAGTAACGGGAAAAAAACTGAACCTATAGTGGATCAAACAAGGTTATCTGTGGCTAGAATAATTAGAAGATCCTCCCAGACGCTAGGAAGAAAAGCTGCACAGAGGATGGGGGACTTTTTACCTTCAAGAGTTTCTTCTATTTTAGAACCAACCAGACACTTTGCGTCTATCAAGATTCCTAGCATAGGAAAACATGTCAAGTCTATTGCCACTATGAGTAATGAATTGCAGGTTGATTTAGTTCCACAACAATACTTGACCAAGCTGAAGGATCCTAACGATCTTGAGGTAGAAGCAGATAAACACAATGACTTGATGAATATGAAATTGTTGCATGTCAATGTTATCACCTCCGAGGGTATAATTTATACTTACGGTTTGGATCCCGAAAGAGGTGGAGACTGCATATTGTTGCACCAGTATTCTTTGTTGGATTAGTTATGAGTAAATGTATAAGTGTAGAGAATCTTGTGGATTAAAGTAAACTTGAGTTTTCTTACGTGGCTTGAATATAACTATTCTGCGGATTATGGTTTATTTGCATTGAGAAGTATTCAACAAATGGGAGTGTGGTCTAGTGGTATGATTCTCGCTTTGGGCGAGGACTTGGCAACAAGTTCACAACAAGCATGCGAGAGGCCCTGGGTTCAATTCCCAGCTCTCCCCTTATTTTTTTCCATATCTTTTTGGTTGCCGTTTTCTTACCTTGAAGATTAGAGGACTTTATACTGCTCTGGATGTGTATCCTGATGGGTATATTTCCGGCTATAGAACTATTTTTTAATCAGATTTGTTGGTATAGTTTTTCTTTAGCGAGAAGGATGAGGAATGGTTTTGCAGGTATAAATGTATCAGGTATAAATGTATGAGGAATATGGAATAGCTGGTGTAAGAATATAGAGCATATTATGTCATATTCTTCATAGAATTTCAATATAAAAATTTTAATGTTAATTAAATTTTGTGAAAATCACTTTTAGTTATTTAAACCGTTGCCAAGATATACTCTGACATCAGAATACACAATTACCACTCCAATAAAACTTTAAAAATACAATCAAAACCTTAAGGTGAAACTACACTATATAGCACATCTGCAATATTAGTGGTACATACCTACAAATCATTCCAGTTACTTCCGTCTCATTCACATGGCTGCAAAATCCTCTGGAAAACGTCTCCACTGTCCCAGTATTTGCTAGAACCTATTTGCCACCGCTCTCTACTTGTTCCAGCACTACCAAACGTTTCAAACCACCTATTACTGTCAAACTCGCTCAAGTTATCCCCACTGCTAAATTCAATTGTGTCACTTTTCACAGGACTCTTTTAAACGGGGTTGCGAAAAAATCATTTGAAAAAGGTTTATAAGACGTGGGTATCTACAATTTCTGTAACAACGCACAATGGTGACCCCTATTAATCCTAGCAAGCAAAATAAAAGCACAATTACCAAAGAAGTGACTCTGGAGTTCAAAAGCACATCTGGAAACGGAACCATTGAGAATCCATTGAAATATACTGAGATTGAAGAAATCCCAGTTAGAGTCAAGCAATTGGTGGATTCTTACCACACAACTCACAAGTTAGACTCAATCCAAGCCCGTTTGAATCAATTAAGAAATGTATACTTTGCCATTAAAGACAACCAGGATTTGATCTGTGAAGCGTTGAAAAAAGACTTCCACAGAGCACCTTTTGAAACCAAGGCCTTGGAATTGGCTCCATTATTAAATGAAATCATCCATACCATGGCCAGCCTATACAAATGGGCCAAGCCTGAACCAGTTTCTGATTTGACTATCAATGTCCAGGGACAACCGGTTTACATTGAAAGAATTCCATTGGGTGTTGTTTTGGTTATATCTCCTTTTAACTATCCATTGTTCTTGTCAGTGTCTTCTGTCATTGGAGCTTTGTCGGGTGGTAACCATGTTGTTTTGAAGCAATCTGAGGCCACTCCACACTTCAGTCAATTATTGACTGAATTGTTGTCTGATGCTTTGGACAACGATGTGTTCTTCGCTGTTAATGGTGCAGTCACAGAAACCACAGCTTTGTTGGAAGAAAAGTTCGATAAGATCATATACACCGGTAACAACATGGTTGGTACTATCATTACCAAGAAAGCAGCGGAAACTTTGACTCCAGTTATTTTGGAATTGGGTGGTAAGTCCCCTGCCTTTGTTTTTGACTACAAAAAGAAAGACTTGACTACTTTGGCCAAAAGAATCTTATGGGGTAAATTTACAAACAGTGGCCAAACCTGTGTTGCTATCGACTATCTTGTTGTCGAAGAATCCATCAAAGCTCCTTTGGTAGACGAGTTGATTAGACAAGCTGAAATCATGTTCAAAGATCTTGACTCTCACGCTGAAAGTACACACGTTATTCACGAACGTGCTTTCAATTCCTTGTCCAAAACAATAAAGGACACCAACGGTAAAATTGTTTATGGTGGAAAATCCGAAGCTTCTTCAAGATTTATTGAACCCACCATCATTGACGAGGTTAAATTCGGCGACTCTACTATGAGACAAGAATTGTTTGGTCCTGTTTTACCAATTATCTCTTATTCCAATTTGAAGGATGTGGTTAAAACCATTGTCAGAAACCATGATACCCCATTGGCAATGTATGCCTTCACAAGTAGTGGTACCAATCTGACTAATAATCCAAACATTGGCTACATTAGAAAACACATTAGATCCGGTGGATTTGTGGTGAACGATACCTTGATACATGTTGGTTTACCAAATGCACCATTTGGAGGTGTGGGTAACTCTGGTAATGGAAGTTACCATGGTTATTTTTCTTTCAGAGCATTCACTCATGAAAGAACTGTGATTGAGCAGGCTTACTGGAATGATTTTATGTTGGCTGCAAGATATGCTCCTTTCACTACCAGCAAAGCAGCTTTGATTACAACATCCATGGCTCCGCAACGAGAATGGTTTGGTAGAAAAGGCGATGTGCACAATCCATCTGTGTTCTTTAACATTTGGAATGGTGTGGCTACCGCTGCAGTTATTGGTTATAACTTTTTGACTAAGTAGGGGTGTTGAGGTAAGTCTGGTAAAATTGACTAAGTAGTTATGTTAATGTATGTTTGTTTACAGGTTTTTTCACTATATAAGGTTCTTAGTTGGCAGTTTAGAGCTAGGTAAGTGCTGGCGGGTATACTTTGTCCAGACATCGAAAAGGTTGAATAACGAGAATCAATTTAAAATAAAAATACATACTGGTGTGACATCAAACCACTTGAAGTGTTCAATTTCACCCCAAAACCTTTCAGAAGTGGATAATTCCTTACAGCTTAAATACTGTTTAATATAAACTATTTTGCAGTCGCGAAAATTGCCACTAAAATGATTATCAAGATCAAAAATGCTGGCAAGGTTATTGATATAGAAGTGTCAGAAAACGCCAATGGGTTGGATTTCAAGAAGGCCATCATGGAAAAGACTCAAATTCCAATAGACAAGCAAAAAATCTTGATCAAGGGTGGAAAATTGAATGACGAGTCAGCCTTGAAAGACTTGAAGTTATCACAACCGATCATGGTATTGGGTACTCCAAGTAACAACATTAACGAAATTACAGTGCCAAAGGAAACTTTCATGGAAGACTATAAGAGCTCAACTGTTGCTAGTAATGATCCTTCAGGCTTGCTTAATTTGGGTAACACATGTTATTTCAACTCATCATTGCAGGCTATTTTCAATATGAAAGACATTAAAGAGAAGTTATATTCCTCCAGTTCTTCCAGCAGTAATGCCTTTATCAAGGCGTTAAACACCTTGTTCAAAATGATGGATAAGAAGCAAGAAAAGATAAATCCAAATTTGTTTTTGTCTAGTTTCAGAACCAACTTTCCTCAGTTCACTGAAAGAGATAACCATGGGTTTTACAAGCAACAAGATGCCGAGGAAAGTTTTTCACAGATCTTAAACTTGTTAATTGAAGACTTGAAGGTCAGAGATATCTTTGATATTAGATTTAACGTCGAGACCAAATGCTTGGGTTTACCAGACGAGACTCCGGTTTTGGCCATTGACGATTCCTTGAAGTTATTGTGTCACATCGATATTAAGACCAACTTTTTGAGAGATGGCTTGTTGAATGGTTTGACCGAAAATATCGAAAAGTTCAATGACACCTTGCAAGCAAACACAGATTATCAAGTCACCAAGAAGATTATCAGAACTCCAAAGTATTTGATTGTTCATTTTGTTAGATTTTTCTGGAGAAGAGATACTCAGAAGAAATCTAAGATCTTGAGAAAGGTGCAGTTTCCATTTGAATTGGATATCAGTGAAATGTTGGACCCGTCCATCAAACCTTCAAAAACAAAGTTTAGAGACGATTTAAGAAAGATCGAAAAGGGAAACGAGGACTTGTTAAGAGACTTCAAGAAAGCAAAGAAGAACACTAGCATGAATCCTTTACAACAACAAGAGGAGGATAAGTTGAAGATGTTGTCTATCAGGACCAAGTTTGAAGATGACTACAGTAGTTTGTTAACTTCTCACAACATTGAAACCAAATTAGAAGACTTGAGTGAAAATCCTTCGTCTGTTTACAAATTGAATTCGGTCATCACCCATAAAGGCTCATCTGCTGACAGTGGCCACTACCAATGTTTTGCACAAGACAATGATGACGAAGACAACTGGTGGAAGTTTAACGATGACAAGATTTCAAGCGTCAGCAAAGATAAGATTGAGCAGTTAGCAGGTGGAGGAGAAAGCGACAGTGCTTTGTTGTTGATCTACAAGGCAAGCGGGCTTTAGTTATTATATATTGCTACCATTTAATAAAATCTTCATTATTTTTATAACCACAGACTTTCAAGATGATATTAAGATGCCATTTTGGTAATTGGACTGGAATAGATTCATAAAGTCATAGAATTCGAACTTGAAGTTTTCTTTAGTAACACTATTTCCAGGTCAGTAATGTGTAAAAACCTACAAATCCTTCACCAATTGCTTAAAATTCTGAACTTCGTCCCAACAGTTCAAAGTCCTACCTTCATTGTCCCTCAAGCACTTGACAACCTGTGACCTGGCGTCCTTAATTTCACTACTGACGTCAACAGCAGTCAATTTTATGTTGTCTTCCATCAACTGCTTCAAGTGTTGGATTTTCTCATTTGAAGAGGTCACAGAAATAACCGGGGTTGTGTTTTCTTCAGTAGATATGCTTTCATTTACAGTAGCTTGGAACTTCTTCATGGTTTCACCTTCCAACTTGGTTAACTCGTCCCTCACTCTATCTTGTATGTACTTTTCAGTGTACTGAGCTCTGGAATAGTCAGATTCCTGGCTGCTTTCCAATTGCGATAAAAATGAAGCAGAGAAATCAATTGGTGCTGCAGGTGTGAACACCTTTTGTTCTGGCTTGGAGGTAGTGCTTCCCATTAGATGTCAACAACTGTATTATCCAATAGTTTTTCAAATAACAGTGCGTGAAAGTCGTGCGAATTTAACATCAACAGGTTGAAAAATTTTCAATTGTATATAGTCAAGGGGTCAGTGTATATAGCATAGAATGCCACCAGTTCAACAACAGAGATACGTCCAACACCAACCATCCAACTTTGAAAAGTTCAAGATGGGGCTTCTCATGGGAAGCACTGTGGGAGTGTGTGTGGGGGTTTTATTCGGAGGGTTTTCCATTTTGCAGAACGGAGCTGGTCCTAACGGTGTGATGAGAACCTTGGGTCAGTACATTATGGGTTCCGTAGGTACCTTTGGATTGTTCATGAGTATTGGTTCGGTTATCAGATCAGATCCTGAATTCCAAGCCTACCAAAGATCTATGGTGTACAGCCAAAGACAAGCTTGGAGAGCTGCCTATGGTCTTGAATAGGTTTTTATGGGAAATGGGATTAATATGTATGTAGTAGTTAATGCAATTCATATTGAGTATTTTTGTCGATGTCAAATAAGTACGTCAATCCAAACTCTGGGGCCTTGTAGTGTTTTTGATTCATGTCCTGAGCCAACTTGGTAAGAAGTAGCTTGGGTTCTAGAATTGGTTCACTGCTGAGCTTGAAGGTTCCCCAATGAACTCCAAACATGTACTTGGACTTGAGTTGGTCACAGATCTTGAGCGATTCTTGTGGAGAAATGTGTCTTGGTTTTTGGTGCCACGAAGGACAGTACTGGCCTATTGGTAGTAGTGATAAGTTGACTGGGCCGTGTAGGTGGCCTATTTTTTCAAACAAGTCTTTCAGGTATCCTGTATCTCCAGCATGGTACACCACAGACTTTCCGTTTTGCTTGATTATATATGAACACCAAAGCGAGAAATTAGCATCCACCACGTATCTACCGCTCCAGTGCATAGAAGGCAAGCATACCACTTCATATTCGTCCTGGAGGTTTTCGCTACCTTTAATGTATGGATTCAACTTCACTGTATCCCACCAGTCCATTTCTATAACATTGTAGATTCCTCTTCTAGCCAAGGTCTTTTTAAGCCCCAAAGGTACAATCCACACCGTGTTCTTGTTGAAGCTTTTCACTATATCTAGCTCTAGATGGTCTGGATGGTCGTGAGACACTAGAATGAAATTCAAACCATTGGTAGCATTTTTGATGTCGTCAATTTGCATTGGAGATTTGTTTAGTCTCTTAGGTCCAATGTGCTTGGTGAATAAATGGTCACTAAGTATGGGATCAGTTAAAAAGCTGATACCAGAAATCTGCATTAAGCAACACGATTGTCCCAACCAAATGAAGAGCAATTGTCTGTTCACAGGTATCTTGGAGCCCAACCAACCAGTTCCCAACCCATTGAAATTGCCAGTGGCAGTGCTTTCCTGGAGAATTCTCGAGTTTTGTTGGAAAACATCAATGTTGGGCTTGTGCACTTTCAAGTAGTCTTCCACAGTATGGGACATATCTTTGGGAACATGCTCGTGTAATTCGATTTTGTTTCCATAAACACTCTCCACAAGCTCCAAAATTCGTACAAATAGGAACTCAAACCCGGTTTGGGGCCTGTATTCAGGGAAAGGATTGATAAACATCCCAGCAACAGTAGCACTTTTGAACCTTTCAATATCGGAAATATCTTTGCATGAAGCATTTTTGTGCTGGTTCTGTCTATCGGAGATGATTTCTTGGGTCTTGTAATGAAGATAAAACTCAGAGGAGGTGTAGAAAGCCACGCCAGCAAATGCTAGTTTGTACTTATTTGCTAGAACTCTTTTCATTAGTGAGAATTTTCGGTTACGATTTAACACGGTTTTGGAACAAGTACAGTGTAGAAATTGAATAAGAACAGGCTGGGTTAGAAATATGCTTGAAAGGAAAGCTTGGGAGCCAATTTGGGAGAAATGGACCATTGAACTGTAGAATCAAACAAAACCCTACTTATATTGTACTACTATATTGAATATTGTACTACTATATTGAATATTGCACTTATATTGAATATTGCACTTCTATGTAAGCATTGATGTGATAAACTCGTCTATTGAAAAGTCCCACCTTCTAATGCTGTCTAACAACACCCTTGTCATCAGCAGCACTCAAAATATGCTTCTTATACGCCTGAATGTCTCCTGGGAACTGAGTCACCTTCTGGTTTTCAGTTACCCAAATCTCGTCACACACTCTATCTATGATGGCCACATCATGGGAAACCATCAAAACACCACCCTTGAAATTGATCAAAGCATCTGCCAAAGCATCCAAACCTTGGGTATCCAAGTGGTTGGAAGGCTCATCCAAGATCAAAATGTGTGGTTGTGTCAAACTCAAGGTTGCAAAAGCTACTCTGGACTTCTGTCCTCCTGACAACAACTGCATTTTCTGCAAACCCAAAGGTCCCGTGATACCAAACGAACCCAAATGCTTTCTATATTCTTCATCAGACTTTCCTGGGTATGTCTTAGACATCCAACTGACTGCACTCAAAGTCAAGTCCATGGAGTCGACGTGGTGTTGTGCAAAATAACCAATTCTTAACCTTCCATTTCGGTTTACTTGACCTTCCAAAGGCGTCAACTGGTCCAAAATAACCTTCAATAACGTAGTCTTACCGGTACCGTTACCACCAACAATGGCAATTCTCGAGTCCATCTGAACCGCAAAGTCAACCCCATCCAACAATATTTCATCTGGGTTGTATCCAAATTTGATACCGGACAACGACAATATAGGAGGCGATATCAAGTCTGGTTCTGGGAACTTGAACTTTACGATCTTGTCGTCTTCTGGTGGCTCTAATAGAGGCAACTTTTCCAACTTTTTGATTCTGGATTGTGCTTCTGCTGCCTTTGCAGCGTTATATCTATACTTGTCGATAAACGTCTGTAAGTGGTGTCTATAGGCCATCTGGTTCTCGTATTCTCTTCTTTGGTTCTTTATTCTTTCCTCTCTGGTATTGTAGAAGGAATCAAAGTTGGAGCCTCTGTAGTAGTCCAATCTTTCAGAATGCTGGTGGATTATATCGGTTGCAACTTCATTCAAGAACGCACGATCGTGGGAAACAACCAACACCGTGGACTGATAAGTCTGCAAATAGTTTGCTAAGTAGGTAATGGAAGGAACATCCAACATATTGGAAGGTTCGTCTAGCAATAACAAGTCAGGCTGACAGAACAACGCTCTTGCCAAAGACAATCTCATTCTCCAACCACCAGAAAACGACTTGGTGGCTAACGTCTGGGACTTCTTGGAGAACCCTAAACCATACAAGATAGAAGCCGCTCTACTTTCAGCTTTATCACTGTCCATATCAAATAACTTTTCCAGGGTAGTCAATAAGTGGTTTTCCAAATCATCTCTTTCCCCATCCAATTTCTTCACCTCCTGACTTTCTTCTTCAAACTCGGTTCTCAACAGTTCTATTTCCTTGATTCTGTCGTTGATTTTGGCTTCTTCCTGAAGCAAGCTCTTTCTCCACACATCAGCATCCAAAACACTCTGGATAGCAGAAGTATCATCACCTCTGATTTCTTGCTCCACATGCAAAATGGTAATGTGCTTAGGAATGTCCAACTCTCTTCTGGATAAAGCTCTCAACAACGTAGACTTACCAATACCGTTCTGACCAACAAGACCGTATCTTCTGCCATAAGACATAGAAAGGGTAGCTTCACTCAAGATTCTCTGACCTTCACCCACATAAAGATCGAAGTTTTCGATTTTAATGTCCTTGGACTTACCAGCAGCAGAACCCAATTCCAAAGGATTGATTTCCAAGAAGAACGAATCGTAATCTTGGTCTTTCTGTTCGTTCAAAAGCTTTGATCTCTCGTACTTGACAAACTGGTTATTTCGTTTGGCGACCTTCTTGGCAATCTTTCTTTCTTGTTTCTCCAACTTCTTCTTATCCACTCTACTTTCAACCTGTCTTCCGGCGTGTTCGATACTTGTGGAGGAGTTTAAAAGTGCCAACGAAGAGTTGATGTCTCTTTTACTGCTATTTTGATTCAACAAGTTCACATCTAATAATCTCTTGGAGGTGTCACCCGTGACCTTCAACTTGGCGAGGTTATCTGATAGCTTCTTGGTCAAATCGTCCATGAGTTTGTGTGTCAAAGGAACAACTTTATCCGAGGTTCCACCTGAGCTGATTAACAACTGTTGGATGAAACCTAGTTCTTTTTGAATATCCAATTCCTGGCTCAAGACTATATCTTCGGTGGACTGGGAAACATGGTGGATGTAACCCACTGCATAGTCTGCAACCACAGAGTCAATGCTAGGAACAGCTTGACGTATTTGGAGACCGATGTTGGACATGAAAATTTTCACTGCGGCTGAGAAAACTAGTAGTAGAGAAGAGAGAGAGATAAAGAGTAGATAAAGAGTAATGTAGAGAGTAAAGAGTAGATAAAGAGTAGATAAAGAGTAGATAAAGAGTAATGGTAGATAAAGTAGAGAAGAAAGTAGAGAGTAATGGTAGAAAACATCTATTAACTACAAAACAGCCTTCAACTTGGATTGCAATTCGCCAGATCTCAACAACGCCTGGACCTTGTCGTTTCCTCCAATGTGTTCACCGTTGATGAAGACATTTGGAACAGTCGATTGGCCCGTGATTTCCAACAAAGCATTCTGGATCGCACTGCCACCTTCGATTTGGTCCAATTCGTAGACTCCAACCAAGTGCTTGTTACCAAGGTCCACCAACGACTTGAGACTGTTCTTGGTGGAAGTACAGTAAGGACAGTAGGACTTGGAGGCAATGAAGATCTTGTTTGATTTGATCAAATGCTTGACGTAGGCAAGGCTTTTATCTGGGGCTGGCATTCTTTTGGCGGTGAATCTGAAATATAAATATCCACCAAGTACTAGGAGAATTAAATATTGCATAGTGCGATTACTAATGTGGCTCTAGACTTTGTGGGAGTTGGATGTTTATATATATATATATGTTGATTGGATGTTTATATATACATATTCGGTCAGTGGTGTGTATTCGGGTATATCTATGTTCTAATCCAGTGTGGACATAGAATGTTATAGAATTTTAAGCTGTTTACTTTGAATGGTTTATGATGAAAAATGCTGATTACGTAATATTATGACAAGGTTTAGGGTCAAAATGTGGTTGCTTTTGAAGCAATCTCTTATTGTATGTTTGTTGTGTATGTTTATGTGTATGTTTGTAGTGTATGTTTGTTGTGTATGTTTGTTGTTTATGTTTATGTCGTGTATTTAAGGAACTTCAGTGAAATACTGGATTTATGGGCCTTTATTGCTTTGTAACACCAATACTTTATTGCTTTGTAACACTTCAATACTTTATTGCTTTTGTAACACTTCAATACTTTATTGCTTTTGTAACTTCAAATGCCATAAAATCATTTTCAAAATACACTCCATAGAACCATTTTCAAAATACACTCCATAGAATCATTTTCAAAATACACTCCATAGAATCATTTTCAAAATACACTCCATAGAATCATTTTCAAAATACACTCCATAGAATCATTTTCAAAATACACTCCATAGAATCATTTTCAAAATACACTCCATAGAATCATTTTCAAAATACACTCCATAGAATCATTTTCAAAATACACTCGATACAACCATTTTCAAAATCTCGATAGGCTCAAACCTACAACTTGGCTGCAAAAATCTCCGATGCAATAATCTCCACACTGTATCCGTCTGGGTCTCTAATAAATGCCAATTCCGGCGAAAGCTTAGCCTTACCCATCTCAACAGACCAGTCCAAGTCCTTGAATTCACCATTCAACTCTTCACAGAACTTCACTGGGTCCTTACATGTCACACAGGTGTGGCCATACCCTTGGATAGCCCCGTTGTCTGTAGAGTTTCCATTGTGATAGCTGAAGCCCGCATCGTCCTCAGTTCCCCAGTTGTGTGTCAACTCAATAAGTGACAGCATGCTGTGTCTGTCTTCAATAGGAACCGCTTCAGGCTCGTACTTGTTTTCCAAATCGTATCCCAAAAAGTACAAGGTAAACTTGGCACCCTCGTGAACAGAAGTGGCAAGCAACTTCATTCCCAACTTGTTGATGTAGAAGTCCAACGATTTCTTAGGGTCTTTGACTCTGATCATCGTATGGTTGAGCTTGTAAGTGGAAGCGTCGGTTTGACCTTCAGTCTTGTTAATTCCGTGTTCCACCAACTCAATCCAGTATCCATTAGGATCCAACACAAACGCAATGTTCTTTTGTCTTCCGTCACTAAGCTTTTTCTGAAACTTGCAGTTGTTAGCGACCAATTGCCTTTCAGCAACCTCAATGTTGTCTACGGAAACGCAGATATGGCCGAATCCTCGGAATTCAGTTCCGTTTCCGTTGTTCAAAGTGTACGAGTCGTCTTTTTCAACCCCATGGTTGTGGCAGAGTTCCAAAACCCCTTCTCTGGCAGCCCAATTCAAGTGTTTGTTAGCGTCAGTCTCGTAGTTCAACATGTACAAAGTAAAGCCATCGAATTCCAAGGTTCTGATAAGCTTCATCCCGAAATTTTGGGTGTAAAACGGAACAGACACCTTAGGGTCCTTGATACGCAAGCACGTATGGTTCATGACAAACGACTTGTCGAAAGTAGGCATTTTGAGTAATTTAGTGAAGTACAATCCAAGCAATATTTTATGACACAAGATAATTCCGCAACCTTGAGTCGTGGGGTGACTGAAAAAATCACTTCCATGCAAAGGTTCCGGTTGTTCAGTACTGCTAGTGTAACCAGGCTGGCATTCCACCACACCACCAGAAACACCATCCATGACATTCACAACAAGTATTTAAACCAGGTGCAGATTTCCATGGTAACTGCATACGATAGCATAAGCGCAAGAGTATCTGAGCAAGCAGGCATCGATATCAACTTGGTGGGGGATTCTTTGGCAATGGTAGCTTTGGGATACGAAGATACAAACGAAATAACCCTAGAGGAGCTTTTGTACCATGTTCGTGCTGTAAACAGAGGCAACTGCAAGTCCCTTTTGATCGCAGACTTACCGTTCGGTAGCTATGAAGCTTCTCCGGCCCAGGGTCTTGAAACATCTATCCGGATGATTAAGGAGGGAAGAGTACAAGGAGTGAAGTTGGAAGGTGGAGAAGAGGTTTCCGCCACTATTAGCAAGATTACCGCTGCAGGAATCCCGGTGATGGGGCATGTGGGATTGACTCCACAGCGTCACAATTCCTTTGGGGGCTTCAAATTGCAGGGAAACAGTGTAGACAGTGCCTATGGGATCTACAAAGACTGTATGGCCCTTGAGAAGGCGGGGGTATTCTCAATTGTCTTGGAGTGTATACCTACAAAGTTGGCAGAACTAATTACTGCAAAGCTTTCGATTCCTACTATCGGCATTGGTGCTGGTCCTTATTGTTCGGGAAGCGTATTGGTCATGTCAGATATGTTGGGAATGAACCAACCTGAGGGTTCGCCTAAACTGAAGTTTGTGAAGGAGTACATGAATTTCCATGATTTGGCAGTACAGAGTTTGCAGCAATACAAACGAGACTTGGAATCGGGGGTTTATCCAGATGCTGACGTTCACGGGTACAAGATTAAAAACGGGGTTATGGCTGCATTGAAGGAGAAGATAGAGTTGCATACTTAGGAGTATTTGATAGTATGACAGAGTTATGTAAGAATGACAGAATTGTGCATATGTAATAGAATGACAGAATTGTATAATTAAAAATGATAATACTGGAAAAAAGATAAAAATACACAAAATGAAGTCTAAAACTACTATTAATCCATAAACAGCTTCTAGTCTTCAATAAATTAACTACTAGCATTCAATAAAATTACTGGTATGTAACAAACTCCTGATAATTCAAATCCGTACAAAATTGAATAAATTGAATAAATTGAAAAATTGAATAAATTGAACAAATTGAATAAATTGAATAAATTGAATAAATTGAATAAATTGAATAAATTGAATAAATTGAATAAATTGAATAAATTGAATAAATTGAATAAATTGAATCCAAAATTGAATAAATTAAATAATTAAATCCAAAATTGAATCCAAAATTACTACAAAAATCTCATGACTTCTACGATTGAAGAAAACCTCGATCCCCGTGTAATCCGTTTGTTCTTTATCAGACATGGACAGACAAACTACAACATCAACAAGATCATGCAGGGCCATGTAGATATCGATATCAACCCAAACGGGATCCAGCAATCAATCAAGTTGGGTGAGTTTTTCAAACACATCAAACTAGACGATTTTATTTCTTCAGACTTGATTCGTTGTGTAAACACCCTGAAAGAAGTCAACAAGTTCCAGGATTGTGCATTCAGAACCACACCCAAGCTTAGGGAACGTCAAATGGGCCCGGTTCAAGGAATGTACATTAAAGATGCTATTGCAACCTATGGTGATGATTACAGAAACATGGGTGAGCAACACCACGAGTTGGTGAAAAGGCTTACTGACGAGTTTGAGGTTATAGTTAAGAACAGTGCCGAAAAAAGCCATATGAATGTGGGTGTTTGTAGCCATGGTGGTAGCATCACCACCTTCTTCAACTACCTTTACAAACAAGGGTTTGAGTTGGGCCATAACTTGACCAAGGACGACTTGAGAGTTCCGTACAACACCTCGGTTTCGGTGGTGGATGTGGAAAGAAACAGTGCAGGTACAAGTTTCAAGGGGGTTATACAGATGTTTGGAAACACCATGCACTTGGGACAGGATTTGAAGGTCCAGGACCAGAGATTGAGATGATGGGTTGGGTTGGGCTAGACTAGATTTGATAGACTAGATTTGATAGACTAGATTTGATAGACTAGATTTGATAGACTAGAATGGAATAGACTCGGAATAGACTAGAACGGAATAGACCAGAACGGAATACTAGATTTGATAGAAATTACAGTGAATAAATAGAAATTACATGAATAAATAGAAATTACATGAATAAATAGAAATTACATGAATAGAAATTACATGAATAGAAATTACAGAGTAACAACTTCACAAAACGTACATTGATGTGTCTATCACCTACCGCATGTACACTATGACATCAAAATAAAGCATACATGCAATTGTTCAATCTGAAGAAATCAATAACCATCGAGTTTATCAGATTCAGCAATTGTGGTATGTCTCCAAAATCGTCCAGGAGACTTCTATACAAAAATTTCATCAAACATATCATAAAAATTTACCTTAACATTCCTGGATCCATAGTGTTGGATCTCGAGAAACTGGCATATTTAACGAATGGATCGTTTCTTTCCAACTCATATTCTGGGTTCTTCACCTTCTTACCTCCTCTCAAGTAGATTCTCTTCATCCATTTCCAGAACTCGGCTCCAGCCAAGAAACAAAGAGTGAAACCAAAGGAAAGACCCCATTCATATCCAATACCAGTGTGCAAGAAAACCTTGTCGTTGATAACTGGGATGTAGATAACTGGGAAAACAGACACAAATCCAGCAAGAACAGACCAGAATAAAAATTGGTTTTCCCACAAGTCCTTGGCGGTTTGCTTCCACCATGGCAAGTCTGTATCTTGTCTCATGTAGAACAACGAGTTGGTAGGATGAATACATTCCCAGGCCAAAATCAACGCACACCACGTCATATTTGCAAAAGAAGCAGCTCTTCCTCTGAAAACCAAACCACATTCATCAAGACTAGCACTGGTGGAGTTACAATCAACCCCCAAGTATCCGTCACCAACTCCGAAAACAATAATCACGTAACACATTAAACAAGAAACTGCCATCCAGAAACCATAGGCTAACATATCAATGATGACTTCCCAGGTGAAAATAACATTGTTAGGAGGTTTAGTCAAGATATCGTCACTAGCTCTTTCTTGACCCAAACCCATGGCTGGGAAACAAGAGGTAACAACCAAAATCCACAATACTTCAACTGGAGATAATGGGAACACAGAATAACCAGAGTCGTCAATAAAAGCCAAACCAATCATCAAGTACAATGCTTGGGCAACGTTTTCTGCCAACAATTGCAACACAAACTTCTGGATATTGGCACTCATTCTTCTTCCTTCTTCAATGGCATTCAAGATAGAGGCAAAGTTATCGTCAGTCAAGACAATATCAGAAGCATCCTTTGCCACATCAGAACCGTTCAAACCCATAGCAATACCCACATCAGCCTTTTTCAAGGATGGAGAGTCGTTAACACCGTCACCTGTCATTGCACAGAACTTACCTCTACGGTGCAAGGCGTCAATCATTCTGACCTTGGTTTGAGGAGCACATCTAGCAATAACCAACGGTAAAACAGGCAAATTGTCGATTTCTTCATCAGACAAACCATCAAATTCGTTGGCAGTCATACACATAGCCTTAACAACTTCTTCGGAGTAGTGGTACAAGTTAGTTGGCAAGATACCCACTTCCTGGGCAATGGCCTTGGCAGTACCAGGATGGTCTCCTGTTAACATATGAACATTAATACCAGCCTTGTGACAGGCTTTAACAGAAGCAGCAGTTTCAGTTCTTGGAGGATCGTAAATACCAATCAAACCTTGGAAAATCAAGTTACATTCAACAGCTTCACGACTGTTGGAGTCGAAATCTTTTTCTCCAGTAACATCCTTAGTAGCAAACGCCAAAACTCTCAAGCCCTGGGAACTCAAGGAGTTCATGTTATCTTCAATCAACTGCTTATTTTCTTCGGTTAAAGGAATTGGGGTTTGGGAGTCGTACATGCCAGAGTTGTTTTCATCGGTATCATGTCCATACCATTGCTTACAGCAGGCCAAAACTCTTTCAACCGCACCTTTGGTGAACACTTCGGTTCTTCCATCTGGGGATTGATAAACGGCAGACATACGCTTGATACTAGAATCGAATGGGAATTCCATAATGTGAGTGTAACCTTGAGAATAGTCTTCTCTTCCGTAACCTAATCTAGTAGTAAAAACCTGGATAGCAATTTCAGTAGCATCACCGTGAGCCTTCCATTCCAACTCCCCTTGTTCGTTTTGACTTTGGTTGATAGTAGCAATGTTGGCCAAAGTGGCAGTTTTCAACCACCTGTCAAAGCTTTTAGGATGAGGTTCAGGAACCTTTGGAAGAAAGTCAATCTCTTCGTCAGATTCCTTGATGTAGTATGGCGAGTGTTTAACAAAGGACAAGTCACCAATAGTTGGGTTGAATGCTTCATTCGAGTTATCAACTTGATAAGTACCTACATTTGGAACCCAGACCTTTTTGGCAATCATTTTACCCTGGGTCAAGGTACCGGTTTTATCAGAACAAATGTCATTAATACCACCCAAGGCTTCCAAGGAGTCCAATTTACGGACAATAACATGCTTTTGCACCATAACCTGGGCACCAACAGCCATTGTAATGGTCAAAACAACAATCAAAGCCGAAGGAATCATAGATAATGCCACACAAATGGCATAGATTGCAACTTCAGTGTTGACCCTGAATTTCTGAGACCCCATAACAACAATAGCAAACACAACAGCCACCCAGAACAAAAAGATAGCCAACCATGACAACTTTCTTTGCAATGGGGTTCCAACATTGATCCCCAAGATGTTTCCAATGACGTTCCAAACAGTTTTCCCCCAAGCAATTGGGTATTCTCTCTTGCTGACTTTACGGTCGTCAGACTTGTCAACCCTGACAATAATAGAAGAGCCACCTCTCAAAGACGAGGCAATCTTACCGATTTCGGTGTTCAAACCGGTTCCAATAACAATACCAGTACCTCTACCTTTGGAAACCACACTGGAAGCATAGGCCAAGTTGAGACGGTCACCCACGGGAATTGGGGTGGAAAAATCGTCATACACATCTTCAGCGTTCTTGGAAACTGGTAACGATTCACCAGTCAACAAGGCCTCGTCGGTTTCCAAATTCATGCATTCAATAATTCTTAAATCCGCTGGAACAGTGTCACCAACTTTAATGTGAACAATGTCTCCTGGAGCAACCTCCTCAGCAGCAACAGTGGTATCGTCACCGTCTCTGGTGACTCTGGCAGTTGGAGAACTCAAGTTCTTCAAAGAACCCATGGTCTTTTCGGCTTTGAGCTCCTGGATGAACCCAACCCCAATGTTAATTCCAACAACCCCAGCAATAACCCCTCCGGAAATCCAATCCTTAATAGCCAAGGCGATAATCATGGAAATAATCAAAACCAAAATCATGGCATTGAAAACCTGGTGTGCCATTATCTTTGCGTAACTGATCTTGTCTTCTTCACCCAAGGTGTTTTTGCCATAGATGTTGAGGGCTTGTTCAGCCTGGGTAGTTGTGTAACCATTAGTAGTATCAACGTCAAAGTGCTTGGCTACTTTGTCAATTGACAACCTGTAAGGCTCGAAGCTGAACTCGTCACTGGAGTTGTCTGTGTTAACTTTTTCTTTCAACGAAGACATCTTCGAATATTATCAATAATGTGTATATGGAGTGTCCCTATTTTCAATCAACTAGTCACAAGTATTGTGTCAATTGGCAGGAATAATAAGCAAAAGCAAGGAGTACAAGTGATTGATAATATGTTTAATGAGTTGTGACATGCCAGGAAATTGGGGTGTATTTATACCAGCAACACTTGAATCTTGGAGTTTCCCAATTTCTTTTGCAGTTAATTAACCTATTCTTGGACATCCTGTTAGCCCAGGTGCAAGATGCAGTATTTTTCTTATCAGTGCGGAGCTTACATAACAAGTCACGAGCAAACGGGCTATGTGCCGGAGTGCAGGCCAGATCTCCCGCCTGACAAGAAAGGTGTGAAAACATGCTTTTCTTCTTCTTTTCTTGATGATTGCTTGGCCTTCGAAAACACGACACCTGTGGTACCAGCATGAGGTTTGAGAAACTGGCATGGTTGGCTCGGTAGTGGAGCACACACAAACTTACAGTCAATTGCAGAGGTGCTTGCAATTACATCAAGGGCGAGCAGAGAAGGGCTGGAAGATCGCTACTAAAAAATATATTGTGAAGATAAAAAATAATTGTTCCGAGGAGGAAAAAAATTGAGATGATGCTAACTGCCGATGAAATATATGACGTTGCTTAACTTGACTCAATTGACTCAAGTCATAACGCACATCCGCTTCTAATAATAGGTCAGTTAGGCTTGACCCGGCTATTATTATGGCTCAAGTCCGTAGTCACCACACGACCAAGGCTTTTACACACCCAAGACTCCATCGCATTTGTTCTCACAAGTTAGTGGTAGTTCTGGGTTCGAATTCCTATGGTTGTTCTACGAGTTCTTTGATCTGTTGGAAGAGGTTTCACCGTTTCTGGTCTTTTGGTGTCAACGTGTTTGGTTTTTTGGGGCGTTTTTGGTGTTTTGGTGTCACGTTTTGGTTTTTTGGTGTCAACGTGTGTCAAATATTTTGTAGATATTTTATAGGTATTTGCTAATTTGTAGAGGTAATCTTTGTAGAGGAAATCTTTTGTAGAGGTAATCTTTGTAGAGGAAATTTTTTGTAGGAAATCTTTTGGAGGAAATCTTTTGTAGTCAACCTTTTGTAGAGGTTTTTGTAGTCAATTAACATGCACTTCGAAGACATTGCCTAAGACACATAATATTGCCAGTATCAACGGATCTGGAACCTAATTCCTGAAAATACTTATCTGACGGTTATAAACCCACATTTGTTGTGGATTTTTCAAAAATCACTATTCTGTTAAAAGTACCCAAAATCTTCCCCGTCAAATGTTCCCCAACATTTGCCCGTTGGCTTTCAAAGTTGTTTGCATTACTGGCATAAAAATTATGGCACCTTTCTTAACTACTATATTCGAATTTCACATTTTCTACAGTCTCGAGGTTAAGAGAGGTAACCACTTCTTATCAGTTCTTGTCAAGCACCATAATCTTGGGAATTTCCTGTTCAGTGTCGGGAGTTGCTGTTCACGGATATTCCCTTGACATCTCCGTTTTGGAATCGCCAGTCACATGACTTCCGATGACTATAAAGCCTCAAGAAAAAATTCTCACCAACTTAAAACTAACAAATCTATACTACACTGCCAGTGGTTGGCAATGCTACCGGTATTATTACCATTGGCAATGTAGTATGCATTTGCTTTGCATTTCGAAGGTTTTATTATCCTGTCATGATAATTAAAATTCAAAAAACTTGCATAGAGCATTGGATCCTTTCACTCGTTGGCTATCCTATGGTACTCGACGTACGGTTATATACACAAAGGATTACATCTAAGCCTTAATATTTAATTGCATCTTGCAATAGGTAAATTTGCCGTTTTTCATTCCCTTAACAGTTCTCGTAGTTCTCTAATAATAAAGTAACAGCCTCCATAAGCTGTTATACCATATTGTAGTATTATTTATCATTATTATCATTATTATCATTATTATCATTAGTATCATTATTATCATTATTATCGTTATTATCATTATTACCACTATTATCATTATTATCATTATTACCACTATCCATCATTATTATCATTATTATCATCACTCCAAGGCTTACCTAATCAGTGAGAATTTTCATCGTTCACAATGGATGAAGACACTCAGATTATTGAGGCTATTGAGTCCAGGTCTTACCAACACGCCCAGGCATTGTTGAAGTTCAAAACCTCAAAGTACCCCCAATCATCATATTACGTTGCTTTACTGCTTTACCTCCTCCATCACCAACAAAATCCAGATACTTTCAAGAAGGCCCAAGAGCTTCTCAACAAGTTTCCTACCGATTTGAGAACAACAGGATGGCTACACAGGATCTTCTCGGAGTTGGGCAAGGACAACGAAAGCACCTCGGTTTATGAGAACTTGGTTAAGAAATTCCCCAACAATTGTGAACCAAACTTGATCCAGTGGTTTGAGAACTGCTTAAAGGCCAACGACATTAAGAACTTGCAGAAATGTTGTATGAGCTTGTCAAAGGTCAACACAGACAACAAAAAGTACAAGTTCTGGACGGCTTTGAGTTGCTATTTGCTTGCCGATGACCTAAAACACGATGCAAAGCAACATGGATTGTTTAAGACTCTTGGATCCAGAATAATACCCAAGCCGGAAACCACCCATGAATTATATATTTTGACCCAGTTATTGGGTTCTAGCAGCATTGCAGCTATCGAGGAGTTCAAAAAGTCCAAGCCGTTGGATTTGGACTTGAAATTGGTGTATGTCGAATTATTGTTTTCAACTGAAAACTGGCAGCTGTTGTACGAGTACTCCCACCAGTTAATCTTTATTGAAGAATTCAACGACTTCAACACTTGGAAGAAGTTTTTGGCTGCCAGTGCCAACTTGTCGAAACCTTTTGATGACACTGAACAATTGATTTTGGAGTACAAGGAATCAAGAAATAAGAGGTTAGCTTTAATTGAATTATGTAAAACCTACAAACAAGATGACTCCAGGTATATCAAACAGTATTACGAGGCTTACAAAACCAAATTGTGCTGCTTCACAGATTTGAAAAACTACAACTTTGATTTTGACTCCTTCAAGCAACAGCCAGGAGAAAACGTCAACGTCAAGAACATGAATATTGCCATCAACAACTTGAAGATGTCGAAATTTAATGAACTGGAAAACTGGAACGTATATAAGAAGTATTTTGGCCTATTAAAAGACAAGGCTGATACAGACTACTATATTCCAAACGAACTTCTTTTGACCAATGTGCTACAACACATCAAAGACTCCAACGAGAGCATGGAGTCGATCCTTAGGGGTATCCTGTACTTGAAGAAAGTCACTGCATATGATCCTCTTGATTTCAGAGTTCAATTATGGTTAATGAAGCTCTACCAGATGTTGAATCTCAACGATTTGATGATGCAAGTATTTGACACAATTAAGATCAGAATGTTGCAAATAGATTCGTTGGGGTACTTGTTTGTTGACAAGTTGAGCTACCTATGTCCAACTAAGAACAATTTATCGTTCTTGGTGAGCCAATTCAGGTTTTATCTTACCTGTGAACAAGACATGGGTGAGAACTTGTTGAAGTCTTTTGATAAGGAAATCTACAACAAGATTCCCAACTTCATGAAATTCAATGCAAGAATCAAACACTCGTTTGAATACTATGAGATTCTTGTGAAAACATGGCAGGTTATCAGATTTCAAAACGATAGGAACTATGAAGCTTATTTCAAGTTGAGAGTGAATGATGTTGAGGTTGACAAGTTAAATTTCAGTGACAACAGAGATAGGGAAATCTTGTTTAACAACTTACCGTTTACATCCCAGGACTTTAAGCTCACCAATGATATGACCAACGAAGCCAAGTTGAAGTTGGAGATCTTGAAGGAACAATTCATCATAGCCCCATCGGAAGCCAAGTTGAAGAAATTCAACAAATTCATGGAAACCAACAGCTCAAAGTTGAGTTCCTTTGATAACTGGACGTTCAAGGTGTATTTGAGTTTGTTCAAGTATAAAGTGAAACCAAACGAACGTGCATCTGTGAAGAACTACCTAGCAAAAACCCTTAAACTAGCTAAGGTCCCATTCCCCGAGGAGTTAATTTCAAAGGACTTCAACTACATGTGGTTCAACGTGTATGAAATCTACAGATACTTGAATAGCTTGAATGACCCCGACTTGTCGAAGACAGCCAAAAGCTTATACCAGGAATTGCAAAGCCCCGAATTCAGAAGCACCCAAAAACAACAATTGCAGGATTTCAGACTGAAAATGAAAAACCACTCGTGGGAACTTGAAATCGATTCTGTTTTCATCGATGATATGTTTGATACCTTGAACGATTCCATGGTCAAGTGTTCATACACAAACTTCAAATAATGTATATATTGTAAAAGTCAACTCGTAACCTATAACTTCACAACTCATAACCTATAACTTCACAACTCATAACCTACAACTTCACGTTCATGCCCATCATATTGGCCATGTCGTTGATTCTGCCTATGCCTTGGTTCAAAAGGTATTTTCTGTATGTCAATTCATGCTCACCTTTCAACCTGAACTCCAGTCGGAGAAACCCCATGAGCTCACGCTTTTCATGATGTCTATATATCTGGCGGGTCACCACTCTATATATTTCCTTGAGTTGTTGCTTGAAAAGGAATTCCTCCAAAGAGAGTGTAGGTCCTAGTTTCTTGGACGCTCTGACGACCGTTGGTATCATTAATTTTCGATGCGATTTTTCAAGAATGGTTCAAAGAGTATTGGCTCAGGACTACTGCAGGACCATTTTACAGTGTATACCTGCTATTCTCTATATGTACATGCTCATTACTTAAAATTAGACCCAATAATCTCCATGGCTTTGGAGTTTCCAGCCGCCAATTCCGGGTTATCGAGGGCATCTGCCAAACAGATCCATGGATCTCTTGTGCCGCCCCATTTCAAAATGGTTTGTTTGTATTTTTCGCCAGAACTTCTTGACCACGGATCTTGTTCAAATAATCCTTTATACACCTTATCGGCAATAGCCCTGTCCAACAAATAACTATAGTATACAGACCCGTATGAAAACAAGTGGAGAAACTTCCCGTGCCATGTAGACCACTTGTCAGCAAACACTTTCAAGTCTGATTCTAGATTGTGGTAAATGGCGGTGGAATCAAAGTTATCAAAGTTGTTCTGGATCATTTCCACCGTGTTGTCATTATGCAAATATTGATCCAATAATGCCATTTTAGCTTGCATGAACATTTCTGTATCATACAACAATGTTCTTTGCGACTGGTGCTTCAACAACACCTCCAGTTGCAAATGGTCTCCGGTCTTGTAGTGCTTTGCAATCTTACACAACACCCTTGGATCTTTGGCAAAGGATTCCATTAATACAGATGGCAATTCCACAAAGTCGGTGACGGCTCTTGTACCCGAGAGGTTTTGCAAATCGGTTTTCCCAATCATCGAATGCATGGCGTGGCCCATTTCATGAAAAACGGTTTCAACTTGCTCCAAGCTGAGCAAACTTGGTTCTGTAGAACTAAGTTGCAAGCTCAGTAGTATCAGTGACGAATGCTTCTGGAAATTGAACACCAAACACACCACTGGTAATTGATAAGTGTCAGTTTCGTCTAGTTGTGCTTGGGATTTGGTGACCTCCAATGATTCAGTATGAATATCGGTGTTGAGTTTTCGGGAACACACAATTGTAAAGTGGGATGGGTACACTTTAGGCGACCAGAAGTCAATATACAAGTAACCCAAGACTTTATTATTGGTGATATCAAACACCTTAGTTTTCCTTACTTGATTTGCCCAAGTCTCACCAGGACCAACGGGTTCTGGGATTAACTCAATGCCGTAAATACAGGTGAATAGTTCACTCAAACCCGAAATAACAGTGCCTGCAGAAAAGTACGGCTTTATATCTTCCAACTCCTTGTGGTGTTCGTTGGAAAGCTTGCTCAACAAATAGTCTCTATCCCAGGGCTTGACCTCATCAAAGATGTCTGAATCACTCAATTCCATGTCACAATGCTGTTTATGCTTGTAAAGGTTTCTGATTTCATTAACCAAGCCCTTGTTATCCTTGTTGTTGGAAGCATCCAACAAGTTACTTTGGATTTTCCTCAAAAAGGCCATGACGTTTTCGGGGCTTTTAGCCATTTTGTGTTGCAACTGATAGTGGGCATACGACGTAAACCCCAACATCCGGGCCAACACTGCTCTGTACTTGACAAAGGCGTTCAATAAGTCGATCTGGTCCGAAGAAGCGTTATGGTAAGCAATCCACACCTTTCTTCGGATAGGCTCGTAAGCACATTCACTTAATATCTGATATGGAATGTAATCAAGTAGAGGAATAAACACAGAATCACCATGGTTGTTTTTCAATTCCTTGGGAACCTTCAGTTGGTATCTGGAGATTTGTCTCTTCAAACTGTCGGATTCAATCTGGTTGAATTCGTAGGTTTCTACTTCACACCATTGAGAATCAAGTGAGTTCAAGTTGTGGGAGTAGTTGGCACCTATCAAGCTGATTTCCTGAGTCAAGTTCACAAAGTGGTTTCTGGATTGGGTATCCATGTGAATCCCCGACTTCTCAAAGTCCTCTTTCAAGTACTCACCCACTTTGATTTCTTCTAGGGTGAGTTTGCTAGTAACATTTGTGTCTTGCAAAATGTCTCTCAAGTTACCATACAACTCTACGTTGGTGTTCAACTGGTTCATGTACTCAAAGAGTATCTCGTGAGTTTTCTGAGCCGCTTCGATCCAGGCGTCGTCTGGATGTGCATTTCTGATGAATTCCGCTGCATCTATGACTCTGCACAAAACATCACTCAACTGGTCGAGTTTTTTGATGTAGGTTGCCTTTCCATCAGGTCTATTGTGGATATCAGCCACCATATTGGAAACCAACTTTTTGGCCAAGGCCAACGATTGCTTAGAAAACCGTACCAACCCCTCAGGATCGCGTAGCGCCTCATTTCTGAATAGTCCGGTGCAAGCTTCACCACTATTAAACTGACTATAAAATTTTTCATCGTCAAAAACCCGCTTCAACACATCTCTGTTCTGTGATTGCGGACCAACTCCGCTAAAAAACCGCCCGCCTATCGCATTCCATCTCCTGGGCTCTCTTACCAGCCATTTAGGTCTCAACACTTTGACATGGCGTAGTCCTCTTAAACTACAAGTGACCATGGTTCACAAATTATTTTCGCACGTCGAGGTTCAGGTGTTATCTACGTTGTCAAAACGAAATCTCAAGTTTGGGCTCCAATTGAGCAGTAATAGGTATCGTGGGTTCTTGTACGTGACAAGTGCGGTTGGTTGAGTTTTGTGACGAAAATTGCATTTTGTGGCAAAACTTCAAAATCAAAACGCCCATAAAAAGTGAGACAAGAAATTTGTTGAAAGTTGTGAGTTGTTGAAATTTCTGTTTTTAGTGAAGTAGCAGGTTATAGCAGGTTATAGCAGGTTAGTAGCAGGTTAGTAGCAGGTTAGTAGCAGGTTAGTAGCAGGTTAGTAGCAGGTTAGTAGCAGGTTAGTAGCAGGTTAGTAGCAGGTTAGTGAATAGCCAACATTGAAACGATAATATTGGTAGCATTGAACGATAACAGCGGCAACATTGAAACGGATCTTAATACTTTTCCCTTTTCTACAAAAACTTTATGATTTCACCAGAATACCCAAACCTACCGTCCCACCACACAAACCAAATGCAATCCACCAAAAAAAGGTCGGCCAGAGACTACCAGTTTGGGAATACCATAGGTGAAGGGTCGTACTCCACGGTGTACTCAGCCGTCGACATCCACAATGGTAAAACCTACGCCATCAAGGTTCTTTCCAAAAGACACATCGTCAAGGAACATAAAATCAAATACGTGAATATTGAAAAATCCACTTTGCACAGATTGGGCTTGCAGCATCCAGGTATTGTCCAGTTGTATTACACTTTCCAGGACGAGTCCAGCCTATTCTTTGTGTTGGATTTTGCAGAATACGGCGAGTTGTTGTCTATCATTCGAAAATTCGGTTCTTTGAGTGAAGCCGTGAGTTTGTTCTACATGTGCCAAATTGTGGATGCAGTGCAATTCATTCATCTGAAGGGGGTTATTCATAGGGACTTGAAGCCAGAAAACATCTTGGTGGGTCTTGATTTCAACCTAAAAATTACCGATTTCGGTGCTGCTAAGCTCTTAGACCTTGAAAACAACTCCAACAACAGCGACGTCGAGGAAAAGTTTGATTATCAAAACATCAACCACGATCCCAAGAACAATGCGGAAAGAAAGGCATCTTTTGTGGGAACTGCTGAATATGTTGCTCCAGAGTTGTTGAAGGACAACTCATGTGGGTTTGAGTCTGACATATGGGCTCTAGGATGTATTTTGTACCAGTTTTTCTATGGCAACCCTCCTTTTAAAGCCCACACCGAGTATTTAACCTTTGAAAAGATCATCAACACCGACTTTTCCTATGTTCCATCAAACCCATTACCTCTGGAGGTAACCCAAATCATAGATGGGATTTTGGTGGCTGATCCGCTCAAACGTTTGACCATTGGTCAAATTCAAACTTGCTCATGGTTCAAGGCAGTTCAATGGAATGATGCAAATTACATCTGGGCAAGAAAGGTCCCTAGGTTTGAGCCGTATGATAAGAATAACCATGCGGGCCCCGGCTTCATCAATGGTTCTCCCTACGCAGCTGCAAACAAGATCACATCTAGAAACAAGTCCGGTGCTCAGCAATTGCATAACCAAATCACCTCTGATTTCAGCTTGGTGCCAACCTTGGCGGCGAAAAAGACCTACCAACCTGCCACCAAAATTAAAAAGTTCGGAGGCTCAGTCAATGCCAGTCCTACAGCAGTTGTGATGTCCAATTATTCTCCTATCCAACAGCCTCCACCACAGCAGCAACTTCAACAGCTACAACCATCGCCAATGCTTAACCCTTTGACAACTCCACCACTTCCAATTGCACCAAACATGTTCACCCTGGAAAATAAACCACTCCCGAGGTCACCATCACAAGTTCTTCGCAAGAATAACTCTTATGTTGGTACAACCAACTCCAGCACCAACGTCAATATTGCCAATGGCTCAAAGAATGTCAACCCTCCCAACATGCCGAGAAAACACTCAAACCCAATCACCTCTTCTCATCAACAACCAAACAACTTACCAGGCAAAAGCAGCTACAATATGAGCCAAGCTAGTGCAGCAGCAGCAGCAGTGGGAAATTTGTCCCTTAGCGATACAAAACCCGGGTCTCCAAGAAGTATGTCCAAGAAGACAGGTACAAGAGCATCTCCAAAATTGCCCGGTGAAAAATTCATACCCAAGCCGGAGTCACCAAAGGGTAACGGAGTCCCGCAAGCACACAAGATCAAATTCAAGGAGATATCTGCGTTGTTGAATGCAAACGAAAAAATCTTGAAACTCGATGTAATTTTCAAACTGCAGTTGTCAAATAGTTCTAGAAAAGGCCAAAGATTAGATGACAGTTTGATTGAGAAATTGGTGAACGAAAGGTCCAACTTGAACCACATGAAACCAGTGGTTACCATCATCACAAACATCGCCCGAGTGTTTTTTATCGATTGTGCATTGAATGTAATGCTAATTGACTTGAAGGCCAACAACGGAGAAGACTACCTGATGTACGATTACGACTTTGAAACCGTTGCTGTTGACAGTGATGAGGATGACGACGAAAATGAAGGAGAAGAAATTTATGGATATTTGATATTGGAGTTGATTAGAGAAGGAGGAGACTTGATATTCTTGAAGAGAATCAGCGAAGACGATAAACCCATCAAAAATATGGTGGTGGTTGTGGACAAGTCAGGGAAGCAGGTAAAATTGGGGGGAAACTATGGGTGGATAGATTGTTTGTTAATTGCTAAAGATATGGTTGCCAAAGCAGCCCAGAGTGAAGGTAAAAAAGCAACCAAAGAGAAACGAGATTCCATAGCCAAAAAAATCCGACCCAAGTCTATTTCCAAAGAGAAGCCGGTGAAAGTGTCTAATAACACTATCCAAAATAGTAAGAAAAGTTTTGCATATGCAGCAGCAGCTGCGGTTCATAGGAATTGATTTTGGACCTTTGTATGAGCAGAAACAGCTGAACTGTGAGCAGAAGTTGAACTGTAGCAGAAGTTGAACTGTGAGCAGAAGTTGAACTGTAGCAGAAACAGTTGCCAAATCACAGAAAGACCTAGATTGAATATAAACAGTTATATGATCTTTTATTTCAGAACCCTTAGGAACTGGTTATACCAGTCCTTATAATAGCACTTTTGGTTTAAAACCGTCACCGACCGTTGTTGTAGAATCTCCTCTACCAGCAGCTCATTCCGGATCCAGTTTTCAATGGTTTCTACTTGTGTGTACTTGGAATCGATTTCCGCCTGTTTGTTCTTCAAGGCGTAAGGATCGGTTCTGAGATCAAACAGCAGCGAACTCAAAGGGTCAGTGTCTGAGATTTGTTCACGTAGTTTTGCAGCGTAATCTCTACAAAATGCAATCAATTGCACTCTAGACTTCCATTCAGGGACTATTATCTGGTTGAAATAGCCGTCACACTCCCCGGCTGGGATCTCGTTTAAATGGGTTGAAACCAAGTCGTCACTGGCCAATCTCGAGAGCCGTAAGAACTGTCTTATTCTTGAAGTGTCGACACATCTTTCAGTGGCAAGCAATTGTGAAGGGATTGACGTATTAGACGTGTTAGCAGACGTACTAGCAGACGTACTAGCAGACGTACTAGCACCCGCACCCGTACTAGCAGACGTATTACTACCCGCATTACCACCCGCATTACCAGACGTACTACCACCAGCACCACCCGCACTCCACATAATCCTATTTACTCTAATCTATAAATCCAATTATCTACTCACACGATGGCAAATTTCCCTGACGCGAAGATTCAAGTGTTGATTGAACTCCAATGGACTTCATAGATAACCAGTCGAATTCAGAAGCATACAAGTATGCGTTCTGCAGTGCCATGAGGGAACACTTGGTGGTGTTGAAAGAACAAACCAAGCGAAAGGTGTTGAACCAGAGCCTAGAATGTGTGGAGTCGGTGACAGCAAGCATCGAAACCCGGGAATTGCACCACGACTTGGAAATCATCACCGAATATGCGTTTAAAGACCTTCTAGGATTCCATGCCGCCCAGGACTTGCAGCAGACAAAAAACTGGGGTGCACCCTCCAAGGCCTTGACAAGCCAGTTTCCCATGATTTTGCTTGGGCCAAATGTGAACTCGTTTGCGGTTCCTATTGATTTGAATACAGCCCTTGTGCTTGCCGAGGCCAAAACCAGAGATAGGCCTTCAGTGACGCCGTTTCACATAGATCGAGAACACGAGCTAGGCAAGGTGTTCTACTCAGTGCTCAGGAATACCTTTGACTATTACACCCGATTCAACTGGCAACTGAACGAAGAGGTGTTGTTGTCGTCGTTTGTGGCGTCGTATTTGCGTAAAGCGTCGGCGTCGTTTCCCCAGGTTTTTCAAAACCAGCTTTTGAATGCCAAAGTCAACACCGTCGTGGTTGCTTTGGAGAAGTATTCTTTCTCTACCAACGACTTGCCATTGCAAGAGTTGTTTGAAGGGTTTCAGTTAAACTTGAAGAGCCACTTGGAGCTTTTATCGACCACAACCCTAAACAATGAACTTGTTTTGAAATTGAGGGAACAGGGCAATAATTTGATGTGCAACTCTGGGTACGCTCAGGCTATCAAGATATACACCGAGGCTATTAATTATTGTAGGGGAGAATCCGTGAGTCACATCCCTCAACTTTTGGTTAATCGAGCTATTGCCTTCATCGGTCTCACATGTTTTCCTGAAGCCATTGACGATTTGAACTTGGCCTTGAAACACGATATTTCCAATGTGCCTGCATGGGTGCAGCTAGCCTATGGCGAATTGTATATGGGTAACAGTTTGGAGGCCTTGAAGTGTTACGACATGGCCATAAACGCTTCAATTGGAAACGTGCTACCTTTCAACTTCCCAGACGATGCTAGATATCTTGATGAATACAAGATGTGCAAGATCGAATCGGTGCTACCTCAGTTTATAGAGCAGGTGTTAAAAGCAGTGAGGTTAACTGAAACCAGGGCATTCCAGCAGAGAAAATCCCATATAGACATTCATTCAGCCATTTCTAGTATCAAACAAGGTCTAGGAATAATTCTTACTGTTCGGACCAATCTTTCGGAAACAGAGGCTAATTGTTTCAAGTATCCACCTGCGGCTGAAAACCCAAGTTCTTTCAATGCCATTGCTTCTCGGGTGAACGATGCAAGACCAGCGATTTTGGACCACGAAGTAAGCCAAAGCGTGCTTGCAGGTACAGATTCCAACGGCTCTTTCGGTAATCGACCATCCATGGTCGCAGTTGAAGCAAGATTAGGTCCAAGACAGGAACCTCCAACTACAACCAGAACTAGTTTCAACAGAGCCGCTGCCAGTGCCGCTGCCAGTGCTGCTGCCGTAGCAGCATTTGCTAGTTCTGGCGACACTTCCACTAGAACTACCCCTATCAGAGTAACTAGAGTGAGAACAAATAGGTTTGCAGAAGCTTCCAGAGTTCCTGGCAACGAACCAGCCCCGGGGAATGAAACCAGTGCTGGTGCTACTGCACCATCTAACGTAAACGTGCCTAACGTAAACGTGCCTAACGTTGCTAACTTACCGAACATTCCTAGCGGACCTAACCCAGCGCCTGCGGATGCTGATAGGGCCCCAGGTATCAACGCAGCTACCATGGGAGCCAATGCCTTGCGTGGATTCTACAACCTTTACAACCAACGTAACGGGGAAACTGGAACCACAGATCCACTTAGAAACGTTTTAAGAGGAATATTACCAGATGAGGTCTCGAATCAGTTGAGCAACTTTGCTGAGTCTATAATTGCAGGTGGAGCTAATGGTACTGATGGTAATGGAGGCAATGGAACTGGCGGTGAGAGTGCAAGTAATACCGGAAATGATATGCCAAACCAGGATCCCGCTGATTTGGACTAGAGTCTTGATTACTGACGATTTTATAAACTTATATACACTTGTATTACAGTAATTACTGTTACATGACTCTGTAACTCAGCACACTAACTCAGCACACTAACTCAGCACCACTACTAACTCAGCACCACTACTAACTCAGCACCACTTCAAGGTTTTGGGTGGAAGAGGTTCTTGACGAGGTTCTTGATGAAGTTCTTAATAAAAGGTTTTGATAAAAGAGGTTTGATAAAAGGTTTTGATAAAAGAGGTTTGATAAAAGGTTTTGATAAAAGAGGTTGACAAAAGGTTCTGATAAAAAAGGTTCTTGATGGCGGAAATACTCGCACAAAATTGTCATCAATTGATAAGACCTCAAGACCCAATTGCATCAGTTATCAAAGGCATCTTGTATCTCACACATAAACAAAAATAAGATGGCGGGATTAGAACAATCATTATTCCAACTCAAATTTACTGCCAAACAGTTGAACAAACAGTCAGCCAAAGCAGCCAAAGAAGAGGTTCAGGAGAAAGCCAAGGTCAAAAAAGCCATGACTCAAGGAAACAACGATATTGCACAATTATATGCCCAGAATGCCATTCGCAAAGCGAACGAAAGAGTCAACTTACTAAGATTGGCTTCCAGAATAGATGCAGTGGCCTCCAGAGTCCAAACAGCGGTGACTATGAGATCTGTGACGGGAAACATGACCAGCGTGATTAGAGGAATGGACAAGGCATTACAGACCATGAATTTGGAAAAGATTTCCATGGTGATGGATAAATTCGAAACCCAATTTGAAGACTTGGATGCCCTGACAAACTACTATGAAAGTACCACCAATAACGTAAATGCATTGACCACCCCACAAGAGCAAGTGGATGATTTGATGAACCAAATTGCCGATGAGGCGGGAATTGAGATGAAGCAGGGTTTAAACGAGACCAAGGTGGAAATCAACACCCCTCCATTGAGTAATATGACCGAGGAGAAGGAAGATAAGTTGGCAGAGAGATTGAGAGCTTTGAGAAACTGAGTTGGCATTCATAAGGGTACTACTTAAGTTTTAGGATTATCTAGTAATATAATTGTCTGAAAATTCGAGCCTCTAAGCGCAAGGTGACAATAACAAAATGAAAGACGTGTGTTACTATACCCAATTGTTATACTATACCCAATTGTCATACTATACCCAATTGTTATACTATGTAAAATGTTATACTATGACGTGTTATACAATGACGTGTTATACTGTGTACGTTTTTCAGGTAATCTAGTATCTTACAAAGCACTCTGACTCTCACTCCGACTCTCTGACTCTCAAAGTTCTAGACTGAGACACTTACTAATCATGGAAATTCAAAATTCTCCATCTCCCACAACTCCACATGCTTCACTTGCTTGTTTACTTTCTTTCGTTCCTTTTCATTTTTTCTTCCATCACTTTCTTCTTTCTTTCACCACTACAAATCAAATCAACCAAATCAACCAACCAACCAAATCAACATTCCTCTACAAAAAACACACTACTCACATCTACACTACATCCACCTCTACAATACTCTTTTACACCCGTCATTTAAACCCGTTTCCCGTTCCACATCCACACTTCAGCAAATAAAAACCTATAAAATTCGCAATTTCCAAATTATTCATTTATTGCTAACATGTTATCAGCATCCAGAATCTCAGCCAGAGCTGCCAGAACCTCAATCAAGACCATTTGTGCTACCAGAACCAAGGTGTCATTGCCAGACTTGGACTGGGACTTCGGTGCGTTGGAACCACACATTTCTGGCCAAATCAACGAGTTGCACTACACCAAGCATCACCAAACCTACGTCACTGGTTACAACACGGCTTTGGAACAATATCTTGAAGCCGAAGCCAAGGGTGAGGTCAAGAAGACCATTGAGTTGCAGAAGGCCATTAATTTCCACGGTGGCGGTTACACCAACCATTGCTTGTTCTGGAAGAACTTGGCTCCGGAAAAACAAGGTGGTGGGGAGCCTCCATCTGGGGAGTTGGCCAAGCAAATCGACGCTCAATATGGTAGCTTGGACAACTTGGTGGCTTTGACCAACGCCAAATTGGCCGGAATCCAAGGTTCCGGTTGGGCTTTCATTGTTAAGAACAAGGAAAACGGGGGTCAATTGGATGTGGTTACTACTGCCAACCAAGATACTGTGACCGGTCCTTTGGTTCCTTTGGTTGCTATTGATGCTTGGGAACATGCTTATTACTTGCAATACCAAAACGTCAAGGTTGATTACTTCAAGGCCATCTGGAAGGTCATTAACTGGAAAGAAGCTGAAAACAGATTCATTGTTAACTAGGCTGCTAGTGTTTGTATTTATTGGTCTTTCGATTGTTTGTAGATAATGTCTGTAATCAATCGGAGTACTGGACGTAAAAAACGTAATTTGTTTATTAATGTTGCCTTATATACGTGACTACCCTAGATACTGTTCTGTAAAACCTTCGAGACTCAAAACGTAGCTACTCCCAACAAAGAAGCAGCGTTCTTAGCATCAAAAACGGCATGGTCGTTATTCTTTTCTTGGTGTTTTTTGTCTTCATTCAACTCCTTCTCAGTATTCAAGGACCTAAATGTACGTGAAGACCACGAATCTCCATTGTTGCCTTGAGACTGGCTCAAGTTATGCTTTAAATTCGTCAAGTTTTCTCGGTTCAATCTAGATAACCCTCCCTTTTCATCTATTATTCTGATGTCCAATCTTATAGATTCCAAATGCTTTAACAACTTTCGGCTGTTTTCTACTTTGGTCAAGGTAAGCTTTTTCAACAACTTGTGCAATTTGCCTTCAGTAAACTCGATTATCTCGTCCTTTTCAATAAGCATTTCTCCGGATATTCTCTTCACCTGTAAATTCAACGATTCCTCAATCTTAGTGGCGTATTCCAATGCCCTGATAGCTTCATCTACCTTTATAGGATCTAACGAACTCTTGCTTTTAATCTTGTTGGCTTGCAAGTGCTTGGTTTTGGTTTGCTGTTGTGCTTGGATCAACTCTCTCATAATCAAGTGCCTATTGGTCAAAGATTCTTTGATTTCATAGAACTCATCCACGAGATTCTGCAAACCATCACCTAAAATCCCCATGTCGTTGTAACTCTGGATCAAAATCAAATCTGCTTCAATCAACTTGATTTTCGCCATCTTTTCCCACATGTTCTTCATCCCTGGATGTATGATTTCAATTTTAGACAATTCCTGCAACTTGGTGGAAAACTCTCCAAACAGGTTGGATAATAGCTTTTCACTTTTCAGGCTTTTATCCAACAATTTGACTAATCTGGAGGTTATCAAGTAGCAGTTCTTGATCAATGGTCTGAAATCGCTCAATGACTCGTATTCGTCGTAAGGAACCGAAAGTTGCTTCAATGTTTGTCTGATGATACCACTAGCAACTGAGGTTTTACGATTATTGTTAATCACAGCATATCCAAAATCATTCTCGATAAAATACACAAACTCTTCATCTCTGATCAAAATAGGGTTATTGCAGATTCTGTTGAACCATTCCTGCCACACTGAAATCAATAATTTGGTTTCGTCCTCGCCTCCCGGTGGATATGATGTGGTGGCCAGAGGAATTGGTGGCACAAAACACTCCAAATTTGATACGCTCAAGTACTTGTTGAACTTTTGTATTTCCTGAAAGGTTCGGCGTATCTCCTTGTACTTTGTTTGTCTGAATCTAGGCAAGTTTTCAACACTGGCATCAAATTTCAATATTGGATTTCCTGTCTTATTTTTTTCAATGGAAATCAACTTTATTGACATCTGATACTTCTTAGAGAATCTTTCGGGGAGTAATCGGCGTAATTCTTGTTCTGTGATTATTCCTGCAGTTTCTTTATTGTGTTCATTGGTTTGTTCACCTTCATCCTCAGCCAATCCATTTTGTGGAATTGGAACCTCTGAGGCTCTATAAATTGGCTGGCTCGCTGCTTCGGGTACTTGTGGTAGCCTACCATGTGTGCTATCTGAAAAAGGATTGTTGTCTTCGAAATCTGGTTCGTAAGCAATCGATGTCATAGTGGCTCAGGATAGTTGGTTTTCAGTTTTTGAGAGTGGTGCGACAGTGGAAGATAACAACATTTGTTTGTATTAGGGGTACGCAATGGGTAATATATGCAGTTTTGAGAGTAGTTTTGAAACCAAGGCGTCAAGGCGGTTGTTTCATAGAAATCCAGGCCAGATCGGAGTAAAAATGGAATGTTTACGCCATAACTTCATTATCAGCGGGTATTTTCAAACAAAAAAAAGGCCATTACATCAAAGATGATTCTTCTGGACTGTTTGTATAGTATTTGATATATATCGACCCTAAAAATCTCCTAAAAAATGCACTACTCGATTCTCTCAAAGAGATCAAATTCGCAATGAGATGAGATAAAAATTTTATTGATAATGGCAGCTCCAACAGCGATAAAAAATTTGGAACCTACTTCTAAAGGTGTGGAAACAGAAGCGGATGAGGAGATGATTGATGTCACGTCGGTTCCTGTTGCCAGTGAAGAAACCAGCGGCAAAGAACAAGCGGGGGTCGTTTTTGACGAAAGTGGAAAACCCAAGTTCACAGCTGCTAACAAAGCAGGAATGAAAGTCAAGTTGGAAAGCAGAAAGGTCCCAGTGCCTCCACATAGATTGACACCATTAAAGACCACCTGGCCAAAGATATACCCGCCATTGGTAGACCATTTGAAATTGCAGGTCAGAATGAACTTGAAAACAAAGACCGTTGAGTTAAGAACTAATAAATCCACCACTGATACTGGAGCATTGCAAAAGGGAGCTGATTTCGTAAAAGCGTTTACCTTGGGATTCGATGTGGATGATGCTATTGCTTTGTTGAGATTGGACGACTTGTATATTGAAACCTTTGAAGTCAAGGATGTCAAGACATTGACCGGAGACCATTTGTCCAGAGCCATTGGTAGAATTGCTGGTAAGGATGGGAAAACCAAGTTTGCCATAGAAAATGCCACCCGAACCAGAATTGTATTGGCAGACTCCAAAATCCACATCTTGGGAGGGTTCACCCACATCAGAATGGCCAGAGAATCGGTGGTGTCGTTGATTTTGGGTTCTCCTCCAGGTAAAGTGTACGGTAACTTGCGTACCGTGGCATCGAGAATGAAGGAACGTTATTAAGTATATTTTTTTGCATAGGTGTTATTGTATATTATTTTGACTATTTACAACTCATATGGCCTGCTACAAATCTTTAAGTAAATCTTGTTCAAAGTCATCTTGTTCAGGTGCTCCCAAATGTGGTTTCAACTCTTCCACCACAAAGTCCTTTCTCATGGCATAGGCATCTTCCCCGTCCTGGTAGTACGACTGTTCAATGGTGTTGACCTCAAACTTCAAGGTATCTCTATATAAATGCAAAGCAGCTCTATTAGACTTTCTGACATGCAAAGACACGTACTTTGCACCGAAAGTTTCACACAATGAATACAAGGCTTGTTTCATCAATCTATCTGCCAACCCCATTCTTCTGTATGTTCTCATCACCGACAATGAGGTTATGTGGCCGTGGGGGGTTTTGTCTTCGGCTTCGGGGTCGTCCTCCATCTTGGCCAACACATATCCAACTATCTTTTCCCCTTTTCTAATGTAGGCAGTGTCCCCTTTAGGATCTATGTAGTCTGAGCTGTGGACCACAATTTCGTCATCCAATTCGCTTTCGTCGTAAGTGGTGGCCACAAAACTAGCCTGGGGCCACGATAACGTATGGTACATGTAGTATTTCAACAAGTAGTTTTCTGGTAAGTTATGGAGATTAGCATTCTGAATGGCCTGGATATCGTAGATATCTGCCTGTCTGATTTTGATTCCCATTCTCGAAAATTTTTCTCACATTTGAGAGATTATAACATTGAAGTACTTGAAATGAAGTACTTGAAATGATTATGTGGATATGAAGATTATAAATGGATATGAAGATTATAAATGGATATGAAGATTAATGGATATGAAGATTATAGTATATAAATTACCCATTCCGTATTTCTTCTTTTAAGATCACCAGCTCATCAAATCTGATAAGAAAAACTGTCCGCAATGGATGGTTATCTTGTGGAATGGTATGTGCTGATACTCCAGCAAAGAATCCAGCCGAGTCAAGAGCACCTTCTATTATACCGGCCACAAACGCACTACAGTTCAAATTACCATAGTCTTTAGGAACATTGATAAACTTGGAGATTATCGGAACATTATCAGTGATCATATACTCGTTATTGACGTCCTGGGACTTTTCCAATTCGTTGGCTATCTTACCAAACATGGATTTCCACATCGACGAGTGGATAAACTGCAACATCTCCACTATTCTGACCTCTCTTTTGCTGTACTTCACCCCTTCTCTGATTTTCACGAGTTCCAAAACCTTCTGTCCAATCTGATATCCCAATCCGTTCAATCGATTTTCCAAGTCCTGTACCCCCTTTGAATTTTGGTGGCTCCAGTTTACAATTTCACAAAACAAGAACGATAAGCTAGATAGGTTGATTTCGTTCACTTTTTTGCTTAGGCTTTTATCCAAGATGGAGTTGTTTGAGTTTGGCGTCAAGCTCACCGTCTTTTTATTGAGGAGAATGCTGGATGTTTCCAGGGTAATTTCGTTGGAAGTGGGTCCTATGGCAGGATTGTAGCCAAATCCACTACTGGAAGTGTCTGAAATGGTCATTTTCGTTACCGACGAGCTAATCGACGGGTGTATTAGGTCTTCTGACATGTTGTGGTGTCGCGGATTTCTACGATTTTTTCTACCAGAAGATTCTGATTTTGCAGCGGTTCTTTGCAGCGGTTTTTTGCAGCGGTTATTTCAGCTGATATTTTGCAGTTATTTCAGCTGATATTCGATTAATGGTGAAAAGTAGTACTTTATTTGAGTTATGTTCTTTCTAACATTGTAGGTGTGAAATATCGAAAGGTTCCGCTGGTTGGAAAGTTGGCAAGGAAGAGGCAAGAGGTTGGCGAGGATGTAATGGAGACTGTAAAGAATGGAGCAAAGAATGCAAGGAAGCCAAACAAGAAAGTAACTTTCCAGCTTGAACAACGCATTGTTAATCCCAATGACAATACTATTGAAGATCTAAAGAGAGTATTTGAAAACAAAGCTCAACCCAAAAGACTCTCTGTAGCTTCACTTTTAAGTCACCCAGTAAGTTTAAATTCTTCGGACTCGGAAAGACTTCACAAGCAGGTTGATTTGTTCGATGAAATCAAAAAAGGAGCTTTAATGAAACCTAATGCAGAATCGACTCCTACATTTGAGTCTAGGATAGGCGACATCTCTAATCAATCATTGACTGATTTGAATAACGAAATCAACCAAATTCATGATTCTATAAGAAAAAAGTCTATTGCTTTCCATATCCAACTCAAAGATAGACGTAAGCATGTTTCTGTTCAAGATAGAACCGAAGTAGTTGTACCTGATCAACATAGAACCGAAGTAGTTGTACCTGGTCAAGATAGAACCGAAGTAGTTGTACCTGATCAAGATAGAACCCAAGTAGTTGTACCTGATCAACATAGAACCGAAGTATTTGCACCTGATGCTGTCCAGAAAAAAACCAAGCTGGAACCCAAACCTATTAGAATTGTAAAGAAGAAAAAGTCAACAAATGAATCCACAGTCTCTTCGCTAAGCAAGAATGCTTTAAAGTTGGTTGATACTATTTCTACACCAGATTTTCCAAATGATCGTGCTTTTGATGTACAAAAACTCATTGTTGACTCCACTGAACAAATGGCTACAAAAGCCGGTAATCCTGCAATTGACTCTACCAAGCTGTCGAAAAGACGTGTCAAAGAAACTAAAACACCTGAACTTAGAGCAACCACTGGTCAACCAACTAAACAAATGCCCACTACTAAACCAGTAAAATTGCTTAAATCAGCTAGAAAAACCACCAAATATATTCCTAAATTCATAGACCGTTGGATCAAAACAAAACAACAGACCTACAAACTTCATATTTACCAGGAACTTGACCCTTACACCAGAGCTACCATGTCTCACAGTCAACTTAACACGATTTTTCCGCTTGATAATATCTTACTTAATCAGTCAAATGACTTGTAAACAAATGCGAAACCTACAGCCTGACAACTCCTACTTGAATGCTATATCTGCTTGACTACTAATCAGCACCAAAACGATATCATTAGGGATTTCAGAACGACTGTGCCGTAATTCACAAAGCTCATTTGTAAAGAAAGTGACCTTTCAAGATTTTTTGGAAACTTTTTCGTTTGCTTAATAGCTGATACAGAGATATCACGGTAGCAATGAGTGACCAAGTTGTTAGCAATAAATCCAAAACGATAGCAGGGGTCAATAAGCAGGCTGAAATAAGCCCCGAAAATGAAACCGAGTCGGTAAAAAAGAGAGATGATAACGAAAATAATGATATAGATAATGATAATGAAAATGGAGAAGGCAAATCAAGTATTGATGAAACGTTAAACAAAAGTAGCATTGGAAAAGAGGAGATCATAAGCAAGATCAAACGTATTCCCATTGAAAAGCTAAAACAGATCATAACTGACCAGATAGATTTGGAAATTAGACTCAAGCATAAAGAGTTAACCTTAACAGAAGAAGAAATCGGCAAGTGTGAATCGCAAATGATCACATTAAGAAACTTTTTCAAAGTGCCTAGAAACAAATCCATAACTAATGAACCTAATGATTTTACCATCAAGTACTATGACTTGCTTAACAGGTCGTTATCAGTGAATTATGATTCCAACGAGTTCAAAGAAATGTTTAGCAGTTTATCCAACTTGTCCAATAACAGAGAAAGCGAAGGGTCAATAGATACCAATTTCAATGAGCTTTCGAACTACAACAACTACAACAATAACAACAATTATTACAATGGCAATGATAGCTTTGAAAGCAGTTTTGTTAGCCAAAGTCTGCTGGCGTTAGGACACGGCCATATATACAGAACAAGATCCACAACATCATCATTAAGACCTACGTCTACCATCAGAAGATCGCTGGTGGTAGGATGTTTGTATAGAAGAACCGATGGGATACTTGTGAAATTGACATGTCCAGATTGTAAGAGAAGCAACTTTTCGTCAGCACAAGGATTTTTGAACCATAGCAGAATTGCACACACTCAAGAGTACACTTCACAGGATGCTGCAGCGTTAATTTGTGGGGAGATATTGCCTGATAGTGAACAAGATGAAGAAGGAATTGCAAGTTTGAAAAGCTTGAAAACCAAAAATCTCGATCCAAGCAAGAACTTGAATATCAACGAGATATACTTCAATGGATTGAGCACTTCGCTCAATACCGTTCACAAGCCAAACATCGAAAAGTCGTTGTCACCATTGGATAACGATGGTGTGGAACCTAAGAAAGAGGTCAAAAGTAATAGTAATGAGTTAATGAAGAAGTTGATCAAAAACGGAATCACAAACAAAGAGGATTTCGAAAAGTTCTTGGACGACTTTAAGGTGACAGAACAAGACATGAAGGTATTTGACTACTTAGACGACGAAGACGTGGACCCATTGATTCTTAAGGAGTTGAAGCAGCTAAGAGAAAAAGAGCTAAACGAGAAAAAGCAACAGGATGTGGCTGAAGAAAACAAAAGGAAACGCAGAAAGTCCAAATCAGAAGAAGACCATCCGCCATTGCCAAAAATCAAGTTGAAGCTTCGTAGTGATGACAAACGTAAAAAGAAGAGGTTCTTGTAGTTGCATAGTTTCTCGTATATATCGGTGTTTACAAATAATGCATTTTCTTGTGAAACCTTTGATATTTTAGTAGAATAGTTCAGGGGCTCGATAGTCACGAGGTTTCTACTAGCTGCACAGGCTGAACGTAGATGTTGACTGTAGATATGTTGATGTAATAGACGAGATGTTTCGGCATTTCCGAGATTGTGTTTCGGCATTTCCGAAATCTGTGTCTAAAAATATCTCGCAGGTAAAACCGTTTAGAACCCTAAGTTCTAATAGAGGCCATGGCAACTGGTAGCAAACGCGTAGGAGAGCTTTAGACCCGTCACGTAGTCACAGACGCATAAGTACCTCACAAATCCAGTTGCATCCAAGGTCTTAGCCCAAACATAGGCAGTATTAGATTATGTATAGAACCGTGATTTCACTCTGGAACAAAAAACAAGTCATCCAGGGTTTAAATGCAAAGAGTGCTAAGACATTGAATAGATATTTAAATACCACCGACTCCGTAGACTCCGAAGTTTTCAAGTGTAATAACTATCTATACACTGGTGAAAATCTAGGCAAACGTTACCATAGGTCTCAAATTTAACAATATAATATTATAAGTAATAATATAATACTCCATATCTGCACAAAACCTCCAAACCCACCCAAAGCTCCCAAACCCACCCAAAACCTCCCAAACCATTCATACGTGAAACCCTTCTTCAAGATCTAGAAGCATTATTGGTTCTCGCACGAGGTTGATTTTTCCAATTACCTCATAGTTAATATTACCTCATTGGCGTTCTAAACTCCTTTTTGTTGCGCCATGCGTTCTTCAAGTGTGTGTTCTCCTAGCGTATGTTCGCCAAACTACCTACTAAATGGGCAGGACTACTTTCTAGTCAAGCAAAACGATAAACACGAGAAAGACAGAAAGGAATTAAAGTCAGCATCACCAGGTCTCATGTCACATCCCGACTCATGTTCACCGTCGCCAACCTACTTCAATATCACCTTGCCAAAGGCTACGTCGCCCAAGAATAGACGTAAGCTGACCAACAAAAGCCACTCCCACAACTTCAGTGATAGTTCCATCACGTCTGAGGTGACTGTTATAGATGACTACAAACTACGCAGCGATTCTATCAATTCAACCAACACCTTGGTTGATGACACCTCCAAGCTTGCGCTGCACAAATCACCTCAGATGTGCATAGCAGACGATTGCACCAACGAAAATACCCCATTTAAACCTAAAGAATCCAATAATCCTTACATCCACACCGACAACGACAGGAATAACTATTTCAGCGAAAAGTCAGATAATGTGTCACATATTCACAAATTAAGATCATCTAGTATGGTGGACCTTGGTGTTCAGCCACCTGCTTTGGTCAAACAAGTCACCAGCCCCAACTTGAAAGCGTTGCATGATGTAAAAAAACCAATTCAAAACTATTCGGAACAAATTTTGGCTTTGGGAGATGTGACGTATTTGGACCACAGCCAGTTGGCACAATTATTGGATAACGTGGAAATCATGCCTGCTGTTAACTTGCCAAACTTGTTAATCATCGACATAAGATCTTTCACAGACTATGTGAAATCACACCTCACCAATGCCATCAACATTTGCTTACCTTCGACCTTGTTGAAAAGGCCAAACTTTTCTTTTATAAGGTGCATTAACTCCCTTCCTGTGTATGAAAAGTTGATCATCAAAACCTACTTCAACTTGATGCACCTTAACAAGCAGAACAACATCAAATTGCAACACTTGGGTAAAATTCCATGCACCACCTATGGATTTCCCGGCATTTTGGTGTATGATACCTATGGGAACTCAAGCAATGTGTATTTCATGGTGAAAAAGATCTTTGACGAATTCAAACAAAGTGGTGTTAAGATATTTATTGCTAAACCACAGTTTGCAGAATTAACTGGAGGCGGGTTTAAGTTGGATGTAGGCAATAAACCAGTTTACAACTTTGAGGATTTGATGAATAATGACCTGGACTTGATGAAATCAATTCCAATTACTTTATCGCCAACCAAGGCTCTGCATACTAATTCCTTGTCAGGCATAAATACCTTGCCACCTCCTGGTAAATTCCGATCCCACTCGATGACTGATTTTAAATCGCCAGTTGATGCTAGCACGCCAATCTTGTCTAATTTCAAATTGCCTACGCTGGCTACAACACCGACATTTCAAATCAGACACAACGAGGAAACCATGGACAAGAACAAACTTGGAATCAACTTGATTGAGAAGTACAAGTTGAACACGTCGGAAAATGTCCATAAATTATCTGATTGGATGCAGGTGAATGATTTGTCGGAAGATAGGCTAATAGAAATGTTTAATGACTTGGAAAAGAACGAGAAAAATAGATTGAATAGTGTGTTGAACATCAACAGCAACGGCTTTAATGGTGAAATCAGTATCAGTTCAGGCATTGAAAAAGGACACAAAAATAGATACAAAGATATTTTGTTGTATGATCATTCCAGGGTGCAGTTGCTTGATTTCGATAAACAATTTGGGCCTGAAATGGGGCCACTGTTTGCAAACAAGGAGAACTTTAATCAATGCGATTACATAAATGCTTCCTACATCAACTCAATCAAAGGATTGAACACAGACGTTGTTTCGGAAAATGCCTTCAAATACATTGCGACCCAAGGTCCTTTGAACCATACAGTTGGTGATTTGTATAAGTGTATTGTGAACAACAATACCAGAATCATCATAGCATTGACTAACGAACAAGAAAATGGAAGGGTGAAATGTGCACCTTACTGGAAACCCGGAACATACTTGAGCAACCACAACGAAATCAAAGTGGAAGTGAATGAGGAAACCAAATTGAATGAAAATATCGTATTTCGTAGACTCCAGGTGACCACTGAGTATAATACCGAAGAGGTGTACCAGATTCAGCTATTGAACTGGATGGATAACGAAACTTGCAAGAACCTTGAAGACTTGATTGACATGATTAAAATCAAGAGGAACTTGATAAATCAGTACAACCTCGGTGGATACCATACGTTGGTGCATTGCTCTGCTGGGTGTGGTCGTACTGGTACGTTTATTGCATTCGATTCGATGTTAGATTTGATTAGATTAAAAAATAGAGATTTCAACCAGATTATTCCAAGGATGGTGAATATATTAAGAACCCAAAGAATGTCAATGGTGCAGAATTTGAGGCAGTTTATCTCTATATATGAGATGCTCATCGGTTACTACATCCATGGCTACGATCAGAAAGCCTGATTTATGTATGATTTTATGAATGGTTTGTAGGGTTGGTAATGCTATTGGCTTTTTGAGTTTGATACATTTCTCTACAATTCTGCTTTTATACTTTTCTACTTTCAACTTTCACTTTTATACTTTCTACTTTCAACTTTTCACTTTTCACTTTCTACTTTCCACTTTCCACTTTCTACTATTGTAACTATTTTACATTTTCCACTTTCACTAATGCTGCTACTTTCCACTTTCTACCATTCTACTATAGCTATTTCACATTTTCAACATGCCTGACAAAATTAATTACTGCTTATTAACTACAATCCTCATAAACTGTGGCATCCGCCTACGCGTATTTCACACTCGTAAAGGATCCAAATTATGTCACATTACATTTCAATACACCACATTACACATCAACAGCGCATATCAACTAAATACTACAAACCATTAATCATAAGGTATATTCTCTATTTAACCTAAGCATTGGAAGCCAAGGCTTGCTTGATAGCAGCTGGGTTGGCACCAATGACCTTGGTGACGATTTCACCATTCTTGATGAACAAAATGGTTGGCATGGACGAGATTTCGTACTTTTGGGAGATGGATCCAAATTCATCAACATCAACCTTGATGAACTTAGCAGATGTGTATTCCTTAGCAAACTTGTCCAACAATGGAGCAATGACCTTACATGGACCACACCAGGTAGCAAAGAAGTCAACCACAACTAAACCGTCGTGCTTCAAAGCATCATCGAATTCTTGAGTAGAAGTAATAGTAGCAACCATTTTTGATTAACGAACGTTTGCTGAGAAATTCGTGCCTTTTATAACATTTTTTCCATTATTAATTGCACGTGACGCGTTTCTAGATTTGGAATCGGTTCCACATTCGGACCTAGTTTACATCACTTGTAACTCGAGTATACTGTTTTGGGCTGGTAGAATCGGGCTTCTGATCTGTCCACCAGAACTTCTTGCATCCCATTAAGCAAGAGATGCTCGTATAATTGGTTTCGATAGTCAAGATACCTTCCTGTGAGGGAGGTTTTATTTTCAATCACCACGGTTTTGCAGTACATTCTTAAAAACTTGTTGAACTTTAGCTTGCCTTCTTCTGCATTGATGTGTGCTGGAAGCTCGCTGGGTTCTATGGCAAGTTTTTCTATTCCCTGTATCACATCACACTCTGATTCCTGGAACTGAATGAACTCTGCAATCTTGTGCGGCTGGTCAAAATCCAAATCTATTTCGTCATCATTTGCTTTTACCTCTTGCAACCGGTTCTTCCAGCCTAGGTATTTGAAATCTTCGCTGAAAATTACCCACATCGGAATAGGATTGAAATCGCCGTTTATGACGGTGCTTTTGTTTCTGGCGTGGTGTTCTACGGAACTCTCCTCATTGGCATCGGTGGTGTTGAGAACTTGCACTGTAGGCAAAATCTCCATCCATTTCATGATAAGGTCATAGCGGATATCTTTTGTTCCTTGGATTGTATTGCAATATTCATTAATAGCTTCGGGTGATAGTTTTATTTCGAATATTTGTTCCTGAGCCGATTCGGGAATAAACCCGTAAGTGGTGACAAAGCTTTGAACACAATTGATATCAGAATAGCTGATACAAACCTCTTGTTTGCCGAGTTTGGGGTTGGAATACTTCAACAAAATATCTCCATTGGCTCTATCGACGTCAAAATACCCATTGTAGTTGAAGTCGTGGTTGGCAAAGTCAAGCAAAGGAACCAATGTGGCATTGACACTAAAGTCCTCGGCACTATCTTCAACACCATGGGGTATCTCCAATAACCTCGACTTCACCACCTTGTTGATATGATAGTATTCCTCAAAGGTTGGAAAGTTGCTTCCCAAGTTTTCAAGCGATTGTGCTATGTGAGTGTACTTTTCATACAAATATTCTCTTCTGGTACGTTCCACCTTGAACAAACGGTCTGTGTTCTCGTACACATCTTCGCACTCCAACATATCCACATTTGTTTGACTGAGGATGTTCAAGTAATATTCGATCTCACTCAAGCTGTTTTGCTCTTCCCCATGGTTATGTTGGAGGCATATTATCATAAAACTGAAAATATAGTCTGTGATTATCTCCGCCTCATTGGTGCCGCCGCAGTTCGTCAACACCTGCTTGATGATGTCTGCATCGTGCTTGTCCAGCACCCTGACCTCGTTTTGTATCGCCAAGAGTTGTGGAATGTCAAAACCAGCACTTTGGGGAATTCTAGCAACCACAATATCGTCAGAATCACTGCAATCGCAATCAATAAATATCCCTACACCTCCCAAACGGCTTTCTTCAATGGACAAGCCGGAATGAACTCGGATTTCTGCCCTGTTGAACTGTCTCCAGTCCACTCCCAATACCTTTACCTGCTCTTGTGTCAATCCACCCAATTGTACCATTTGTGTTTATGTAAGAAACCAGATGCGCATTCGCATTAAAAAATTTTATCCTTTCAGAAGAGTAGAATGAGTTGGGACGACGAAGATTTTGACATCCCTACGAAGGGAGCTGCGGCAGCCTCCTGGGAAGATGAGGCCTTGGATGACGAGCCGGTGTTGGACTCGTGGGATATCGATGAAGAAGAAGTAGAGCGTCAGAAAAAAGAAACAGCGGCAAAGAAGAAAGCCGAGTTGGAAGCATTACATAAGAAACAAGCTGACGCTAAGGCTAGGAAGTTGGCGGCCAAAAACGGTTCCAAAGACCCTGTGTTGTTGGAAATAGATAAGGTTGACGAAAAAACCAGACAGGAGATGTTGAGACAAGCTGAATTGAACAGCGATTTGAATAATGCTGCATCTTTATTTGGTGATTTGAGCGTAGTGGATGAAAGTTTTGATATCAACGAACACCCTAGGGAAAGAGCTGCCAAGGCTGCGGCTGCTGCTGCCAAAAAGCCAGTGGCTACCTTGTGTAAAGACTCTCCTTTGGAAGCACATCCTATTTTCAAGCCTGAAACCAAGGCCGATTTCGAAAAATTGAGAAAGGCTTTAAGTACATCTTTAATCAATTTGGCTGAAGAGTCGTCATTGAACTATTCTTCGGTTTTGGCTGTTGATTTGATTAGAGACTTGTGTAAGCCATTGTCGATTGAAAACACCAGAAAAGTGGTATCCACTTTGAACGTGATAATTAAGGACAAAGAAAGACAGGAAAGACAGGCTAGATTGAAGAAGGCTGGTGGTACTTCTACTGGAGGTGCTGGAAAGAAAAAGGCCAAGCCAGCTGTGAAGACGAATGTCAATACCTCGTTCAAGAAGGATGTTGAAGAAGACATGGATAACAACTACGATGACTTTGGCGATGATGATTTCATGTAGTCACACATAGAATAGATAATATTTACATTGTTTCTCTATCAACATGTCACACAATATGATGGAAGCTTCTTCCAAGGCTTGTTCAACTTGGGTCGAGTGAACTGGGTGTAATTAGAAGCCTTTATAACAACTGGAATCACCTCTCCAGTTTTTAGGTTCCATTTTCGGTGCCCCACCACCTTCAAAAGCGATCTGATGAGCCCTCTATGAGAGGTTATGGAAATTACCCTGTTTTCATCGTTCAAAAATATGTCATTGAGAAGTAGGTTGGCCCTCAAGTTCCTGTGTTGGTGTGATTCGTGCTCTGACTTGGTCCATAGCCTGTCTGATTGCTTGAACCCTTTCTCAAACTTGACAAATGGGAAGTGGCTCTGGATATAGTATTTGGAATGTCTTTTGCTCTCTGTTCCTATTCCATAGGTTTCTCTGGCAAGCTCTTTGACTATTGGTACCTTTGTTTTGAAGTCGATGATATCAGACCAGGTGGACTTCAAAGTCTGTAAAGTTCTTGTCATGGGAGAAACATAAAACGATTCAGGAATAGGAAGGTTGTGTGTTTCGATCTGATGCTTCCAGTTGGATGACAACAGTCTTATCTGGTTGGTTCCTGAGGTTGTAAGCTTAGCATCAAACCATTCTATACCCTTGGAACCATCACCATCCTTCATTTGGTATTGACATAACCACTCTGTTTTATTATACAACATAGGTGCTATGTTGTGGTATCCTTCACCGTGTCTAGCCAAAAAGAATAACTTGTATACTTCACCATTTTTGTTGTTATTCAAATCAGCCAAGTTACTTAAAACCTTATCCCAGGTCATGTGAGGCTTGAGACCAAAGTCCTCAAAGGTGCAGTTAGCGTCGTTGGTTCCGGCGTCTGACTGGTGGAAAAACCCTTTGATAGCTTCGTAGTTATTGGGTACAATCTTTTGTTTCAGGCAAATGTCCTGGAGAACGGACTCCAATTCCTGTTCTTCCTCTTTATCATTGGCTGCAAAATTGTATTGCGGGATGAACTGGCAGCTCATAGTATGAAGCCATAGAAATACTATTAACGCCTTGAGCATTGTGTTAGTTCTATGGAGTTTGTTGTGAACTGTTTATATTTATCTTGTGACTATAAATTAGGAATGTGGAACCACACGTGTGATAACCACGCATATGCGACTCGATTTTAGTGGTTATAAGTTTTATGTTAGTGGTTAAATTATAGTTTTTTGGGAATGTCTATGGATAATATGGGTTATGGGGTGTATGGAGCTTTTATGTGGTTATTATGAGATAATATTGATGATATTTGATGAGGTAATACATGTCTATGAGATGAGATGAGGTAATACAAGATATGTCTATGAGATGAGATGAGATGAGATGAGATAATAAAATGACACAAATGAATGAGACGTCAAATGAAATGACACCTGATTAGTTAATGTTAATAACTTCAAACAGGTGAAAGTTCAGCAAGTCAGAATAGCCAAGCCTTCTCAAATATATCACCAATGCACCACTCAATACGCATTTTAACTCCCATTCAACACGCATTTTACCTCCCATTCAACACGCATTTTAACTCCCATTCAACACGCACTTTACCTCCCATTCAACAATCGTGTCTGGTCTCGTTGTATCGTTTTGTGTAGTTGGTACCAATTTGCAACCATTTGGCGATAATTTCAGCCCGCGAAAATTATGTCTAAACTCCACACAAACAGTGCGGTGTACTGTGCCTGTTCCACTACACAACCCAGTCATACCCAAGTACTCAACCGGTTAAAGCAACACAATATCAATCAGCTATACTTTTGTCCTTCATGTCAGCTTCCCAAATGTAAATACTGTGTTCAATTCCAGCACACCCAAAAATATTGCATCAACTGCATGAATGATTACACCAACTCCAACGAAATCCATTGCACAAGAAACTGCTTCACGTGTCCCAAGTGTGACTCCATGCTAGCTATAAAAATCACTGATGCGGTTGAAAATGGAATCCAAGGAAAGAAATTCCATTTCACCTGTGTGTACTGTGAATACAAATATACCACCAAAGTGATCTTGAAACCGAAATCAGTGTGGAACATAATTAAGGATGAGTATATTCAATCTTCAAACCAGCACCAGACCTTTGAACATATACGAATGATGCATAAACACATGTTGAATTACGAACTTTTGAACCAGCAGTTAGTACAGGACTTAAATCTGGGGAAAAAGGTTCCTTCATCCAAAGATAAGATAGAATCCATAGATAAATTCAACCTTAGTATAAATGATGGCATTTCAGACATAGACAAAGTCAAGTACATTTTGGATTCACATGGTCCCAAACCTCTTGAACCAACACCAAGTGAAGGTATGTACAAAAGCGGAATAACCATCTTCGGAGACGAGTTCCCAAAACCCAAAAAGCTCATTACTCGTGATTCAATAAGATGCAATGATTGCAGCCAGGTATTGCAAATGCCCAATGAAGAATTGGTATCTACAAAGTTTATCACAAAATTCAGTGCCAACGACTACATTCCGACCCTTAGCATTTCACCGCTTCTAGATAAAGAATGGCCAGTTTGGAAACCTGCATTGCCGCATATTCTTCTACTCAACATAATCAATCCTCTTTCTACTGCAGTTAAACTCAAGTTGTCGGTACCATCAGTGCTAGAATTCGATGCCAATGGCCAAAAAGTACTTGTACTGCCTACGCTTCCTATTTCGGATATGGTCTTGGGTGCTTACAACTATAAGGACCACCCAATCAGAAGCATCCCAACTGTTTATCTTACCCACAACATAAATATCAGCAGAGCAGAATTGGTGATGAGAAAAGGTAAAACTGGTTTCAACAAAGATCAATCGATGGATGTTATGGACAGTTTTGTTGAAAAAGAGGATAACTGGGGCTCTTTGCCCATTGAGGTGATTATTGGTGCCAATGCTGGCATTGAGTTTAACTTGAAGATTCCCATTCATGTGGGAGTGAAATCAAGACTACCAGATTCCATCAAAGCATTGAAACTTTGTAAATCTGACTTGAGTTTCGGTTACTGGGTCGTGCTTGATTTGGGAGCGGTTTCTTTTTGATGTGTAGCGAATAAGTAGAAAGGGTAGCACATCGGCTGAGATATGAATTAACTTTAAATAGTAACTGTATTTAATCATGGTTGTATTGGTTATCATTAAATAGTAACTGTATTTAATCATGGTTGTATTGGTTATCTTTAAATAGTAACTGTATTTAATCATGGTTGTATTGGTTATCAAAAGTCTAGCATCAATACACCTGCAACTTTAGCCAAGTGTCCGGCATCAAGATTGGATTCGTCGCTCTCAATGTTGCCGAATTGAGTAACTGCAACCTCGTCGTCTATTATTGTATAATCTGGAACTTCTTCTTCTGGTTCTTCGGTTTCCTTGATGTCAGCCACATTATCTATTCCATCAACTCCGTTGAGTTCCAGAACTCGTTGTTCATTTGATCTGATGATTGCTTCGTTGATGAAAAGCCGCACATATTGTGCTGATAACTGGAGTCCCGACTCAGTTATACGTGTATTGTCATTGTGAAAAGAGAGTTCGTGGAAGATCCTGGAGATGGTCTTCAAGTTTATTAGTGTTTGGTCTGACATACGCGTTTTTTCAACTTCATGAACCTCGTTCAACTCTTGGATGGAGATAAAATGGCAGTAATTGTAGACTAGCAGCGGTAATGGTAAAAGGAATATTTGCTTTTTGGTAACTATGCAGAGAATGGGCAATTTTTAGGAGCCAACCCTATCCCCACGCTTACTCTGTACGGTGAAGCTATGGAAAATAAAGGATATTCGAATTGGTCGAAAAGTTACTTAATCGAACAGTGTTACTTAAAAAGTGTTACTTAATCGAAAAGTGTTACTTAAAAAGTGTTACTTAAAAAGTGTTACTTAAAAAGTGTTACTTAATCGAAAAGTGTTACTTAATCGAAAGTGTTACTTAAAAAGTGTTACTTAAAAAGTGTTACTTAAAAAGTGTTACTTAA